>OY728138.1:1984301220-1984926220 GCA_963277665.1 Viscum album | reverse complement strand
CAGTTTCTTCACATTAATGTCATATATAATAAATTTATATTAATTAATTTGCAATTAAAGAACTATTTATACATTAATTTGATTTATTAATGATTTATTAAGTATTATCATGGGTAATTGGATAAGTTATAGTGTTTATGTTCATTGTTCAGTAGTTTTAATTTTCTTTGTTTTCATGAATGTTTCACATGTATATATGGATGTATGATTGTATAAAAAATGTTTAACAACTAAAATTGTTAATAAATAATAGTAGTTACATTACAGAGGTATAAATGATGATTATTTTAATATAAAATGATGATTAATCATCAGATATACTTTTAGTGATAAATGTTTAGATTAATTTGACAGTTTTTCTCACAATGAAGTGGTTTGAATTATTATTTTATATCATGAATTTTTAAGGATTATAGAACATTAAATATGATAAAGTAAAAAGTATTATGATCTGGTTCAACCATTACAATTGTATCATGACCATTATAAAATATTGTATTGCAAATGAAAAACCCCTCATCCATGAATGTGATAAATCAACACATCTCAGATGGTGTTTTCCTTTGTTGTATAAAATGATGGGGGGGAAAGAGATTATGATAAAATATAAAATTAGCATTATAAAATTATAGTAAATGTATATTACTAGATTTATCAAACCACATGGGTGAAGGTAGTTAAGTAGGAAACAGAAATAGAAAATAACTCCAATGAAAATAAATGAATTTGAAAGAGGTATTTTGCTCTTGAGTTTATCTCATTTGACAGCCTCTTTATGGAAAAGGTTTTAAATTTTTTAATAGACAAAGTTTTGTTTACAATGGGGTAGGGTATTTGGGATACGATTTTTGAAGAATATAGAAACCTCTTTATACTTGAGAGGTGGGAAAT
This sequence comes from Viscum album, assembly GCA_963277665.1. Lineage (NCBI taxonomy): Eukaryota > Viridiplantae > Streptophyta > Magnoliopsida > Santalales > Viscaceae > Viscum > Viscum album. The sequence continues at coordinate 1,984,925,329 of OY728138.1, read as the reverse complement.
ATTAAGGGTGTGAGGGGTGGTATTTACAGTGGATGGAAGAGGGGTTTTCACAATACTATATTCATTAATTTGTTATTTCTCCGCAAGATAGGAAATAGTTATTATTTCCCAACTAAATATAGTAATTTGATCATGTGATTTATATCCAATTGGGCTTACATCACTAGAAAATCATCCATGACTCTATAATTAATGTATTTAGGTTATTTTGTAAATTATATTATTTCAGTATTGATAAAAAATTCATGTATTTCAAAAAAAATCCAAAAAAACATACACTAAGAATTTTTAAACATGTAGATTAAAAAATGAACTCCATTTATGAATATAATTTTATAAGTATTATTAATTTAGTTTTTAATTAAATTCATAATTTACATAAAAAAATACATATTTTAAAATTAAAACAAGTTTTGTAATGCTTTGAAAAATTACATAATGTCTTATAAAATTATCTTAAAACTAGAAGAAATATAATTTTTAATTTAAGAAAAAAAATTATAAAAAAATTATTTAAAATAATTTAATTGATTATAAATAATTATTTAGGACATATAAAATATGAATAAATTTACTATAGTTATATTTCCACATATAAGATGATTGAAATTTATTTAATTGTACATCAGTGAGATTACTAATATTTTGGACAATATAAAATACATAAGGGTCATATTACAATTCATAAGGGTAGGTATCTATTAATAAGGGTATGTTATTGTTCACCAAAAATTATGTTTTCCTAATGGACTCCAAATATCTTTCGGATCGCAATCGTGTATGTAGGATTTTTGAAATTAAAAACATATAAGTGGAATTTTGTAAGAGGTAACATATTTTTTCATTTAAGAATGATATGTCGTTGTATTTTCTAAGGAAATTTAAGATGATTAAGACATTACTCCAAGAAGGAAGATGTTTTATTGATAAAAGATTGGGTCATTACAGATTACAACTCCATTGGTCCAAATTTTCTTCATTATAAAAATGAAATAGACACTAATTTATAATTCCCATGTGAAAAATTACTAGTTATATTTCTATTAGTCATCCTTAACACGAAAAATAAATAATCATGGATCAGTCTTCATCACCCGAGATTAATGAGTGATATGTTCCCTGTTAAGTGAAACTAAATATTTTGGTTCTAGTTCCCATCACAAGGTTATATAGTAATATCATTCTATGGCCTTGATCCCAACACCACAAATATACCTCCTTCACATATGGAGATAAAATATACATAACCTAGATGTGTGGTTGTAAATTATAGTGATTAATTTTAATAAAATGGTTAGTTTTAAAAATGAAACTGATAAGGAATCTCTGATTAATTTATAAATGGTTTCATAAATACAGTTCTTCAAATGTGTCTATATGTTCAAATCATTATGATACCGATGATAATTACAAAAAATTACATCTTTCGGTGATAGACAATTATTTTTATCATAAATGTAACTAATATTATAATGAGACTAGTGGATGATTTGAGAACAAGACTCTAGTCTTTATAATACCCCTAGAGTAAGAAATAATTCCCCCCAAAATGCATCAATGATCCAGACCTCCCTTCCACCAAACAAATGTGAGTTCCTAAGAATAATTTTTCAGAATACCTAATGACTTACTACCTTTGGAATGTTAGTCTATAGTGACATATCATTTCATGGATGTGGTAATCAATGAGTGATTTCATTTAATAAAATAAACTCTATCGGAATCAATATGAAACAACAGTAATCAACATACAAGAATATTATAAAACAACACTGATCATCTCACAATGAGGATTTTATCCACTCACTTATTTGCATTTTGAGATGAAATATGGATGACAAAGACTTTTCTTTTGGTACAAAGTATTTGGTTCTTGCACTTAATTAAATATTATGGATTTAGATCAACATGGTGAAGTGATATATAATCTATAAGTTTTTTTTCAGATTTATCAACTTATTGTAAACTCATGGTGTTGGGTGATCTTTATATAATAAGGTAGAGAATTTATGAGATGATACTGAAAATATGTTATAACCTATTGATTGTATCCACACCTTTATGTCTTCTTTTCAAAATTATCTTATTTCAGGGTTGGCTAGTAGGTAGTGTATTAATATAATTTTGTCCCACTAGAAGGGGTGTTTTTCATGGACATGGAGACTATAATTGTTTTGGAAATATTTGGTTCTTGTTTTAATTATGGATATATTTCATGGGGTATATCCGTTTTGATGTAGTCATAGATAAGTATATACCATAATTTTTAAATGATAATTTCTATTATATTTTGGAGGTACAAGGTGATGATATTATAAAAACATATCTTTATGTGTGTGTGATATAAATGGATATTGAATAATGAAATAAACTCTCTATATGATTTTTGGTATCATAATATTTTTTATGGATGTAGACCACTTCCATTGGAAATGTATTGATACATCCAATAAATATATATAAACACAAAAATGATTGAAGGTGTGAGAAAAATGTTTTTACTGGCGGTCATATATGGTCATATAGTTATATTATTTTTACCCTACCCCTTGGATATATATAATAAAAGTAAAATATATCATTATAGTAATGATTTTTTACAAAAGGATTTAATGTTATTAGATTAAACCAAGATGATGTAATTATCTCGAATTAAAATTGACATAAATGTAAAAACTACTGAACTACTGAATATGGGTGGATATTATCTTTCTGATTTCCCTAAATATATTTCAATTACCATGGGTTGACATTATATTTAACAACCTACCCTTAAATATGGATTGAGGATTTGGTGAGTGTTACATGGCCTTAAGAAATGTTCCCAAGGCGCCAAAGGCTGGCAATAAATGTCGAGGGCTTCGAGAAAGGATTGGGGAACGATTTTCCCTTAAGAAAAAACCAACCAACAAAATGATCCACTTTCAGCCAAATACATGATGCATGTCAAAAAAACATCAAACTCATACATTACCAAAGGGAAATACACTATTCCACAATACATCCCACAAACCAATACAACCAATAAAATATCAGAGTACTATGCAGAAGACTAAAAAAAAGACCCAAAATGAGCCCAAAGACACTCCACAGCTCCACACCATGATCAATAATCTAATCACCACCACATATACCAAGCATCACCCTGAACCACTAGCAATTAAATGTTTTAACTTTACCTGTATCCGAGAATACAACATCTGCAAAAGCTCCAAAGTTCCAATGAAGTGGGTGAGTACTAATAGTTAGTTGGTTTTCCCCAAATGAATTCCCTACACACTCTACTAGGATAAAACTTTTAGCACATTTATATAAAGAATATTATATAAAATAATCACAAGTGACACCAATACCAGGAGCCAAATATACTCTTATCAGGCCACCTCACCCAAAGCATGCTCCTTAAGGAAATCCAAACAATCATGCCATAAGCCATCTCACCATTTAACATTATCACAATAATTTCCATATTGAAAAGAAATGCACAACAAGACAACCAAAATGGTGAGACTTCCGTCCATCTCGTTCACCCCATTCTCAACTAGCGGTTCTTCCTGACAACTGTCAAATATGGTGGTTCTTTCGACCACAATACATCACCTTTTAGAGTGAGACATCCCACTCACTATCCCTAAAAGTAGTTCTTCCAACCATTATCCATCACCTTTTATAGTAAGACTTCCCACCAACTATCCATAATAGTAGTTCTTCCGACCACTATCCATCAACTTTTATAGTGATATTTCCCACCCACTATCCATAATAATAGTTCTTTGGACCTCTATCCATAACCTTTTATAGTGATACTTCTCACACACTTCACACAAAATTTCAACAAGCCATAACAAAACATAACACACCAATGCTACAACAATATGCAATTACTCATTTCCATCACATGTCAGTGAACTTCAAAAAATAACCCATTTATTGAAATCACTCATTTAACAATTTCCATGTCAAAACCCCAATTCAATAAAACAACTTCTTTCTTGAAATACGTTTTCATAAGCCATTTAAATAACCCAACCCAAGGATTTTTTTAAAAATATTCATTTTAAAAATTAACAACAAGAACATTCAACTATATAACTGTGTTTCCCAAAAGAATCCACAAAACATCCGGAAGGGGATTTCCAGCCAATTCCACACCTCTAAACTAAAAATAATTTCAAGAAAAACAAATTAATTGTAACCAAGCTTCAATTTCTAAAAAAGTGGAGCCGATAGAGAATCCACCTACCTTTAGGGTTCCGGTGAAATCGACCCACAAGAAACTGCACCACAATCTGGGAAAACGCTTCACGAAAACCACTCTGGATCTGCTTCCATATCATCCACATGCCTTAAAATAAACACCCAAGGAAACCCTGACTCTAGATCTACATGAAACAGATGTAGTTCCAGAAAACTGAGAGAGAGGGGGTGATGAAGATCTAGAGGAAACCCCAATGAAACCAAGGGGAGAGACTTACCCAGGAGAAACCACCTTCAAAACACCACGAAACCCTTTTGAATCGCATCCAAAGTGAGTGGGAGAGCACCTTCAACCTCTAAGAACCCAAAATACCGAGGGAGGATGGAGTGGTAGAATATTGGGAGTGAAATAGGTCAATCCTGAAGGATCCCAAACTTAAAAACCCTTCCTTTATGTGGGCATATGGTTAGATTGAACAGTGTGAAAAACCATGCGCTAACTGTGCACATTTTATTTTCTCAAGACGAGGGGACCACACAGTTTCCTTTCATGGTTTAGAAAACCATGCGCATGCCGTTTGAATCCAACTACCTCCCCCGGCACAGTTTCCTGGAGAACCCGCACGGCTTCCCCAAACTGTTCTCAATCCATACTCCCTAAAAAAATCCTCCAAACTTATTCAAAACCATTCCAAACTCTCCCAACATTTTCAAAACTCATCCCATGCACTTAAAACACATTATAAACATAAAAAAGGCTACATACTTCATAATGGGGGTTCAAAATTCTCCCCACCATTGGACTTTCCATCCTCGGAAAGTAGCGAACCCACCCTTTTCCGAAAGAGCTCGGGCCATTGCTTGACCATCTCTTTTTCCCGCTCACATGTCTCCCCATGGATCTGGCCATGCTGACACAAAACCCAAACCGTAGTAATGCTTTTACCCCACAAGACATTCTCTTGCCTAACCACAACCCGCACTGGCACATTCACCAATGAAGCATCAGACTCTAGCTCATCATGATACCATCAAATAACATGGCCCGGATCCGACTGATACTTTTTCAACTGCGACACATGAAACACATTGTGTACTGCACTGAACCTAGGTGGAAAATCCAAATGATAAACCACCTCACCAACCCGCTCATAAATCTCAAAATTTCCAATATACATAGGAGATAACTATCCATGCTTCCCAAACCAATAATGTACCATAATTGAAGAGATCCTCAAGAAAACAGGATCACTCACCTCGAATGACAATGACCGTTGATGATGATCCACATATGATTTATGACCACTCCAAGCCATCTCAATTATATTCTTTATTAATATGATTTTCTTTGTTTTCTCCTAGAAAAGGCTCGGTCCAACCATCACGGACTCACCCATTTCCACCCAGCATAGTGGATAACGACACGGCTGCTCATAAAACACTTCTAACGAAGCCATATATATGGAATCTTGATAACATTTATTGTACAAGAACTCAACCAACGACAAGTGCTCCACCCATGAGCCGCCAAAATCCATGACTCAAGCCTGTAACATATCCTCCAAAGTTTGTATCGTGCTCACGTATTGACCGTCCATCTGAGGGTGATACTCCAAACTCATGGTCAACTTAGTCCCAAGGGTTTTATGTAATTATTTCTAGAAACAAGATGTAAACCTAAGATCACTATCGGATACGATCGAAACTGGAACACCATGCCTCTTTACCTCCTCTTGGATATAGATTTTGGACAGATCCTCCACTGTATGAGATTCACGAATTGGAATGAAATGGGCCGACTTCATTATATGATCCACTATCACCCAAATGGCGTCATGCCTTCTAACCATTATTGGGAGACCTATGACAAAATCCCTCACTATTTTCTCCCACTTCCAAATAGGAATTGGTAAAGACTACAACATTACCACTGGCCCTTAATTCTTTACCTCGACCTGCTAGTAATTCAATAATCTCAAAACAAACTCCGCCACCCTTCTTTTCATACGAGCCCACCAGAATTGTTCTTTCAACACATTATAAATTTTATAAATTCATGGAGAACAACCCACCTGGAATGATGACACACCCTGAGAAGATCCTCTAGAAAAGCAACTGGTACAACCATCAAATTTCAAAAACACAAAATTGAATCTCCATTCAGTTTCCATCCCTTAACGGTCTCCCCACCATTGAGTTTTGAACTCATGGTCACACACTCAGAATTAGATATTTGTGACTCTTTAACTAGGCAAACCATGTCAGGAATCAATAAAACCTGAATGAAGACCTCTCTATCACCCGGGACCTCATATTCCAACCGCATGTCAGCTATAACCAACATCAACTACCACTGGTCTAATGCATATTTCACCACTTGAGCATATGATTTTCTACTTAATGCATCCAACTCCGAATTTCCCTTACCCAGTATGTACATCATTTCAAAATAAAACATCTGGAGATATTCCAACCATCTCCTTTGCCTCAATTTCAAATCCCTTTGTGAGGAAATCTGCTTCAAGCTCTGATGATCTATATATACCATGAATTTATCACTGAATAGATAATGATGCCACACATTCAAAGCATGGAACACTACTGCCAATTCCAAATCAGTATTTGGGTCGTTCTTCTCATGCACCCCTCAACTGCCATGATCCATATACAACCACATGAGTCCCTTGCATGGGAACACACCCCAACATGGATCCCGACGAATCGCAATACACCACGTACCCTTTTCCTTGTTCTGTAAAAACCAAGATTGGTGTTGATGTATGGAGACCCTTTAGCTCTTCAAAACCCTACTAAAACTGTTCACTCCACTGGAATGGGATATTCTTTCTTGTCAAAGCTGTCATCGGTGATGCCAAACATGAAAAATCACGAAAAAATTGACGATAATGCCCCGCTAGACTGAGGAAACTATGTACATCTAACACAGTCTTTGCCGATTGACACAAGATAACAACCTCTATCTTTTCCAGATCCACTGAAACACCACTTTTAGAAATCACATGGCCATGAAAATTGAATTCTTGAATCCAAAAGTCACACATTAAAAATTTGGTATACAACCAATGATCCCTCAAGATCCCCCACATTATCACCAAGTGCTGCCCATGCTCAACCCTTGTCTTTGAATGCACTAGAATGTCATCTACAAACACCACCACAAATGAATCTAGATATCCTTGAATTATCTGATACATCCATGCCATGAACACCGCTGGCACATTCATTAGACCAAAGGACATAACCACATATTCATAATGGCCATATATACTTCTGAATATTGTTTTAAGAATATTGTTGTTGCTCACCCACAATTAATGATATCCCCACCTCATGTCGACCTTGGAGAACCACTGGGCTCCCGTCAACTAGTGGAAAAAATCACCAATTTTTGGAAGTGGATCTCTATTTTTTAACGTAACTTGGTTAAGTCTACATTAATCAACACAAAGCCTCAAGGTTCCATCCACCTTTTTCACAAACAACACTGGCGCTGCCCACAAAGGCGTGCAAGGATGGATAAACCCTTTGTTTCAAACTCTTCCAACAAGACATTAAATACCTTCTATTTAGTAGGTTCCATTAGGTAAGATGAAAGTGAGATAGGTCTTGTCCCTGGAAGGAGATCAATTGTAAACTCCACTTCTCTTACAGGAGGTAACCGAGAGAATTCATCGAGAATAAAATCCCTGAACTGATCCACCACTGCCAGAAGAACACTCTCCTCAACACCCTCTACTGATTCTAATGACAACATCACCAATTGATAGGATAACATGCCCACTGCTGGTGTCAACAAACCCGTTTCACCATGCCTTTCATTCCTATATCCTCTTAAGAGATGTCTAACGCTATCGTGTGTAGTAAAATCCATTGTTCGTGCATTATAGTCGATGTGGGCCTTAAACGCAACTAGCCAATCCATTCCCAAGATTACATCATAACCATCCATCTCAAGCACTGATATATTCCACATTAGCTCAACCTCTCCCACAATGATACAACATGCTCTGCACAAGAAGGCTGGACACTCTCTTCGACCCAGAGGAGTTTGAAGTGTAAAAACTGATGGCATCATTTCTACCCTTAAACCCAGCAACTCCACCACTCATTTAACAATAAAGGAGTTTGAATTCCCTATATCAAACAACAATTGCATCAAGGTAGAATTTAAAAGAATAGTACCTCACACCGTGGATTTTCCCGACTGATCATCCACCACAACATTGTTGGCTCCGAACAATGGCTTGGTTTCCACACTTTACTCTTTATTTCCCTGCTAAGGAGTTGTGGTGTTCCGTGAATCACCATGACTAATTTTTCTTTGCTGACAAGGGGTATGTTGTTGTCCTCGTCCCGTCGAATCATTTGACGTCTGTGATCCCTTAGGAGTGTCATGCAGACCCGACCTTGGAGCATTCCTAAAATAGAACTGATGATGCCCCATATACATGAAATTGTGACATGATTGAGGTTGTTCAGTACAATCCTGCTTGAAGTGTGCCATAGAGCCACACAGAAAACATCCTACTTTGTTCTGGGGCTACGGAGGAAGATTTACCGATCCTGTTGTCAGATTATGTGTCATAATCCTACCCTAGGAATAAGTGTCCCTCCTCCATTGGAGCCCAACATTTGAGTTCCCACTATTCCCCATGGGTACCATTGTGCTTCCTCTACTCTAAGCTCCCAAAATATCTCGCTTATCCATTGATGCACGATTCACCATCTCTGTGTAATCGCTGATACACAACACTTATATTTTTGAACGGATCTCATGCCTTAACCCCGCTTCAAAGATCCTTGCCTTCAATGACATGATACCCACCACCTCGGGTGTAAACCGCACTAAGTTCATAAGCATAGCTGCATACTCCTTCACAGACAGATGCTCTTGCTTCAGACTGATGAAATTAGTTGTGTGCTAAAATCTGAAAGTATGTGGGTAGAATTTTTTATTAAATAATTCCTCAAAGCCTTCCCACATCATACCCTAGATCATTCAGACTTGGAATACCAAATCCCACCCCTGAAGAGAAATATCCTCTAGCTTATACATTTCTAGATTTACTTTCATGTCTACTGTCTCCCCCAAAAATTTGAAAATTATGTTCATTCTTGACAGCCACACCACTACCCTTTCTGGGTCTGAATCACCCCTAAAGATGGGTGGACCCTTCATCAGAAACTGATCCACTTAATCAACATGCTTTGGATCTTTCTCTCTATTCACACTTCCCATATCTTGGAAAGCTTTCACTATGGTCTGGACTAACTGTTGGTTCACCTAGTGCTCAGGTGCAACCACGTTCTCATTAGCCACTTCTGGTTGGTCTCTACAATGCCTACCCAATGTCATTTCAATAAATAGAAAACAAAAAACCATGAGTCTCACTTCTATAAACATCATGAATTCCCATTTAATATCTTATTACACAACACTATCACAACGAGGATTTCCACCTTTCTACATTTATCACATTTCACCATTTTTGAAAACCAAACCATTTTCAAGCTACCAAATTTATTCAAATTACAATTTCACACATTTGAAAAAACATTTCTCAATACAGCCCATAAATCATTATGCCCAATGAAATATGCATCCTAGAGGGAATTCATTTCTACCATATATGCCATGCACATCTCATTGTGTAAATCCCACGACAATGAGATTGAAAATGCCTATAGGTGTCTCCAAAACACTTATGTAACCACCTCCCTAGTAACTTGAATCTCAACATAAAAGGGTTAGCTATGTCCTTTTATTCCATACATTCCATGTACCAATAATCCAATGCCTTTCTACAATCCCGACTAAAGCAATATACCATAACGAATGTCAACTCCAAATCCGAGAATCAACTCCAAAGGACCGAAAAAGATGATACCACTTGTAACACCCCGCCCAAAACTCATTGTTTTAAGGAAGAATTGTGGGTTACTAGGTCATAAGCGACGTTACCAAGGTGCCAAAGGCTAGAAATAAATGTCGAGGGATTTGAGAAATGATTTGGGAATGGTTTTCACATGAGACACAACCAACCAACCAAATGATCCACTATCAACAAACTATATGATGCATGTCAACAAAACAACCAACTAATACATTACCAAAAGGGAACTACACAATTACCCAATACAACCCACAAACCAAATTAACTAACACAATATCAGAGTACTATGAGGAAGACTAAACGAAAGACCCAAAATGGGTCAAGACACATTCCACGGCTCCGCACCAAGCTCCATGCTCCAAGCACCACCACATATCCCAAGCATCATCACGAACCAATTGCAATGAGATGTTTTACCTTTACCTGTACACAGAATACGACATCTGCAAAATTACCAAAGTGCCAAAAAAGGAGGTGAGTAATAATACTCCGTGGGTATTCCCCAAATGACATCACTACACATGCCACTAGGATAAAATTGTTAGCACATTTATATAAATCATATTATATAAAATAGTCACAAGTGAAACAAATACCAGGAGCCAAACATACTCTTACCAAACCACCTCACCCAAACCAGGAACCCAAGGGAATGCCAAACAATCTTTCCATTATCCATCTCACCATTTTACATTAGCACAAAAATTTCCATCTTGAAATGAAATGCACAAAAAGACAACCAAAACATTGGGACTTCCGCCCATCTCGTTCACCCCATTTTCAACTAGAGGTGCTAACCAACCCACTATCTGATAGGGTGGTTCTTCCGACCACTATCCATCACCTTTTATAGTGAGACTTCCCATTCACTATCCATAATTTTAGTTCTTCGAACTATTATCCATTACCTTTTATAGTGAGACATCCCGCCCACTATCTATAATAGTAGTTCTTCCGACCACTATCCATCAACTTTTATTATGAGACTTCCCACCCACAATTCATAATAGTAGTTATTCAGACCACTATCCATCCCATTTTATAGTGAGACTTCTCACCCAATGTCACACAACATTTCAACAATTCATAACCAAACATAACACACCAAGTCCACAATAATATGCAATTTCTCATTTCCATCAGATGTCAATCCACATCAGAAAATCAACCATTTATTGAAATCACTCATTTATAATTTTCCATTTCAAACCCATGATTCAATAAAACAATTTATTTTTTGAAATCCATGTTCATAAACCATTTCATTACCCCAAGCCAAGAAAAAAAATTAAAATCTACATTTTAAAATTTAACAACAAGAACATTCAACCCTAAAACCTGTTTTCCCCAAAAGAATCCACAAAAATTCCCCAAAGGGATTTCCAACCAATTTCGCACCTCAAAACCGCAATTAATTTTAAGAAAAACAAAATAATTTTTACCAAGAATAATGTTCTAACAATGCAGAGTCGAGAGAGAAGCCTCCTATCTTAAGGGTTCCGGAGAATTCGACCCAGAAGCAACCACACCCCAATCTAGGAAAACACTTCACGAAAACCGCTCTAGATCTTCTTCCCTATCATCCAAAAGCCTTAAAATCAACACCCAAGACAACCCCAACACTAGATCTACATGAAATAGATTTAGATATAGAAAATCGAGAGAGATAGAGAGAGAGAGGGAGATGAAGTTCTACAAGAAACCACAAAAAACCAAGAGGAGAGACTTACCCGGGAGAAACCTGCTTCAAAACACCAATAAAACACTTTAAATCACTTCCAAAACGACTTGGAGAGAGCATTCAACCTCTAAGATCCATAAATACTGAGTGAGGCTTGAGTGGGAGAAAATTGGGAGTGAAATAGGTCAAGCCTGAAGTAGCCCAAATTTAAAAACCCTTTCATTAAGTGGCCATACAGTACGGTTAGTCTACATGGCATGAAAAACCATTTGATAACTGTGCGCATGCCACGGTCTCGATAGGAGGGGTCCGCACAGTTTCCTCGCAAGATTTAGAAAACTGTGTGTAGGATGTGCGAAGCCTACTACCTCCCCTGACACGGTTTTCTGGAGAACCCGCACGGTTTCCCCTAACCGTGATCCCTAAGAAAATCCTCCAAACTTATTCAAAACCATTCCAAACTCTGTCAACCTATTCTCAACTCATCCCATGAACTTTAAACACATAGAAAACATAAAAATAGGCTACATACCTCAAACTAAGGGTGCTAAATTAGAAATGTATTTATTCTCTATTTATGAAAAATTCATGTACTGTTATGTACTCTCTAGGGGGTTTCAAATGAACATTTGAATCCATCATGCTATCTGAAAACATGATAACTTTATATAATATTTGTATTAATATATACGTGGATGTATTTTGATGATGACTTTCATATTTTTATATGTTCAGTAGTGAAGATTTATTATTTTATGTCTCAATAGTTATTCACTAAAACTAAATTTTCAAGGAAAATGAAAATGATTAGACTATGGGTTTAATGAAATTTATAATATAATGAGAAATGGAGAATGTCAGTGATGTGATATTAAGAATAAAAGGGGGTGTGATGTAGTAGATGATGTGATATAAATTTATTTTTTTTCTAGATGACATAAGGACTGCTATATTTATAAACATTGCATTTATAATACCATAATACCCTTCATTTCGAGATATATAATGTTATATTTGATGTCAGATTTTTATAGTGATTTTGATCTAGAGAACTCCAATATGTTAAATATATTTGTGTTAAAAATATCAACATTTATTAGGTTTGATTTGATTAGGATTTTCATGATTAAATATTATAATTGAACTCATATAAAACCCTTTATTTATCTTCTCAAGTGATTATTTCATGATAATTCATGTTTTCTATTCGTTTTCTTCTCTTTAGGTACTCAATAGTTCAATTTTTTTAATAAATAATAAATATTTCTATATATGTTTTAATATGATTTTTCATCATTATCAATGTTTTCAAAAACATTATGTTTTTTCTAAAACCCCATATGATTATTTGAATTAATTTCTACCCTTGTTTAAATTTTCCCAAAATAATTAAGCTAAATCATCTTATTGTTATCAGAATGTGGATATTTTCTGATTTATAAAAAACATGATAGGAAAAATTATTTTAAAGATTATGTATTGAAATAATTTTCCATTATCTGGAAAACTCAATGATTAAAATAAAAAAATATAGATTTCCAAGATTATTTTCAAAGAAATTTTTTATGAAATATTTGGAATTTTTATTATTATAAATAAGTGTTTTGAAAATGTAAATAATTTTTTCCTCAGGATTCTTTTAATATGTTTTTATGAAAGTCATATTTCTAAATTAAACTAAACTTCTGTGTTTCTTATGTTTTATTGGCGATATGATCATGTTGTGAAAAAAATTAATCATTTTCTAAAATATTTGTAATTATGATAAATATATTTTTAAGAAACCCATTTCTTTTTCATTAGATATGTTTGGATGAAATTTTTTTGAAACCCATTTCTTTTCCCAGTGTTGTTCAATCATGTAATGTTTATGAAACCAATATAATTTCATGGGTTTTTATTTGATTACTTTATTTCTTTGGTGTCACATATTTTTAAAATTTTTATTATGTGATGTATGGGACACATATCTCAATCTGATATAGTGGGAAAAACTGAAATATCATAACATTAAAATGACATGAAGGGGATTGAAATAGGTTTATTAAGGGACTTTTCAATCTATGATAGTCTTGGGAGTAAACCATGACTACCAAAATTGATTATAGAATGAATATATCCCACATTCAAATATTTTAAAATGATCCTTGCCAAATATGGATGTTATTTTTTATGAATATTTTTATACACAAATTATATTTCTTATTACATTTTTATTCTATCACAAATCATGTCATTTGATTAAATTATTATTCATATCTAATAAACTACCAATATTTATTCCAGGACACATGATTGTGATCATCGATATACATTGTGAGTTATTAAAATTTTATGCTAAGGTTTTCATACCCTTCTACTCATGTTATATTTATGTATCTTCATATTATAGCCTTATTGATCCTCTAAACACACCCTCTCTTATGTTTCATTAAACCATTTTATGATGAACATTATTTATTAGGGTTTTTATAAAAATGATTCTATTTATGTAAAACTAAGTTAGAGTTAATATAGTTCACCTATGAGGTAGTTTTGAATGTTTCATTGTTTTAGAAGGCTCTATAGCATTACAATCCTCAGGATTGTTTTTATTTAAAGTAATAACTGACCATTAAAACTTAAATAATATATATGTATTTGTCACGACCCTTCCTCGGGGCCCGTGCCGTGACTACCCCAAGCCCACCTTCCATAGTCCAGGGGCTGGTGACTAGAACCTAAGGTGTAATCCGGATAAAAAGGGAAGGCATTTCATTTTAACCTATAACACACACAGTCTGAACACAAGTAGTAGAGAAAAAAAGTACTAAAATAGAAAGTTAAGGTGTGATGAATGTAAGTGGTCCAGTATACAAACCCAACTGAACAACAAGTAAAAGTAAAAAATGAAAACCTACTCCTGAATTGTCCGCCAGGAATCCTACATGAAGGGTACGTATATAACTCGAACAACTCATCCCTACGGTACGCCCCGTCTCGTCCATCTTCGAGCAGCCTCCCATCCGTCACCCTCATCCTCGATCACTGTCGTTCGTCATCTACACTGAATACAACAAGGTGCGGGTGAAGCGCGTGCATGGGTGAGTATAACAATACTCAATAAGGGACCCCGAGACCCCCGAAGGTCTCCCAGAATCCACAGAGGATAAACCACAGTATAAAGATACAATCACAAATTATCAACCAAACCTACTTAGGTATATGCCCATACATATACCTATGTTATCAATCACATTTTGGCTCCAACTCTCGAGCCCAAGCACCACCCCGCCCCAAAATGAAGTAAAGTCAATCACCATGAAGATAATGGTTGAAAGACAAGACTCATCTCACACAGATATGCCACATTAGTAGAGAGATATAGATGATCAGATGTAGCCAATGGATCATCTAAGCTGTCGGACCCACACAGGATACAGGACCAGCTATGTTGTCGGACCCACAGAGGATACAGTACCAGCTATCTCGTCTAAGCTGTCGGACCCACACAGGTTACAGGACAAGCTATTATATAGTAATAGAGATGATCAAATGTAGTCACTGATTCATCTATGCTGTTGGACCCACACTGGATATAGGACCAGCTAAGCTGTCAGACCCACACAGGATACATGACCAAATACTCTAAGTAATAGAGTTGATCAATTGTAGTTTCTGATTCATCTAAGCTATCGGACCCACAAAGGATACATGACTAGTAATTATGTCAGACCCACACAGGATACATGACTAGCTAATCTAGAGAAATAGGGATGATAAGTTGTAGTTACTGATTCATCTAAGCTGTCAGACACACACAGGATAGAGGACCAGCTATTCTGTCAGACCCACACATGATCTAGGAATAAAATATAGAGCAGTCGGACCCACGGAGGATCCCGGTACAGTATTCATCACAGTCGCAGCCATCACTAGTGATCTCCCACACAGCATGCTCGATTCCAGGATGGACCGCTCCCCGAGCCATGTTTCGATAAATCAACTACCATGAAGTCTTGAGATGATGTATCTCGTAGTTCCGTCTCATCATAAGGAACTCAACGTGATAGTCGATGTGTCAATCGAACGCCTGGTCTGAGAGTTATTGGCATTTCCGTTCCAAGGGCCCGGTTGGATTTACGTTCGATCCAGACCCAGCTGTTTTCCAAAATTGCCCAAAACATACTTAGTGTATTCCAAATGGACCGAATCATTGCGAGGGTTCTAGTTCCGTAGACGGCATGTCAATCGGACACGTGGTCTAGAAGATATTCACATTTATGTGAAGAGGGGCCCAGATCATCAAGCCCAATGGCCTGGCGCGTCGGCCCGGCTTGGTGGGTTACGGCCCACCCGCGGACCTGGCCCACGCTGCGGGCTGGTCCGGTTCGCCCGGTGCCGCCATGCGGCGCCACCTCCTCCTCTGCCCATCAGCCGTAGCTGGACGGTTCGGTTCGGCGTATGCGGCCAGCGTTGTGGGCAGTGGTTCTCCATCCCGGTCGGCAGGTGGCCAACCGGTTCGCCCAGCCGAGCGGCACGCGGATGCGGGCCATGTCCACCTCCGCACAGCACCTGCGGCCGCCGCGTTTCTTCAGCCCGGCCGACAGTCGGCCAACCGGTTCATCCAGCCTACCGGCCCACATTTGTGGGCCGTAGTCTCCCTATACGTGGCGCATTCGTGTGCAGCAGCTCCTACCCACAGACTGGCTGGATCAGCCTTCCGGTTGTCCCACGGTCCGGGCGGCCCGAGAGGCCACTGGTCTCCCTCCACACTGCCACTGTCACCTCCGGTCGTCGGCGCCGCCACTTCTTCCCTCCTGTTGTTCTTCTTCAGCGCGGTGCGACGACACCACGCCCTTTCGGCGTCACCTCCGACATCAATCAACAAAAACCAACAGAGGGGCATCGGGCCATGTTGGTTTGGACTGCACCCTCCACATTAGGCGATAACAAATGGCCATAATCAATCCCAAACAAACAAAGAGGAACAAGGGTACAATTTAAACATTAATATAATCAAAACCCCTTACCACGTATTTGTCGTTGTATGATGACGAGTCGCAGAAGATGGATGTCATGGAAGATGGACAACATTCTGTCAACGTCATAGGAGATAGAGCTCGGTGAAGTCGAGTCGAGTCAACATCTTCGGTGTACTCTAAAGACGGTGATGCTTCCCTTCCATGCTCAAGGCAAATAAGTAATTACTTGATTCTCGTTGTTATTTAGAGATGAGAGGCATTCTTCGTTGCATTAGAATGGTGTTCTTCGAAGAGTTATCCAAGGAAAGTTAATCCAAAGTAATATAGATAGTTCTCTATTATTTTTATGGTACAAAAACTCAAGATTAGTCTTTCATTAATTGTGACAACACATTAGATTAATTGAGGATGGACAGATTCAAAATTCAAACAAGGGAGGTGGAGAGTTTCAACATTAAATTGGGAGGGTTAAAATTTTAAGAGACTCTACACAATTAAATGTGTGTTAAATGGCGGTTCATGGGGGTTCATGGGGAGTTGATGAGTTTGATGCTCGTGTGTGCCCCATCACATAATATCCTCCCATGAGAGGTTAAGTGTTGGTGGGCCCCACCTCCAACTTCTCCTTGGAGGATTAAACGTCCACTTAAATAAAAGTATGTCACACATAATTTTTATTTATTTTTTTAAAAATCACCAAAAATTAGCATTCATTAATGATAAAAACACAACTGTGGTAAAGGTCTCCTTAAGTGAATACCGGCGCTGCGAGTTCAACAGTGCCCTCAGATTTCAATTCCGAGCACCGGTTCAAAAGATATAAAAACCTGCACGTACGTTTACTGAACATAACTAAACAAAACTTCAGAAATTGATTCTGGGCACACTGGGCCTCAGAATCAAGTTCTGTCAGAAGCTAAGGACTCATAAAATTACCTTGTATTTAGGAAAAAAATTCCACAGGATTTCTGAGTCTTTACATTCTCCCCACCTCAGAGATTTACATCCCAGTAAGCTACAATGCACACTAAGAGAACAAATGAGGGTACTGAACATGCCTCTGATCCTCCCGCTCTCATGTGCTCTCCTGGAGGTTCCCATGCTGCCAGCGAACACGCACCAAAAGAATCGACTGTCCACCTGGGACCCACTCATGTCAATATTCAATATCCACTGGAACCTCCGTGAAGGTCGCTCCGTTATCGATGTCCATCTACCCATGGTCGATAATGTGGGACGATTCGTGCACGTATCTCCTCATTTGGGATATGTGGAAGATGTTTTGAACCCGGTGCAATTGAGGTGGAAGAGCCAGGCAGTAAGCCACCTCGCCTACTCTACTGAGAACCTGGAACGGTCCGATAAATCGCGGAGATAACTTTCCGCCTCGGCCAAATCTCTGTAGACCTTGTTGAGGTGTGACCTGTAGGAAGACGTGGTCACCATCCATGAACTCCAGTGGTCTCTGACTCCTATCAGAATAGCACTTCTACCTACTCTATGCAGTTTTCATTTGCACTTAGAATATTTTCACCATCTTTTTCATAGCCTGCACCATCTCTGGTTCGAAAAGTGTAGACTCTCCTAGGTCAGTCCAGCACAGTGGTGATCTGTATGTTTGGTTGTATTGTGCCTCGTAAGGTGAAATCCTGATGGTGTAGTGGTAACTATTGTTGTACACAATCTATACCATGGTCAAGTGATCCTCCTAGCCGTGACTAAAGTCGAAGACGCATGTACGGAGCATGTCCTAGAAAGTCTGAATGGTCCTCTCAATTTGGCCATCAATCTGAGGATGGAAGGCGGTGCACAAGTGAAGTTGCATCCCAAAAGCCTCCTGCAACCCCTTCCATATCCTGGAAGTGAAACGAGCATCTTGATCGGAGATGATCGTCTATGGAACACCATGAAGCTGTATGATCTCATATACGTAGAGGATTCCCAATCTCTCTATCGAGCCCTTCTCTCTGATTGGTAAGAAGTGGGCTGACTTGGTGAGTCGGTCAATAATCACCTAGAGAGATTCATGTCCTCTGGATGTACGTGGAAGTCCCGTCACAAAATAGATGGATATCCCATCAAACTTCCACTCTGGGACCTCTAAGGGATGAAACAAGTCTGCTGGAACCTGGTGCTCCGCCTTCACTTGCTGACAAGTGAGGAATCGCGTGACAAACTCTACTACAACCTTCATCATACCTGGTCACCAGTGATGTCATCTGTTTTCTTGATACATATTCACCACTCATGGATGTACCGCTAGAGGGGAAGTGTAAAACTCCGTCAACACCTTCTCCTGTAGTGAAACGGGTACCATGGTACATCCTCTGAAGAGAATGACGTGATCCAAACCTCCGAAAAATCCATTAGGTGCCTGCCCTATGGATATATGAGCCTGTCATGTCTCACAGTCAGCATCCCCACGTTTTTCCTCTCTGACTCTCTGAAGAAGTGGAGGAGTGACTGTGAGAGACTGTAGAAAGGCTAATCCATCTCTATCCACAAAGGATATCAACAATGGGGCTAGCTGCTCCATCGCCTCTCCTAATAGTTGAATGCATGATCACTTGCTGAGAGAATCTATTACAACATTCCCCTTCCAGAGAGTATAGACTATCTCGATGTCATAGTCCTAGAGGAACTCGAGCCATTGTCGATGTCTCAGGTTCAGGTCCTTATGTGAGAAGATGTACCTGAGATTATGGTGGTCAAAGTAGACTATAAAATGCTCGCCTATCAGATAGTGTCTCCACATCATCAAGGTGAACACCACTGCTTCAAATTCTAGGTCATGGGTTGAATAGTTCTTCTCGTGTTGTCTCAACTGTCATGAACCATACGTGATCACTACTCGCTCCTGCATCAGGACACACCTGATACCGGTCCCCGATGTGGCGCAGTAAACTACGTACCCTACACTCTCTTCTGGTAGCCTCAAGATGGGTGCACTGGTCAACCTCTGCCTCAGCTCCTAAAAGCTATACTACCATCTATATGACCACATGAAGGGTTTCCCCTTCTTTTTCAAAGATGAAAGTCATGATACAACTCTGGATAAGTCTGGCACAAATCTCTGATAGTACCTAGCCAGTCCCAGAAAACTCCATACCTCCGTCACACTCCTAAGTGGCTCCAAAGCAAGTACTGCATCGATATTCACTGGATCAATTACAACTCCAGCCTTTGAGATAATTTTTCCCAAGAATTGAACCTCTTGAAACAAAAATAGGCACTTCGAGAGATTACCATAATGTTGGTGCTCTTGGAGTGTGTCCAGTAGTACCCACAAATGGGTGGCATGCTCCTCCTCAGTAGTCGAGTATATTAGAATGTCGTCGATGAATACCACGATAAACTGATCAAGTTAAGGCTGGATGATCATGTTCATGAGACTCATGAACACTTTTGGTGTGTTGGTTACACCAAAGGGCATAACCAAGAACTCATAGTGGCCTTACCGACAGCTAAAAGGTGTCTTCTGCACATCCTCGTCTCAAAATCTGAGTTGGTGATAGCCTGACCTGAGGTCTATCTTCGAGAACCATCATTCTCCCTTGAGCTAATCAAAGAGGACTTCAATCCTCGGAAGTGGATACTTGTTCTTCACAGTCACCTGATTCAGGTGACGGTAGTGGACACATAGTCGCAAGCTCCCATCCGCCTTCTTCGAGAACAAAATTGGAGATTCCCAGGGTGAAACACTGGGTCGGAAAAATCCCTTCCCCAACAAGTCCTCCAGCTATACCCACAGCTAATGATGCTCTGCGGGAGCCATCCGATATGCTGGAGTAGATATCAGTGTCATCCCAGGGTATAGGTCAATATAGAAGTCCACCTCTCTGCGAGGAGGTAGTCCTGGAACATTTTTAGGGAAAACATCTACGTACTAATCCACCACAATAGGAAATCTCTAACTCCACACATCAAACGCTCAGAGGATGAGACTAGCCAACTGATGTGTGATCAGTTTCCCCCTATTCTAATTAAGTCCATCATTCATTGCAAAGGCTCCCTTCTGACCGGTGAAGGTGAACCTGGTCCCATCCGTGTAGATACACTGCACTTTGTGCCTAATACAGTCAATATGAGCATGAAATATGGTTAACCAGTCCATATCCACGATGACATCGTAAGGCCTTGACGTCGGTACCAGAAGAACCCAACTGAAGCTTTATCCTCCTAGAGTAAGCTCAGAATTCAGGCACTAGTGTATAATCATCGAGCCTTCTCCCGTAAGAGTCTCTAGCCATAAAGATCGAGCCAACAACTCCGTCAGAATCTCTGAGCTCCGAATGAGGGAAGTGGAAATAAAAAATGACTCTAACCTATGTCTATAAGTAATGCAGCAATGGAGGAGTAGACACATATAGTACCTCGAATCATATCAGTTGCACTGTGGTCGTCTGCCTCGACTGCCTGGAGCTAAGCCCACCTTTTTCTGCCAGCTCCTTGTGGTCAGGGTGGACCTCAAGGTGGTGGTGGTGGTAGAGCCTAGAAACGTCATCCACCACCCGCTACTCCTCCAGCTCCTCTGCCACATCCACCTAATCCCATCATACCACCACTGTCAAACCTCTGCCTCTACATGGAAGGTCCCTCTACTGTCTACTTCTCATCTGCATGGCATGTCGGGCAGTCACGAGACATGTGACCCTACCCCTGCAGGCATAGTACTTCCCGCTCCCCATATATCTAGCTCTATCTCGTGTGCCTCGCACAACCAAACCGGTCTCCTGGGGTCGCCCACCTGATGGCCTCATCTGCTTAGACATCTGTGAAATCTATTTACTGCTGGCTGCAGAAGACTCCGCTACGTGTCGCCCTGTGGTGGGTCTTGCTGTTGGTGTCTGTTCATCAAGAAAACTCTCCACTAAAAGGGCTCGCTCTAACACCCCCACCTGTGTTGGGATGATAAGGGGAATCTTCAATGCCCTGATCTAATGCCTGATTACCTGCTGAATTGTCTAGGCCCTAAAGAACGGTTCCTATACCTTATCCGTGGAGTAGCGTGAGAGGTTGGTGAACCTCGCTGAGCACTGTGATACTGTCATGCTGCCTTGTTGTAGATGTTGTAACTCCTGAATCCACACCACATGAATGGTGGATGGAACAAACTCTAAGCAGAAGAGACTCTCAAAGTCTGTCCATAGTAAAGATTCCTTGTCATGCACCTAGTGCATCAGGATCCACCATATGCCTGCTGTTGCATGCAAAAATCTCGCTGAAAGGATCACCATGAGGTCGGATGGTGTCCCTACCAATCTGAAAAATCTCAAGACAGCCTCCAGCCAATCCTCAGCTACTTGTGGGTCCATCAATCCCCTGAACCTGGGTAGCCTCTATCACTGGAACTCATGCAAGGCACTCAGTCGGCGTGCACTCTCTGCTGCTGGAGGTGGTGGTATTGGTGGCCCAGCGGGTAGTGGTACCGCTGGTACCTCCAATGTGATGGGGCCCTACACCGAGGCATCATCGCTTGGTGGGCTACCATCTTGTACGTAACTCATAACCCTAGATGGCTGCCATCGTGGGGCCATCCTTAAAAGAAACATGTGCACCACGATTAAAATAGTATACCTGGTGAGCTGACATAAAGTAATCACAAGGAAAAAAATTAAATGGAAACACACACTCAATTAGTGTTTTCGTGCACTAGGTCGGAGATCAGAAGTCAGAGTCCTAGTGTATGGATACATCGGCTGCCGCACCAACAACGGTTTCCCAAAAATGATAACCACACAAAAAACACATAACACTATTGCTGTTAAAAGAACCAGATTCCATGTTCTACGGTAGAACTAACTCCTCTGATACCAATTTTTCATGACCCGTCTTCAGGGCCCATGCCGTGACTACCCCAATCCCTCCATCCATAGTCCAAGGGCTGGCTACTAGCACCTAAGGTGTAATCTCGATAAAAAGGGAAGGCATTGCCTTTTAACCTGTAACACACACACACAGTCTGAACACAAGCAGTAGAGGCAACACGTACTAACATTGAAAGGTAAGGTGTGATGAATGTTAGTGGGCCAGTATACAAACCCAACCGAGCAACAATTTCAAGTAAAAGGTGATAAAAAATCCTAAATATTCCACCTGGGAATCCTACCTGAAGGGTATATACATAACTCAAACAACTCATCCCTACGGTACGTCCCGTATAGTCTAGCTTTGAGTATCCTCCCGTCTGTCACCCTCAGCCTCGATCACTGTCGTCCTTCATCTTCACAGAACATAACAAGGTGTGAGGGAATCCCATGCAGGGGTGAGTATAAAAATACTCAGTAGGGGACCCCGAGACCCCCGAAGGTCTCCCAAAATCCACATTAGAAAGATACTATCACAAAGTATCAACCAGCCCTACTTAGGTATATTCCCATACATATACCTAAGTTATCAATCACAGTTCGGCTCAAACTCTCGAGCCCAAGCACCACCCAGTCCACAAAAGAAGTAAAGTCAATAACCGCGGTGATAATGGTTGAAAGACAAGACTTAGATCACACGGGTATTACACATTAGTAGAGAGATATAGATGATCAAATGTAGCCACTGGATCATCTAAGATATCGTACCCACACAGGATACATGACCAGATATCTCGTCTATGTTGTCCGACCCACACAGTATCCAGGACCTGCTATTCTAGAGTAATATAGATTATGAGATGTATTCACTGATTCATCTAAGCTGTCGGACACACACAGGATACTGGACTACCTAAGCTATCAGACCCACACAAGATATAGGACCAGCAACTCCAGAGTAATTGAGATGATCAGTTGTAGTTTCTGATTCATCTCAGCTGTCAGACACACACAGGATACAGGACCAGCTATTCTGTCAGAGCCACACAGGATATATGACCGGCTACTCTAGAGTAATAAAGATGATCAGTTGTAGTTACTAATTCATCTATGATGTTGGACCCACACAAGGTAAAAGACCAGATATTCTATCAAATCCACACAGAATCTAGGAATAGATGTCAGAACTATCAGACCCATAGAGGATCTCGGTACAGTAGTCATCACAGTAACATCCAACGCTAGGGTTCCTGCACACAGCACGCTAGATTCCAGGAGGGTCTACTCCTCGAGCCATGTTTTGATACATCAAATGCCACTAAGTCTTGAGTTTATGTATACAGTAGTTCTTTCTCATCATAAGGAACTCAACGCAACAGACTGCGCGTCAATCGGACGTCCGGTCTGAGAGTTATTGGCATTTCTGTTCCAGGGGCCCTGTTGGATTTACGCTTGATCCAAACCCGGACGTTATCCAAAATTGCCTAAAAATAACTTAGATTATTCCATATGGATTGCCTTTTGTGATGGTCCCAGTGCCGTAGACGGCATGTCAATGGGTCGTGTGGTCTAGGAGATATTCGCATTTAAGCGAAGATGGGCCCAGCCCGTCAAGCCCAATGGGATGGCGGGTAGGCCCGACCCGGCTCGGCGGGTCTGACCCGGCTGGGGTTCCGCCCGGCCCGGTGAGGCAACACCTCCTCCTCTGCCCGGCCGGCCATAGCCATCCGGTTTGGTTCAGTGCAGGTGGCCCGCGTTGCGGGCCCCGGTTCTCCCCACGCAGCGCATGAGGGCGTCGCGGTTCTCGAGCCCAACCGGCAGGCGTCCAGCCGGTTCGCCCAGTCAAGCGGCCCACAGATGCATGCCACGTCCTCCTCTGTGTAGTGTTTACGAAGGCCGCGGTTCTCCAGCCTGTCTAGCACGTGGCCGGCGGGTTCTCCCAGCCGAGCAGCTCGTGGTTGCGGTCCGCGGTCTCCCTCCATGCGGCCCCTACGTGCGCCGTGACTCCTACACGTGGACCGGCCGGATCGGCCGGCCGGTTGTCCCACGGTTCGAGCAGCCTGAGAGACCACCTGTCTCCCTCCACGAGGCCGGTGCGCAGCGGTCACTTCCAGTCGCTGATGCCACCACCTCTTCCGTCATGCGGTTCTTCTTTGGCGTTGTGCGACGACACCGCTCCCTTTCGGCTTCACCTCCGATGTCAATCAACCAAAACCAATGGAGGGGCATCAGGCCCGGTGGGTTCGGCCCGCACCCTCCCCATTAATAGATAAAAAATGGCCATCATCGATCCCAAACAAACAATTAGGAATTATGGTACAATTTATATATTGAAATAATCAAAACCCCCTTCCTTGTATTTCTTGTTGTACGTTGATGAGTTGCGGAAGACGGACATTGCGGAAGATGGAAATCGTTCCGTCAACGTCGGAGGAGATAGAGCTCGGTGAAGTCGAGTAGAGTCGACACTGTCAGTGTACTCTGAAGACGGTGATGCTTCCCTTCCTTGCTCTGGGAGAGGAAGGAAGAACTTGATGCTCGGTGTTCTTTGGAGATGAGAGGCATTCTTCGTTGGAATAGAAAGGTGTTCATCCAAGAGTTCTCAAACAAAAGTTTAGCCAAAATAATTGAGATAGTTCTCTATTATTTTTATGGAACAAAAACTCAAGAGTTTTCTTTCATTAATTGTGACAAAAAATTAGATTAATTGCGGAGGGATGGATTCAAAATTCAATCAAGGGAGGTGGAGAGTTTCAATATTAAATTCGGAGAGTTATAAGTTTAAGAGACTATCCACAATTAAATGTGAGTTACATGGGGAGTTCAAGGGGGTTCAAGGGGAGTTGAGGAGTTTGATGCTCATGTGGGCCCCACCACATAATATCCTCCCATGGGAGGTTATGTGGGGGTGGTACCCACCTCCAACTTCCCCTTGGAGGATTAAACCACCACTTAAATAAAATTATGTCACACATAATTTTTATTTAATTTATTAATATTCCCCAAAAATTAACCTCCATCCTCGATAAAATTCAACTATGGTAAAGGTATCCTTATGTCAATATTGGAGTTGCGAGTTCAACGATGCCTTCAGATTTCAATTCTGAGAACCAGTTCAAATGATATAAAAACCCGCACTTACTTTTTCCGAATGTACCCGAACAAAACTTCATAAATTGATTCCGGGCACATTGGGACTCGGAATCAAGCGCCGTTAGAAACTACAAACTCGTAAAATTACCATGTATTTAAGAAAAAAAAATTCCACAAGATTTCTGGGTCTTTACAGTATTAAAATAATGTGTTATTATACACATGAATAGAGGGTGGATTTAGTAAAATTTAAAAACTAGGATAATAAAATTTTGTTCAGAACACTTAGGTTAAGCCTCATTATAGGATTAAATCCTAAACATTATTTAAGGAATATATTATATGGATTACCTTTACATATATCCTAGTATATATATTACATGTTTATATTGTTATAAAAATTTCATTTTAGGTTTGACTCGAAAATTTCATGGTTCAGAATAACAAGCTTTACTATTTACCAAGTTTGACACACCTAAGGTTTATGATTTTGTTAATTTATCAAGACGCACCATAATTAATATTAATAGACTATTAACCTAAATATACCCATTTAATCCTTTGGTGTCTTTGATTTATAAGAATTTATTTTTATTTATACGTCATATAAATTATTTTTTAAGCCTATGTTTCTTTCCACTATGATTATTGTTTCTCAAACAATGGGTTTGGGTTTTTGTCCAAAGCTAGAACCCCAAGTAAATGTTTTATTTTATAATGTAATGGAAAATGAAATGATTTTACATAGGATAAACTAAATGTTATGAGTGATGGAATTTGAAATTTAATTTTTATTTTCTTACAATATTCTCATTATATGTATCATGTTTAGCATCCAAAAATAGAATTTCTTGAAAAAAATAGTTTTCCTGGGGAATCACCCAACATATTTATTTCTAATACATTGTTCTTCTAGTTACCATGTTGTGTATTAGAATCCCGGAAAATATTTTCCCACTCTTTAGTACTTAAAATAAGAGAAATAATTTTTTTATATTTTTTATGAAGGACAAGAAGATCAATAGTAAAATATCATCAAAAATATAATGTAACAATATGAAATTGAATTAATGGATTGGGATGTGTTTAATGTATTATTTTTCAATAAGTAAATCTATAATAATATTAATATGAAAATTGAGAAGGATTTACAAGAGAAAAAGATTAAGGATTGTGAATATTTTGGTACATATGGGGAAATGTTTACCAGACTTTTGAGATACAATTATGTAATTAATATATATCCTGAAATTAATAATGGTAGATTATTCATTGTATTGATAATATTTATTCAATGGTTGTTATTCATAAGGTAATTTCATAACTATGAATAAATCGATCTATGTGATCTCTAGGTGTGAATGCACATTATAATCACCCATTAATTACATGGGTTTGATAAGAAATGACTAATGTCATTCTAGGGAATTCCTAAGAACCATGGAGATTTTATAATGATATTTTTTTCATTCTCAATGTTTGGAAGGAAACATAGATGAAATGGTTTTAAGATCACTAATAAATGATTTATCTATAGAATAGATATCATTGGGAAATGGATTAAATTTTTTCTAGGAAGAAGTTAACTAATTATGTGAACAGAGAAACAGATATATATATATAATTCTTCACCTATTGTCTAGTGATTAAATATAAGGAGTATTGGAACTATTATAACCATTTTCAAAATCTAATGGTTAATTATGATGATCAATTTTTGTATCCTCATAAGCTGTGGGATAAGGGGAAATCATATTCAATCAAAATTTCTGACGAGGGATGAGATAACAACATAGTTAAAGGTAAAATTACTATCAAATATAGAACTTCTGATGTGTTATTTGACTATTTCTATACCCATTCATTTATATCTGAAATATTTTAATTGTCACCATGATTACATCAACATGATTTGATTTTGAATTTGATGTGAATTAGACTAATGGTATGATGTTCACATATTAATCATATCATTCCTCTTCTATTTATGTTTCTGGGAATTTGTTTCATGTAAACTATTTCATTTATACATTGGAAAAATGTGATGATATATAGGCGATAGATTTTAATTATCTACATAAATCCCACATCAATTTTCATTGAATGGAAACCTCATTTAATTATAATAACCCTATTATTTTCTATTTGTGTGGTAATTAATATGAACATATATTAAAAATAACATTCATTGTGTGGGTTTGGATATATATTCAAAAGTAGAGTTTATCATAAAAGTTTTTTATGAAACACAACATAAATTATATGCATGTTGTGCAACAGTTTGTAAATGTATTTTTAGAATAATTTCCTAATAATCCACCAAATAATGAAGATTAATTTTAAATTGAACCTAAAGTCTTGTCCACACCTATTTAAAATAATCCTTATAAAATGGATTTGATTGCGTTATAATATTTTAAGAACCAACACTAAGAGAAACGTTAAATGGGATTCTTTCAGAAAATTGTATCATCATACGATGAAAAAATTCCATTTATCCAAAATATATATAGTACAATATGTTTATTAATTTATTATTGGGAGGTGAAAAAAGTTCAAAATGACTAAGAAGTATACTATACCACTTATTTATGACTTGTTTGATCAACTATATGGATCTAAATAATTTTGTAAGATTGAACTTAGTTAAGGATATCATCAATCGAGGGCCATCAATGCTGATATACAGAAGGCAACATTTCAAAAAAATGTTATGGAAACTATGTGTATATATTAATTACATTTTGTCTTACTAATTCTGATGTAAAATTGATGGATATAAGTTATAGATTCATTACAGATTAACCTAATCAGTTATTGGTAGAATTTATAGATTATAATCTCATTTATTCATATTGTAAGGAAGTGTATGAATATCACATGAGAGTTATTCTAAAGATAAAGAGGAACAATAATTTTTATGAGAATATTAAAATGTATGAATTTGAGAAACAAAATGTTTCATCTAATGGGTCATATAATATCTGGTGACTTTGTATCAGTTGATACATCAATGAAGGATGCCATTTAATATTGAACCACAGATACTACAATGGCTGAGATATGATTTTTTTCTTGATTTGTCTGGATATCATCGATGGTTTTTTTAGAATTTCTCATGATTATGCAATCCACTATCCATGTTAAAAGGTTAGAGATTTGTGTTCTCTTTGAAGTATAAATGTGAGGAAAATATAAATGAACTAAATTAAATATTATACATTGCACATGTGTATTGATTACTGAGTAGGGAAGAAGAGTTTTTAATCTTTTCTGATGAATCCATGAATTTATTTCTATTTATTATTATGTATAATGGAAGTGTTATAGATTATGCATAATATTACATGATGTTTCACAAGGGAAATTACCCAACGCATGATTTCAAGTTAGTAATAGTAAATTTTCATTAAAAATATAAATGAATTATTAATATGAATAAATTTGTGATATATTTATTCAACACAAAATTTTTATGTATATATTCACAACAGGTAGTTGAACATTCACCAGAGGAGATGATTAGAGATGATTAATGATTATCACTACCAGATACATTACCAACATTGGACTATGAAAATGGTGTCTAGTGCTTTGAGTCGAAAGGTTCAGCATAGCTTGTCCATGATGAGGATAAGATAGATCCATTATTTCTATATATAAAAATAATGGATCTATAAATCCGAAATTTTGGGGTCTAATCATTAATTTTACAAATCAGAGTTCAATCATCTGTACTTTTTGATATCATGAAAAGTCAACAATTATGAAATAGAGCTTCATAAGAAAGTGATAAATGTGATTGAGTTTAACATTTATTGTGATGGATTCATATGGAATTATAATTGTGTATTTATTCTAACCATATATTATTTAAATAAGTACTTGTTAAATATGACTCATAATAATTTTCTCTATATTCATCCTGGAAATGTGAAGTATTATATTGTTTTAAAAGTGTATTTCTGGTGGGGTTACATGTGAAATTAGATCGTAGTGTTTGAATCTAGATGCTTTATTTATCACCATGTTATTTCTTGTAGATAAATTCCTAAATGGTTTTTACATAAAATACATATGACAAAATAGAAATGAGAAAATACCACCATTGCTTTTTTCAATGGATTCCCAAAAATATTTAAAGGGCCCAATCCTATAAGGGTAATAGTTGGACTCCCTAAAATGATACCAAACATTAAATATTTTATAGAATATTAATAATTAGATTTGAATTCCCTGATACACATTAAGGAAGTGGTATGGTAACACATAGTACCACATTCCATTGTGTCTGATTGGGAACTGAGGTTTACCTGTACATTGTAGATAAGTATTTAGGAAAATCTAGATATATATAATGGATTTAACACTGTCTCTCATCATTATATATATGGTCAATTTTGAGAAAAATTAAAACTCTATATGATATTTTGATATCATATTATTCTTATTTTAAATGTATTTTTGGCTTAAAATCTTCTTGTAGTCGATTTTCGATACAAAAATAGCTTTTAAATGAGTATTCATACTGATCCTTATAAATCCCTCCACCTAAATAAGTGTACATATTCAACATGATGAAATAAATATAAAGAAATAAATCTATTAGTATCTGGATATTTTAAATAAATGGAATATAAGGATAAATATATTCGACAAAATATAATAGAAACAAATAGTCGATAGAATCTCTATATAGTTAATCACCAGTAAGATATAGAATTTGATTCTTTCCACAAGGAGCTACAATGAATTTTGTATGGGAGAAGGTTCTGAAACATGTGAAGAAAGAGAAAATTAAAATTAGTTATATCAGTCCCTTTGAAATTTTTGATTTATCAAGACTGTATCTTATTAGTTGTCCATTCCACTAATATTCTATAAATTCCATGATGTGCTTAATGTATCTCACATTTGGAACTATATACCTGGACAATTACTTATAAAAAAATAAGAGTTCATACAATATTGGAGTCATACTTATTATGTGGAAAATCATTATAGATTTTTTATCATATAGATAATGTTCTATGAAACACGAACACTAACATGGTCAAAGTTGTGTGGTAAAACCACTAGATTGTGAAAACAATGTGGGTGACCAAAAAATTAATGAGGCATAGGTATCCTCTGTTATTTATAACTAAATGGTCAAATTTTGATGGAGAATTTAATTTTAATGGGATATAATTTTACTCCACATTATTTTATCAGATTCTTTTTCCCAAATAAATTTAATTTCATCGTTTGCATGCACTACAAGAACCCATGAGTTCAAATGAACTGAAATATACTATTAATATTACTATTTCAAATGTTTGTTTTTTCTTAGACATTAAACTCATGTGAATTAATATGAATAAAACCATATGAAATATTATGTATAATGGTTTTATATAATTATGTTATATTGATAAAAAATTACATAATTTAATTAATTATTGTATATGTTTCGAAAATTCAATTCCCTAAAATAATTAATCTATTTTATTATTAAAAAATAATAATAAATGTAATATTGGAAAAATTAATAATATTTAAATAAACAAATTAAATGATTTTATATAATCTAGATGTGAAAATAATATTAGTCTTATTTTTTTGGAATTTTCTAAAATAATTGCATTTTCGATGAATTGTGAAGAATTGTTATTTTTATTAAAACAACCTTTTCACTTAAAGAATTCGTAATGTAACATTTTGTTTTAAAATGAATATAAAAGAAATATTTTTAATATTATTTTAAATTTAATCAAATATACATCATTTTTTTACATTTCATATTGATCATTGATATAAAATCTATTTTGTCAATTAAAATTTCTCTTTTTGGAAGACCACTTTTTCATCAAGTTGATGGGAATAATTTTAAATTAAATAAACCAAAATTAGTGTTTTTAATTTTAAAAAATTAATATTATATTTTTATAACTATTCTTAATATTATATAATGATATAAATATAATTTAAGATACTAACAAATATTTAAAATAATAAAAAATTAATTACCACGGTTAAGGTAAAATGGGTTTATTGAGGGTTAGAATAAAATGATAATAGTTAAAATTGAAAAAATGAATAATTATTATTTTATAATCATATATTAACCTAATATCTTTTAAGGTTCCATAATTTCCTATTTTGATCCTTTTCCCATTAGTAAATCATGGGCGAAGTAATTTATTTAAAAAAAATCTTTGTGTACTCGCCCATACAACTAAGAGGTGACTCCCTTTACTATCATATAAACACATCAAAAAGACATTTATTTTCCATTACCATTTCATGTAAACTCGCCAATTCCCATCAATCATGTTATAAACCTTTTTTGGCCATAAGTCTAGGATAATAAGGGTTGTGGTGTAACCAAAATAAATGTTCCGAATAAGAGGTAACATCCTTAACCAAGTGTTTTAATTTATTTCTCCCTTCACATCCATAAAATACATTCATTAAATTCTGATTTAATTGAAATTTAACATTTATATACTGATATGATTCTATATTTATTTTTTTCCAATAACTATCTATTCTTTCATAAAATGGAATATAAATCATTTGTTTTGTGTACGATGAACAACCACCTTGTGGATTGACAAAATTGGTTTTACATCATCACTTATAATTTCTGGAAATGATTATGTATATAATTTTTATATAATATATTTTTAAGATAATTAAACTATTTGGAATATAATATCATATATACTTTTTTAATTTCCATTTTGTATAGAATACGATAACACCATTCATGTGTTTACCGTATTACCATATTCAAACTTATGTGATTCATTTTTCACTAACTCCTTTCATGGAATGTAATAAAAATATTATAAATATAAATATATGATTTAATTTATAGTAATATTTTTACATAAATTTTTTAACTTTATTTCAACAAATCCCTTAAAAATGGAAATATAATTCTAGTGTATGTGTGGCCAACCTTCTCTAGGAATGGGGTCATTAAATTTATATCTATAATATATTTGGAGTTATATGAATTAATATATAAATAATATATGTTATATTTATATAATGTATAATATTATTAATGTTATGAAACCATGACCAAATTTAAGGGATAGAAAATACCAAACCAAATCATATACAAAAAATGAAACAATTATTAACAGAAATGTGATTAAATGATTAAATTATTGAACAAAAAAAATGAATGTTAGAGGTCAATCATATATCATATGATACATTAAATTATGTTTCTAGAACCTAATTACACTAAATATATATTTGTTATAATGTAATTTCAAATGTTTATGATGGAATAAAGATTTATGGTAAGAGGTGTCTGCCTTTAGTTGCCTTCTTTTGAACATAAGATATGCAATGAACCTATCTTCATTTATGAGGTGTATATACATTCGATTTTCATGTTAAATCTTGATTGCTATTATTTTAATGGTATTTAATGTTTCATTAAACATTTATATTTAATGGTTTTTACGATTCAAAACATTACATAGAGGTATAATTTTTGTTTGTTAAAATATCTTCTATTTTTTTATGATTTTGTTCTTAAGTTTGAAATATTATTATCCATCTCAAAAGATACTCATAATAACTATTCTATATTGGTTATTTATGATACTACATTCACCCCCCCCCCCATTTTCCTCTCTTTATGTTCTAAATTGTGTCAACAACATTATGAAAAATAATATTTTTTCCTCGTCGGAAAATGTTTGATCCTTAATATACATTTTTCACGAAATAATTTTAATGATATTTTTTATATAAAATAATGTTTTTAATAAATGTAAACCCATGTTTTACCATTCACAAAAATTTATAAAATAATTTTTTTTGAATGTGGTGGTTTTGACTTTTATCGGAAATGTGAAAGGAATATTTTTAATAAAATGTGAGGTATAAACACAATTTTCAACGCTCATGAACACTCAATTTTTTAAATATTCAAATAAAGGTTTACATGAGGTTTTTAAACGAATATATATAATTTAATAACTAATATATTTTTATAATTTATACATGTCTTTTCAAAATGGAATGAATATTTTCCATCAGAATGTTTTAATGGGATTTTAGGGATTTTATATTTATCATCCACATTAAACATTGGGGGTTTTTTTTGTTTTTATAGAGATATAATCCAATTATCCCATTATTATTCTTTCATTTTTATTATTAATTATTATGATTAATATATTTACATTAATCACATTTCCTTTACATTTGTTTTGTTATAATTAAATTTATATGAAACACATATTTCATAAATTGGTTATGATATGAGTTAGTGATATTGAAACCCATTTCATTTTTTTATATAATGAATGTTTTATAACATTGTTTCTGAAATTTATATGATTTATTTTACATGATGTTTTGGACCTATATTTCCCTCTAATGAATTAGTTAAAATGTAATATATAATGAGATAAATATGATAAGAATGGGCATTGAACCAAGGTCAGAAAGGTACTTTCTCCACTATGATAGGCCTGGGAGTAAAAATTTACTACTAAAGAGGATTGGGGATTGGACCTTTTATAGTATACTATATGTTGGTAAAAATTTCCTCAAGGTAACATTGCAGAATTTTTGGGTTGGTTGTAGGGTCCCAAGCTTGAGGTATATGCACAATACATTTCTTTTATGGAATAATTTATACATGAAAAGAATAGATACCCAAACACCATATTAGTTTAGTTTCTTTGGATACATGGAACATAATCCTCTAAATTCGTTAAATATCTTCAACATCACCCATAATGATCTACCACTTTTGTTTTCCTACCTAAAACATTTCTCTATATACTGGAGAAAAGAAAATATAAAAAGGGGGAGCTCAATAGCTCAGTAATAGTAAACCAGGAGGACATAAAACAGACCATAAAAATTTGATCATATAAACATGAACGAAAAGTTTAAAAATCAAAATTGTGAGTCATGAAATAAATAATGGTTGTACATAAGGTGTGGATGATAAAGGAACACTAACCCTGAGAGAATAGCATTTGCATAAAACATATAATTATGGAAGATGAATAAAAAATTAATATTATTACCATAGTATCCAAGGAATTTTTTCTACGACCATCATAGTTGAAAGAGTCTATTAATGTACTGAGTTTACTTGTTGTTCTAGCCATGCAATACTGAACCTGAATTACATGTTGTTCCAGCCCTGCATTACTGGACCAAATTTACATGACATTCCAGTCATGTATATCTCATCAGATATAAATCGTTACTTGATGAATTGGATGAAGAACTAGGTCCCAGCCATCTCATATCAAATTCATTCTTACATGTTCCACAAAACATAAATCATTCATCATAGAATAACCCAAGAATGAAAATGGGATTCTTAAACATCATTCCATCCTCACATAATCCATATAAGATAAATGGACATAAAAAAAATAATTCAATAATAAACACAACAAAATTAATGTAATAATATGGATAGAGACATAACTTATGTCATCTTATATGGAAAATAACTTTGATAAAACACTTGAACTTAATTCCTGAGGAAAATATCCTTTCTTCTTCAAAAGCATTTTTTTCTCAAAATGTCGTCCAATTTTAATTGAAAATAATTTAATTTAAAATAAATTTGAAATAATGTATAGGAATATTGATGGAAATAATGTTTTAAGAAAGAATAAAAATACATTCTTTCCATATAAGTTAAATCAAATTCTCCTTGTACTTCTATTAGAAAAGTCAAAAAGTACATCATATGGTAATCTAAAAAAAGATTCCTTCAAAGCCATATAGTTAATGTAAAAAAGGGTAAAATGAATCTAAAAATACTTATATGAATATTACAAAATATATGAAAACATTTCTAAAAAAATAAAATGGATGATAAATATGCCCCCATTAAAAACTTACGTATAAACAATATCAAATAAAAAAGAGATTGAAACTTTTCCGCTTACCTTATGTCCAATTTCTTATGTACGTTTATGAAACTCATGTACAATGGGTTTAAACATATTATTAACTTTTAATAAAACCATAATAATATTTATGATATCATATACGATTCATTTAGTACATTATATTACCAATTCTTTTGTCAATTCTATGTAAATGAAACATTTTGGGTAATAATCGTTTTATTTATTGTACATGATTGGAATTTTTATTTGTGATATTATTACTTATATCATGATTTAATTACGTTGATAATGTAAAAACATTAGATATTATATATCTTAAGTATATAAATATATATAATAGATAGATAAAATAAATGGAAGACCCCATTCATTGAGACGGTAGGTTGTACATACACATGAACGCTGTTTTCGTTTCCAAATAAAATTGATTGGATGCAATTAAATTAAATATATATATATATCCATTATTATTATAATTTAATATATTTCATGGTTATTTTTTATATATACATTATCATCATTCTTGAATGGTTAATGTGGAGAAGGAATCTCATCGCATCATGGAGATGGTAAGTTGTACGTATACAAGAGCGGCTATATGTTCCCATAATTATGGAATTGTAAGCAATTTGATGGTGTATAATATCTCAAAATTAGTAAAATGATTTAATAATCAAATATCATTATTATTTCCACCATTATAACCATAAAATTAAGGTGGTTGAGAAAACAAATTACACCCTAGCGTGGAGACGGTAAGTCGTACGTCTGCACGCGCGGGGATTTCATTTTTCATGGGATGAATAGAATGATAAATAGGGTTATATCATATTTATAATAACATATCATTATAATATTGATAATAACTTTGTTACTCTATAAAGAAACAACTATTGAATATGAAGTAGTAGAAGAACTAAATTTGAAATAATCGGTAGATGAAATTACTTCTTCCTCGACGTGCATCCTTTAAATTTTGTCTTATAAAACTAGAGTTTGTCTTATGATAATACATTAAACTATAGAATTTCACTAAGGATTTTTAGAAGAGTAATGTTTAGGGTTTTTCCAATATTTATGGCTCAATATAGAGTTAAGAGGAAAGGGGGTGCTTTTTTTAAGAGAGGAGAGGGGTACTTTAAGAAAATCCTAAAATATTAATTTATTATAATTTCAATTTCAATTTCATATGGTCCAAAAATTATTTAATTCAAATATAATTTGATTTTGGTTAGAATACCCATCATACAATAATTTTAAGACTAGTATTGAATATTTATTTAATCCTTGTGTTTTTGGTTTAACAATTATGTTACCTTTTAAATCATACAGTGATATCATGTTATTTACACATTATGGGTTAATGTAATTTCCATATCATTTTAAAAGACACATAAAATTTATGTTTGACATATTGGGACTTATATTAATCATTTGGAATAATTATTGAAATTTTTAATTTAATTTCATTTAATAAAATATTTATTTGTTTAAAGTTATGGATTATGTCAAATTTGCACACTATTCAAACTTGACTTTTTTAAAAATTCATAACAACTAGATTCCTTCGAAAAAAAGGAATTAACTCATCCATAATATTTAAATGTCATCCAAAATTTTTTTTTATGGAATAAAAATGTTCAAATTAAATATATTTAAATACTTGTAAATTCATATTTTTGAATCATTAATTAATAAAGTAATCACTACATCATAAATGTGTCATACATAAATATATTTATCTAATGTATAAAAATTATAAATAAATTTTCATGATTTAGGGAATATTTTTATCTTTATAAGGACTATTTATGTACTTATATATCTATAACACCCCATGCTTCCATGGTACCTTTCCCTTTGAATAATGAAATAGCTTGCATTGTACGCAACTACGAGATTCCAACACACTGTGACCAATCACACTAGCTGTTATGATTAGTAATACACACAATTTGAAATTTTATAAATTATATTTGTCAAAATAGATTCATTTTTGGATTTGGAATATCAAAATTTTCTTAGGGTGGATTTTTGATATTTTTCTAAAATCATAAAAAAATTTATAAATAGTGAAAAAAACACTGCGATATTGGTTAAAAATGATTTTTTATTTATATAATTAGTTCTTTTATTTTAAATTATTTTTGGTAAAAATATATACATTGTACATATATATGTTCAACGTAATTAATTTGAGTCATTTTATAATAATTTTAGATATATAAAATTTTATCAAACTATTAATCGTCTTTTACCAACCTCCTAGGAGCATTGGCAAATTTGTATAAAACATAATTTTATCACTTTTGTGACTTGAATTTACAAAATCCGATTAACACGGTCAATATCATGAAGTAAAATTTTGTTCAATAAGATTAAAATAATTTTTGGTGAATAGTAAATTTTTTACTTTTATTTACAACGGTAAAAAGTAAAAAGGGAAATTAAGGGTAAAAATGATATTATAATCACCATAACATATGACCTAATTATATTGGATAAGTCTAATACGACAAAAAAATAACATTAATAATAAAATATGATCCCCTTTGGTCCACTTGGATTAGATTAATACATTTATTATTATTTTATTTAAAGAATAGTTAAAAGAGTTAAAATCAATGTTTAATCAATAAAAAAATTAATTTAGGGTTATACATAAGATAAATTCGACTATAAATATTCATTAGAAATATGAAATTATTTCCTACATAATAGTATTTTATTTATAATTTTTAGACATTAAATAATTAAATTTATTAAGGACACAATGATGATGGAGTAATAACCTTATTAATGAAAGACTAAAATAATTGATATTATAAATATGTAAATAAATCTAATTTGATACTTTTAATGAATTACATTATTTTTCTAGGTTAATATGAAATGTTAGGGTTGATTGAATGAATTTTTTTCGAGGTAATAATGCATTTATGAATTTAACAAAAACAAAATTCCTAATTATAAAAGGGGTTTTTTTAATTAATATATTATTAATTGTTATCCTATTCCTAAAAATCTAATGTTCTGCCCAAGGGCTTAAATAATATTATATATTTCATTAATGAACCACTTTAGGTTCTCTTGGAAGTTTATTTATGTTTATTAACCCTATAATATAAAAATACAAAGAGACATGGTAAATGTCAAACTATTTATCTAAGAGTTAAATATAAAATATAAGGTTAATATGATGACCTAAACAAGTATAAAAACTATTGTTTGAGGGGTTTTCAACCCACACCCACCTTATCTTTTAAATAATTAATTTTTGAGCCATTAGAAACTGAAAATTATTTTATTATAAAATAATATTTTATATTTTTATAAAGTGACCCTCACCTCTCTTATAAAAGGGAACCTACCCTTCTCATAAATTCACACCATAAAAGCCATTTGGCTTAGACAAACATATCCCAAATATCCTAAAAATTGTCCTCCCTTTATCTTAGATGCCTTCATTTAGTCATAAAGCCAATCTAAGGACTCCTTTTGATCAATTCAAAAGGGAGAAACCGAAGCAGAGGTAAATATTTTATCACCTCTTTCAAGTTCTGTTATACTTCCACTTCCAATTTCGTTTTTGTTTTATGTCTAAAATATTAACTCCAGTATCTCCTATATACTATGATTTTATTATAAAAATGGTTAATCCAGATTCATTATTCTATCTATCCTATAAATAAAAAAGTCACCATACGTGCATACGTACGGATTACTTTGTCCATGTCGTGGTGTAGTTTGTTATTCAAATACTTCATCATTTGGATGGGTATAATAATTTGTATAAATGATGTAAATAATAAATATAACATGATAATGATTCTTTATATATGATATTCCATCCAATTATATACGATTTTATTATCAAAATAATGATATTGTCGCACGTGGATACATCCAGATTACCGTCTCCACGAACACGACGAGATTCATTCGCCATCGTAATCATTCAAGAATAATTTTCATTTTAGGATTAAAATAATTTTTTTGAAAATAATATCGTTATGTATATTAACCAAATACATCCTATACAAAACAAACATGTCTTACGTAACCAAGCATATAATGGAAAACAAATCAGTTAACACCTGAAATGATGATAGTACTGAAATATCAATAACAATGCAATATTATAAGATCATATATGATATAATATTAATATATATGGTTTTGGTATATTTTAATAACAATTATTTCATCATTATATAGGAGTTAAACCTAGCCTTGAAAAATGAAAAGAATAATATAAGGGTTAATTCTACAATCTCTTCATTATCCAAAGATGTTTTTATGTGAGTATCTATAGGGACATCTTTATCATCCACATTTGTGTTTCAGAAAAATATTTTCAAAAGGAATAATATATGTTTTTATGGAAGGGACTCTTTAATGAGATCATCATTTTAAATGGTTTGAATATTTATTCTTCTAAATCATTCTCATTAATGTCCATGTTTTCAAAATATTTTATATGGATTTATTTATATGGACATGAATTTTATTAAAATGTTAATTCCTTTCAAAAGATTCAAAGTGGTATGGGACACATTGTTAAAAAAATTCATTAAATTTCTTCCATTATAAATTGTGTGACTATTAAATTTTTTTATGAAAAAGGGGTATTTCTCTTAAAGTGTTTTACAAATAATTTTCCTCTATGTCAATATCCTTTTATGAATTTTAAACTTGTTTGAAGTTGATTTATTTTGATACAAATCTTCCATATTGTATTGAACGTTTTGTGATATGTTTGACTATGGATATGTTATTTTTATACCATTCATGGTTTATAGATAATGTATTGACATTCTGTATGCTAGTTTTAATACGAATTATTATGTTATGTCTAAACCTTTTCTTATGAGGAATGCATTGGACTTAGTTTGTGATGGGTGGTTCCCACTATAGCTCCTAGATTCATCTATAGGTTTCATGAGTAAATCTATTGTCTTATTACAAGGCCTTGACAGAATCTTATTTGTAGTCTTGGGAAAATGCCTTGACTATGTGGTTATGATGTCTGTAATTTTGCATTCCATCATTATGATAGTGGCTATTGATATTGAATGTGATTATTTGAGTATTATAATATCCATGTGAATCTATAAATGGAATTATTTTATTTTATCTTTTCTATAACATTATTAAGTTCATGTTTAAAATCCTTTTTTATTATTACATTGCCTTAAATATTTATTCTTATTTTTGAATGTTTTCGTTATATTTTTATCCTTACCGAGCATCTAAGATCACCCCTTTCTATGTTTTATTTTTCACAGGATGTGAAGATGTATATTATGATTGCCCTGCATGGATATTATTAGGGATATGATTGCATCCTATGGAGACTATGTTGTTGTAGTTTTTCATTTTATAATGTAATGTAAAACTTATGAATGTATATAGTATTTCTAAGTCTACTAAACTAATCGGACTTTTGAGACTTGATCTTTTTTTATCTTTTCCAATGTTATGTAATAATGCACCGACTCTAGGTAACTAGGGTTGAGTCATAACAATTGATATCATAGGAAGTTTAGTAATACCCTTAGAAAGAATATTTAGATAAACAATAACAAGATAATATTACCTTAAGATAGGATTTGAGGATTAATATAGAAGAACTTCCTAGAATTTTATTACTGTAGAGATTTTGTGACTTTTCTAAGAAATACATACCTGCCTGGATACGAACAAAGAGAGGAAGCTCTATCAGAGATGTACCTTGGGGTAAAACCTAAAAACACCGCTTTGAGCTAGACTTGAATGGGAATAGGTGCATGGAAATGGGCCTTGCTACACTCTTGGTTATGAATCTCCCAGGGGATATGTTTAGGATAATTCTAAATTTCATTAAAAACTATTATGATAGATTTATGAGTATATACTTCCCCAAAAAAATTATATTTATGGATTATATCCATAAACTGTTCAATTTATGTTAAGTGTTTTACAAATTTGTAATTTTGTATTGTGATTCATAAACTAATCATGTGTATGGAATTGTTTAAAAATGGATCCTATTGGAAGGAATGGAAACCATATCAATGCAAGTCATCTCTGTAGGGATTTCCCTCCTAATCAAGATAATTATAGAGGATCTGGTGATGCAACTTATGTTGATCAGCTTATTGCTATACTGAGACAACTCACTCAGGTTGTGAATAATATCCTTACCCATATAGAGCACCCTGATCCACAATGCGGGGGATCAATGTTAGACTGCTTCATGAGGAAATAGCCACCAATATTCAATTGGAGTACAAATCCATTAGTAGCTGAGAAATGGATAAATTCCATAGAGAAAATATTTTATGCTTTGGGGTGGATGAGAATGAAAAAATTATGGGATATTAAAAGACTATTCTAATAGATGACGTACCTATTGTGTAAGAATAAATTGATTTCTTTCCAGAGGATTTACCTAGACATCCTTCAAAATGAAAAATTGAGTTTTCCATTCATTTAATTCCTAGTTCAAGGCCCATATCGAAGACCCCTTATAGAATGGCCACTGTGGAATTAGTGGAACTAAAGAAAAAACTTGAGGAATTGGGTAATAAGGTATTTATTTGCCCTAGTGTTTCACCATGGGGAGCCCCTATCCATTTTGTTAATAAGAAAGATGGGTCTATGAGGTTGGTCATTGACTATTGGCAGATCAATGCTATAACAATAACGAACAAGTATCCCCTACCTTTCATTGTTGATTTATTCGACCAACTTCATGGTGCTCAATAT
This sequence comes from Viscum album, assembly GCA_963277665.1. Taxonomy (NCBI): domain Eukaryota; kingdom Viridiplantae; phylum Streptophyta; class Magnoliopsida; order Santalales; family Viscaceae; genus Viscum; species Viscum album. The sequence goes on along the minus strand of OY728138.1, from coordinate 1,984,883,026 downwards.
TTTTAATAGATTGCCCTTTGATCTGGATATCACAAATTGTGTATGATGAAGGAAGACATTCCAAAAACATCATTTCAAACCAGGTACGGGTATTACGAGTTAATAGTAATTACTTTTGGGCAGACTAATGAACCCTCTATTTTCATTGATATAATGAATAGTTTTTTAAGGAATATTATGATGACTTGGTAGTGGTATATATTGATGATATCCTGGTATACTCAAAAATCTATGAAGATCATGAAAATCACTTGTGCACCATTCTAAAAACCCCCAGAAAAAATGATTTATATGGGATGTTTACCATGTGTGAATTATGGATTCAAGACATTTCTTTTCTTGTCCATATTGTCTCTAAGAATTGAATATCTGTTGATCCATCACATAACATAGAAATTTATGAATGGGCCCCACTGGTGTGTATAATTGAGGTACGTATATTTCTTCGTTTGGCAGGTTATTGTCGGCATTTTGTCCCGAATTTTGCCCGACTGTCGAACCCATTTACCAAGATCACACGTAAAGGGGTTAAATTTGTTTGGAAAAAGGAGTGTGAATTTTTTTTTATAACTGAAAAGAAGATTATTCAATGCTCACATATTGACTCTACCATTAGGGAATGATGGTTTTGTTATTTATAGTGATGCTTCAATGAATGGACTTGGTAGGGTCCTTATGCAGAATGATAGAGTTATTTCCTATTCATCACGATAGTTAAAAAATCATTAGAAAAACTATCCTACTCATGATCTTGAGTTAGAAGCTATAATATTTTATCTAAAAATATAGAGACATTATCTCTATGTTTAAAAATGGGATATTTATATTAATCACAAGAGTTTGATGTATATTTTCTCACAAAAAGAACACAACTAGGGGCAAAGGTGATGGCTTGAACTACTCAAGGATTATGATTTCACAATTCACTACCACCCGGGGAAGGAAAATAAGTTGGTTGTTGCTTTTAGATGAAAGGATCATTGTGCTTTGAACAAGATGAGATTTGAAAGGGATCTTATTTTCATGGATCTAGTGAAAATGGATATGGGAATATTCTTAGAAGGTGAAACATCAATACTTTTTCAAATGGTTTACAAACTATCATTACTAGAATGTATAATAAGTTCTCAGGCTGATAATGAGAAGTTTCAAATAAAGATTAATGCTATTAATGATGGGAGATTGAGTGACTTCATATATGAAGATGAGATTTTGAAATTTGGGTAGAGACTTTGTGTTCCTGATATAACGGATATAAAAAGGTAATTGTTAGATGAGGCTCATAGATCTAATTTCCATGTACACCCTAGTATAACCAAGATGTATAGAGACATGAAAGAAAATTTTCTTGGGACACAATGAATAGTAAGATTTATGATTTTGTGTCAAGATGTTTGGATTGTCATCAAGTGAAAGCTGGTAGGAAACCGCATGGTGGAGTCATGTAACCTATTTCCATACCTGAGTGGAAATGGGATAACACTATGATGGACTTTGTCATGGGGATACCAAAGACCCCTAAATGGAATGATGAAATATGGGTCATTATTGATCATGTTACCTAGCCAGCACATTTCCATGATATAAGAGAAGATTTACCACTTGAAAATCTAATAAGAATATATATTAATGAATTTGTAAGACTTAATGGAGTACCCTTATCGATTGTTTATGAACATGATCCCCGTTCAACATCAATATTCTGGAAAATTCTTCAAAATTTTCTGGATATTGAACTTTTATTGAGCATTTCCCACCACCCTCAAACTGATGGACAATCAGAAAGGACTATTCAAACCTTATATGATAGGTTGAGATCATTCTCACATGACTTTCATGGTATGTGGGAACAATATTTTCCACTGGTAGAATTTTTTTTATAACAATAGCTTCCATTCAAGTATTCAGATGGCACCATATTAAGTGTTATATGGGAAGAGATGTCTCACACTAACTTGTTGGGATGATGTTGGTGAAATAAAACTCATAGGCCCAGAACATGTAGAGGAAACAATGGAAAAGGGGAAGGTTATCCAAACCCACATCAAAGCATCTCAAAGTTGTTAAATGATCTATGCCGATAACTGAAGGAAGGATTTGGAATTTCAAGTTAGAGACCATGTTTTCTAGAAAGTATCTCCACGGAAGGGTTTTATATGTTTCAGTAAGAAGGATAAATTGAGTCCCAGGTACATCTGAACTATCAAAATTATAGAACGAATATGAGTTGTAGATTATCGTTTGAAAAAGCATCCAAGTCTCTCCAATGTTGATGATGTGTTCCACTTATCACTGTTGAGAACATACATGCCTAACCCAACTCATATACTCGCCTATGAGGAAGTTTAACTGAAACATGATATGTCTTATTGTGAAGAGCCTATCAAAATTCTCGATACAAGAGAACAAGTGATGAGAAATCGGACAACTCATCTGGTAAAAGATCTTTGGAGAAACTATAAGATGGAAGAGGCAACGTGGGAACCAAGGGAACTTATGATGAAGAACCACCCAAATATTTTTGGGCAGTAGTATTATAGAAATTTCAAGGACGAAATTATTTGCTGGAGGGAAGAATGTAACACCCCAAACATCAATGGTATGTTAGCCTTTGAATAATGAAATATCTTGCATTTTATGCAACTTTGAGATTTTAACACACCACAACCAATCAAACTATCCATTATGAATAGTAATAACCACCTTTTGAAATTTTATTAATTTTATATTTAAAAATGGACTTCATTTTTGGATTTGAAAAATCAAAATTATCCTAGGATGAATTTTTGATATTTTTTTTAGAAAATATTCAATTTTTGATGAATAGTGAAAAAACACTGCGTTATTGGTTAAAAAAGACTTTTTATTTAAATAATTAGTTATTTTATTTTATTTTATTTTATTTCAAAATAGATACATAATAAATATATATGTTTAATGTAATTCATTGGAGTCATTTTATAATAAGTTTTTATATATATTATTTTATCGATCTATTTACCATCTTTTACCCACCTCTTAGAAGCATTTGAAAATTTATATAAAACATAATTTTACTGCTTCTTTGAGTTGAATTACAAAAATTAGAGAGACACTTTTAATATTAGTAAGTAAAATGTGGTTCAAAAAGATGCAAATAATTTTTGGAGAATAGTAACTTTTTACTTTTATTTACCATGGTAAAAATTAAATTGGGTAATTAATGGTAAAAATGGTATAATAATTACCATAAAACATGTCTAAATTCTGCTGGATAAGTGTAATTTGACCAAAAACAACATTATAAATAAAATACGACTCCCTTTTGTCTACATGGATTATATTAGGACATTTATTATTATTTTATTTAAAGAAGAATTAAAAGAGTTAAAATCAATGTTTAATAACAATACAATTTTTAATATACGGTTATACATAAGATAAATTAGACTATAAATATTTATTAGAAAGATAAAAAAATTCCTGCATAATCGTATTTTATTTTTAATTTTTAGACATTAAGTGACTAAATTTATTTATGACACAATGATGATGCAGTAATAACATTATTAATGAAATATTAAAATAATTGATATTATAAATAACCAAATAAATATAATTTTAGACTATTAATTAATTAAATTATTTCAATTGGTTAATAAGAAATTTTAGGGTTGATTGAATAAATTTTTTTGATGTAATAATGCTATTAGGAATTTTACAAAAACAAAATACCTAATAGTGTCAAAATTGACAAAAAAGAGTTTTCAAAACTAATATTATATTATTAATTTGTATTCTATTCCAAAAAATATAATGTTTCATCCAAAGGGATTAAATAATATTTTATATTTCATTAATTAATCACTTGAGATTATCTAGTAATTTTATAGTAAGATTATTAACCATATCATATAAAAATACAATGATACATGGTAAATGTCAAACTATTTAACTAAGAGTTAAATTTAAAAGATAAGGTTAATATGATGACCAAAACCTGTCTAAAACCTATTTGTTGAGAGTTTTTAGACCCATCCCAACCTTATCCTTTAAATAATTCATTTTGTAGTTATTAGAAACCGAAAATTATTTTATTATAAAATAATATTTTAAGCATTTCCAAATGTGACCCTCACCTCTCTAATAAAAGGGAACCACCCCTTCTATAAAATGCACACCTTCAAAGCCATTATTCTCGGAGAAACCCTTCCTAAATATCCTCTCAAAAGTCCTCCCTGCATCCTTGATTCCTTACTTTTGTCAGAAAGCCAACCTATGGAGCCCTTATAATCAAATCAAAATGAAGAACCTGAAGAAGAGGTACATATTTCAATTACCTTTTTCAAGATCTTTTCTTCTTCCACTTCCTCATTCTTTGTTGATTCCATTCTAGAATAATAACTCCAGTATATTATATATACTGTGATGTTATTCTAAAAATGGTACAACCATATTCATTATTCTATCCATCCTATAATTTACAAAGTCACCATACGTGCGTACGTACGGATTACCGTCTCCACATCCTGGTGTAGTTTTTTATACAAATACTTCATCATTTGTATGGGTATAATAATGAGTATAAATGATGTAAATAATAAATATAACATGATAATGATTCTGTATATATGATTTACCATCCAATAATATATTATTTTAATATCAAAATAATAATATTATAGCTCGTGCGGACCTCCGGATTATCGTCTCCACGAACGTGATGAGATTCATTCCCCATCGTAATCATTCAAGAATAATTTTCATTTTATGATTAAAATAATTTTTATGAACATAGTATTATTCGGTATATGAATCAAATTTATCTTATCAATAACAAATATGGCTTACGTAACCACACATATAAAGCAAAAAAAATTAGTTAACAATCGAAATGATGATATTACTGAAATATCGTTAACAAAGTAATATTAGAAGATCATATATGATATAATATTAAGGAATAGTTCTTGTATAATTTAATAACAATTATTTCACCATTATAAAAGAGTTCAACCTACCATTTACCAAATAAAAGTACAAGATAAGGGTTAATTCTACAATCTCTTTATTATATGAAGTTTTGTTTACGTGAGTATCTACTAGGACCACTTTATCATCCAAATATCTGTTTCAGAAAAATATTTTCAAATGGAATATTTTAAGGTTTTATGGAGGAGAATTTTTAACTAGATCATCATTTTAAATGGTTTAAATATTTATTATTTTAAATCATTCCCATTAATTTCTATGTTTTCAAAATGGGTTTTAAGGATTTAATTATATGGACATGAATGTTTTTAAAATTTTAATTCCTTTAAATTGTTTCAAAGTGGTATGAATCACTTTGATTCAAAAATGTCTTTAAATTTATTCCTTTTTAAATATTTTGTCATTTAAATATTTTTAAGGAAAATGGATATTTATCTAAAAGAGTTTTACGAATCATGTTCTTCTACGTCAACATCCTTTGATGGATTTTAAAATTGTTTGATGTTGATTTATATATGATACTAATATTCCATATTGTATTGAAGGTTATGTGATATGTTTGACTGGGGATGTGTTAATTTTATATACCATTCATGGTTTATGGATAATGTATTGGCATTTATTATTCTATTTTTAATATGAATGTTTATGTTATGTTTATTCGTTTTAATATGAGGAATTCATTGGACTTATTAAGTAATGGGTGTAGCCCGCTATTGTCCCTCGATGCATCAGTAGATCTCATAATACAAACTTGTGTCTTGGCACAAGGCCTTGACAATTTCATATTTGTAGTCTTGGAACAAGGCCTTGACTATGAGGTTATGATGTCTGGAATTATGAATTCCATCATTATAAAAGTGTCTATTGATATTTCATGTGATTATTCGACTAGTAGAATATCGATGTGAATAAGTAAATGGAATTATTTGATTTTATCATTTCCATATTATGAAAAATTTAATGTTTAAAAGGCTTTTTTAGTCTTACATTTCCTTAAATGTTTATTCATATTAATGAAATATTTCACTATATTGATATCCTTACTGAGCATATGAGCTCACCCCTTTCTATGATTTATTTTTCCCAGGATGGGAAGAATTATATTATGACTAGCCTGTAGGGATAATATAAGTAATATGAGTGAGGCCTATGGACACTATGTTGTTGTAGTTTTTCATTTTATAATGTAATGTAAAACATTTGAATGTATCTTGTATTTCTAAGATACTAAACTAATCGGTCTTTCGAGACATGATCATTGATGATCATACCAATGTTATTTAATAATGCACCGACTTCGGGTTACTAGGGTTAGGGCATTACAATATTAGTAATAATAACCTATATTAAGGTCGATTTTGTAAAGGATATATGTTTAGGTTATAATTATCTTTATGTTAAATTAATTATTAAAAAATATCATTTTAACATCCATGTTAATCCTGGGGGTCCCAAAATTGACCCAATGATGCCCATTGTTGGAATTATATCATAAAATACGATTAGAACATGTGTTATGGTAGTTTAATATTATTATAATATTATTTTTAACCTTATTAACTAGATTTACCCTTTAACAATTGTAAATAAAATATTTACTAAAGTTTCTATTTAAAAAGTCAAAAAATAAAAGTTACCTATTTATCAAATTTGTACCTTATGATTACAAATATAGAATACATTTTTTCAAATTCAAAACACAGATATTTCAGTAATTAATTTAAAATTAATTCCCTTTGTCAAAACCAAAAAGCTAGTTTTTAAAAAGTAATAACTATTAAAGGCTTTAAATGTGTTTATGTCCAATTTAAATGTGAAATTATTTCCAATGACAAAAATTAGATTAAATTATAAAAATATAATCAAATTAGACTTTAAGACAAATTAAAAATATAATCTATCTATATAAATAAAGTATAAGAAAAAAGAAATTTCTAATTAAAATGATGTTTTTTTCACTATTCATTAAAAATTTAATTTTATTAGAAAAATATAAAAAAATCGATAAAATAGTAAATTATTATGTCCCTATTCCCAAAAATAAGTTTGCTTTGTAAACTTTTACATATAAAAGTGTCAAAACTATATTTAAATTGGGTGCGCCATTAAAAGGCGGTAAAATTACATTTTATTAAAATACTTATTTAATACAAAAAATTGATTTTTTTCTCATATCATATTCTAGAAAATGTGTAATATAAATTATAATGTTATATAAAGTTCAAAATGTGGTTAATACTATTTATAAAGGTTTTTTATATAACATTTTAATAGTATATCGTTGTTTAGTGAAACTCGGTATTGCGTACAATGCAAGTTATCGAGGAAGGTCGCCCTTGCGTGTTACCCAAGACAAGTCATTGTTGATTGTAGTGAAAGATTCATTTGGTGTTTCATATAACATAATACTGAATTAGACCATTATTACATTGAAAAAATATATATACTCAGTGTTGCGAAAAATGAATTCTATTAATGGAACTAGAAATTTTGTGAATGACAAACCAAGAATACTATGGCGTATACTACAAGCTAATACCGTGTTGGGTATAGGGAAATATAATCATGGTGTAGCGTACAAAACATGAAATTGGATAAATAAAAAAGAATACATCTAAAAAATTCTAGGAGTGTTACATTCTACCCTCCTTTAAATTAATTTCTCCATAAAATTTTGTAATTTTTATAAATATTTTACTAATTCAATGTTTCATTAATAGAAACACACAATATAAAAAGAAACACTAAAACTTCATTTCAAAAAGGAACGTTAGAAACATATTGGTTACCCAAATTAACTATTCAATGGTTTTACACATATGAGAACATAGGTAGGATGTGAAGACATGGATATGAAAGAGTAATATTACCCTCATGTTCTGATGGATAGTGATAGAGAAAAAAATTGATAGATTTAACTACCAAAAAGCCATAAATCTGTAATGCTTTAAAGGAAAATTTAATTTATCAGATAAGAAGGTACTAGGAAAACAAATTTTTTTTCAAGATCCTATTCCTAAATTTGTATAATTTTGCATGAGAATAAATAATTACTTGATTTTTATCCAATCTCACCATTTTTCGTTCGTTGAAAAATTTCCACTTTATCTCTTATTTAAATAAATAAAGATGAAATTTTCATTCTTGAAGAGTTAGAAGATTATATAATAGAATGTTCTTTCATTCCATCTGTCTTAACAAAATGTTTAGAATAGGTAATCAAATAGGCAGAAGTCCACAAATTGTGTGATAATTCATTAATCAATGTAACATAAAATGGAAAATAGCTTATACTATCCACAAATGGATAACATTATAATCCTTTCAAAAATATATAACTTAGTTATAGGTGAACTAAAGAGACATAATATTTAACTCCCATATCTAATAAGTTAGTTCTTATTTGTCACATTCCTAACATGTGTATACCTTAATCATGTATTCTTTTGAAACATTAATTACCACAGAACCTTAGTGAAAACACGAATTATATCCAATGTTAACTCATCCCAGATAACAAAATGGCATATATTTTATATACTCAAACCATGATATCACTTGTTCCTTATATTAGTCATGATCTCATTAATGCTATAAAACATATTTTCATATATTTTTCCCATCATTATAGGCATATCATGTTATTTCAAAAAATATTTGAATAACCATTCATGGTTATAGGTACCATTCAACATATACATTCAAATACTTAAGTAAAAAAAATTTGTAATAATCAGTAGATGTTTATTTATTCCATAGTACCATTAAATTACTTATACAAAAGTACTCATGATAAACATGCAATCATTATACATACTATATAAACCATTGACCAAGCTTCATCATTTTATTCCTTAACACTTCTTTCATATCACATATCATTTGTTGTCACTTCATCGCCAACAACATAAATACTACTCATATGACCCTGATGATTCTATTCATGAGATTTTATCACAAGGAATCGATTTTCTTAATGCCCATACGTTCTAAATTTGAAACATTTAACCATCATCTATGTCTTAGAAACACCATCATAATTGTCCATTGTGTTAACTGGAAATTTTCCTTTGCAATTGATGTCTTTGTCTCCTTGTTTTCCAGACCCAAAGCATCTTCTCTTTCTTTTGAAACATTATCATTGATTAATCTTCCCACATTATTTACATGAGTAAATTTGAATGTTATTTCATCTATTATCATCATGAAACTCCATAATTCGCTAATTAGTTGTGATTAGAAACTTATCAAATGTGAGATTATTAATCATATTATAAGATTGATGATAAGTAATAATTAAGATGTTTCTCCTTCAAAATACTATTTCATTTGGTTTCTGGTTAAGAATATCATTCTATTTTTAATCATATTCTCCATTCACAAGAATCCTCTTATTTCCACCAATTTTATAAAACACAAAAAGAAAATTGTGAGAGGCAAGATTCATACAATGAAAACAACATAATCATGGGGGATTTCTTTCAATCTTTAACATCTTCAGTTTAATAACCTATTATTCACAATATTTATCATAATTTTATTATTGTGACCTATACTTATACTTAACCTTAGAGACATCCCAAGACATACCATAGAAATATCCATAGGGATCTCACTAAATTTTTCACATCGTATTTTCCAAAGGATGATTAAACCATCACTCTGATACCATATATAGAGACCCAATCTTAACGTACAAGTACATTAAATTACATTTTCAAAATAACTAATACAAGACACAAATAGGTTCTGAATGACCTTATTATTTTAGTGTATTTGGAATCATGGAACATAATCATCTAACCTAGTGAAATATCTTCAACATCTCACATAAAGATCTTCCCCTTTTGATTTCCAGCCTAAAAATATTCTTTATATCCTAGGAAAAAGAAAACATAAAAAGGGTGAGATAAAATGTACAGTATGGGTAAACATGGAGAGATAAAACAAACCATTAAAATTTGAACATAAAAACATGAAAATAAATATTAAACATCAAAATATTTAGTCCTAAAATAAATCTTGAAAGTACGTAAGAAATGTATCATAATGAATCATTAACTACTATAAAATAGCTTTGGAATAAAAAAATTTAATTTTGGGAAACTAATAAGAAAATAATATTATTTCCACAGTAGTCAGGGTATTGATACTAAGACAATCAAAGTGGACATATTCTATTACTGAACTTGGTTTACTTGCCATTATAGCTATGTATTACTGAACCAGATTTACATATCATTCTACTGTTGCATTACTAAACCATATTTAATTTACATTCTAGTCATTTCTATCTCATGAGATATAAATCATTACACAATGCATTGGAAAAAGATATAGGTTACACCCATCTAATAATGAAATAAATCTTTCATGTGCCACAAAACATAAATCATTAATAATAGAATAACCCAAAAAATAATATGGGATTCTTAAACATCATTTCATCATTATTTAATTCATATAACATAAATGGACATCATAAAAATAATTCCATCATAAACAAAATAATTTAAAATTTATAATTGGGTTAGAGACAAACCCAAAGTCATCATAGATGGAAAATAATTTTGATAATACTCATGAACATAATTCTTGAGGAAAACATCCTTTTCTTTCTCAAAATTATTTTCTTTTCTCCAAATGACATGAAATTTTAAACAAAAAATTATTTGAAAATAATCCTTAAATAATGAGAAGTAATATTCATTGAAATACAAAATTATGAATGTGTAAAAATATTTTCAAGCTGTATATGATAAAAAAACAATATCCTCATACTTTTGTCAGAAAATTCAAAGAGCACCTTGTATGGTAAACAAAAGAAAGATTCGTTCCCTAACATTCTTAAAAGGAAAAAATGGATAGAAATGTCTTTAAACATACAAAGATGAATATAAATAAATTATTATTATTTTTAGAAAACATGAACAATTATTATAAATATACCCCCATTAAATACTTACGTATATACAATCTCAGATAAAATTGAGATTGCAAAATTATCCCTTACTTTAGGTCCGATTTCTTCTGTATGTGTCCAAAACTCTACTATTGTTGCTTTAAAAGTATTATTAACTTATAATAGAACAATAATAATATTTATGATATCATATATGATTCAATTTTGAATTTATATTACCCGTTCATTTTGTGATTCCATGTTAATACAACGTTTTGGGTAATAATCATTTTATTTATCATCCATGTTTCGAATTGTTATTCATGGTATGTTTACTTATATCAAGATATAATTATTTCTAGAATGTAGAAAATGATTTATATATGATATATATTTAGTATTTAAATATATATAATATAATATAACGATAAAATAAATGGAATAAACTGTTCATGGGGACGGTAGGTTGTACGTACACAAGAATGTTGCTTTTTTTTCTTGTTAAATTGAATAGAAGTATGTAAATTACACACACACACACTTATATATATATATATATATATGCTGAAGTATTATTATTTCATATATTTAATGATTACTTATTATATAAACTTTATAATCTTTTTAGAATGATTAACTTTGAGAGATTATCTCATCGCATCATGGAGACAGTAAGTTGTATGTACGCACGAGTGATGATATCGTTCCCATAGTTTTTGAATGGTATTGAAGATGATGTTTTATATTATATAATAATTAGTTTCATGGTATAATAATCAAATATATTAATTATTTCCACTATTATACCCATCCATGTAAGGCGGTTGTGAAAAACAGACTACACCACACCATGGAGACGGTAAGCCTTACGTACACACACATAGTGATTACATTTTTTTAAGATGGATAGAAGGTAAAATAGGGTTTTACAATATTTACAATAACATATCATTATATTACTGAGAATTATGTTCTTCCATTCTAATGAAACAACTAAATAATAGGAAGTGGAAAAGAAATAAATATGAATGAATCGGTAGAAGAGATTACCTCTTCCTGATGTGCCTCTTTTAAATTTATTCTTTGGGAACTAACACTGGTATTTTGAGATGACCAATACATATATAAGGTGACTATGTAAGTTTATACGATTAATGGTAAGGTTTTGGCACATCTTTAAGGCTCAAAATTGAGTGAAGAGTAAAGGGAGGAGGTTCCATTTTATAGGAGAGTTGAAGGACACTTTAAGAAAGTCCAAAAATATTAATTTATTATATATTAATATTAAATTTAATGTTGTCCGAATAATATTTAATTAAAATATATCATGATTTTGGTTCAAATAACCATCATAAAATTATTTTCAGACAGGTTTTGAATATTTTTTTATCCTTATCTTTTTTATTTAATCCTTATTATACCCTTTTTAATCATAATGTGATATTATTTTATTTAAAAAATTTGGGTTAATTTAATTACCATATCCTATCACATGATCCAGAAAAAGTAATTTATGTCATATTTGGATATATATTAACCATTTAGATGAATCTTATATTTTTATTTTTTAATATTTATTAATAAAAAGTTTTATGTTTTATGTTATGAATTTTGTTAATTTTGGACACTATTAATAGTAAAATTTTTACAAAAATTCATAAAATTTGATTCCTTCAAAAAATGGAATTAACTCATCCCTAATAAGATAATATCATTCATAAAATTCGTGGATGTCATAAAAAAGTTCAAATTAAATTAATTATAATATTTAAAAATTAATTTATTAGAATCTTTCATTAATGAGGTAATCACTACGTTATAATTATGCCAAACATAAATATATATATACATATTGTCTAAAAATTTTAAATAAAATACCATGATTTATGAAATGTTATTATCTATATAAGGACTATTTATATACTTAGATATCAGTTATATAACCCTATATTAATGTCAATTAAGTAGAAGATATGTGTTTAGGTTATAATTGTCTTTACTTTAGATTAATTATTATAAAATGTCATGTTCACATCCATATGAATCCATGGGGTCTAGAAATTGACCCAAGGATTCCCATGGTTAGAATTATATCATAAAATAGAATTATAACTTGTGTTAGGGTAGTTTAATAGTATTAAAATATTACTTTTTACCCTTATTTACCAGATTTACCCTTTAACCATGGTAAATAAAATATTTACTAATTTTACTATTTATAATGTCCAAAAATAAAATGTAGTTATTTTTAAATTTTTACCCTTATGATTAAAAATATGGAATACATTTTTCCAAATTCAAAATCATTTTTTTAGTAATTAATTATAAATTAATTCCCATTGTTAAAACTAAAAAAACTAGTTTTTAGGAAGTAGTAACTATCAAATGATTGACATGTGTTTATGTCCAATTTAAATGTGAAATTACATACAGTTACAAAAATTGGATTTAATGATAAAAATATAATCCAATTAATCTTTGAACCCATTTAAAAAGGTAATCTAACCATATAAATAAATTAGATAACAATGGAGTTTTTAATAAAAATGCAGTATTTTTCACTATTCATTAAAATTTTAATTGTATTAGAAAAACATCAAACATTATAACAAAGTAAATTTTTATGTTCCTATTCCAAATGATAAGTTTATTTTTTCAAATTTAACTTATAAAAGTCTCAGAATATATATTTAAAATGGATGATCCACCAAAGGCAATAAAACTGTATTTTCTGAAAAATACTTCTTTTCCCGAGAAATTGATTTTCTTCTCATATAATGTTCTATAAAATGTTTAAGATGAATAATAATGTTATATAAAATTAAAAATGTGTTAAATACTATTCATAACAGTTAGATTTAAAATATTTTAATAATATATTGTTGTTTAGTGATACTCGGTGTTGCGTACAATGCAAGCTATCCGGGAAGGTCAATCTTGAGTGTAACACAAGAAAAGACAGTGTTGAATGTAGTGTACGCTTCCTTTGGGGTCTCTTATAATATAATCCGAAATTATTTATTTTATATATTGAACAAAATTTATACTCATTGTTGTGTGAAATGAATTCTATTAAAGGAACATGAAATTATGTGCCACACAAGCCTAGAATAGTGTTGCATACACTACAACCTAATACGGTGTTGTGTATAGCGCAAGAAGATCTCCGTGTAGCATACAAAAAAAGGCATCTAAGAAATTAAAAATAATCCATATCAAAATTTATCAAGGTTTTACATTGGTTGTGTTTGTTGAAAAAGCATGATCTCATGGAATGTAAGGTTAGGAGGTGGTACAAAAACAACAGATACAAGGTGGCACCTGTTTCCAATCATTGGGAAAAAATTGTTCAATATTTGAAGATTGATGAGATTTTAAAAAAGTGTATTTCTTTGAATATTTCATCAAAATATATAAAAGTTATCAATCTCGAGAATATGGGATTCATGATGTGGACTTGGCAATGTCATGAATAATGTTGATGGATAACACTATGATAATGAAGAGGATCTCAAATAGAATATGTGAGATATGGAAAAAATATATTTTCTTAATGATCACATAAAAATATTTAAAATGGATAAATTTCGCGATGATGGGATTCATTAACTAGTTTTGTGAAATACATACACAATGTTGATATTGAGCTCTGTGTTTACAATGAGTTTCACTAAAGAGATTCACAATGGACCTTCACGATTGGAAATTTCAGTGCTTTTCCAAATGGGATGACATGGAGTTGAGTTCTCTTGGTTGGTTCAAGGGTTGGTGGAATCACTTATAAATAGGCCTCGACTCCCTTAATAATAGTATAGAGTTTTGGACGAAAAATAAAAAGTCTCGTGAATAGAAAAAGAATTACGTGAAGTAGCTTCATTAAAGAACATTGTAGTGGATTTGTAAGCACTAAAAATTGGGAGCTTCACGAGGGAGTATTGAATCTGAGCTTCGATGTAGAGCTTTGCAATCAAGATTCACAATTCAGCTTCACAACAGAGCAGTGCAACGGAGCTTGGAAACCGAGCTTCACAATGGAGCATCGCAACAGAGCTTTGCAACGGAGCTTCGTAATAGAGCTTCACAATAGAGCTTCCCAATGAATCTTCCTGAAAAAGAATCTCAACAGATCTTCACAATAGAGCATCACAGTGGAGATTTTCATAGGCTTGTTTGGAAATTTCCAAATGGGGAGCATTGAGAAGAACTGAGCTTTAAAAAGATTATTCCAAGGTTATTTCCTATTGTTCAGTGGAAAGGGGGTATTCATTAGTGGATCAATATTGGAAATCAAAAGATCATCTACATACAGTGGAGGATACATTCATTAGTGATAATGAAAGGACTTACATGTCTTTAAACTGGGAGTGGTCAATTTCTAGAGACGCAGGAAAAGTAAGATGAAGAAGGTGATCCATTAAACTAGTAGGGAGCCAGAGAGAGAGAGAAGGAGAGAGAAATAGGGAGTAACCATTGGGAAATCAATGTGATGACCCTAATCGTTGGAAGTAATTTGTCCTATGCATAGAAATGATCTATAGCTAACATTGTAAATTGGAAGTGATCTTTTGGGGATTTGGGACTTCATCACATCACCATTGTATACTCCATGGATGTAGCCGAATGAGGGTATAGGATATAAAAGTATCTATGTATACCTGATTTCATACCATCATCACATTCAAAGCATCATCTTCAAATAAAGAAGGGAAGAATAAGAGCAGTGTCAACACATAAGTGTGAAAAAAGTGACCCTTATAGTAAAGAGGTCATGATATAATGGGGTAGGAAGAATAAGTAGAAAATGAATGTCCGTACCATAATTCACCCCCGCCTCATAGGGTATCAAGGCCGCTTTTGGACCTAAAAATTAGAATCAGAGAAATGGATTATTTCATCATATTTGTTTTCTCTAAATTAGTTAAGTAGATTTATCATGTAAAAAATTCAATTTTTTCTTATTTTAGTATACCATGGAAAAGAAAAGAACGTAAAAGATGATGCATAAGTCTTGTGAAATTCCCCAAGGTGGATGTGTCATCGAAAAGACTGTGATTCAGTGAATGGAATCATGTAGTGAACCGAATAATGGATTGGATGATTCATATAGTGAAAATACATACTCATTCAATGATGATGAAGGAATGAGTGAAATACCTAATATTCCAAGGGATGATGGAACTACTTGTGATGAAGAATCTGAAATAAGTTGATGAGTGTATGTTTTCCTTGAGACTGAATAATTGGACTAGAAATTGGATAAATGAATTAAATGTAATGATATCAGGATCCAAGTAATAGAAATTTAGGCTAACAAACTAAGAGGATTAAATTAAAGGCTTATTTACATGGCTACTAATATGAGTGGGATGAATGATACCCGTGAGGACTACAAATATTTTCAATATAGAGAGAAATAATCAAAGCTAGTGTTAAGGGAATGAAATTTGAACTCAAAAGAAATTAAAAATTTTAAATCAAAAAATAATGATCTTGCTACACAGCTATCTGAAATAGTTACGGATAATCAAAGACAACAATTGAAGATATAATATGTTATCGATTCAATTGCTCAATAAAAATGGAAAATAAAGAAGAAATGTGACATGGTGGATAAACTCACACATGTGCTAGAGAATTTCATGAGTAGAATGAATAATATCCAAAGAGAAACAAATGGTCAAATTGAAGAAATCCATTTGAAGATTCAAAAGTTGTTAGAATATAGAGAGTTAGAGAAGAAAGAAGTGGAGGAATCAAATTCCAAAGGAAAGCCTACAAAAGGATCCCCTATACTTACTATTTCATTATCCTTAGGAGAGTGATGATAAAAGTATAAAAAATATATTTCTGAAGAGAAACAACATCTTCATTTCTCATTTCAAAGACTATACAGTTTGGTAAGAACATGTATTGGATTGATGAATCCCCTCCGAAGCATGATATAAAGAGAGTCATAAACCATTCCAAAAATTTAGAAAATCCTATAGTTTAAGGAGATAGACTTAAGTGAACATTTACAAGAGGAAATGACAACATATGTTTTCGTAGTGGGATTCATGTCCACACATCAAGATTTTTTTCAGAGGCTTGGGAATATATTTCAGGCTTTGAAGATAGAAACGTTTCTAAATATGATAATTAGAAGAATCATATTGAGAATTATAAATTAATTTTCTATCTAAAATGAAGAATCCATGATGTTCTTCTATTGTCAAAGAATGGGCCACACTATGAGTATTTTTTAGGAATCCCATGAGCTCAATCTCACAATAATAATTCATGTAGAATCAACATCATAGATGAAAAAAGATTTAAGGAGGTATGGAATTAATGGAATATGTTTTATATGTTCTCATCATGTGAATTTGTCCAAATAGTGTAGCAAGAAGAAAGAGGGGAAGGAAAAGGAACCCAAAAAGAGATCCTCACGACAAGCGGTGTACAAGGAAAAAGACTACACTGGGATAAAACATGGTAAGATGAAAAATGGGTTTACAGTCTCAGGAAACTACCAAAGAAATCATCGAATGGTGTATCAATCACATCATCTATTACAGTCACAACATCTATCCTGTAGAGAATGTGAACAATCCTAGAAGAAAACGGGATAATCCAATCTAGTAGTGAGTAAGACGAATGTGAATCCATGGAATATTCAAACTTGAAAAGATAGGGTGGCATGACTTGGAAAATTGGGGAAATAAAAATAAATAATGAATTTCTGGAAAAATCCATATGTCACTCCACACTATTGGAAGGGAAGGGAACAGAATGATCCATACATTTGAAGAATAATAAAAATATTATGGCAATTGGAGACATTCCCACTCAGAGAATGAACCATGAGAAATGGAATTCTGATGGAACATCAATGAATGCATTTTTTACTAGTGGGTTTAAAACCCAAATTTTGAAGAAGGACAAGCCCACATAACCTAAATATTAGAAGATGTATTAGGATTTTTGTAAAGAGTTCATTTTAATATTTCCATAACAGTTGATGGTGGATAAAAAATTGGAGCTCACAAGGGAAGAGTGCAATGCATAACAAGAAAGAATAAAAGGTCTGACACGTTAGGATCAACCACAATAAACTTCTTGAGGATTCCAGATGCACCCCTATCCCTATGTGTTTAAATGACACTAACTAGTGATAATGTGTATCATGTTTTTTGGGAGATATAATCCTAGGGGAATTCTTATGATAAGATGGAATGTGGTGATGTAATGTTCTTGGGAATGTCAATTGATTCTATTTAATTATGTCAATTGAAGATGAAAGGAACCGATTGAGTGAAATCGAATTTAATGGTGTAATTAACTCTATCTCCTATATATTACACTGATTTATAACTCAGTAGGAAAAGATGTTTTGTTGCGGGCACATTTCTAAGGGTCACATGGTGAATAAAGGATGTAAGATAAGAAGAATGTTTTTGTGTCTAAATGGTGGTCCTATCAAAAGGAATTGTTGCATAACATCAGTGGAGCTTCAAATATCATAATCAAGTGAAAGTGAAAAAAATTTGGATGTCCCTGTTTATGTGTTAGTTTTCCGTCAAGTGAAGACATATTGTGGGAGAAGTAGCAACGTTAATGTATTTCATGATTATATGATTTATTCTGACTATATGGTAACACCTAACTATTTTGTGGTTACTAAGAAGTTGTAAGAGAATATCAAGAATGTTCCAACAAATATATGTGAAATGCAGTTGAATGAAATGAAGTCACTGTAGTTGATAATGAACAGAATCATCAATAACATAGTGACCAGTTATCTTATGAATACGATATGGAGTTAAGAGACTCAGGGGGAGTAAAAGAAGATAATACCAATTCAGAATAAGATAATGATAGTCACCATGAGAATACCAAATCCATAACAACATGAAATTTGAAGAGTTGTGTTGAAATTGTCATGAATGATATAATTGGTAATCATATAGTTCTGTTGAAGAATTGGAATATGAGAACTCTATAACAAGCATCGTTCTTCTCACAGGTAGAGAATAATTGTTTTATAGAAGCTATTGAAGATGGTAATTGGGTTCAGGTTATGAATAAAGAGCATAACCAAATTGAGAAGAATTATAAATGAGGGATATTTCAGTGAAAATATATAAAACATTAATTAGGATTAAATGGTTATTTATTAACATGATGAATAAATATGGTCCAGTGATTCCAAAAAAAGCCTGACTGGTGTGAAAATGGTACTCCCAGATATAAAGAGCAATCAAAGTTCAATGTTTTCCAGATGGATTCAAAGTGATCAAATCTGAACGGGGTTCTGAAAGTATAAGTCTACATAGATTATTAATATGGTTTTCTCATTCATGAAGATGAGAAAAAAGTTTTTCGACTGAAGATACATTTAAATAGTTTGAAGAAAGCACCAAGAGCATGGTATTAAAGGATATATTAGATTCTAAAAAACAACTTGAAGATATGGGAGTTTATGTGAAGTCTCTGATCATAATATATTGTGATAATTCATGTTTTATCAATATTAGAAAAATATATTCTATCACAAAAGGAAAAATCACATTTATATCTAATATAATTTTTTTAGGGAGAAGGTGGAGTATGTTTTTCTGAAGTCGTAGTTTTTCTTACAATGTTTCAGGTTGTCAAAATTCTGACAAAGGTCATACCCAATGTCGCTTTTGAGATACAATGACCAGTACTAGGAGTCCAATCTACTACCCTCAATTGAAATAGTGTGGAAGTGGACCCCCCCCCCCCCGAGGTATAGTGTGTTTTTACCTAATGTGATTATCTTTGTTCCCTACTCTATTTCCAACTTCAAAGGAGTGACCTTAGGGTTCATTGACAATGGGGGAGAAACTGTGACTATTCAAGGGGAGAAAGTGTGTCTTTTAGAGGATAAAATTTCTAAATCAATGGCAAGAGGATAAGCTGGCTGGTGGAGCAGTGAGATAGGGGGAGCAATGAGATAGGGGGAGAGTATTAAATCTGATAATGCTTGAAGTGATCTATCATTGATTAAATATCACTACACGAGGTTTATGATGAAATCAGTTTATTGGTATTAGTATGATATCAAAAATTTGGGTCATAAATGAAGTTATTCATTGATGAACTTTTAATACTACTATTGTTTCCCACGTCATGCATTTCTCATGTGGTATTTGAGTTGGTTAGTGAATATTTTGTGGCTATTTGAATCAAAAAAGGCAAACGATGGTAGATGATGGAAGGATCTTCAGTGATGTATCAAGGTGAAGATTTTAATTTTGAGAAGATTTTTCAACAAACCCAAAGGGGGAGATTTTTGGGAAATAAAATCTCAATGTAAAATTGCAACATTTTTTGGATGGTTTTGTTTGTGGACAATACAGGAGCTCAAGGGATTGAAGATCTGAAGGGGGTACAAAAAGAACAGATACAAGGTGGATCCGATTTCCATTGATGGAAAAATATTTGGGGTCCAAACATTGAAGAAAGGTGAGCTCTAAAAAAGTGTATTTCCTTGATGATCTCATCAACATTTTCTGATGTGTTTAGTTTTGTGAACATTGTATTCAAAATGTGGATTTGGAAAAGACATGAAGAATCTCGATGGATAAATCTACGATAATGATGATCTTCATGAATAGAAAAGGTGAGAATTACAAAAAGAATATTTTCTTGAAGATCACATTAAAATATGGAAAAGGAATTAATTTCTACAATATGGTCTTCATGAAGTTGTTTTTGAAAGGACCTAATGAAAGTTAAAGGTGAGCTATGCGATTACGATGAGCTTCTCTATGGAGCTTCATAATATGAAAATTTGGTAGCTTTACCAAATGCGTCAATGTGGCATTGAAATCGCATAGATGGTTCAAGTTTCAGTAGAATCACCTATAAATAGGCCTTAACACCCATAGGAATACTAGATAGTTTATTAAGAAAAATATTAAGTCTCTCAAATAGTGAATAAAGTTTGTGAAGTATCATTACTATGGAAATTCACAAAGGACCTTTATGGTAGATTGTTTGAGAATTTCAAAATTGGGTTCTATGTGAGGGAGCATCGCAATAGAGATTTCCAATTGAGCTTTTCAACGGAGCTTCGCAACCAAGAATTGTAACAAATCTTCACAATAGACCTTTGCAAATGAGCTTCATGATTGAGCTTCTCAATGGAACTTCATAACAGAGAATCACAATAGAGATTCTCAATAGATTTTTTCAATGGAGCCCTACAATAGATCTTTGAAATGGATCTTCACAACGGAGATTCACAACAGGGCTTCGTAACAGAGCTTCATAACAGACCTTTTCAAAGGCTATTTTGGGCCTTGAAAAATGAAGAGCATTGCGATGTAGTGAGCTTTCCCAAGATATTTACAAGTTTATTGCCAATTGTTTAATGGAAAATGTATATTCGTCCATGGATGAAACTTTGACTGTATCAGAGAATCTAAATATAGTAGAGGATGTGTTCATTAATGATAATGAAAGGATCACAAGTCATTAAACTGAGAGTGGATCCATTCCATGGAAGTGAGAACTGGAAGAAGAAGAAGAAGGTGAGGTTTTCTATTGGTGGTGAGCCAAAGAGAGAGAGAGGGAGAAAGATGGATTGACCATTGGGAAATTAGTGTACCAGCCCTAATCATTATAATGGTAGTGATACGGGTAATAGAAGTGTTCTATCCCTAACATTGTAAATAGGAAGTGAGATTTAGTGTATTTGGTACATCGTCACATCATCGTTGTATGCTCCTCAGTTGTATCCCACTGAGGGTGAACCAATTCAAAATATTTGTTTCAACCTTATTGCTTTCCTATATCTCATTCAAAGGATGATCAACATATAAAGAAGGGAAGAATAAGATCAATTTCAAATCATATGTGCAAACAAAGTGACGTTTATAATAAATAGGTCATGATTTATTGGTGTAGGAAGATTAATTTGGATAAGAATATCCATACCCTGATTCACCCCCCCTGCAGTTTATAAAGGCCCATTTTTTACATAATAATAGTCATGGAAAAATGTCGTAAAAAATATGGAAATTATTTTATAGGATTATGGGTATGCCAAAATTCTAGGACTTACCCAACAATAATGATCTCATGATTCATGTTTTTTTATTACCTAATGCTTCATGTCTTATGAAATTCCATAATTTATGACATGAACAACGATTATGATATTTTATATGTAGGGTACAGTTTTCAAATATTATACTCATTTAATCATACCCTTATTCCCAACTTATTTTTATGTATCTCCCTAGAAAACCCTTACTAAGATTTTTATCTCGCACTTTCTTATGATTCATTTCCCCATATTATAAACAAATGTTTAATATGTGATATTTATATGATGGGTTCTAGTAATAAAGATCTTATTGTGAGATTATTTAGTTCACCTATGAACTAGTTTTTGACGATTCTATTTTTCCAATAGAACTATTAAATTACAACACTCTATTGTGCTTATGTAATGTAATGAATAATTATAAGATCCTATTATTGTTTTCAGGTATTCCTAAACCCCTCTTTTTATTTAGCTTTGGGTGGGTTTCATTTGGGGTTATTTCTGTTAAATCTTTTGTGAGATTTGGAAATTCATTGAAAGACCGTGATTTGGGATTACTTCTCTAAAACCATGAACCCTATCAGTGAAAACCATGCAAACCATGGTAGTGGGATTTTATATGGTTTTCACATTATTATTCTATTCATTCCCCCAATTAAGAGAATTGTTTTGGCCCATTTAACATTAGAACAGGGATTACACACTATTTTTTTAAATTGTGCACCTCTTCCTAGGAAATTATGTGTAATAATTTTAATTAATCAAATTTTAGGGTTTATAATCCTGAACCCCCCTTTAGGGATTCCAAAAGACTGGTAGAACCCAAAATATATTTATCTAATCCTTAGATATCACAATAATGATTCTTAGTCCCTACGATCCCTCCATAATGTTATCTAAAGATTGATGAACACCCTCTAACCATTTCTCATTTAGTTTCCTCCCCCTGATCACATTCACCTATGATCTCTATTCTTCTGCCTAGGGTTCCATAAATATTAGTATTGATTTGTGCATCCAATGACCACTTTTGGGATATAAAAATAGGTTTCATTCATAGATCCTTATTGTCATCAATATCCATTGGAGTTTTTTGTTTATGATGTTTTGATCCATGATCATTAGATCATGAGGTAGGTGGATCTATTATGATGCCCAATTTAAATTTGACCCTAAATTTATTTTCATAATTTCAATTATTTTAATTAAATTAAATTTAACTGTTTTGATTAAATGGTTTTCAATTATTTTTTTGGAAAATCCAATTCCATTGAATTATTATGTGTTTATTGAAAATTTTGAATTGTTTAATTCATATTTTTGATTTGGTGGATTTTATTCAATTAAATTTTTTATTTTATTTGTTGAAATAGTTTTTATTGAAAAATTTGAAAACCCTCAACTCTATTGAATCAGGGGTTTGTTATGAAATTGATCTTTTTTTTAAATTAAATGGTTGAATAAAATTGTGAAGTTGAATTCTGAAACTGAATAAGGAATTAATTTCAAATTGCTATTTGTGAATATACCTTAATTTTTTTTGGTAGAACCCTTTGTTTTTTTATAATGGTGAAACTACCCATTTTTTATTAAAACCATTATATGTGTTTTAAATGGAAAAAAGAAATATTTTAAGTGTAGAATGTGATTTAATTTTATTTCAATTAGTCTTCAAATTAATTTCACATCATTTTATTATTTTAATAGAAATTTCAAGACATAGGTATTCATTTATCTATTTAGATATAACATTATGATTTAAAACCTTCTAAAATATCATGTCAACATGTCACATCGCTTAGGTGATGGTGATGTGTCATCTTTTTCATTGGTTCAAAATGGCTTATATATATAAAATTATTCACTATGAGTGTGGGGTCCCTATAGCCTTGAACTATCATACATTATTATTCATATGACCATATTTCTCTCATTGTTTTATTAGAAATCTACACATCCCATTATAGTAAATTGTGTTACATGTCTTTTGAAATTATATATACTATTTTATATAAAAGTGTTTATTTAATTGATTTTAAAAAAGTGAAATTTGTGTAAAGAACCTATTTATTATAGGTAATTACATAATTATAAAATTATTTACATTATTTGAAATTTGAATCACGATATTATAATGTATTTGATTCTTTTGAATTCATAATCATTATTTGTTTATATTTTATTTTTAAATGAAAAACCAATTTATTTGAAAATTGAAAGAAATTTCTTGGCTAATTAGATAATGTAATATCTTTTTCAAATACTTTGGGGATATAATAATTGTATTTTAATGAAACATACATATGTTTTTGGGTGTCTATAAATTATATCTTTCTAGGTTGGAGTAATGGAAAAGGATCTAATGGAGGTGGTTCCAGATGTCGAACTATGGATCGAAGAGTTATGCAAGAGTTGGTACTTAGATAGTTTTTCCAATTTTTCATACTTCGTTGTAGTAATTGGTCTTGTTTATTCATATTTCAATTATCGTACATTTATCCCAATGGTGTTTTATTTTTTATATTGATTCTATATTGATTCTTTTACATCAGCAATTATTGTGGCTAAACTGTTCTAACTATTATTCTGTATGATTCCTTGTGGTATTCGTCGACCCATGGTGATTGGTAATTCCCTTCAGGATATGTTAGGACTTTTATGATTATCAGGTTACTAGGATACTTAGGTTGGTTCATGAGAATATGGTATCAGATCTAGTATGATCTTTTTAATTGAAGTCAGTATGAATTCTTGAAATCGTGTCCATACATTGGAGGTAGTTGTGATTTAGTTTCTGGAAATGTCTCACTACAATGAACCTTAAGTCTCTATGGCTGGTTAGAGAAAGTTTTGTAGTGGAATATTTCAAGTCTTTTCCCAATTCTGATTTGGATAAAGTGAAATCCAAATCCTATTTGTTCAATATGTTGGGATTATTTTCCATACTTATTTACTTGGGTGTAAATATGAATTCTTTGTTTTTTCTACACGGGTTGGGTAGCATTATTACTATAAGAAGATGTGTAAATAGGTTCTAGTAGGTATATCCTACCGATCCTTAGTATGAAACCCATATTTTGTATCTGAATCTTTTTGAGGTGATTGTGTACATTCTCCATGCTCTGGGTTAAGAAACACGTCCAGTTCCAGTCCATGAACCAGTTGAGGAACCTAATATGGACATTCTATGGATTTTTTCTAATTTTTTCCTTCTATACAAGGGAGAACTCAAAGGTTCAAATGGTATTTAACAAGATATCGAATGGTTCAGTATGATGTAATGTATTTTTGGGTTATTTGACACATCAATGAAATAAAATTGAAGAGTGTCACTTTTTTTATGGAATGACCAAGTAGGAGATAGTGGGACTCTATGGTGATAGCGTAGAATCATGTGGGATTTGAGTGGAATGGATTCACATTTCATTCAACCGAATAGTTATATCAAACATTTATGTTGTTATCTATGTATATAGAGTTTTTAAAATATGAATAGGATGATTGTATTGTGAATGAGTATGAAAACAATTTTAGTGAGATGGTTCATTTCACACCTGAGATTGTATCTAATGAGTAGATGATGGCTCAGAAGATCTATTTTTGGATTCATTAGGATATTATTTCATAGGATTTCATACTAAATCCACCTTCTTATGTTGTTTTACTAGATAGAGTTCTTATAGTTTAAATGGACGTGGATGGAATTTTAGGGATATGAGGAGTTTCTTTTTCTCCCAGTGGTAGGGTGAGTTCCTTAAAGGTAAAATTAAATCATGATGATTCTCATAGAATTTAGCAAGATAAGGGTTATTCTAGACATCCTATAATGCCAGGGGAAGGTCCTTAGATTTTCTACCAGTATATAAATTCATATAATTCATAGAGGCTTTCTACTTAGGTACCCAATAACTTTGGATCCCACTAATGCTCGAAGAACTCACAATTATTCTATCATGTATAATATTCTCTGCATAGTGTAAAAAGATCATCAGATCATCCTAAAACCTTGGAATATTTTGTTTCCAAATATATAGAAGGGTTGTAGTTACTAGAATATAAAATGAAGAAACTTTAATCTATGTAAGATTCTCTAGAGGAGGATAATATGGGTCTAAATACCATGAGATGTACCATTACAATAACATCATCATTATTGACTGCCATATTTGATATTGGTTATGTCCTTCATTTATTTCTACTAGTGATGTTAATATTCAAAATATTCCTTAGATGTTTTTGTCATTGGTTATGCATATTACTACACCCTAAGGTATGAAGTGATAGGGGGTATCCATAGTCCCAATTGTAGCTTCAGTCTATCATATATTTAGCCTTAATGGAGTTTTCTAGTTATCCATGTGAAACCTCTTGACATCTTATTTTGGATGGTTTGGGTAGTTGAAAATAACTCCTAGATTGATTGTTATCTTTGATGGGTATCCATTACTAAACCCAATGGTGTGTTCTATGTCCCTCTACGAGAATGGGACCCAAGGTTGATTAGAGTAAGAACTTTTTATCTAGAGTTATTGAAGTAATATTAGTGTTTTCTTTTGATTTGTAGTATGAATCTTTTAATAGTGATCACCCTCCATCTTTCCTCAAATTTTCAGACATGTTTACATGAATTCTCTTGTTTTCCATTGGTAAGGGAGGTTGAGATTTCCATAGGCATGATGATTAGTACTCAAGCAGTTACTATTTCTTCTTACTGCATGGAACCATCTACAATGATATAGATGATGTCCCAATTGTAAAACCTTCTTCATAAATGCTTTATTTGCATGAGTGTTTCACCATTGGCAGAACCAGTTCTATTTTATATGACAATTAATGGTTCACATCTCTTATGTGTTGATCCAATAAATATAAATTATGTATCAGTAAAAT
Source organism: Viscum album (assembly GCA_963277665.1). Lineage (NCBI taxonomy): Eukaryota > Viridiplantae > Streptophyta > Magnoliopsida > Santalales > Viscaceae > Viscum > Viscum album. Next base: position 1,984,856,201 of record OY728138.1, on the reverse strand, counting down.
AAATTTATCATTACATGGATTTATGATCTGTAGGATTATTTAATGGGGATGATGTAGTTATCAATGATTTAACTTTTCTCTTGTTACCATCAATTGGGGATAAAATAATTTGTTATTCAGAAAATCTTCATTTGGAGCAGGTAAGATCATTATGTATATCGTGTTATTCCATTTGGAAAAATAAATTCTTATTCAGTATCTACAGAGTTAATGAACATGATTTCCCATGAGTATTTGGATACCTTTTTGGTACTCTTTGTGGATGATATCATAATTTATTCTATGTTTAAAGAGTATCATGTGAATCATATAATAATATTTCTGAGTTTTCTATGATATTAGTGTATTTATGCCAATATTTTTGAAGTGTTTTTAATGGATTGGGGAAGTTAATGTCAGGGGAAACATATTGTTAGATTATGTGATATCAGTTGATCCTTAGAAGATGAATGTTGTTATGACATGGGAGAAACCCAAAAAAAATTCAGAGATTGAGAGCTTCTTGGTGCGGGATGGGTATTATCAATGGTTTTTGAAAATCGTTGTAATGTCGGATTTTCTAATGACTACTCTAACATGGAAGGGATTAATGTTTTCTTGAAATCATATATTTCCATATTTTCTTGAGTTGAAACTATGTTTTACAACAGTGATGACGTTAACTCTTCCTGAGGTCATGCATGTCTATGTGATCATTTTTTATGCATCTGGTTCAAGTCTAGGTTGAATTATTTTTCAAGGTGATCATGTCATTTTATATGGTTATCATCAATTTAGGAAACACGAGAATAATTATCTGACATGTTTCCTTGAACATATAGCTATGATTCACGTGCATAAGAGTTGGAAGAATTACCATTATAAGGAAAGGATTACTATGTCTTAAATCCCAAATATATTGAGTCATATAATCTTTCAAAAAATATTTGAATAATATATAGAGGAGTTGGGGGGAATTCCATCAATGTTTTTACATTGAAATTTCATATACCCTATGTAAATATAATTTCATCATGAATGATTTGAGCAAGAAACTTCCAACCCCGACAGTAAAGGAATATTTGGAAGAGTTGGATTCGATGGTTCTCTTTGAATGCTTTCATATTGGAGTCCCAAAATCTAGTGATGATATTTCTTTATCCAGTTTCATGGGGAAATCCTGTCTTTTAATGTTGATTATTCAAGAGAAATGTCTAGATTATGAATTCCATAGAATTAGAGACTCTTAATGTGTGGTAGACTGTTGTTGAGTGGTTGTTCTCCAAAGAGGGAATTTTATACTATCATAATCACTTTGTTTTACCATTAGTTTATGGAAAGTTGTATTGGGGGTATTTCATAACACCCATTGGGATGTTCTCCCATGATGGATGATGATTTTCTACGATATGTAGTGGTAGTTCTGGTTCCTAGGTATGAGATGTGTAATTGATGATTTTTTCTCTTGATGTTATACGTTCTAGGAGGTATAGGCTAATCATTAGAATCCTTCAAGTTTTATTCAACAACTTCAAATACCTACGGGGATGGGGAATGAGATCTCTATATACATTTATCTTGGGGTTCCATGAACCCAAAGAAACAAAAATTTGATATAGGTTGGGATCAACTACAAGATCAATTCAGATCACTTTTTTACCTGTTTTTTATACAAATTACTTGAGTTGGTAAATCTATATATTAATGATATTTTTCATTTTCATGGAGTTTCATATAAAATAGTCTCTAATAGGGATCCTCAGTTAACATCTCATTTTTTGAGGGGCCTTCAAGAGGATCTGGGATCTCACGGTTGTTTGAGTACAATATATCGTCTAAAATTGGTTGTCCAGATAGAAAGAGCTATATCGATTTTTAGGATATGATCTAAGAATTTTTTTGTCAAAATTAGTTTATATTGGGATGATAACAGTAGCCTAGTTTAGTTTTCATACAATAATAGTTAGTATTTAATGATCGAAATGGATCCTTTTGAGGAATTGGATGGATGACCTTGTATATCTTTGTTCTGTTGGTAGGAGGTTGGAAAATTTTACTTTGTTGGACAATGTTTGGTGTAAGAGACGAAAATAAGGACATATTTGGTTAATCTAAGGATGAAAATGGAATATACCTAGTGTATGTATAATGTAGATCATCATCGAAGACCAGCGGAGTTCTCAACTGATGACTGAGTGTTCTTGAGTAGTTTCACCATGGCTAGGTCAATGATGGATTGGGAGGTACAAGAAACTTGATCATCATTTTGTGGGATCATTAATATTTGTTGAGAAGGTGTTGAATGTATATTATCATTTTTAACATCCACCATATGTTACGTTGATACATAATGTGTTCCATGTATCTCAACTAAGAAATTATCAATATGATCCATCTCATGTTCAAACATGGAAAGATCTTGAAGTTAAACCTGATTTTTCCATGAGTGAACTACCATATTAGATAGTTAATTCTAAAAACATAGATATTTTTCTTTGGTATATATATTTGGATCAATTGATATGGAAGCACTATTAGGATATTAATGAGATGTGTGAGATGGAGACACTGATGATATAGTAGTTTCCACATCTTTTGGAATGGTAGATTCATTGCATGATTTATTGGGACATAAAGTTTCAATTGTGAGTAGGATGTTATATCTAGTTACATTGTACATGTATTCCTAAACCCATATTTTTATAAATATTTCATTTGGTGTTATTAAGTGTTATTTTGGGTTAAATTATTAAGTGTCTTGAAATGTCTTGGATACTGAATGGTTGGCATACAATGTTTCCATACTATTCACCCCATCAATGAAAACTGTGAATCGAAAGGAATTGGAAGTTTTCATGGTATGTGCATGGTTAGTCTATTCATGGACCTCTTAAGAGAAACTCAGTGCCCAATTTAACATAAGCGCACATCTTGGGAACATTTTTTCAAAACCATGTGCCACTACCAAGGAAACCAAGTATGGGGTTTAATTAATTTGATTTTAATTTTAAAAATATTGAACCCCCCAAATTTAGGATCCTTGATGGATTGGAATGACCCAAAAATGATTTCTACCATCTTTAGTGCTCTTAAGAAGATTATTAGCCCCTAGAATCACTCTAGGAAGTAATATGAAGATTGAAGAACTCCCTACGACCTTAAATCAGTTAGTTTCCTAATCCTAATCTCATTCACATGTGATATATCTTATTCTATATATAATTACTAGGATCCACATTTTGATGTGTGGATCTAATAACGACTGTTTTGGATCAATAGGTAGTTTTTATTCAATTATCCTCATTTTAAACTTTCTATATTGAAGTTTTTTGTTTATGTGGTTTTTATTTGATATTTTTTGATACTAAGGATGGGGGATAAATTTTTATGTCCAATTTATATTTAACAATAAATTTATTCGTTTAATTTATATTTTATAAATTAAATTTAGTTTCCTGTTTTTTATTAAATGGATTTCAATTTTTTGTTTGAAAAACTCAATACCATTGATATTGGGGTTTTAAGAGAAGTGGGTTTAATTATTAAATTAGGACACACCCAAATAAATCGAATCAAGGGGTGTTTATAGATATTTGTTGTATTTATAATCCTTAACTTAAATTTTCGATTTCATGGAATTTGATTCAATTAAATTGATGAATTTATTTGTAGAAGTGGGTTTGTTGGAAAAATGTTTAAAAACAAAATTCTACTGAATTGGGGGTTTTTTATAAAGTTGATAGAATTTTTTGGGAAAATAAATTTTAGAATTTATTTTTGAAATTGGGTTTTGAAATTGATCTGTGAATTAATTTCAAATCCTTATTTGTGAAAATGGATTATAATTATTTTGATGGACCGTAGGGTTTTAACATGATGAAAAGGAATGTTTATAATTAAAATGCTATTATAATTTAAAATGTAAATTGTAATATTTGAAATAGAGAATGGGGTTTAATTTAATTTTAATTATTCTTTAAATAAATTACCCATCGTTGTTTTTTATAAGTTTAGATGCAATCCCTAGGTAGTTAGTGAGCTATTTGTTTGGAAAATTAGGATAAAACACTCTAAAATATCTAATTAGGAAATCAAATCTATTAGGAAAGGGTGAAGACTCATCTATGGTCAGGGTTCAAAGGGTCTTATGTACATACTAATATTCACCTGGAGTGTGGGGTCCCTATATCTTAGAACTATCATACCTTATTCTGAAAATGACCATGTTGCTGGATTTTTTGTATTTAAGATTTATTTATTTCATTATTGTAAATTTTTTTATACGTCTTCTAAATTAATATAAAAGAATTTATATAAAATTATTCATTTAATCCATTTTTAAAAAGTTATATATGTTTGCATAACATTTTTTTAAAGGTAATTCTAACATTTGAAAATTAGTTGTATCATTTGAAATGTGAAGTGTTAATTGGAAACATATTTTCATATTTTTAATTTAAAATCGTGTTTTTTATATTATATTTTGAAAAAAGAAACCTATTTATTTGAAAATTGAAATCAATTTCTTGGTTAATTTAATATGAAAACATTTTTTTGGAATCTTTTGTAGAAATCCAACATGGATTTGACTTAGAACATACTTGTGCCTTAGGGTGTTTGTAGAGTATCTTATTCTTGGCTTGAGAAGGGGATTAATATATCTTAGAGGTGGATATAACTATTGAACCATGGTCCTGGTGAGTTCCTTCTATGTTGGGACTTGAGATGTTTTTTTAGTTTTCTAGTACTATGTTGTAGTACATGGGATTTCTTATGCATTTTTTCCTTCTAGTACATAACTCCCAATGGAGTATCCTTTTTAAAATGTATATTATAATGTTTTATTACCTCAACAATACTGGTGGAAAAAATTCCCACTATTATTCTATATGATGCGAGGTGCCAGTCACTATCCCATGTGGATTGGAAAATTACTTAGGGCAATGTCTGGATCGCCACCGTTATTGGGTTACTAGGGTACCGAGGTTTCGTCATGACAATTATCTCCATAACATATATAATATATATGCATAATAATCAATGAATATTATAATATATGTCTTTTTAATTTAATTTTCCTATTTTTAAATGGATAAAATTATTGATTTTCATCATGGTGGTTGTTTTATAAAAATAAATAATCGATCATTCTCATTTTCTAAAATGATCATGATGACATGTAAACCAGAAAAAAGTGACTATTTAGAGAGTTTTTCTTGAATTTATTATATACCGATAACAAAATTAACAACGAATCCTCTTAAAAATTTAAGGGTATTTATTAGTACTTTTTATTACATAAATAATAAATAACATGTTCAATTTAGTGACTTAGATATCATAATATAATTGAATTTAAAATACATTATTTTAGTCATAGATGAACGAGTATTTTTTGAAAAGTCAAAATTATTGTATTTATGATAATCTCAGGGCACCCAAATTGGACCAAGAGCATAAAAAATTATGATTATCCTTTATTCCTCATAATTTAGTGATATTTTATTTTTAAATTAAATTATTTATTATAATGTAATGTGATGAATATTCAATGACTTATCGAGGTAAAAAACTGTAAAATGTGTTAATAAAAAAGAATAATTTTTAAAAATATTTATAAGATAATTTTATATGGTTGTTTTGGTCTCAATAATTTTTTTCATTTCATATTTATGTTTTATTGTTCTTATGAATGTTAATCAGTTTTGACATGGTGATGAATTTGACATCATAATTTTGATGAAATTATTTTTTTTTGTATGAAGATGTATGAGGTTGACACAGAGTTATTCTATTTCGTAATGATGATTTAGTAAATTTTACAATACATTTGGGAAAAAATACCTCAACGATTCATTGAAGAATTTTTGAGGTGATTGTGTTTATTGACAAAGTGGACATCTGTGCAATGATTATTGACAAAGAAAACCATGTCATACAAGTTTTTTGACAAAGGGATTTCACGGTGGAATTTCTAGTTCAAGAGTTGTGGTCAAAAATCCATGATTGATTCAAGAACATTGACAAAGGAATGAATGATCTAGAGGCGGTATAAAAAAACAGATACAAGGTGGTGTTGTTTTCCAGTGTTTGCCAAAATTTTGGGCCTGAAAATCGACAAAATGCTGAAAAGTGTTTTTGGAAAATGGACATGCGCATCGTACAATTGAAGGAGAGAAAACTAACACGGAATATGTTTTTGAAGATCAGAACATCAAAATATGGAAAAGGGACAAGGTTCACACAAGTATTGAGTTGGTCGCGCAAGTGACTTGCGCGCCATGAAGTGACTTGCGCGCCGATTCCTAGGAGGCTTGGGAACTTGCGCACATGTTGTCTTTCAGGATCAGAACTTCAATATATAGAAATGGAAGCTAGGTTGTGCAAGTATTGGGCTGGTCGTGCAAGTGAGTAGTGCGATAGAGGCCTGGGCGGTTGAGCTGCGCGCAGAGACTTGCGCGCCGGAGGGGGACTTGCACGCTGCTGCGCAGGTGGATCGAATGCCTATAAATACTAGACCACCCCTCCTCATTTTTCATAGATTTCAATACTTAGAAAAATCACAGCTCCCGTCGTGCAGGTGTGGAAGTCGCACAAGTGGTGTGTGGTCATGCAAGTAGGGACTTGCGCGCCAGTGTTGAAGTTGTGCTCCATCTATTTGTTGTGTGCCTATTGTGGTTTGGGCAGCAAAGGGAGTGTGTCACGCAAGTTTGGAGAAGCTTAAGCTTGTGTCGTGCAAGTGTTAAGAAATACTTGTGCACCAGTGTTGACTTGCGCACTGAGATTTGCATGATGCCTTAAAGAAGGGCGCCAAGTAAGGTTGATTTCCGGAAGTGATTCAGGGCTGCGTGGAAGCTGGGAGATTGCCCGATACCTTTGGTGCCAAGAAGAAATTCATCTACGGGTGAAGGTTTAGATTCAACGGAGCATCTACATACAAGAGAGGATGTATTCATTTCTGATAATGAAGAGACCTCTGGGTATATAAACTGTGACTGGATTCTAAACTGAGTAGTGAACGAAGGAAGAGGAAGAAGGTGATCCTCTCCACCGGCAGTGAGCCAGATAGAGAGAAACAGGGAGTGACCCTTGGGAAAGCAGTGAGCTAGCCCTAAACATTATAAAGGCAGTGTTCCTGGGACAGTGTGACTATGCCCAAACCTTATAATCCACAGCTAGTGAAGTTTAATGGAATTTGGTATGATCGAAAACATGTAGGTGTATGCTCCTTGGACATAGCCCTTAGCGGGGAACCAAGTAAAATTGTTGTGTCATGTTCTTGCTTTAGTTTCTGTTTATATCGTGAAAAAGGAGAGAAAGAGAAGACTGTTTTTCTCAACATCGAAACAAGATCAGAACGGGCTTTAATTTGAAATTAGTCATACCCTGATTCACCCCCCTCCCAGGGTATGCAGCCTTGTGGACCTAACAATTGGTATCAGAGCGGGGTTGATATTAGCTCTTCTCATAACGGTGGTCACCAATCATAAAGGGATTTCGATATTCGACGGGAACAACTTTCAGCTATGGAAGAATCAGATGAAACACTACTTCCGATCTTTGGGAATGGATGTATTCACAGCAGCAATGCATGGCATAACAGCTGATATTAATAGTGGCACATTATCAGAAGATGAACGTAGAGAGTTGGATGCATATGCCAAAGAAATTAATGCCTTGGGGGGAGCCCTATCCAATCCTATATATACAAAGGTGATGTCATGAAAAACTTCACGTGCCATGTGGGAAAAGCTGTTGAATATATATTAAGGAGATACAAAGGTCGGAGAGGCAAAGCTGCAAGTGTTGTGGAATAAGTATGAAGATATGAAGATGAACCCGAATGAGTCTGTTGATGCATTCTTTGACAGGGTAAATATTGTTGTGGAAGATATGCGAGGTCTTGGTGAAGTCATTGAAGACATAAAGATCGTAAAGCACATCTTGAGGAAGCTTCCACCTCGGTTCAATCTGAATGTTTCTGTACTAGAAGATAAAGATGCCAAAGAGCCTGACGCTGGACAACTTGTACAGTACCTTGGTTGCATACGAGACGAGGAATGATGACAACGAGGATGTGGAAAAGTGAAAATCCATTGATATGGAATTTAAGGCCATGAAGGAGCTCACCATTGAAGATTCTCAAGAAGAATAAGAGACAGATGAGGTGATGTCATCCCTTTCTTCAAATATTCAAAGAGGAAAAGCAATATTTAAGGGAAACTTCCCCTATAATAATTTCTATGTGAAAAGGTTTTCCATGTTATGTAACACCCCAGGTAAATAAAGAATATGAAATTTTCATATCTATACATATTTGTGAATAAAATATTAATATGACCTTAAAGGGGACGTTATGCTCGATGGCGTACCCAACACGCAACAACGAGTTTCTTGGGAATCTTACGTTGCACTCTAATAATAAAATAATATTATTTTAAATGGCAGTTAACATGTAGCCGTTGTATTGGCGGGAATGGATAGAAATAACTAAAATATGATTATATATGTTTTTAAATGTTTTTAAATTTATCCAATAAAAGATAAAGGCTTAAAATACGGAAAGAATTCAATTTTAGGCGTATATGCCCTAGTTTTCACTAAAGGTTCACTTATCGCCCTTTGATGGTGAACCATCATTAAATATAGTTTTGTTCACTCTTATACATTCTATTGAACCAAATAAAACTCTTCTTTAGAATCGGGACATCAAAATTTACTTTGTGTAAATTTTTGGTATCTTTCCGATAAAGTTCATTTTTTTAATGAATAGTGTAAAATGTTGTATTTTAATTCAAAACCTATTTTTAATCTAATTTATTTATATTATTAGATTGTATTTTTAATTGGTTTTAAAGTGAAATTAGAATATATTTTTACCATTAAATCCAATAGTGGTCGTTGGAATTAATTTCACTTTGAAATCGGACTTAAATTAGTGTCAATCTTTTGATACTTATTATTTCATAAAAACACGCTATTTGTCATGACAGCGGGAATTAATTATTAAATTAATTAATGTGACTTATATTTTTTGAATTTTGTAAAATAGACTTAATTTTTTAATTCAGAATATCAAATATAGCTTAGGGTGATTTTTTGGTAATTTTCTGAAAAACATCAATTTTTGATGAATAGTGAAACCGCGAAGTGATACTAATAAAAACTGATTTTCCGTTTAAATAATATTTTGCCACCTTTGTGTTTTGAATTTCAAAAATCTGACATACATGGTTGTCATTAAGATGTAAAATGTGGTTCAATGGGATTAAAATAATTTTTGGTGAATAGTAACTTATTAAGTTTTTAATCGCAATTAGAGGTAATTAGTCTAGTTTAAGGTAAAAATAATGTTTTAATAACATGAAATGAACATGACCCATGTCCTAACCTCATTGGATGTGTCATGGCCGACCAAGACAAGCCATGGGTCAACTTGGGGACCCCAAGGAGCCACTTTGTTTGGGAAATGACATAAATAACTTTTTATTTAATGTTAAAGTAAAAATGACACACACATGGGATGTTTTACTAAAACAATTTTTACATGGGGTTATACAAGTCAGATTTTTTACTATAAATATTAATTATAAATATAAAGAGATATCCTACATCATAGTATTTTGTTTATAATTTTTTGACATTAAATAAATTAAACTATTTATGACATAATGATGATGCAGCGATGACCTCATTATTTAACGATTTAAATAAAATGGAAAGATAATGTAATATATAAGACCTACACATGTCCAAAGCCTATTGTATGAGTGTATTTCTAACCCTTATCACCTTATCCTCGAAATAAATCAATGTGGGACCTCTTAAATCCGAATAACATTTTAAAATAAAGCGACTTTTCTTTACCTTCCAAGAGTGCCCCTCCTCTACTCTTATAAAAGGCCCCCACCTCTACCTCCTAACCCACACTCCCAAATCCTTTGGCTCGGCCAACCCCGGCCCATTTTTTCTCTCCACTTACCTCTCTTACTCCTTGAAGCCTCACTTTGGGCAGAAGTCTTCCCAAGGAAGCATTTGAGCTCAAACCAAAGGGAGTTACCCGATTTTAAGGTAATGTCTTCTTTTGAGTCCTTTAGTTTTATTTTTGCTTCTCCAACCCCCTAAACTCTTTTTATTCTTTTCTTTTGTAACTACTCCAGTATCCTTAATATACTAGGATGTTGTTATAATAAGTATTCTAGCTACACTTACACACACCTACATCTAATGGTTAACAAACATACTCTTTCTGTGGATGGCGAATTTATGCCTCCCGAAACGATGATTGTTCAACATTCTTTTAACACCTTCAAAGGTGGCCATTAAGATGTCACTATATTTATATATGATATATAATATGTTTATGTTTTCCTTAAGCTTCTGTATTTTTCATTTTGGGCATACTTTTATGGTTTCCATAATGGGTAAACACGATATCTTCATTTAAGGAAGTGCGGACTACCGCCCCCTCAAAGTGATGTGATTCGTTAATGCCATATGTGGGACGTTTAAAGGATGGATTTAAAGTTATTATATATGATGTTATACTGGAATTATAATATACCTCTATATCATTATTATTTTGTTCCATTAAATTATGAGATAGAAATGAAAGTAGCGTTCATGCGTACGTACGGCTTACCGTCTCCATGAATGGTGCATTTCATTTCTTATCCCCAAATGTAATGTAATATTAAAAGTACATGTATATAATGGATATATATAATTAATGATATATCTAAATTATCAATATAATTCTGGAATTAAAATATACATACCTATCATTTAGTTTTAATTCCATTAATATGACAAAGAAATGAAAGTAGTGTTCATGCGTACGTACGGCTTACCGTCTCCATGAACGGTGCATTTCATTTATTACCTCTAAATGATTATGTAATACTATAAATACATGTATATTCTGGATATATATTATATATATGATATCCAAATCATGAATATAATTCTGGATATAGTGAACATTTGACCACACGAACAACATGTAATTGTAAAAAGTCCACTTTCGACTTAAGAACCAAATATCGACAAAACAAACATTATTAACTTAAATGATTACATAATGTTTATAACATGGAAATAAGTGATATAAAAAGAATAATGAAATAGAAAAAGGTTATTAATAAAGTTAAAATTAACTCAAGTTTATTATTCAGGATGTTAAAGAACGATAGAGTCAAGTCAGACCCGAGGTAAGGGATCCTACTCCTCTCTTTATTTTTAAGTACACTCGTTTATGTCATTCCTTCTAAGCTCATATTTCTTGTTTTTGGGATGTTCTTTTATATTACTCTTACTGTAATTTTTGTGTTCATATGATGAGAGACCCTATTCTCTCTCATCAATCCATTTTGGATGTTTTGAGTGGCACCGTTAGGATGCTGAATTTTCGTAAGTGATCTAACCTCTCTCTTTCTCTTTAAGTACTCTCCTTTATGTCACTTCTTTTAAGCTCCTCTTTGTTATGATGGGGGATGTTCTTTTATATTCCTCTTGCTATACATTTTATTATAATGTGATGAGATACCCTATTTTATCTCATCAATCCATTTTTGGATGTTTTATGTGGCGCCTTTAGGCTGTCGAGTTTTTGTAAGGGATTTTTCATCTCACTTTTATTCCCGTGAGATTTATGATACATTTTCCACAATTTCCTTTGAGTGGTGTATGTACTGCCCATTATTTTACTCACTGTGTATTATAATTTCTTTTATGAGTATTTACATCAATTTTGTATTGTCCTTCTTTCACGAGGTGTATGTTTCGAAAGATACCCATGTTGGTAAGGGAACCTTTCACCCTCCTCTTTTTAAAAGACTTCTTTTGTTGGGTCTTTTAATTTACATATTGTTATGTTGGGATATGTTCTCATATATCCTTATTGATGTAAATTTTATGTCCAAGTGATGAGATGCCCTTTTTTTATCTCTCATCAACTCATTTTGATGTGACACCGTTAGGCTGTCAAGGGAACTTCTTAACCCAATTTCGATTTCTTTGGGTTCAACATGTAGATATTGAATATTTCATCCTTTGAATATGTGTGAATGACCTTTGATTATTTTACACTTAATATCCACTTATATTTGGTGTTTTCGTTTGTCACACATAATTATGTAATTGATTTATCCTTAAACCAAGGATACCGTCTTTGTATGGGACTTCGTCTCAATCTCCTTTCATTGAGCTATATTTTTTTTATACACAACCTTCTTTTATACGGTGTATAAACCCCTTTGACTTTTACGTTTATCCAAAAGGAATCTTTTTTATACGAAGTGTTTTACTAAACGACAAAAGGGACTGTTTTTGTCATACGTATGCGGCGACAATGACTTCTCAGCCACCGTGACCATTATTTGAGTTTCGGCTCCCTCTACAAGCCATACTTTTTTTAAAAGAAAAATACATACCATGTTTTACTTTTCTTTTGTTTTGGTATTGAAAATGGTTTTCATAATGTTTTTATAACAATGTGTTGTATTGATATCTTGTGATTGAAAAGTTGAAATGTTATGTTTCCTTTATGCATGTTTTATGTGATATGATTATTTTATGGTTCATGGGAATTATTATGAAGACGGGTGGTTCCGTGATAAACTATGGGCGGGTGAGCCCGATATAGCTCTCCAATGCATTTGGTAACGCGAAGGAGTGAAACGTTAAGGTTTCTCCGAAGAGATTTAGGGAATATATTGTGATGGGTATTCCAAACGTAACCAAGAGGGTTACTCCATACGTAAGAATGTTATGAATGCCTCAAGTTACCTTTATGTCTTATGATTTCTATGATTTATTCATGATATTATGAGGTATGTTAAAGTGCCTATGTTTTATGGGTAAAGTATGATTTCATTCTTATGTATATATGAACTCATGTTTCCTTTCCATATTTTTTATAACCCTTACTAAGGTTTTTATGATCATCCCATGTTTTTGAAATGTTTTTCACAGGTCAAGGGAAAGTTACATGATGTGATGATAGAGTCAAGGATGTGTTATTAAAGAATCCGTGTTTTATTTTAAATATGTTTCCATTGATGGGAAGAATGAATATTGTATTTTATGTAACCACTTTGTTTAAATGTGGAATGTAATGCAAGTTTCATGATCTAATTCTCTAAAACTCGAAACCTAAAAAGATCATCAATGTGTAATCTTGTAATAACTCAGGATTAAGTAAGGTTTAAGGCTAGGGCCTTATAGTTGGTATCAAAGGACGGTTTAGAATACATTAGAGGTTAGGGTATTCTCTAAGCATAAGTGACATTACCATAATGGTTAGGATTTCAGAAAGAGTCCTAGTTTTAGATAAAGTTAATGAGTAAGTATATCTTAGTGTTTACCTTCCTCATTAGTACATGATGGTTTTGTTGATATACTCACACTGACATTTCTGTTTTTAGTGAATGGCTGGATCTTGTAGGCACAAAGTGACAATTGTTTTGATGGAAACTGTGGTGGTTCTCTGATTAAGAGACTCGATGAAATGGGGTATTCAATGAGGAAACACGTGGTTGTTCTAAACCAACTATCAAGGAGTCATGATAAACCACTTGAACCTTGGTATGTTCTGTAATGCATCATGTACAAGATGACCAATCGATGTGGAAGTTCAGGTAATAATTATAAAGGTAACCATTAGAGTTTATATGATCCTTACTTTTGAGGTATTTATGGGTTATTATATGATATGATGGAAAATGAAGGGCATGAGATAAACTTGAGTTTAAAATATGTAATGATTATTTTTGAAGATTTTATCTCATTTTGGGGAATGATTTAAGAATTATATAGTTTTGGAAAAAGGACAACACGCAGACCGTGTGACAACCCGTCGCGTCGGACAAAGATGCGGGAATCGAACCCACAACCAAAGTGCGACTGGTATTTATCGACTACCACTGGACTACGTGAAGTACCTCGTTAGTTTGACTGATTCTTTTTAGTTATATGATTTTATGAATTAATAGTAAGTTGATTTTGGGTTATTTATGAAAATGATTATCCTATCATGGAGGACATGTGATTAGGTTAATTACTTTTCAATACGACACATTAGGAGCAACTGGTGTTGTTTGGAGATACATGTTACGATTTAACTTGGAAGACTATGTGACTAAATCCTTCAAATATTTGGGTTTCAATATTAGATTTGTTTACTTTGAAGAATTTTATAGACAAATTATTTATCGGATGGTCCTCGTTGAACTTTGGATTTTTTTGGACAAATTTTGGAGATTAAGAATATATTTTCTTTTTAATGGGTTATCCTTTTCTGGATTATCTGACCTTGTACTAACCTTTTGGTTTTGTTTTTGGTTATAGTCTAAAGACATGGGAAGTATACAGTTCTCTTTTTTTGGGTTAGGTGATTCTCTAGAATTTGATTATAGTACTCTTAATGTGAACAAGTCTTCTTAAATACTCGTCTTTTGGATAAAATATGAGTTTGTGTAAAAGTTGAAAGTCAACATGATAAGTGATTATGTTTCCTTATGAATAAATTACTCAATAAAAAGTAACTTAAAACAAAAATGTTGTCTATTAACTTTTCCTACTGGGGAATCGAATACTGTTTAACCCATCACAAGTTTGTGATTTTCTTATGGTTAACTTTCTCCTAAACATGTTTTCTATCACTCTCCATCAGAACATGACCCTATGTTTTCTCCTCCATGTCCATGTTTTCGTACTTGGAATCCTAGTATGGGTTAACTCGGGTGACCTTTGTACTTATCTTTCTTTATTTTAAAGTGATTGTTTTACCGACTCTTGTTCCGATGTGAGACTTTCAAGGATGTTTCCAAGACCAATTTTAAAATTGCGAGGACGCAATTCCCAAAAGGGGGGAAGGATGTAACATCCCAGGTAAATAACGAATATGAAATTTTCATATCTATCCATATTTTTGAATAAAATATTAATATGACTTTAAAGGGGATGCTATGCTCGATGGCGTACCCAACACGCAACAACGAGTTTCTTGGGAATCTTACGTTGCACTCTAATAATAAAATAATATTATTTTAAATAGAAGTTAACATGTAGCCATTGTATTGGTGGGAATGGATAGAAATAACTAAAATATGATTATATATTTTTTTAAATGTTTTTACATTTATCCAATAAAAGATTAAAACTTAAAATACGGAAAGAATTCAATTTTAGGCGTATATGCCCTAGTTTTCACTAAAGGTTCACTTATCGCCTTTTGATGGCGAACCATAATTAAATATAGTTTTGTTCAATCTTATACATTCTATTGGACCAAATAAAACTCTTCTTTAGAATCGGGACATCAAAATTTACTTTGTGTAAATTTTTGGTATCTTTCCGATAAAGTTCATTTTTTAATGAATAGTGTAAAATGTTGTATTTTAATTCAAAACCTCTTTTTAATCTAATTTATTTATATTATTATATTATCTTTTTAATTGGTTTTAAAGTGAAATTAGAATATATTTTTACCATTAAATCCAATAGTGGTCGTTGGAATTAATTTCACTTTGAAATCAGACTTAAACTAGTGTCAATCTTTTGATACTTATTGTTTCATAAAAACACGCTATTTGTCATGACAGTGGGAATTAATTATTAAATTAATTAATGGTACCTATATGTTTTGAATTTTGTAAAATATACTTCACTTTTGAATTCGGAATATCAAATATAGCTTAGGGTGATTTTTTGGTAATTTTCTGAAAAACTTCAATTTTTGATGAACAGTGAAACCACTAAGTGGTACTTATAAAAACTGATTTTCCGTTTAAATGAAATTTTTCCACCTTTGTGTTTTGAATTTCAAAAATCCAACATACATGGTTTTCATTAAGATTTAAAATGTGGTTCAATGGGATTAACATAATTTTTTGGTGAATAGTAACTTATTAAGTTTTTAATCGCGATTAGAGGTAATTAGTGTAGTTTAAGGTAAAAATAATGTCTTAATAATATGAAATGATCATGAAACATGTCCTAAACTCATTGGATGTTTCATGGCCGACCAATACAAGCCATGGGTCAACTTGGGGACCCCATGGAGCCACTTTGGTTGGGAAATGACATAAATAACTTTTTATTTAATGTTAAAGTAAAAATGACACACACATGAGATGTTTTCATAAAACAATTTTTACATGGGGTTATACAAGTCAAATTTTTGACTATAAATATTAATTAGAAAGATAAAGAGATTTCCTACATCATAGTATTTTTTTATAATTTTTTGACATTATATTAATTAATCTATTTACGACATCATGATGATGCAGTGATGACCTCATTATTTAACAATTTAAATAAAATGGAAAGATAATGTAATGTCTAAGACCTAAACATGTCCAAATCCTATTGTATTAGTTTATTTCGAACCCTTATCACCTTATCCTAGAAATACATCAATATGGGACCTCTTAAATCCGAATACCATTTTAAAATAAAGTGACTTTTCTTTACCTTCCAAGAGTGTCCCTCCTCTCCTCTTATAAAAGGCCCCCACCTCTACCTCCTAACCCACACTCCCAAAGCCTTTGGCTCGGCCAAACCCTGCCCATTTTGTCTCTCCACTTCCCTCTCTTACTTCTTGAAGCCTCACTTTGGGCCGAAGTCTTCCCAAGGAAGCCTTTGAGCTCAAACCAACGGGAGTTACCCGATTTTAAGGTAATGTCTTCTTTTGAGTCCATTAGTATTATTTTTGCTTCTCCAACCCCCTAAACTATTTTTATTGTTTTAGTTTGTAAAAACTCCAGTATCCTAAATATACTAGGATGTTTTTATAATAAGGATTCTAGCTACACTTACACACACCTACATCTAATGGTTAACTAACATACTGTTTCCGTGGATGGCGAATTTATGCCTCCGGAAACGATGATTGTTCAACATTCATTTAACACCTTCAAAGGTGGCCATTATGATGTAACTATATTTATATATGATATATAATATGTTTATGTTTTCCTTAAGCTTCTGTATTTTTCATTTTGGGCATACCTTTATGGTTTCCATTATGGGTAAACACGATATCATCATTTAAGAAAGTGCGGACTACCGCCCCCTCAAAGTGATGTGATTCGTTAATGCCATATGTGGGACGTTTAAAGGATGGATTTAAAGTTATTATATATGATGTTATACTGGAATTATAATATACCTCTATATATTTATTATTTATTTCCATTAATGTATGAGATAGAAATGAAAGTAGCGTTCATGCGTACGTATGGCTTACCGTCTCCATGAACGGTGCATTTCATTTCTTATCCCCAAATGTAATGAACTATTAAAAGTACATGTATATAATGGATATATATAATGAATCATATATCTAAATGATGAATATAATTCTGGAATTAAAATATACATACCTCTCATTTAGTTTTAATTCCATTAATATGACAAAAATGAAAGTAGTGTTAATGCATACGTACGGCTTACCGTCTCCATGAACGGTGCATTTCATTTCTTACCTCTAAATGATTATGTAATATTATAAATACATGTATATTCTGGATATATATGATATATATGATATCCAAATCATGAATATAATTCTGGATATAATGAACATTTGACCACACGAACAACATGTAATTGTAAGAAGTCCACTTTCGACTTAAGAACCAAATATCGACAAAACAGACATTATTAACTTAAATGATTACATAATGTTTATAACATGGAAATAAGTGATCTAAAAAGAATAATGAACTAGAAAAAGGTTCTTAATAAAGTGGAAATTAACTCAAGATTATTATTCAGGACGTTAAAGAACGACTGAGTCAAGTCGGACCCGAGGTAAGGGATCCTACTCCTCTCTTTCTTTTTAAGTACACTCTTTTATGTCATTCCTTATAAGCTCATATTTCTTGTTATTGGGATGTTATTTTATATTACTCTTACTGTAATTTTTATTTTAATATGATGAGAGACCCCATTATCTCTCATCAATCCATTTTGGAAGTTTTGAGTGGCACCGTTAGGATGCCGAATTTTCGTAAGTGATCTAACCTCTCTCTTTCTCTTTAAGTACTCTCCTTTATGTAACTTCTTTTAAGATCCTCTTTGTTATGATGGGGGATGTTATTTTATATTCCTCTTTCTTTAAATTTTATTGTAATGTGATGAGATACCCTATTTGATCTCATCAATCCATTTTTGGAAGTTTTATGTGGCGTCGTTAGGCTGCCGAGTTTTCGTAAGGGATTTTTCATCTCACTTTTATTCCCGTGAGATTTATGCTACATTTTCCACAATTTCCTTTTAGTGGTGTATGTACTTACCATTATTTTAATCATTGTGTATTATAATTTCTTTTATGAGTATTTACATCAATGTTGTATTGTCCTTCTTTCACGAGGTGTATGTTTCGAAAGATACCCATGTTGGTAAGGGAACCTTTCACCCTCCTATTTTTAAAAGACTTCTTTTGTTGGGTCTTTTAATTTACATATTGTTATGTTGGGATATGTTCTCTTATATCCTTATTGATGTAAATTTTATTTCTAAGTGATTAGATACCCTTTTTTATCTCTCATTAACTCATTTTGATGTGACGCCCTTAGGCTGTCAAGGGAACTTCTTAACCCAATTTCGATTTCTTTGGGTTCAACATGTAGTTATTGAATATGTCATCCTTTGAATATGTGTGAATGACCTTTGATTATTTTACACTTAATATCTACTTATATTTTGTGTATTTTTTTGTCACACATAATTATGTAATTGATTTATCCTTAAACCAAGGATACCATCTTTGTATGGGACTTCATCTCAATCTCCTTTCATTGAGGCATATTTTGTTTTATACACAACCTTATTTTATACGGTGTATAAACCCCTTTGACTTGTACGTTTATCCAAAAGGAATCTTTTTTATACGAATCATTTTACTAAACGACAAAAGGGAATGTTTTTGTCGTATGTATGCGGCGACAATGACTTCTCTGCCGCTGTGACCATTATTTGAGTTTTGGCTTTCTCTACAAGCCATAATTTTTTAAAAGAAAAATAAATACAATGTTTTACTTTTCTTTTGTTTTGGTATTGAAAATGGTTTTCATAATGTTTTTATATCAATGTGTTGTATTGATATCTTGTGATTGAAAAGTGGAAATGTTATGTTTCCTTTATGCATGTTTTATGTGATATGATTATGTTATGGTTCTTGGGCATTATTATGAAGACGGGTGGTTCCGTGATAAACTAAGGGCGGGTGAGCCCGATATAGCTCTCCAATGCATTGGGTAACGCGAAGGAGTGAAACGTTAAGGTGTCTCCGAAAAGATTTAGGGAATATACTTTGATGGGTATTCCAAACGTAACCAAGAGGGTTAATCCCTACGTAAGAATGTTATGAATGCCTCAAGTTACCTTTATGTCTTATGATTTCTATGATTTATTCATGATTTGATGAGGTATGTTAAAGTGCTTATGTTTTATGGGTAAAGTATGATTTCATTCTTATGTATATATGAACTCATGTTTCCTTTCCATATTTTTTATAACCCTTACTGAGCTTTTTATGCTCATCCCAAGTTTTTGAAATGTTTTTCAGAGGTCAAGGGAAAGGTACATGATGTGATGATAGATTCAAGGATGTGTCATGAAAGAATCCATGTTTTATTTTAAATATGTTTCCGTTGATGGGAAGAATGAATACTGTCTTTTATGTAACCAATTTGTTTAAATGTGGAATGTAATGCAAGTTTCATGATCTAATTCTCTAAAACTCTAAACCTATAAAGATCCTCAATGTGTAATCTTGAAATAACTCAATATTAAGTAAGGTTTAAGGCTGGGGCCTTATATATTGTGGCAAGGTGCCCCAAAAAGTTTCAAGATAAAGATAATGATGATGAAAAAGTCTAAATTTCCAAGAAGAAGTCTTCACCATTTGTGAAAGAGAAGAAACAATTCAAGAGAAATTTCTTCAAGAAGAAGAATCTTCTTTCGCAAGAAATAGACCGTTCGGATGAATCTGAGGATGAAGAGGTTGAGGGGTTTGAAAATTGTAAATATCATGGACAAAATGCAATGGTGGATGTTGTTGGTAGTGCTCAAGAAAAGGAAGAAATCGACATTGTTGAAGAAGAAGAAAAATTGAAGGTAGAGTTGACATGAAAGCTGAATTAGAAGCTGCTCTTGAAGAGATAGATATTTGTAGAGAAAAAACAAAGAAATCTAACAAGGTGGTACATGATGCCAAACACTACATGCAACAGCAGGAAGATGAGAAGTACGAGCTTGTAAAAGAAATAGAAAAGCTTATGTTTTCAAGGCCATAGAGCATAGAAAAGGATGATGATCATAAGATCAATATTAAAGAACAGAAAAGGGAGATCGATGGATTGAACGGAAATTTGAAAGATCATGTCAAGCATATCGAAGATCTTGAAGAGGAAGTTTCTGGTCTACGAACAAAAGTCAAAGACTAGGAAGACCCCTTGATTCTTATCACATTCATGTGAAGGAAGGTTGTTATGAAGAATGAAAAGATTAAAGAGGAGCCTAGTAGTTTAGTAGGGAAGAAGCAGCAATTGAGCTCAGAACATAAGGATGTTTCAGGGCTTAATCATAAACAAAAATCCGTGACAATTGATGTCAGACCGCAAGCACCCGTCCTGAAATTGAAGGTTGATTTGGGCACAAAGGAAAATCAGAATATTCAAATATCCAAAAGGTAAAATCATTGTGATGAATTAACATGAAGGAATGTACCTTATATCAGGTGTTACTATTGTGAGAAGATGGGACATTCACAGTATGTGTGTTCCATATCCAAGAGATATAGAAAGAAACAAGAACAGAGGTGGAATCCAAACAAGGAATAGTTTTCCCGAACATATTTCGAAGGACACTGTTTTTGGTGTGGAGGATTTGGGCACATGGCTAGGTACTGCACCTCGACCATTCATAGAAATGTTCTAAACAAAAATCAAAATGTATCAAAGAAACATATCAATAAACCCACAGTTGAGTTAAAAATGCAGGATAGATTTGCGGGTATGCAAGATGAAGATGGTGCATCATATTCATAGAAAGAACAGAAGCCTCAATCTATGCCGAGTTTGAAGACAAATGTATAGACCAAGAAGATGAAATAATTAAAGGCAGTAGTTAAGGAAATTTCCATTAAAGCTTCAGATCGTTCAAGAATATGGATCCATGAGAGTGGTTGGACATCACATATGATAGGGAACAAGGATCTCATTACATACATAAAAAGTGACAAAGAAGAAGTTTTCAAGTTTGGGAATGATGAAGGGCTGAAGATTATTCGTTCCGGAAAGGCCAAATTTGGGGGAAAATAAATTAGACGTGCTGATGTATTGGTAGTAGAGGCGCTTAGTCATAACTTACTCAGTGTTAGTCAATTATTTGACTCTAGGCACTCTATCCGAATTACCAAGAAGATGTTTGTTGTGAAAGAAAAATATGGAGTTGTTGTTCTACATGGAAAAAGGACAAAGGGAAATCATTATCTTGTAAGTGGGGAAGAAGATATGTGCCTTTTATCCAGAGAGGAAGAAAACTAGTTGTGGCATAAGCAACTTGATCAACTATGTCAGCCATACATGGAATATCTGGTAAAATGTGATGCTGTAAGAGACCTTCTCAAACTATCACGTGATCATACTCATACATGCGATGCTTGTCAACAAGGGAAGATCATCAGAAAGACATATAGGCCAAAGGAACATAAATCAACCAGAGTGCTTGAATTGGTGCATGCTGATGTATGTGGACCTATCTCACCACGAGCCACAAATGGGAAAAGGTACTGTGTTCTTTTCATTGATGATTATGGAATAATGGCTTGGTTATTTGTAATTACCCATAAGATAGAGGTGTTTTGTTTTATTAAGCAGTATAGGAGGGAATCAGAAAGGATTATTGGGCATAAAATTTTGAAGTTTCACACAGATAACGGTACAGAATTCACTAACAGTAAAGTGGAAGAATATCTCAAGAAACACGGGATAAGGAATCATGTTTCATCAGTGAGAACTCCCTAACAAAATGGCGTTGTTGAAAGGATAAATCTGATCATCAACAACATGGCCAGAACAATTCTTATTGAGACGGACCTACCAAAGAAATTTTGGAAGGAAGCAGTTTTGACATCAGTCTATATTTCGAACAGGTCTCTGTTGGGTCTGAAGTAATGGAAGACTCTGTATGAACTGTGGTATAGAAATAAGACAAAGTTGAAATAATTTTGAATCTTTGGAATTAAGTGTTTGATTCTCAACAAAGAAAATAATAGATAGTTTGAGTCACAAGAAGATGAGGGGATATTCCTTGGCTACACTGGGAAAAGAAAAGCATATAAATGTTTCAACAAAAGGATGGGAAAATTGTTGAGAGCAATGAAGTCACTATAGTTGAAAATGAACAGAATACTCAATGACCCAGTGAACATTTCTTGGATGAAAGTAATGATGAGGTAAGCAACACAGGGGGAGCAGAAGTGGAAGACGCTGACTCAGAAGAAGATACTGATGATGAACAAGAAATAGTCAGGTCTGTGTATGCAAGGAAAACAAAGATTCGATCTGAACATGATAGGAATTATATCATTGGTGACCAGACAGCTCTAGTTCAGACTCAAAGAATGAAATCATTACAGCAAACATCGTTTTTATCTCAGGTGGAGCCAAAATGTTTTTCTGATGATGCTGAAGATGAGCACTGGGTTCAGGCTTTGAATGAAGAGCTTGATCAGATTGAGAAGAACGAGATGTGGGATATTGTTTTGGGGCCAGCAGGCAAGAATGTCATTGGGACTAAATGCGTCTATCACAACAAGATGAATGAACATGGCAATGTAATTCTGATTAAATCACAACTAGTGTGCAAGGGATACTCCCAGATAGAGGGAATAGATGTTGATTAGACATTTGCACCAGTTTCAAGGCAGGAGACAATCAGATTATTTTTTTCTATAGTAGTGCAATGAATGTTCAAATTGTTCCATATCGTTTTCAAATCCACATTCTTGAATGGATTTATGGAAGAGGAGGTGTATATTGAGCAGCCAGATGGTTTTCTCATTCATCAGGATGAAAACAAAGATTGTAGGCTAAAGAAGGTGTTGTATGGGCTGAAATAAGCACCAACGGCGTAGTATTCAAGGAATGATCAGTACTTGAAGAATCTCGGTTTCCAGTGTGGAGGAGTGGATTACAATATCTATTTCTACAACAATTGTAATCAACAGATGATGGTGTTGTTTTATGTCGATGACATAATATTTGGTGGATCAGATGAAGCTCGGTGTAGACAATTTTCTAAATTCATGAAAAATGAGTTTGAAATGTCAATGATTAGTGAGCTAACATTTTTCCTTGGTCTACAGGTGACCCAAGGAAGAAATGGTACATTCATTTCTCATTCTAAATATGCCAAGGAGGTTTTGAGAAGGATTGGAATGGAGAATTCCAAGGAAATGAAGACTCTGGTTGCTACCCGGATGAAATTATCAAAAGATGAGGATGGCAATGCAGTTAATATCATAAAATACAGGCAAAATATTGGAATCTTGTTGTATGTGACCGCAACAAGGCCTGATATTTTTTTCTCCACATTCCAATAAGTGTGATATTAGAGTAATCCCAAGGAAATCCAAATTCTTGCAGTGAAAAGAATACTTCGGTATATCCAGGGCATAGTCGATTTTGTCTTGACATATACTAACAAATCTCAGACAGAGATATTGGGATATACTGATGCAGACTGGGCCGGTTCAGCAGATGTTATAAAATCAACGTCCGGTGGTGCATTCTATATTGGTGGATTTTTTATTTCTTGGCTTAGCAAGAAGCAAGATTGAATTTCATTGAGCACTGCAGAAGCTGATTATATTGCGACCAGTCAAGAATGCACACAGTTATTGTGGATGAAGTAGCAGCTTAATGATATGGGAGTTGAAGTAAAGTCTCCGATCGGAATCTAGTGTGATAACTCAAGTGCTATCAATCTGAGAAAAAAATCCAATCCATCATTCAAGGACAAATCACATTGAGATATAGTATCATTTTATCAAGGAGAAGGCTGAGCAACGAATCATGAGGTTGGTGTATGTGCCTACAGAGCTACACGTTGCAGACATTCTGACCAAACCTTACCTAAGAAAGCTTTTGAGAGGCATCGAATAGATCTGGGAGTTCAGTTGACTCCCTACACTTGACAGAGTGTGGATTTGGCCACACCCCACACCCCTCTCCCAGAGGTTTGATGTGTTTTTACCTAATGTGATGATATGTATTATCTACTCTTTTACAGACTACAAAGGAGTGACCTTTGGGTTCGTTGACAAAGGGGGATAAAATAGTGATTGTTCAAGGGGGAGACAGTGTGGAAATTTGAGAAATCATGATTGATACGTGGAGAATATGGCAATTGATTTAGTGAGATAGGGGGAGAAATGTGAAAGGGGGAGAGTTACAAATCTAACGATGCTAGAAGAGATCGATAAAAGACTAGATATCACGACAGCTGAGGATCGTGATAAAATCAGAAGAGTGGTTTTGGAAAGTGGTAAGAATATTTCCTAAAATTGGTATCAGTTAAGGTGTCAAAAGAGTGCGTCAGAGTTGGAGTGATTCATTGGTTAAATTTTCATTTAATCTTGTATCTCACATCGAGCATTGCTCATGTGGGCTTAGAGTATGTGTTGAGTAAATATTTTATCACTTTCAGAATCGTGATAGGTGAATGGTGGCTAAATAATAAATAATGTATCTTTTTATGGAAGAGTTGTCAACAGACCCAAAGGGGGAGATTGTTGGGAAAAATCCCATAAGGAATATGTAGATGCCGAAAAAGTCCGTAACTCTCAGAGGAAGTTTCTAAGTGACGAAGCGAAGTCATATTCAGAGTCAGAGGCCCAATCCGGAGGCCCGAGAAGCGGTGAGAGAAATAAAGGAGGATTCACGCGAAATTATGTTTTGCGCGCGAAGTATCCCCGGGATTCGCGTAATCGAGCCGATGAGGCGCACGATATTGGTGCGCCCCGGTTCCGTGATTCGAGATTTTGCACGCCGACTACTCCCAGAGCGGAAGATTGCGCGCGCTACCTAAATTCTGTGCTGGCTCGGGCCTATAAATAGAAGGCGACGCCTGACGGTTTGTGGTTTGAAGAATTTGGATCTACTCTCGGGCGCGCAATTCGACTCCCCCCGCGTGCAATATGACTTCCAGGTAATCTCTTTTTTCGCGCAACTTTTACCTAGGGTTTGCCTTTGCGCACAACGCCACCGGCTTAAGTGAATTTTCCCCCTCCTCCGGGTTCCTTCCTTGCGCGCAATCCGTGTCCAGTGTGCGAAATTCCCTTCCGTGCGTGCAATACCGTGCGCACCATTCCCTCGCCGCGCAAAATTCCCTCGCTCCAATTGCGCGCTATCCCAATGTTTTTCATGCCAACCTTCTCTTTGCGGGCGCCAAACCCGGGACCCTTCACCTTGACGCCCCTTGGCTGCCTATCTGCCCCGGCACCTAATGTCTCCCCTTCCGGGCATGCACGCCATGCGTTGTTTTCCCGCACGGCCTTCCAGGCTCGTGCTAATTAACCTCAAGGTCCCTTGGGCGGTGTTTCCCATTGCATTTCTTTGCCTTATGCTTCTCCGCATAGGCACGCTAACAGCTATTTCTTCTTCACATAGCTACGCTAACATGGACCCCCCAGTGGTTCGCCCTATGGCCCCCCTTCACCACGTCCTTGCCGATGCCTTCCCTCCCATAACGAGTAGAGGGCATTGGTCATGTAAGCCCTAGGGGTGTGGAGTTAACCCACCTCATCCAAGCTGTAGGACGTTAAACTGCTAAGCACCTCGTCTTTAACACATAACGTTAAACTGTGGTCCGACCCCGTGCTTCGCACGTAGGGTCCCCCCAGCTCGGACATTTTTTACGCCTCTCGTCTCCACGAGAATGGACTCTTCCTCACATGGAATGAGATCCTCCTTGTCGGAGTGGCGTTTGTCCGCGGGGGAAGGGCTGCCTCCGAGCGTAAGCCCCTAGCCTCTCTTACGGAAGGTTGCACCCATGCATCTCCGTACTTCCCCCCTGCCAAGGCTAGTGGAGTCCCTTTACCACTGTTCTTTGTTGCACCACAGGCCTACACCCTGATTAAGCCCAGGAACCAAGGGCTGTTAACCACGCGTAAGCCCCTGTTTTCTCTTTGGGCCGCTCAACGCGTAAGCCCCATTCCGCTTCTCACGTATGCACCCTTCGCGACGTGATCGTCTGGTCCCTACTGCCTCATGTTTCCCACACTGAGCATGAATCACGTGGGCTTAGAGAGCGCATCGACCATGACATCCTCTTATGGGCCACCTCAGAGCATAAGCCCCATGCCAGCGAACTACGTGGACTTTGATCCGTGCTAACACATGGTACGTAGGAAGCCTCCACAAGGTTCAAGCCCACCTTTAACAGTGAACTACGTGGACTTTGATCTGTCCTAACACATGGTACGTAGGAAGCCTCCATGAGGTTCAAGCCCACCACCCGGTTGTTCCGACCTCTCCACGTCGGTTCCATACCCACCATGGGCCGCCTTAGAGCAAAAGCCCCAAATTCCTCATCCCACATGACGTTAAAATGTATGCCCTCATCCCGCATGACATTAAACTGTATCTCGTCCCGCATAACGTTAAACTCTATCCCCCCTCTTGGGCCGTCTTAGGGCATAATCCCCATGCCTCACTCCATCATCCATCCTGATCCTTACCCAGGCCGCCACATCCTGGTGATATCATGCCACTCCACCCCACTCCATAGTATCCGGGAAGCCGCCCAGGCACTGGCCCCAACATCGGTGTGCCCCCTAGGGGGGTCCTTCAATATGATCCACTATCAGTGTTTTGATCAGTGTGATCTATCTCCTCAAGACATTAAACTCATGACATACCCCGTGTTAAACATGGGAAGCTGAGGAAACCCTAAGACGGTACCCATTCCCCGCGTTTGATGTGGGATGCCTCGGGCTTCCATGCCGTCGAGAAGCCCCGTGATAAGGGTCAGAAGACAAACATGCTGATCCCCAGCGTCAAGACATGCCAACGATATCCCAACGCGACCTTTCTCCTCATCAAAGGTTGCTGCCCCGACAAGACCCCTTGGAGCATCTTGACAGAAGCAGCGTAATTAATTGTTGTCCATGCAGATATGGCACTGGGAATGAGGTTCACTAACCCGTCTTAAATCTATGAGGGAGACTCGGATTAGGTGACGAGCTCGGAGGAGGAATCCATGGAAGGAAGAACCAACATCTCATCATCCCGGTTTCGATCAAGGAGAAGACGTCCCTGAATAAGGAATGGATGTTGCCCGCCTTTGGAAAGCGGAAATGCGGGGTTGTGAGCCGCACGTCCTCCTATGCGTGACGGACACGCGCGCGTGCCCCGGTGTAAAAGCGTCGGAAACAGAAAATGGGGAACCCGACGTGAAGCTCTTCTCCTCAATATAGGGACTGGTAGCGTTTGGGATGTCGAAAGATCAGCATGTCACCAGGTTCGGGTACCTATCCCCAGGACGTGAAACCTGCCAGGGGCCGAGGCAGTCTGGATGTTGTGCACTCCGTTCCGCGACGACGGAATGACGTTGGGCTATTGGTTGTAGATTTATTTTCCTGTTAGAACTGATTGGTTCATCTCCCTGCTTCCAAGAATCAGATCACTGCATCTGAAGCTCGATCGCCACCCGCCCACCGGCGTAGGGGCATGGGCAGTACCGACGCGGCTACCCCGCACGGTCCCGTTTCTTCCACAGTCGCTCCGGCTCCGATTTCCGCGACTATCGGGCGCTCACGACCCCTCTCCCTGTCAGAAATCATCCAGTGAAGGGTGATCCACGACTTGGTTCGTAGGTACAATGAGTAAGGGATCATCCCCACTAGGGGCCTGGCCCGTTTGGATCTAGAGGCGGTTGCGCCCCACTATCGTCGTCGCCCCCGAGGGCCGCACAGGGAGCCGCCGCTCCCCACTCCGACCTTCAACCATTTCGGGAGCCTATACCCGGAGCTCCTGGACACATCCCTCCCCTATGAAAATGAGGTGGGGAATGTCCGGGTCCGCCCGATCGGAGACCCATCCCAGGGGTTAACGGCAAGAACCCCCCGCCAAGCTACGTCGACGTCATCGCCCGGCTTCCCAGGACGAGGACCATGCAATCTCTATGACCGCACCACCGACTCCAACCCATCGGACCCGACGCCAGCGTCAGGCATGAGAGGAAGATAATGCCCATCCTGGGGCACCAACATCAGCAACCACTATGACCCGAGCCACTGCAGACTCCTGGTACCAGACCCCCGCACACGTTGAGCAGGGGCAACCACATGCCCGACTGGGATCGAAACCCCGACCGCCCTGCAGGAAAGATGGGTCGAATCTCCCGGTCACGGGCACTGGAAATGGCCACCGCAGACCAATCTGCGGCTGTGACACCCATCATGAAGGCCCATTCTATGCCACTGACCTGGAAAGTCGAAGGCTTCTTTGCGACGGCTATGCTCCGGGTATGACTCTTTCCATCACCCACTCCATTGGGTATGAGGTCACTCCCCCTACTGTCGGCAACGAGTATGGAGCCATTGTGTATCCAGTCGCTCACTCACATGGAGGTCCTCCCCATGTCCCTTTCGACATCTTTCCCGGTGCTTCTCGCACCCCGGCCTTCAGTCCCCTCTGCCCCAGTTCTGTTGCGACCAGGGGAATCCTTTACAAAAATCATCTTTACGCTGAGGATCCACCCAGGGGCAGGAAGTCCGGGCATCGTCACCGTAAGAGGAATGTCAGGGGAGTCCGGATGGAAATTAGACCAGTCCGTTTCTCGGATTCTGAGGCGGAGTACGACTCGACGATGGAACCTCCCCCCTAACCCTTCGAGTTGAGGGCCAGGATGGGGACGCGGTGCGTCAGTCTCGTACTACCCGAATGCGAGATCTGTATGATTCCCTCCTCC
This sequence comes from Viscum album, assembly GCA_963277665.1. NCBI lineage: Eukaryota > Viridiplantae > Streptophyta > Magnoliopsida > Santalales > Viscaceae > Viscum > Viscum album. The sequence goes on along the minus strand of OY728138.1, from coordinate 1,984,827,233 downwards.
CCCCGAAGGTATATCCAGGAGGACGAGGACTTGGCGTACCCCCAGGGGTCAAACCCGCAGTTGCCACTGGCCTCCCCGGAAGCATCTTACGCCCTTGTCAGGGAGGCTGGGGAACTTTTCTGGGGACCGACGGAAGAGTCACAAAACGACGCACCCTCGGTGAGCACCGACGTTGTGACAGGAGGCCCATCCGCTGGCCCATACTATCGCAATGTGGCAGCCAGGGCACTTCAACCCCTGGAGGATGACTCAGGGATCGGCGGCCAATCGGCATGTTCACCGTATTCCCCGCCGGCCAGCCCACCAGCCCGGCGACCTACCTCAGCGCCATTTCTAGTTCCCCGACCATCATCGTTGAAAGAGCAGAGGAAGTAAGGTCCGGACCTCGAACTGGAGTCATGGAGCTTCTGGACCGTTCTTATAGCAGGACACTTCCACGAGATGTTTTGGCCGGTCGCATAACCGGATTTTGATGTGCCAGAGGCCCTCACCCTGGGAGAGTTTGAATGTTTCCTCTAGACTCTTCGAGTGACTCACTCCCGCCATTGGCATCAGCTAGCGTCTTATCCCGGGAGCCAAGTGAATCTTGAGGATCTCAGTGAGCTATGCCGTCAGGTCGACTAGGCCGCGTTCCCTGCGGTTCGGCACCCCGAGTCACCGGGCCACCGCAGGGCCCTCCAGCAACAATGCATCCAGAGTTCTCAAGTACTCCGCAATGTTGTTGAGGAAGCCACCCCCCACGTGCACATCCGAGGATAGGGGCAGTACGCTGCTCTTATTTTCTGTGTGATCCACCGACAGCCCGACTCACTGGGCGGTCATAAGGAAATGTGGCCAAAGGCAGTGGTGGTCAACATGTCTGACCATTCAAATGAGGGAAACGGTGTGGAGCTCCTCGATGGAGACTCACCCCCTAGGGACAAGCCTCCACTGGACCCGTCTGGGAGGATCACTCACCACCAGAGGAGTCTCCTAGGTATCCCCACGCCCACTAAGGCACTGACACTGAGCCGAAACATCGGCAAGGGTAAAGAGCCCATCGGATTGTCAAGCCCGCCGACCCATCTACCTTGGTGTAGAAGGCAGAGGAAGATCCCGAGAAGTCCATGCTACACCAAAAGCATGCTAAGAAAAAGAGTATGGTTGATGATCTCTTAGCCGAACGCATTGCGGAGCGGCGGCCGGACTATGGTAATCCCAGGTCAGGACAGCAGGGGCGGGAGAACCTACCCCTTGTCGAGATTCCCTCGGGCAACCGCAACCATGTCGTGTTCGCTGACAAGGGAGAGGCTGGCGCCCATGGAAAGAGGGCGCAATACATCTCGCCGAACCCTCCCGAGCGGCAGAATCACCTGGGGGACCATGTTCGGTTTCCTCCCGCTGCCCTGAGAGTCACTCCGCCAGCCACCCTGTGAGCTGCTGAGCATGACTACCATATTGGAGAGCTCGTCAATGCTCTTGTGGTTAGAGATCCCCACCAGGACAGGAATCCACATCCGGATGATCTAATGGAAGTACTCATCGTCCGCTTGGAGGCCCTGGAAACTCGGCAGGTGGCAATCCCACCGGACGACAAGCCTTACCCAGAATGGGTGGATGATATGCCGGCCCAGTCGGGATTTGGGAACCCCACTATTGCCCCCATTAATGGGACCGGAGACCCGCCACAACAGTTGGCCCACTTCAACTCAAGGTGCGGGCCTATGTTAGGGACTCTGGCATAGCAGGAGGCTGCCAATCTCCGTTGCTTCATTCATACACTGGAAGGACCAGCATTTGTCTAGTACAGCCAGCTCCTTGTTGGATCTGTGACTAGATGGGAGGACCTTCACTGGCAATTCCTCTACCAGTTCAGTTCCACAACCCCGAAGACGAACATTGCAGACCTCTTCAGGTGCAAACAAAGGCCCGACGAGCGAGTCGCGGACTTCGTCACCCAGTGGAAGGGGCTCATGTACTCCCTTGACATGCCGCTGACTCAGGAGAAATTACTGAAGATGTGTGTAGGGAACACAAGGCAGAGCTGGTTCCTTCCATGATCACTCAGAATTACCCTGGGGGGTTCTGGGATTTCTCGGACAAGGCTCAACGCCTCGAAAAAGCCCTGCAACAGGCCAGTCAGGCACACCTGCTGCCTCCTGTAATCCCTGCAAGGAGAGCCGCCAGGTCCGAGCCCGCTGTTGTAGCCCAGATAGAGGCCCCAAAATAGATAGAGCTGCTTCCAGTAAGGCCAGCTCAGTAGACTCATAGGGGTCCACCCCCACGGGCACAGCCTCCTGCCCAGCAGCGACCGCCTCAAAATCGGCAGGTGCCTCCGCGTAACACGTCGTCTCCACCCAGGCGAGATAATCCGGCTCCGCCTCCTCGGCCTGCTCCTCCGGCCCCTGGTCATGGTCAGCCCCCAAGAGCCCCCTTTCCAGACAGAAGGAATTTGACTTACTCATTTGGTGAGGCCCAGGTCCCCGGTTATTTCCGTAGTGCCTTGGAGCAGAGGATCGTGCAGCTGCCTGAGTGTTGGAAGCTAGAAGAGGCGTGTCTCACTTATCACCCTAACTACTTCCCTTAACACCGGATCCTAGGACACAACATCCAGCGATTATAAGTGTTCAAGGACTAGTTCCAAGACCAGATTTACAACAACATAGTCAGGTTGGGCCCAGCCCCGGCACAGGTGGCAGGTGTCTTCGTGAGATCAGATGGAAGCAGTGACAATGGGGATGAGTGGGAACAGTTTTCCGACCGTGGGTCCCAGAAGTATAACGACTGGATGGCCGCAGGACGGTCGCCCGTGCCCATGGAATCATCCGTGCCCACCTGAGTCGGCCAGAGCCCTCGGAGTCTGCAAGCGCTTCTTTGGCATCATCGTCCTAGCCTATCTCTGCCCAGAAGAGCAGCCAGTGGCACAAGAAGAAAGAACGCACCCTGCCATTTTCGTCATCTTCCTGCACGCTTCGCGATTTCATGCCCCAAGAAATGGGGATCCCTCCAAAACCCCGTCCGGTAGTGGATGACTCCTCGAGTGAAAGCTTGGGGTATGCTTTGGTTAACACCGTAGAGTTAGTAAATCCCTTTTTGGATCCTGACGATGAGGAACGCCAGGTGGACTCCCCCAATGTCCCCAGCCATCTCCAACGTCAGCAGAGCCGTGGCTACATGAATCACCAGGGCACGACAATCATCACCTCCAGTCAGGTCATGCACGCTACTGAGACCAGGTAGCAGGCCCGGTATAGATATCAGCACACGGGGCTCCCTCACCTGGTGTCAACAGGTTCGCCTCCACCACCATTTTTGTTGCTGGATCAGGCGGGACCACCTCGTCTGTGTCACAGCCAGCCCTTCCCTGCCGCCGGCCGGCAACATCCTTCCGGTCCTAATGCAGCAGCCACCTCCTGAGCTTCAACTGGTGAACAGTGAGACGTTCCTAGTATCAATCAGTCACCGGTCCTGCCAGCGAGATCCATCATGCCTCCGATTGCAGAGCGGCCTCCTGTAAGCAGAAGCTCGCGTTTGGCTCGAATGTATGATGTTCTGAAGCACCTGGCCGGCATTCCAGCAAGGCTTTCTATACTAGAGGACCTTCGCCTGTCGTCTGAAATGCGTGAGGCACTCGCCGAGGCTCTAAGGAGCCCCATCCAGTTTGAAACGGAGGTAGCGGTCGCAGAATACTTCCTCACCGAAGTGATTGAGGATGCCGAATGTCAGACGGTTATCTCATTTTCTGGTGAAGATGAAGACCTTCCCATACAGGGGCACATCTGCCCACTATACATCACCGTCCAGTTCAACGGTGTGGAAGTCCGTCACTATCTTGTCGACACGGGTTCCGGGATTAACTTGATCCCAACTCAGACACTACGGAAACTGGGGTTGTCTGAGGATGAGTTAACTCCCTCCGACCTCAGGATCCAGGGGTATGACAGGACCGAGCAAACCCCACTCGGCAAGATTCTTCTGAAGACCCAGTTTGGCGGCCTAATTGCCAATACCAAATTCATGGCTGTCTCTCAGGACACCGCCTACAATGCGTTGATGGGAAGGTCGTGGCTCCACCTTCATGCAGCGGTTCCCTCATCATACCATCAGTGCCGTAAATACTCCCTTAAGGGTCGAGTGGGCATGCTCCAAGGAGATGCGTCTCTGTTTTCCTCTTGTGAAGCCCATTACCTGGACGCTGACTATTACAAGAGCAAGGACAAGCAGATCCTGGTAGGTGAGGTCGAGCCCGACGCTGTCACGAGTGATCCCTAGGCAGTTTTGGATGACGCATATGTCTTCCCAATCCATCGGTTGGAGTCCACGACCCCCGATATGGGAGAGTGCTTTGTTGTCTCGGGTACCGGAGGAAGGCATATTTTCGGGTCTAAGCGACGGCGAGAAATCACCTCGTACTCTTACACCAACCAGGATCAGGTGATCCCCGAGCCTCCTACCCCTGTACAATATCGGGACGTTGGGCTCATGACAACAACAGTACGTCATACGAGTATGTTTCTCCAGGCCGGAATTGACCGGCTCAAGCCAACGCATCACTACTGCTTGGATTTCATAAAGCATGGCACTGTGGGATGAAGTACAGATGGGATTGGATCAACCGCCTTCGTCGCCATGGTCTACGCGGTGCATGGGTCTCCTGTCGTGATGACCTCCACCACCCAAGCCAGCAACAGCTCCCCATCAGGGTCTGGCAGCCCTGAAACGGCTCCCCATATGGATGAACCTTCCATAAGCATAGATGAGGACATTGAATATGATCCTCCTGCCTTTGAGGAGGGCATCTCCACCACGGTCGACGAGTTAGTGCAGGTGAACCTCGGTAGCGAGGTGGACCTGAGACCCACATTGGTCTGTGCCGCTATGCCCCCCGCGGAACGGAAACAGTACATAGACTTCCTCAGACAGCACCGTGATGTGTTTGGCTGGAGTTATGATGAGATGCCGGGACTAGATCCCTAGGTAGCCGTCCACCGCCTTGGCCTCCCAGAAAACCATCATGGGTTCAAGCAGCCTCCCAGATAGATGCACCCCAATCACGATGCCATGGTTGAGGCTAAAGTTGATAAGATCATCATGGCCAACTTCATCAAGGAAGTCCAGTACCCCAGGTGGCTAGCCAACATTGTTCCAGTCAGGAAAAATAATGGGCAGATCAGGGTCTTCATCGACTTCCACGATCTCAATCACCACTGTCTGAAGGATGACATTACCCTTCCCGTGACGGAGCTGTTGATTGATGCAACGGTCGGGTTCCAAACCCTCTCCTTCATGGATGGGTACTCCGGGTACAACCAGATCCGGATTGCCCCCGAGGATGAAGATTTCACTTCCTTCAGGGCCCCCCAGGGTACTTTCTGCTACCGGGTTATGCCCTTCGGCCTGAAGAATGCAGGTGCCACCTATCAACGGGCCATGCACTGCATATTCAAGCCTATTATCGGGATGCTGGTGGAGTGTTACGTGGATGATCTGGTGGTTAAATCTCATCAGTTCTAGGACCATCTCAAAGACCTTGAGAAAGTGTTCGGCTACCTCCGTTCTCTCCACCTAAAGATGAACCCTTTGAAGTGTGCCTTCGGGGTCACCTCCTGAAAGATTCTTGGCTTCGTTGTCAGGTAACGAGGCATCGAGATCGACCCAGAGAAGATCAAGGCCATCAGTAAGATGCCTCCCCCGAGTAATATTTGGGAGCTTCGAGGCCTCCAAGGCCACATAGCCTATATACGCCGATTCATTGCGAATCTGGCCAGAACGTGTAAGCCCTTTTCCCAGCTCATGAATAAGTGTGCCACCTACGAATGGGACGAAGTGTGTCCGATTACTTTTGAATAAATCAAGCAGTATCGGCTTCACCCTCCGGTCTTGATGCCACCCGTTTCTGGAAATCCTCTAGTCCTTTCGTGACCGTCCTGGAGCGATCCCTCGGTGCACTTCTCACCTAGAAGAACAACGAGGGAACATAGAATATCCTCTACTACCTCATCCACATGCTCCTCAAGGTGGAAATTAAATATTCCCCCATCGAGAAGAGCTGTCTGGCACTCGTATTTTCCATGAAGAAATTGTGGCACTACTTGCAGCACCACGAGGTACAGATGGTCTCTCGGGTGGACCCATTGAAATACATCCTAAACTAACCTATGTTGACCGGCAGATTTGCATGCTGGGCGGTGATCCTCCAGCAGTTCGACATTAGGTTTGTATCTCAGAAGGCCGTCAAAGGACATGTGTTGGAAGACTTATTAACTACCCACCCAACCTCTGCGGACCAGCCACTGGATCTAGGCTTTCCTGATGAGGCAATCCTCTCAGTCGATCACGCCATCCCATGCTGGCAGATTCACTTTGATGACGCCTCCCGAAGCCCTACTGGTAGAAGGCCCAACGATCATAGGCTTAACAGAGTGGGCTTGGGTATCGTCTTCATCACCCCGGAGCAAGCCATTCTTTCATATTCATTCTGGTTGTCAGAAGGCTGCACAAACAATGAGGTAGAGTATCATGACCTCATCACTGGCCTTGAGTTGGATCTAGAGGTTTACGTACCCCATCTCTATGTAAAAGGGGACTCTGAGCTAGTCATCAAGCAGGTCAATGGTGACTACGCTGTCAGGAATCCAGAGCTCGTGCCATTTCTGGAGTGCACCCTCCGTCTAATGGATAAGTTCCCCTCCCAGCCAGAGGTCATTCACATTCCTCGGTCACAGAATAGTCGAGCAGATGCTTTGGCCTGACTGGCCGCATCACTCGCGAAGCCCGAATAGGATGACCTAATCATCCACGTGGCGCACAAGAGATTAATTTCTCCTGTTATTACAGAGGGATATGATGGCCCGTGAGTGAACCATCTCTCCACTGGCGCCCCTACGTCAGGACCCTCATTGCCTTCAGGAATGGTGATCGAGATAGTTCCTGACTGGAGGACACCCTTGGTTCAATTTCTCTGGCACGACAATCTTCCGCTGGACTGAGAAGAGCGAGAATGAATCCGACTCCATGCGCCGCAGTTCACCCTTCAAAGCGGTCCTAGCCGTGAGCAACTCCTTTACAGGCACAGATTTGATGGTGTTCTCCTCCGTTCTCTTCAAGGAGTCGAGATCCCACAGATCATGCCTGAAGTGTACACTGGTTCCTGTGGTGCCCACCAGGCTGGGTCAAAGTTTTCCCACTAGATTCAGAGGCTGGGATACTTCTGGCCCTCCATGATCCACGACTTCATCGAGTGTGACAAGAGGTGTCATGCATTCCAAGTTCATGCTAACATTGTGCATCGGCCACCAGAGCCTCTCTATACTACCAAGTGTTATTGGCCCTTTGCAATCTAGGGTTTGGATGTCATAGGGCCTTAACCGCCGGAGACGGCCCACCAGTGCCAGTTCATCTTGACTGCTACGGATTTCTTTTCAAACTGGGCAGAGGCAATCCCGCTCAGGGAAGTCAAGGCTTGTTCAATCGCTGACTTCGTGAGCTCCACTATCATATATTGGTTTGGAGTACCTCACGCTATCCTCACAGATAACGGAACCAACTTACGAGCAGCTGAGCAGATGAAATTGTATGCCAAGTACAACATTCTCTCTAACCACACCTCCTGCTATCATGCACAGGCGAATGGAAAAATTGAGGCATTTAACAAAACCCTCTCCAACATTCTGCAAAAATTGGTTGGTTAGAACAAGAAAAGTTGGCCAGACAATCTCCCCAATGCCCTCTGGGCCTATAGGACGACGACTCGTAACTCCACCCAGGTGACTCAATATTCCCTGGTGTACGGAGCTGAGGCCGTCCTGCCCATCGAGATCCAATTTCCCTCATTACGCACGGCGGTCTAAGACCAGCAAGCATCAGATAGAGTTGTCGAAATCCATCAAGCCGAATTGGAAGCGCTGGAAGAAAGTAGGCTTTGTGCTTTACATAACATGGAAAGGCATCAGAGCAGGATGGCTCGAGCTTTCAATAATAAGGTTCACCTCCTCTCCTTCCTGCAAGGTGATCTGGTGTTGGCTCTCAGAGCGCTAATGATTCCCAGTAGGAAACCACCCATGTTGGAGCCCATGTGGGAGGGGCCTTTTATTTTCCATATCGTGTATCCCAATGGCGTGTATTCCCTGGTGACTATGGATGGTTAGCGTGTAACTCCTCCCACCAACGCCAAGTTCCTCAAGAATTACTTTGCCTAATCCTTTTCTAGGTCCAGCATGACCTTAAACTGTTTGTCCAGCATGACCATAAACTGTATGGTCCTGCATGACCTTAAACTGCACCTGGTCCAGCATGACCTTAAACTGTATGGTCCTGCAATACCTTAAGCTGCACACGGTCCAGCATGACCTTAAACTGCATTTTTCCCTACATCTGGGATCCTGTGTCCGAGTTCTAAGACCTAAAACTAAGATCCATATTTCGTCCAACATGACGTTAAACTGCCTTTTCAGAACTACGTGTGGCTTGATTCTCATCCTAATTAGATACTTAGGAACATCCGGACATTTTTTCTTGTGTCCAGGCCCAGGTTTTTCAGGGTCCGAGTTCTAAGACAAAAAACTATGATCGGTATTTCCTCCTACATGATGTTAAAACATGTTTCTAAGAACTACGTCTAGCTTGATTCCCATCCTTATGGGATATGTAGGAGCGCCCAGACCATTCGTCTTTGGGTCCAGCTTGAGGTCCGCTATTGTGTCTGTCTTGCCTTTGGGACCTTGACCACAGGACCGCGTGGCATGGTATGGGATTATATCCTCATTCACGTCGGGTTTGCAATAGCTGCACCACGCACACCCTGTCCTCAAGATTAGCCCCCCTTTGTAATGTTCCCCATGAAATTAAAAGTCCCCCTCTAGAACTACGTATGGCTTGATTCCCATCCTTATGGGATATGCAGGACCGCATGAACACCTGGATGTTAGGTCCAGCCCCACATCTTAAGAGATCTCGTGATCTCCTGGTTTCTAGGGTGTTTGGCATTAAGCCACCCTCTTTGCCCCGGGGACCCGCCGTCTTTTGGCCGCTCTCAGACTGAGCCCTTTGACCCTTTCCAGTGGTCTGCTAATGTGTTCAGATTACTCTGGTCTAGGACCAGGAGTGTCAGATTCGACTTAGAGAAGTTTTCATCTACTTGTCAAGCTTCGTGTTCCTCTTCATTTAGGCCCCACCATCCTTCACACCTGGAGGGACCCCCAAGAACGGCCTAGATACAATGACTAAGGGATCTCCTACCGTCACGGGCCAACGCCCCTGAGGTTTTTGGGAAACAATTTGATACAAATCCCGTGTTGCGGATCTGGTCAGCAGTTGATGCTCATTTGTTTGCCCGTACTTCTAGGCTAACGCGACATGATGCTGTGTTGCAAACATGGTCAGCAGTAATCCTCAGTCGTCATGCCAGTTTCCTTGGGCCTTGAATGTTGGTGTCATGGTTCAAACTATGTTCCTCCCCCACCGTGTCGAGGTGGGATCCCGACACTCCATGTACAAACCCTTAGTACACCCACGCACATCAGACAGACCGAGCTGCGTAACGGTGTCTCTCAGGGCTCCCGCGATCTGAGCGCTAGAGTATGTGCTTGGGTTTCTTCTCTATAGGTTGCGTGTAGCTTGACCCTCATTCCCATGGGGAACGTGGAGTCGCCTAGACTTTGTGTTTCGGGCCCAGCATAGCTTGGAGCTAGCATCTGTTTCACCTCCCGGATTGTTGAACCTTCATAGGCCCCTTTGGCCAGTGGCTCCTCTATCGGAACCGCGCGCGGTGATGGTATGGGATTACGCCCTCACCCGCATCAGGTATGTTGTATCGAATCGCGCGTGTTCCTGGTGGTCCAAACCATATGAACATAAACTGTTTTGTCGGTCCAAACCATATGACCTTAAACTGTGTTGTCGGTCCAAACCTTAAGACCTTAAACTGTGTTGCCGATCCAAACCATACGACCTTAAACTGTGCTGTTGGTCCAAACCATAAGATCTTAAACTGTGTTGTTGGTCCAAACTATACGACCTTAAACTGTGATGTCGGTCCAAACCTTAAGACCTTAAACTGTGGTGTCAGTCCAAACCATACGACCTTCAACTCTGTTATTGGTCCAAACCTTAAGACCTTAAACAGTGCTGCCAGTCCAAACCTTAAGACCTTAAATTGTGCTGTCGGTCCAAACCATAAGACCTTAAACAGTGTTGTGGGTCCAAACCATATGACCTTAAACTGTGCTGTTGGTCCAAACCTTAACACCTTAAACTGTGTTGTCGGTCCAAACCTTAAGACCTTAAACTGTGCTGTCGGTCCAAACCATGCGACCTTAAACTGTGATGTTGGTCTAAACCTTAAGACCTTAAACTGTGCTGCCGGTCCAAACCATAAAACCTTAAACTCTGCTATCGGTCCAAACCTTAAGACCTTAAACTGTGATGTTCGTCCAAACCATATGACCTTAAACTCTGCTGTTGGTCCATACCTTAAGACCGTAAAATCGTGTTGTTGGTCCAAACCTAACGACCATAAACTGTGCTGTTGGTCCAAACCATACGACCTTAAATTGTGCTGCTGGTCCAAACCTTAAGACATTAAACTGTGATGTCGGTCCAAACCATATGACCTTAAACTGTGTTCTCAGTCCAAACCATACGACCTTAAACTGTGTTGTTGGTCCAAACCTTAAGACCTTAAACTGTGCTGTCGGTCCAAACCTTAAGACCTTAAACTGTGATGTCAGTCCAAACCTTAAGACCATAAACTGTGCTGTTGGTCCAAACCATATGACCTTAAACTGTGCTGTTGGTCCAAACCATACGACCTTAAACTGTGTTGTTGGTCCAAACCATATGACCTTAAACTGTTCTGTTGGTCCAAACCATACGACCTTAAACTGTGTTGTCGGTCCAAACCTTAAGACCTTAAACTGTGATGCCGGTCCAAACCATACGACCTTAAATGGTGCTATTGGTCCAAACCTTAAGACCTTAAACTGTGTTGTTGGTCCAAACCATATGACCTTAAACTGTGTTGTCGGTCCGAACCATACGACCTTAAACTGTGTTGTCGTTCCAAACCATACGACCTTAAACTGTGTTGTCGGTCCAAACCATATAACCTTAAACTGTGCTGCTGGTCCAAACCATATGACCTTAAACTGTGTTGTTGGTCCAAACCATATGTCCTTAAACTGTGTTGTTGGTCCAAACCATATGACCATAAACTGTGATGATATCATCCTGGCCGCACGACGAAAAATGGCACCGCATTGTGATGACCTCCCCATCGGGGAGATCACGCCAGGTATTGGTCGATTACCATGCCGCTTGTCAACGGCCACTATGGATTGATTATTATGGAGATGCCAAGAACTTCTACCCTAGGCCAGTCTCCCCACAAAAGAAAAACCATTTACCTTCAAGAACAAAAAATATATATCAAATGCCGCTTCATTTGGTGCGAGGGCTAGACCCGCACGACTCCTTTGTGCAGGCTCCCCATCGCGTCATTCTGCATTTTCAAGAACTACATATGGCTTGATTCTCATCCTTATGAGATACATAGGAGCGCTTGGGAACTTCCCCATTAGCCCAGCCTAACCTTTTCTGGTCCGAATTCTAAAACTTAAAACTAAGATCCTTTGCTTGGCTTTCCACAACATGGTCTCTCTTGTGGGATTGTACGGTGTGGTGTGAGATTATGTCCTCATTCACATCAGGTTACTCGTCGTGCCGTGCCTGTCCCTAGATGAGATGTGTCCCCCATCCCACACGACGTTAAACTGTATTTCATCCATCATGATGTTAAACTTCCATTTCAGAACTACATGTGGCTTGATTCTCATCCTAATGAGATACGTAGGAACGCCCGAACATTTCGTTTTGGGTACAGCCCCAGGGATTATCAAACCCCATCCATCCTTATTGTCATCCCCTCGGCCTGACTTTGTGGGAAGTGGTGTAATCGTAACATCCACCCCGAAAAAGTTTGGGATTCCCCATGGTAGTAATGGGAAGCGGTAGTTTTCTTGCCAGAGAGGTCCTGCCTGAAAATTGGGACGACCCATGACCAGGTTGGTACGTCCGCCTGATGCGCCTACGCCACGGTGGTGCAGTTTTGGGAGTGTTGGACTCTGTTCGAACAAACCACCACTCCACCGTCCATGCTTTGTGTGCCCCTTTATTCAGATCCTCATTTTCTTTCATGTCTGATGGGACCCCCTAACAGTATGGATGAAAGACATACGGTCGGCCTACTGTCCTGGGCCAACGTTGAGGAGGGCTGGTCATGTTTGATGGGACCCCCTAACAGTATGGGTGACAGACTTTGGTCCGCCTGCTGCCAAAATATGGATGAAAGACCTTTGGTCCGCCTATTGTAGCAACATGGATGATAGACCTATAGTCTGCCTGCTGTTCTGGGCCAACGTTCCGGGAAACTGACCGGCGATATTTGAGTTAGGTCCCATGTTGCGAACATGGTCAACGGTCAGCCCTCATTTATTGTCCCCACTTCAGGCCAATACGATATGGATGATATGTTTCCATCATGGTTAACAATTATCCTCCATCGTTGTGCCCCACAGTGTTCCGAAATCGGGTGGCGTGATTCACCTTTTCTTTCCATCTCCCTATATTCGGATGGATTTCAATGCCCTGACATTACCCAGCTCGTGTGTCAGAGAACATTGGGAAGGTGATATATCAATCAGTCTGAGGTCTTCTCCTCAGAAATCCAGGCCCAATTTCGGATGCCTGAGGCTTGGTCAATGCCCCGTAGTTGGACGAGATGATGACTCGAGTATCCTTTGCTTCCCGCATTGGGTGCAACCCACAAGATCTTAGTGATGGGTTGTTGGTCTTTTCAAAATTATGGTTGAGAATATTAAACCAAGATAAATGGATTTGGCCCTGTATTGGATTGAGATGGTGAGCGGTACAAGCAAGAGGTTCATGAGATGGCCATAACAAATCCCTTAAGGATCGGCGCGCTGAATCGACCATTCCAGAGCTGCTACCCTTTGGCTGGTGGCCTCTAGGACCGCTTCCCGCTCCTTGAAGATGCTTTCCTCATCAGCCGCCACAGAGCGCAGCTCACCAACCCTAGCTTGTGCCTGCGCCAGCTCGGTTCGAAGTTAGGTCATCGGGTGACTCGCCTCCATCAGTTGTTCCTACGCGTCAACCAGCTGGGCCGTCAGTTTCTCCACAAGCTCAATACATGTTGCGATAAAGGCCTTCTTATATGCCGCATGTCCTTCGAGGTTCCAGACTTCCTGCTCCTCCCTCAGCAATGTTTGGGCACTCCTTTATCCTTCCCGGCACTGGGCAACGTCGATGCGCCGGCTGCTCTCACGTATCTTCTCGACCATGTAATCACGGACCATCAGATGAAGGCACTGAGCATCGACCCCTCTGACGCACAGGAAGCGCATCCAGGTTTGGAGTGATCCCATCCGCCTCAGCCAATCTGATTGGGGATGTCTGAGAAAGTGCTGGATACACTTCCAGCCTTTGCGTCGTGTCATCCGGCTCTCCTCAGCTTCCTCTGAGTCGGAGTCGTCTACCTCCTCAGGGTCAGCAGGTCGGTATGTAGGGAAGGAATCCAGCAGATCGGCAGTAGGATCTACCCCAGGGATGTCTTCGTGAGGAATAGGATCCTCGACATCTAGGGGACCTTCCTCTCTCACCCCAGTAGTGATGGTGCCCTCAACAGCTTCCGGCCCCACCTCAGGAACGGCTCCGCCGACGTCCACTATCCCATACTCACCAGTTTCCAGGGTTGACTCAGTGCGGGGAGCACATTCTAAATGAGGTGGTATGTCCGCCACTGGTCCGCTCACGGACGCCCCGGGCTCCACAGCCTGACGAGCCTCCGATGTTGAGATCACTGCGTAAGGCATACACTGATTAGTGGGGATCTTTTGATAACGAGCGCTAGTAGTGAAGCGTGAGACTTACAGGAATCCAGAGCGTCGGTCTCCAGTGATTCGGCTGCTGCAGGAGTCGCCGTAAGGGGAGACCCCTATGCGCTTGTTAATTCAATGATGGGTGTCGGATCCCCATCATGTCCCACCGGTTCCTCTCATCCCTCCTCTGGTGTAGACGCCCGTCCAACTCTCAGTTTCTCTTGAGTGAGGCAGGGAAATGGGTTAGAATTTGAACAGGAGAATGGATGAATAAGGAAAATGAATGAAGACAGAGACAGACATCGAGTATCTTGGTTATGTCGTTATCAGAGCCGACAATCTCGACGCTCTCTCGGAGACTCCCTTGGTGGGTTGCCCCATGCGACCCCTCATCTTTGGGTTCCCCTTCTTTTTCGTCTTCTCCTTTGCCGTCGTCTTCTCCGGTCTCCTCTTCCCCCTCCGACTCCTCGTCAATGTCGCCTTCTACCAGCGGCATTGCTTCCAGATCATGATCCTGGCCGAGCATCACTTTCACTAAGAAATGTGGCTCCGCAGGCCGACCCCTTTGGCGTGCGTATGTGTCCATGGCCGTCAAATAAGCATGTCGCCGATGGAGGTTCACCCGGTCTATAATTAGAACGAGCCCGACCTCTGGAGGGTGGATCCCGTTTTGCATTATCTTCTTCCAGATGGCTTCAACGCTCAGCGAATTCCACATGGTCATCCAAGCCGACCACAGTTCCAGGAGAATTGCATCTTGGGAAGGTTTGAGAAGGTATCTTATCTCCTTCCCAGGCAGTTCCCTGGCCGCATCACGTGACCCCCTACAGGTAACGAGGACATGGTGGCGCTGCGTGAAGTTCCGGCTGCTGAAGTCCCGGCTTGTGCAGGCCTCACTGCCTGACACACCCCTGGTTCCCCTCTTCTGGTATCCCCTTTCCTTCTCCCCCATTTCCTGGTTTCTGCGCGAGTAACATCGAGTTGCCGGACTTTCTTGTGTAAAATCCCCTCAGGGTACACGATGGTCCAATGTTCGGCATATTTGGTTGCTAAGCCAGCATCAACCCCGGTGGGAGGAAGAGTAATGAATTCTCCAGATCCGAAGGTGGTGAACATCAACCACATCTGGTGAAGGAAGCAGGGATTCTTCACCTGCTAGACAGTCGTGAATACCTTCTTCTGCATTCGTTGGAGGTAGCCGAACATCCTGGAGAATCGGGAAGGCACGTAAGGCTCGCAGATCACATTCCCGTCGATCCGATCCACGAGCACCCTGCCCTGAATGCTCTGGAAATATTCTTACTGTTCTAGAGAGCCTCACCCATTGTCCACCATATGGACGACTAGGGTGGGGAACGGTCTGAAGTTGATGTTGGCATGGTTGCCAATACGGATTCTCACGCCCTCCTCATTGAGCGTCATCAGTTCCACCCTTGCGATGCTTAGCAAGGACGGTCATAGACCATTTCCCGGAGGACGAACGGTGTTTGGGAAAGTGTACCCGCCGAGATGAGCCGCCACCAAGCCATGGAAAATCTAGAACGGGCCACATACTCTCCGAGGCGACCCCCCTCATGAGATGCGTCCCAGGATGGAATACAGCCTGGCCAGTATGGGGACGCCCAAGTTGAACAGTTTGTTGGCGGCCATGGTGCCCGCCATCACCAGTGTTGCTGGACGGACGCCCATCCTCGTGTCCCGCGCCGTCAAGAACCACCCGCTCAGGAAGGCGGCAAGGACCTCGGTATACCGGACATTCGGGTCCCGGACCTTGATGACATGATATCCCCATGATTGGTATTGCCCCGCCTCCAGGGTCCTCCTGTATGACCCACCCCTGCTCCTCTGAGCCATGGTTGGGCACCGTTTACCCCGGCCCGGCATCTTGATGGCCAGATCCTTCTCAAGGAACAGACTGAACCATCCCTTGTAGGCGATGTCCATCAGGAAGTCCTTGACCCCCAGCCTCTCTTTGGCCAGCTCCAGCTGGTGCCAGGCCATCATGGGCGCCCGTGACCTGTCTTCCCAGGTGTTCTTTAGTGGAACGAACTCTTCGTATTGGTATCCCTCTAGTGGGATACCCCCGATGCCGTGAACGTCCCAGATACTGATTCTGACTTCCCCATGATGAAGGTGGAATGTGTTGCTGTCAGGAGACCACCAGGTGAATTGCTCCGCCATGAGTTCAGGTTGACGGTGTAAGTGGAACTGCGATGTCCATACCGCCTCAAACCGGCTGATATACCGCAGTTCATCCCCGAACTGGTCACAGGTATGGTGAACCCAGAATGCTCAGGACCATTCGCTGGTGAAGCTTCCCCGGACCTCAAGTCCCAATCCTTCATCCAGGCCTACGTGTCATCCGTGATGCTCTGATGGAACGTGCTCGCGTAGAAGGCCCTAGAATTCTCTACGACAGGCTCATCCCCAGTAATGGTCTTAGTCCTTGGGTTCAGAACATATACTTCAATATGTCCGGTTTTCCTGGCAGGATGGACATTGTTGGTAACATTGTAGCGAGGAAGCTCGTCCTCCCGGGTCACCCATGATCGCGGCGTGTCCCCCTTGAAGCTCGGCAGGGGCACCTCCTCCAGGATGCCAATGTTCCAGAGCGGGAGGTTGTCAGACATCGAATATGTCTTCTGGGATGGGGTTAGCAGATTGAATAAGGTTAGATTGTTGGAAATGATCACCTTGGGGCCATAACCCTCCTCGGTCGCCGCCATTTCTATCCTACGAGCAGCGACTTCTCCCTCATCAACTCGGTTTGCGGCCATCTCGAATTTTTCGGGAGTTGTTCGAAATCAGGATGGAGTGCGCGGAATCAGAGAGTGATGCGCGATGTCTATAAGAGTTGGGCGAAGTCCTAGATATGGGCGCGCAATTGGCACACTTAGCGCGGAATACCCCAAGCAGGCGTGAAACGACGACCAAAATTCGGAATGGATTCCGCTCTACCAGAGCGTTTTTATGCGCAGCCGCGATAGCAATTTCGCGCATGAGAGAGATGAGCCTGTCACGCGGAAAAGATTCGGTACGGATTCACGACCCCACACCCCTTTTAATAGGCGAGGCTAGGGTTTCTCACCGCACGAAAGAGATAATTCCGCGCGGATACGTCCTTTTGTGCACCGAGTCGGTTGTTTACGCGCTACGCGCCCGGGAGGGGCCCTGCTTCGGCGTTTCTACATTTCCCTTGGAATCCGATCATTGCGACCTCTTGCCGATCAAATTCCAATGGGGGGATTTGTAGATGCTGAAAAAGTCCGTAACTCCCGGAGGAAGATTCTAAGTGACGAAGTGAAGTCATATTCGGAGTCAGAGGCCCGATCCGAAGGCCTGGGAAGTGGTGCGTAAAATAAAGGAGGATCCACGTGAAATAATGTTGTGCGTGCAATGTATCCCCGGGATTCGCGTAATCGAGCCAATGAGGCGCGAGATATTTGCGCGCCCCGGTTCCGCGATTCGAGATTTTGCGCATCGACTGCTCCCGGCGCGGAAGATTGCGCGCGTCGCTTGGATTCTGCGCCGGCTGGGGCCTATAAATAGAAGGCGACCCCTGACGGTTTGGGAGTTCAGGAATTCAGATCTGCTCTTGGGTGCGCAATTCGACGCCCCCCACGCACAATATGACTTCCAGGTAACCACGTTTTTCACGCAACTTTGCCCCGGGGTTCGCCTTTGCACGCAACGCCACCGGCTTAAGTGAATTTGCCCCCTTTTCCGGGTTCCTTCCTTGCGCGAAATCCGTTTCTAGTGCACACAATTCCCTTCTATTCAAGAAATACCCTACGCTCCATTCCCATGCTGCGCACAATTCCCTGGCTCCAATTGTGCGCCATCCCAATGTTTTGCGTGCCAACCTTCTCTTTGCGCGCGCAAAACCTGGGACCCTTCACCTTAACGCCCCTTGGCTGCCTTTCCGTGCCAGCACCTGATGTCTCCCCAACCGGGCATGCGCTCCATGAATTGTTTTCCTGCACGGCCTTCCAGGCTCGTGCGAAGTAACCTCAAGGTCCCTTGGGCGGTGTTTTCTGTTGTGTTTCTTGGCCTTATGCTTCTCCGCATAGGCACACTAACGGCTATTGCTTCTTCGCATAGCCATGCTAATGTGGACCCCCCAGTGGTTTGCCCTGCGGCCCCCCTTCACCATGGCCTTGCCGATGCCTTCCCTCCCACAAGGGGTAGAGGGCGTTGGGAATGTAAACCATAGGGGTGTGGAACGAACCCACCTCATCCAAGCTGCAGGACGTTAAACTACTAAGCACCTCGTCCTTAACACATGACGTTAAACTGTGGTCTAACAGCGTGCTTCGCACACAGGGTCCCCCCCAGCTCAAACATTTTTTACGCCACTCGTCTCCACGGGAATGGAATCTTCCTCACATGGAATGAGATCATCCTTGTTGGAGTGGAGTTTTTCCATGGGGGAATGGCTACCTTAGAGAATAAGCCCCTAGCATCTCTTATGGAAGGTTGCACTCATGCATCTCCGTACTTCCCCCCTGCCAAGGCCAGGGGAGTCCCTTTCCCACTGTGTTTTGTCGCACCAAAGGCCTCCACCCTGGAGTAAGCCCTGGCACCCAGGGCCTCTAACCATGCGTAATCCCATGTTTCCTCTTTGGGCCACTCAATGTGTAAGCCCCATTCCGCTTCTCACGGACGCACCCTTCGCGACGTGATCATCTGGTCCCTACTGCATGTTGTTTCCCACAATGAGCATGACTCACGTGGGCTTAGAGCGCACATAGACCATGACATCCTCCTATGGGAGGCCTCAGAGCGTAAGCCCCATGCCAGCGAACTACGTGGACTTTGATCTGTGCTAACACATGGTACGTAGGAAGCCTCCACGAGGTTCAAGCCCACCTTTTCCAGCGAACTACGTGGACTATGATTCGTGCTAACGCATGGTACGTAGGAAGCCTCCACGAGGTTCAAGCCCACCACCCGGTTGTTCCGACCTCTCCACGTCGGTTCCATACCCACCATGGGCCATCTCAGAGCGTAAGTCCCAAATTTCTCGTCCCACATGACGTTAACCTGTATGCTCTCGTCCCCCATGGCGTTAAACTGTATCTCGTCCCACATGAAGTTAAACTGTATCCCCGCCCTTGGGTCCTCTCAGGGAATAATCCCCATGCCTCACTCCATCATCCATCCTGATTCTTACCTGGGCCGCCACATCCCAGTGACTCCACCCCACTCCACCCCACTCCAATGTATCCGGGAAGCCGCCCACGCGTTGGCCCCAACATCCGTGTTCCCCCTAGGGGGGTCCTTCAATATGATCCACTATCAGTGTTTCGATCAGTCTGATCCGTCTCCGCAAGACGTTAAACTTGCGACAAACCCCATATTAAACGTCAAAAGCTGAGGAAAACCTTAGGCAGTACACATTCCCCATTTTTGATGTGGGATGCCTCAGGCTTCCGCGCCCTCGAGAAGCCTCGTGATAAGGGTCAAATGACAGACATGCTGATCCCCAGCATCAAGACATGCCAACGACATCCCAACGTGACCTTTCTCCTCACCGAAGGTTGCTGCCCCGACAAGACCCCTTGGAGCGTCTTGACGGAAGCAGCGTAATTAACTGGCGTCCATGTAGATATGGCACCGGGAATGAGCTCCACAAACCCGGCTTAAATCTATGAGGGAGACCCAGATTAGGTGACGAAATCCGAGAAAAAATCCACGAAAGGAAGAACCAACATCCCATCATCCCGGTTTCGATCAAGGAGCAGGCGTCTTGAATAAGGAACGGATGCAGCCCGCCCTTGGAAAGTGGGAAGGCGGGGCTGCGAGCCACGCGTCCTCCCATGCATGATAGACACGCGCGCGCGCCCCTGCGTAAAAGCGTCGGAAACAGAATCATTGAAGCATTTTTGAGGTGATTGTGTTTGTTGAAAAAGTGGACATCTTTGCTATGATTGTTGACAAAGCAAACCATGTCATACAATTTTGTTGACAAAGGGATTTTATGGTGTAATGTAGAGTTAAAGAGCTGTGGTCAATGATCCATGATTGAGTCAAGAACATCGACAATGTAATTAATGATCTGGAGGCAGTATAAAAAGAACAGATAAAAGGTGGCACCGTTTTCCAGTGATTGCCAAACTTTTGGGCCATAAAATCGACAAAATTCAGAAAAGTGTTTTTGGAAAAGGGACTTGCGTGCCGTACACTTGAAGAGGAGGAAACTTGTGCACCATATGTTTTTGAAGATCAGAACATCAAAATATGGCGAAGGGACAAGGGTCGCACAAGTATTGAGTTGGTCGCGCACGTGACTTGTGCGCCGTGAAGTGACTTGCGTGCCGATGCCTAGGAGGCTTGGGAACTTGTGCACCTCTTGTTTTTCAGGATCACAACTTCAAAATATGGAAAAGGAAGGTGGTTCATGCAAGTATTGGTTTGGTCACACAAGTGAGTAGCGTGATAGAGGCCAGGGCGGTTGAGTTGCGCCTAGAGACTTGCACGTCGGAGGGTGACTTGCGCGCCGTCGCGCAGGTGGATCAAATGCCTATAAATACTGGACCACCCCTCATCATTTTTCACATAGTTCAATACTTAGAAAAATCAGAGCTACCATCGCACATGTGTGGAAGTCGGGCAAGTGGTGTGTGGTCGGGCAAGTAGGGACTTGCGCGCCAGTGTTAAAGTTGCGCGCCATCTATTTGTTGTGCGACTAAGGTGGTTTGCACAGCAAAGGAAGTGCGTCACACAAGTTTTGAGAAGCTTAAGATTGAGTTGTGCATGTGTTAAGAAATAATTGTGTTCCACTGTTGAATTTCATGCCGATACATGCGCACCGCCTTCGAGAAGGACTCCATGTATGGTTGATTTCCGACAGTGATTCAGGGCTGCGTGGAAGTTGGGAGATTTCCCAATACCTTCGGTGCAACGAAGAAATTCATCTACGAGTGAAGGTTGAGCTTCAACATAGCGTCTACATAAAAGAGAGGATGTATTCATTTGTGATAAAGAAGAGACCTACAGGTCAAAAAACTGTGAGTGGATTCTTTACAGAGCAGTGAGAGAAGGAAGAGGAAGAATGTGATCCTCTCCACCGGTAGTGAGCCAGAGAGAGAGAAACAGGGAGTGACTTGGGAAAGCAGTGAGCTGACCCTAAACATTATAAAGGCAGTGATCCTGGGATAGAGTGACTGTGCCCAAACCTTGTAATCCACAGCTAGTGAAGTTTAGTAGAATTTGGTACGACCGACAACCTGTCGGTGTATGCTCCTTAGACATAGCCCTTAGCAGTGAACCATGTAAAATTGTTGTGTCTTGTGCTTTCTTTACTTTATGTTTATATCGTGCAACATTATAGAGAGATAAGAGTGTTTTTCTTAACAGTGAAACAAGATCATAACGGGCTTTAATTTTAAATTAGTCATACCCTGATTCACCCCCCCCCCTCTCAGGGTATTCAGCCTTGTGGACCTAAAAGATGCCTGTATATACCTCAATGAATATTATATGATGGTTCAATTTTTGAGGATTGGTTCTATGATATTGAAAATAATTACCCAATTTTCTATTATGTATGTGTGATGAAATAACTAAATTTTGAATGAAACAATTTTGATGTGAAATTAAATATATCATTTTATGTAGATGATAAATATATACTTTGAAAAATATTATACATTTAGAGTAATGGAGGTTGACTCGTTAAATACCTCTAATGATATTGTGTGACGATTCATATTGGGAATCCATGTTCTTGGAATTTCATGAAAATTATATCGACGTGCGGGTGGGATATTTCATTGATACCATTTCAATATTAGTTATATGAAATCAAGATGAATATGAGTTGATAAAAATAATTAAAATATGATGTGTTGTTTTCCCAAATTTTAAGATGATATTATGTGAGTTATTCCTTAATTTATTCCTTGTTATTTCCATGTTATTTCAATGATGTGATTACCATTATCAATGTGAAAACAAAACATGTATTTTTTTAATCTTGAATTGAAATATAATTGATGAGAAACATATCCATATATCCAAATTAATATACTCAATGACGCAATAATTCCTATTATATATTAGAAATAAAAATGATGGGTTGTATATATCGGGGTGATGTGGTTATTATAGTTTTTTATTGATATAGGATTTGAGGATAAGAATATGAGTTGTACCTACAGAGTGTACTAATATATTGAAACCATAAATATATTGAAAAATCATCATTTATTATAATTTTATTGGGACTTTTGTTTGATGTAACACATTAATATTTTATTATATTGTTTTTAAGATTTCTTATTCTTTGATTGCTTTTTTAACATTAAATAATGAGTTTAAATGATCATCAATATACTAACATAATATACTATTATATAATGTGATTGTATTTTCATAGCTGTTGGATTGGTGGTTATTAATTTGCCTCACTAAATTATGAAAAATATATGGTTTACATATGTACAATTGTTATTGATATTTTAAAAATTAATTATAAAAGAATTCAAAATCCTTTGAAAATAAAGGAGAAGTTTTTATAAAAAAACAACCATTATTCATGAAATATGTTTTTATCCAAATAAATTGAAATAATCACTATTGGTGAATGATTTAAATGAAATTTATGTATAATATATTCACTTATAATTTTTAACATGAATGTAATTTTTTTTGTCATGGGATAAGAATCAATTCAAGATTGTTATAAAATTAAATTTTATAAAAATATTTTGTCGTGTATTTTGAAAATATTTTAATTTGAATTCATAAAACTTATGGTATTTAAATTTATAATTTTTTTTAATTATTAAAAAATTAGGTTCATATTTTATAAATTTTTACACTTTATTTTATGGGTAATATGAATATCAATGACACTAAATTCTTTGTAACCTTGGTAGGGGCCAAAAATGTAAAATATGTTTCAAAATTGGAATAAGCATTACATATTTTTCTAGAACATTTCTTTATCCTATTGGATGATTTGATTTTTTAAATATCCATCCTATATCAAATATATGGTATCTTTTACATATATTTCATTTATTATGTCAATTATATTAATTTATGAAAATAATTAGTACAAAATATAATACTCATGACATTAATAGCACAAATATTTTTACATAAATATAAAAATTGAATATGTTCATATTTAAATCTTTTAATGTAAGAAGAATTATTTTTTAATTTTAATTTATTTCAAAAAACTTTTGACTTAATAATTACCTTTAAATCATTAGCATCTAGGACCCACCATTAATTAAATTGATAAATAAATAATTTAAATAAGTTTAAAAATATTAAATGTAATACAATTTTGATGAATTATATTGATCCATGAATTTGAAGACACGTATAACATATTATTGATTTCACAAATTTATATATTCGATTTAAATATTTATCACAGTTTCTTTAATGTCAATTGGAATGATTTGTTCTAAAATTTTCATTATTTATATTTTATAATAAATATTATTTTATTAAATGATTGAAAACTTATAATAATGTTTTCACCATCCAAGTGAATGTAATATGGTTGAAAATATCAACCATGGCCCATTTATGAGTCATATATGTATTTATGGTAACATTATAAACCCTTTAATATTTAATTAGTTATTATTATTGTTAATTACACAAACAGATAATGAAGGGGTAAATAAAAAAGATATGTTTACAAGTTCCACTAAAATATAAAGAAATTTAATTTTCTATTTTGATTTTTAACTAATACTATATGAATCATAATTCATTTGAGATTGATTTTATTATAATTTAATCCTTTTTGAAGTTCAATTTTTGTACTTTCCGTATATTAAAGATGTACACCCATCCACTATATTTTTACTATACATTGAGCATTATTTCTTGAAAAAATACGTCTTAAATTCCATATAAACATCCCTATTAAAGTTATGTAGAAGCTATTATCACCAAAATTCTAACCCTAGTGTCCTTAATAATAGATATAATGGATTTTTTTAAAAGAAGAGTAAATTTCCTTAATCGATAAATATATTTTTAGATCTCACATTTCCTCTAAAAAATTTACGGTATTTATCAAAAAATAATAATAATAAATTATACAAATTTTGAAATGTTATTATGATAATGTAACTACCATTATCGACACTCTTTCCCATCAAATGGAAGGTGATAGTATCACTCGTGCGATGGCATGGCATACAGTCTCTACAAAGAGATAGAGTTTATTTTTAGTCACAATATTTTACAAATATTTAATGATTATATTTGATATGTAAGATATAATTTTTCATCTATAAAAAATATATAATATCCAATTTCACCCATTAAGATAAGTTGGAAGCGATAATATCACATGGGCATTATTGTTGAGTACCACCTCTATGAAGTGATATATGATATTTTTATGATTCATATTTTAATTGATGGTAATAATGATGTAATTTATGAGTATATATTGTCTATATGATATAATAATGATTATTTATAGATAAATTAATATTTACCTTTCATTTATTCTATTCACTAAAAAGTGAAAACATTGTTCATGTGTACACAGAACCTGCATTCTTTAATAACGGTGTAATTTAATTTTCAATATCTTATTTGAATGATGAATCTATATATATATATATTGAATATATATGTTATTTATAATATTATTACCTTTTTATATTCTATGGAACCATGATGAATGATTATGGACAAAAAATACAGAACCAAAACATACATAAGAATGAAACAAAAAATCACTCTCAATAATGAATTTAATAATGAATTTTTAAAAAATTAATGATAAAATATTATTAATAAATCATATATGTTATAATATATATATATATATATTTCAATAATTGATTTATTATAAATGTTTATTTATTATACATGAGGTTTTAATACATACAAATGATTTCGAGCCTGATGTAATGGTTTTATAATAAAATCTCGTTATTTATTTGGATACTTTTGGATTAGATTATAATAATGAAATATTATTATAACCCAAAAAAATAAATTAATTGATTGATTTATCTATTAAATATTTTTAGAGATTACATGTTTATGTTTTATTTTCATATCATCAATTACTAAAGGTTTTGAATAGATATTTTAATGTAAATCTAACCTTTATTTAACACTTTACATGAAAATACATTTTCGTCCATATCCATGTCTTCAAAAACTGGTTTCAGGATTTTTTTAATACTATACTATTATAATTTCATGAAATTTTTACCCATCATTTACTATTGAAAATCTGGTTTAAAATAAATGTTTTTATTATTTTTTTGAAACATGTACATTTTTATAAAATAATGAATGGAATGTATTATTTTTACTTATATTTCATGAATATAATTTCCCGACAACATGAATGATCAATGATTTTAAGTTTCTATTAAACTTTTTATATTTTATTTTTTAACAACCTTATGTATTTTATATATTGATATATTTAAATATTTTAAAAAAATCTTTCAATGGGAAAATGGTATTTTTTTCTCTTGACATGAATCAATTGAAATTTTAATAGAAATCTCTTCTATATAATAATATATGATGTTAGTTATGAATTAATGTGCATATGATACAATTACACCATTAATATTCTTACTATGGATGTATAATTATTGTATAGACAAAATTATTATGAACCACATTTCTCAGAAAACTTATTTTCTATGATAAAATAATGAAATTATTATGAGACTCATTTTCTTTTATTAGGTTTTGATATGATTAATGTTTTGTCATATTTTTATTAAATATGTATGATTTTAATTATGTAATAGGTTGTCATAGAATTATATAGCCCACCAATTTTTTAGTTAAATTTTCATTTATCATGATATAAACCGTATTGGAATAGGAAGTGAACCCTATTAATAAGGTATTATTTATCATATAATATCATTGGTAGTTAACCTTAATTACTATGATAGATTGGGTAATGATACCAATCCATTATTATAATCTTTATTGTGAGCCTTTTTTACTATTTAAATGGTTTACAATGATTATGTTCACATAAAAACATATTTATTGTACCAATGTTATCCTATAATAGGTATTGTTCTTTTATTTTGTGATTCATGTCTTCTAAAACAGCATGATTTATTGAATAATTCATGATTACAATCTATGATATGTCGGACCTATTTTGAAAATGTTATAATCATATTTTCTCACATTAAAGATATTATTATGTTGATATAAATTGTTTTTCCCTTACAGAAAATATGAACCTTCCTTTATTATGATTCCTATGCAGAGTTTGAAAAAAATGTTATTATGTAATATTTTTCTGATAAGAGTACCAGTGATTAAGAACTTTATGAGAGATGATTTAACTCACTTATGATCCAATTTTTTATGTATCCAATTATCTATTGATATTATAATCATATGGTTATAATGTGGATATTTATGTTATAAAATGAATATTAATATAATAATATGTAATATATTTTTATGAAATTAATTTCCTAACAGTGCTATTATCAGAGAAGGATCAATTACCTTTCAGAACTAGGATTAGAAAACATTAGTGATCTACCTAGGGAAAAATATATTTAATGGATAACAAAATAATGTTTTGGAAAAAACCATAGATTAAATATGATATACATATGTTATAATTGACTGATATTAATAATTCTTGATTTAGACATTTAGTAAATGATTTTCCATTGGTATGTGTTTTAACACTATGATTATTGTTCATTATAATACACTTCTTGGTTCAATATAATAGATGAAACCTAATGGAATAATGTTATTTCTGAATATGACTGAAAATGATGTGATTTTACTCCTATGAAACCCAATGTTATGGTAGATGGAATGAAAAATGTCATTGAAATGGATATAAAACTTTCTCAAGATATGAATCATGATGATCATCCAATTGAGAAAATTAGGGAACAACATTATGTTGTTTCATACAACAGGAAGCACCCACCATCTTTTTTATTCTTCTTCTAGTTTACTGGAAAATGGTAAATGGATTAGTACCACTAAAATGTAATTTTTTAATATCCATTTTTGAAAATGTTATTTTATTTTTTTTATTTTTGAGTGAAAAATATATTTATGGGGGAATATTATAAGGAACACAGGAAACTGGGAATAATTTGGCTACATGGTGTGGGATGATATTATGAATATTTTTTCCAATATGTAAATTCCTAACATTATTCATAAAAAAATTAGGAATACTTTTTTGAGCTAAATAATAATGAAGATCAATGCATTATTACTTATGTGAAAAATTTTATAAGACATGAAAACTTCTGGTATTAACAACCAACTAATAAGTGATAATGTTTAATCTTTAGTGGCATAAAACAAATTCATTTAATTGTGTTATCCAGAAGAGATATTAGATGTTTTGATGAAATAATTTGATGTGCTATTATGGTGAAGATAGATATTGGAAACACTCATCAATGTCATGTATTTTATTAGAAAAGAAAGATTAAAATAAAGGGAACCTCTAATAATCAAAGAGAGAGGAATGTGAGGATTTACATGTTCTCAAATTGGGGAAGGAATCATTGAGCAATTTTATTACCGGTATAAGTAAATGTTTTTAGAGTTTAATTTAATATAATTGGGAAATTTAATGTCAAATTGGTGAAAAGAAATTACATAAAGATAGAGGAAATCACCAGAGAATTTATAACCCACAATCAATTATTTCAAATGTAAGGAGTATGGGTGTTCTATTAACTAATTCACAAGCCTATTGGTTAATGATAATAATAGATGTCCATAACATATTAATTTCAGAGAAAAATTGAATTCTCTTTCAATCCATGCATCTAATCAGGGGTATGATGACAACATTTTGAAAGGTACACATACCATTCACATAGGAAATTATAATCACTTACTTCATTCCTGACCTACAAACTCTTTTATATTTAAATAATTATCATATGGAATCATAATACCATATCTACCATAAGACATTGAATTATTAGTTAAGACCAATAATGACCCAAACCATTATAAATATAATTTATCACATTAATAGAAATCTCGTATTATATAAATCCCATAAAATCACATATACACCATATTAAAGACTTTATGAACATGTAACTAATGAAATAAGAATTATTACTAATGGTTAAAGAACCAATATTGATTAAATAGTAACTTCACCTTAAGAATAGTAATAGGAACTTTATGAATATTGAACTATTCAAATGAATTGTAACCATAACCAAGAATGTATAAATAAAATTTAAGCATCTTGTTAATTAAAATATGGTATAATTATATCATTTACTAAGTAATTAAATGTTTCCATAATTATTAATTAAGTGTGGGAATATATGTAATTGATAAATATTTAATTACTATATTATAATTAATTTCATAATTTAAAATAAAATTTGTTTTTATAAAATGTATTCTAAAATTAATATGTGTGTGTCTTAGGATTTTATGTTAATTATATGGTACCATAAGTAATTTTTTAAAGTGTTATAAAATAATTTATAACATTAAAATTTGTACTTACCATGTAAATTATTTTTTTAATTAAAAATTAAATTACACTTTTTATGAAAATTATTTTCATAAAATAGGGATCATTTTTTATTATACAGGTAAAAAATGGTTCGGGTGAATTTTTCAGATTTTGTTTCAAATACTTGAATTTTTGATGAATAGTAATATACGATTGTTTCTTCTGTAAATGGGGATGACCTTGTTTGTTTAAGGTTCAAAGTTTCCAATCGGTTTCTAACGGGTTTATTCGTAGAACCGGAAACACCTAATGATTCTATATCCATTTAGACCTACTTTCTAAAGGTAGGTTCTCATTAGTTATGGACTGATGAGGCTTAAGAATTTGCATTGGTTGATAGGATGGGAGGTCAGGTTCATCACACCTTTTTGGGAAGAGTTATTGCCTACTCCGAGACTCTTTTTTAGATATATGTTATGTTGAAGAATCCTTATTAATTCACCAAGCATGAAAATGAATTTTCATTTAGATTTGGCAATCAATGATTTATATGTATGGAATTTAGAGAATCTTTTATATGTATTTGAGGTTCCTCATTGATAGAGAATCATCCGTATGTATTGTATATTCTTAGTCAATGGTATCCTTCAATATATTATATAATAATATCCTCGTCATTATGATGACCATACTATTTCTAAATCCACTCAGTGGGGCACTTGAAGTTTATTATCATTTAGAAAGACATGGATTAATTTAGAGTTGGGATCGTACCTGCAGATGGGCTACCTACGTATCCTTGTTCAAAAGGAATCAGAACCCATGTAGTTCGATAAAAAGGATATAGTTTAACATCATATAGGATAAAAAATAATTGATGAAAGATGGGCTTGAACCATATAAAGGATACCTACAAACAGTACTTTTAAGGCAAAGATCAATGTCCACATAGTTCGGGTAATGAATAATGGGGTTTATGCATGGTTAATGGACCAAAAATATATGGCGTTATTACTTTTACACTCTAAGCCAATGTGATTCATGTTCGGTGTGGGAAATAAGAGTTATCAGTAAATTTGACAATGGTACCATGAAAGATACAGTCATGGGAAATGATGTGGGGCTTACGTATGTATAACGACCCAAGTAAATGATGATCATGACTTAGGAAAGAAGTTCAAGATCAGGGTCCATAAAGGTATTTGTACTTTATGGATATTTGGAATTTTAACCCGGTACATACTCTTTAAAAGGATTCCCAAATTGAGAGGGATTTATGATTGTGTTTTATTCCTGATAAGGAAGCCCAAATCAAAAGAAGTTAAGATTGGGGCTTACTCTTGAAAAGGTGACCCAATTAAATGGAACATATAACTTGGGGATTAATACTAAGGAGGAAGACCAAAGATAAAGGAAATAATTATTGGGACTTAATCCTGAGGAGGAGGCCCAATGTTAAAGGAAATTATGATTGGGACTTACTCCTGAGAATGAGTCCCAATCAAAGAGATATTATCATCTTATAGGATGAGTTTATATATGAAACCCCTAACCGTGGTGACATAAAGGTTGTAAGTCACAAGGTTTTGGGAGAGGTTCTCAAATAATTCCTTTCAGATAAGGAAACCAACAAAGTAATCATGCCATAAATGGCTTTGAAGAGGGTTTTGAAGGATATATCTTGAAGAGGAGAGGTGGATTTGAGGAAATGACGTGACTAGGAAGGAGGCGTGCAAGAATTGTTCTGGCATGCAAGTTTTGGTCACACAATTATACTTGCGCGACATACGTCACCTTGGGAGACGAAGAACCTATAGGGTAATACTTGGGATACTTTTAACTCAAGCCCTTAGTATCAACCCTAAAGTCTTCCAAAAAGTTGGTGCGCAAGTTCCCTTGAGAGGGAAATGCAACACACTTTTTTCATTTCCCTTAAGGGATGGACAATTAGGCACACATGTATTAATGAGTTATAATACTTACACCTTATTATTCTTCTTTAGAGCTTCCCTTCTAGGTAAAACAATAACCTTGGAAGTATTCGAAAGAATTCAGACAGATCCTTGGGTGACCAGAGCAAGAATATGAGTTTTGTAAAATTTGTACATGAAATGGGGGGCCCATAGTGGCTCTTTATAGGCCACTGGGCACCTTTGGAGAAAACAATAATAGGGCGCGCAAGTGAAAAGCAGGACCCATATGTGGCACACAAGTAAATTGCGTGACACACATGATACTTGCGCGACGGCCTCCAAATGAGTTCTTGGTTTATCCCCTTGTCAATTTTTGATGTTCTTCAAAGGGTGAACCTCATTGGGCATATGTTATTCCCCTTTTCTTTTAGTTGGACTTTGTGATGTAAAGGAGCGTCAACAAAAGTCTCCCCTCGGATTTGGATCCAAAAAAGGAAAGAGGATTCGACTCTGAGGAAAACGAGAAACAAGGGTTTGGCGGTGCACAGATGATGGCACGCTGGTTTCGGCACGCAGGTTTGCGGTATCGCCTATATATATGGGTGTCACTTCGTGTAAACCATCCTTCCTTCAAAGCATTTGAGCTCTCATCTTGCAAGTGTCTTCATTTCCTCAGTTGATCACTTTTCATTGTGTCGCGCTTCTTCATTATTGATTCTGACTTGTGTGTCAATACTTTTGCGGTAATACGTGCGTGAAATTACATGTGTGACATGACTTGCGCGACATGACTTGGGCGCCTCAATACCTTGGCCATTTTTTTTCTTCACAAGTATTTCATAAAAACAGACTTATTTAAAAGTTATTTGTTTGATCATTGTGCAGATTCAAAGGCTCCCAGAAGAATTGGATCGGCTGATGAGTTTGCCAGTAAGAGAATAGATGATATGATGAACCTCGTTGGCCATGAATATTATGATATCTGCGATAGAACTCTCCTCTATTTGGCTATGTATTTGAAAAAAATATCAAGTCAATTTCGCACATAGCATCTACTTGCCTTTATATGACCATGGTCATTTACAAGGAGTCAATGTTTCAGAAGCAAAGAATTATATTCCGCATATTTGGTTTTAGACTTACACCAATTTCTCTTCGGAAAATGTCTCAGTTGCAGGATCATTTTTCAATGCTGGAACAGTGGATAAGGCATACATATTGCATCATAGCCCTTGTTCTCCCGATCTGAATCCTCACAAGCCTGAGCTATAGCCGCATTTCTATCCCTCTATTTTTCAAAATTCTTAGATGGATCAATCCAAGGGATGGAAAAAGAGTTGGGATTTCTGTCCTAGAGGAGGTGTGAAGCCGGCTTGGATGTGGGATTATTGGGTGAGACAAACATGTGTAGAGTGTTTTTGAGGATCTAGAGGGAGATACAATATATGAAGTTGTTTGGGTTGGACATGCATATGTTTAGAGAAATGATAATTTTGGGCCAGAGCTAATAAGCCGCTAGATCCCAGAAACCAATTCTTTCCATCTGACTCATAGAGAAGTAGGCATCTGCTTCAAGGATGTTTACAAGTTCTTGGGGGATCCAATTTTGGGAGATATGTATGATGAATTAATACAACCCAAGGTGACCTAGAATGATTCGGAGAAGACTCCGGATTTGGCTTGAGAGTTATTGAAAATTTCCCACAAGATCAAGAATTCAAAGTCCACCAAAACTCATTATAGAATGGATATTCATCTAGAGGAATGGATGGATATTTTTCACATTAAGAAGAAGGAGAAGGGGCCCACCGGTACTCGTCTTACCAGCAGCCCCAGAATAGAGAAGAGGGGTGCTCTTGGCACATTATGGCCAACTCTGGAAGCAGGAGAGTTTGAAAACTGGTGGTATGAAGTGGATCAAAGAATCACAAAGAAGACACTTCTGGCGGGCTTTTTTGATTCATGGCTATGTGTTTATCTTCTTCCAGTTAGGGATTTGAATGGAGGCGTCGGGCGAGTGACCTTTATTGTTGCAGGCATGTTGGCTAAGAGAAAAATGGCTGAGTTGGCCATCCCAATTTTAGAGAAGATTCAATGGAGATTACTCCATGTCTACATGGGTAAGTCTCCTTTGAGAATAGTGGGACCATTCCAAGTTTTGTGGGAATGGATCGCCACTCACTCTAGGACATACGCTATACAGAGCGGATTACAGGTTCATATATGTTATTTTAGGCCATCAGTGTAGGTATTTTCTTGAATTTTTCTATTGTCCCTCAGTCCCTATGATCTGAAGGTGAGGCTTAGCATGTTCAAGGAATTTCATTTCTTTTCGTATGGAAACTCGCCAACCGGGCAGTTTGTTGATGATGGACCAGGTAGCCTGGAATTGAGGTCATATATGGTGGCTTGTAGAGATGGTGTATTGGCCACCAGAATTGATAGAGAGATTATGTATGATGCTTATGATCCATATAGATTTGCACACCAATTCAATTGTCTGCAGCAAATTATTGTATCTCCTATCGTGCAGGTTGGGTCAGAGCCGCATCCAATGGTTTCCCGACAACTATGGTTGCTGACAGCTATGGAGAAAACTAGGGTGGTGTTTGATCTACCAGTTTCTGGAGAGGTGAGTCAATTGACTACATGGTATGCTAAGAACTGGGTAACATCATACCCTGAAGGGGTACTGAATCATCCGGTCCCTCGGGTGGGGAAAAAAGAGAATCGTCAGAAAAGAAAAACTTCATCTGGAAAGTGATTCTCCCTCACCCGAAGATGATTCACCGGGTTCCTCACTTGGGGCTGATTCACCGGATTCCTTGGATGGAGATGATGAGGCACGACATACGTCAATGCGGATGCGTGCTCGATATAATCCTCCTACCAGCATCAAGAGACCTACTCCATCAAATCCTAGTGAGTTATATCATTGAGGCTATTTTGTCTCCATTATTTTTAAGAGCAAAAAATTTCATGTTTCATTTTCTTATCCTTTATCTATGATTGCAGGAGCCAGGAAGAAGTTGATGTCCCAGATTGTAGGACCATCCTCACAGCCTTTTGGGTAACATGATGAATATTTATGACCAAAGGTTTTCTAGACATGGAGGAGTTTATATTGTGATACAGAAACTGCTTGGATGGACTTATGTGAAGGGATACATATCCCTGGAGTGGGTAATCTCCGATCTTCTACTGATATCCTCTTCAAGGATAACCCCGATGATGTGTAGGCTTGCATCAAAGAGCTAGAAATGCACATATATGCAACTAATGATTTCATTCCTATTACCAAGTGGGTGAAGGAAATGATGAATCGTGGCACCACTAAGGGGATTGGTGCTCTAATAGATGAGGAGTGGGATGATTACATGGCACCTAAAGACGAAAATATCTTTCCTTGTTTTCTTTGAAACCTAATTTCAGTCAATACTTTTTTAATCAAGGAAATTAAATTCTTCATCATGCATCTTATTATGAATGGAACTACTATGGTCCCTTCACTGTAGTACAGCCTTGATATCACTGCTCTTGGATCTACTAAATCTCCTCGTGAGCTGGGCGAGATATATCCAGGCTGGAAATCCATAGACGAGGAGTTAGAAAGGGAGTTTCACTCTCCAATACCTATATTTGGAGGTGAAGATGTCAATACACCCCAAAAGACAAACAATATAAGGCATCGAAGGAAGAAGTCCACAAATAAATGCTTCATCAGTAGTGGTATGGCCTTCGGATAGTCATGAATCATAACTCATGAAATGATTGCTCATAATTATTGGGATTGCAGGGGATTCTTCGATTTACCCTTTTAGGGAGAGGAATTACTCTCCTCTGAGGATGAAGGAGGGTGCTGGTGAAATGTCACAAATTCATGTTGATCTGGCTGCTCCTGAATAAATGACGAGAGAAGAAGAGCCAGATTCTGTTCCTAGTACGGCTCATATTGCAACTGCAAGGAGAGTAGAGCCTTCTTCTGGTAAATTAACAATACTTTATAGAACTTTGAATGAATAGATCTACTGACTTCCATTCTATGTTGCTTTAGGTTCAACATCTACACCAGAACATTTGGTGACCACTGCAACAGACTCTGCAATTTTCTCTGAGGAAGCTCTTTGGGGTCGGAGGCCGCAAAAGGATGTTCTCCAGGAAGACATGTCAAATGCTCCCACTGGTGATACTAACCAGGAATATGAGATATAATTGGATGAAATGATGAAACTTGGTGCG
The DNA here is from genome assembly GCA_963277665.1 of Viscum album. NCBI lineage: Eukaryota > Viridiplantae > Streptophyta > Magnoliopsida > Santalales > Viscaceae > Viscum > Viscum album. The sequence continues at coordinate 1,984,792,758 of OY728138.1, read as the reverse complement.
TCTTTTGATGAAATTTTAGATAATGTAAAATTAACAAGTGATTTAGAATATTTTGGACATGAGTGTTATCCTTCATCTTGTTAAATTTTTTTATTACTTATCTGACCATGATTGGTTGAAATTGCAGTTCCGTCTATGCATGATACTGATCTTCCGATGCTTGAAGGTGGTAAAGACAACCTTATCATTGTAGAGATGCTAGCTCAAGTAGAGCATAACCCGACCGAGCTTCCGGAAATCCATCCTGAATATCCTGTTGAAGCTAGGAAATATAGGGAGGATCCTTCTCATGCTACTAATCTACCGCTGGGTAAAAGATCATAATATTTGTGGCAGTATTTAATATGAAATATCGATAATAAACTTTGTTATCCATTGGAACTAACCAAATCTTTTTATTGACTACACATGGCTGTCAATTTCAGTAGTTAGATCCGCAGGTGAAGCCTCATCCTCAGCCCCAACGGGAGTAGAAATTGAAGTACCAAGGGTCAAGAGGGAAGGATCAGAACATGGAACTTCTTTAATTGCATTAATCACATACTTTATTTCCCCCTATGATAGTGATGCTGAATGAGTCCCATAGGTGCAAAAGGTTCTCAAATTCTCACCTCGCAAGGCATTGCAGAATATATGGAAGATCATATTTGAAGTTCCTCTTTAAGAGCTTTCTTCGAAGATCCCACGACTTTCATCCTTATCCGTCATGCTGGGACTTGGGGTTTTTGGATATCAATATATTCATACCGTGGTGAAATAAGTCATCCTAAGGATGGAGCATGATCCAAAGTGCCATCAAAATCTGACAAGAGCGAGGTTGTTGAACAATATCATAGAATTTTAGATTGCGGTATCTCGACCTCAGGCTAATCATGCTACAAAGCTGAAGGAGCTGAAGCATAAGATCAAGGATAAAGTTGTCCAGCAGATTCATCTTTAGCAACAGTTAGATGTCGTTACTGGGGAACTTGATCAACTTAACAATTCATTGGAAGGATTCCAAACGAATGGTATGAGAGCCATCACAGATGCTAAGAAGGCACTCCACCAAGCTGAAAAGAGTCCAGCTGGTCGAGTGAATGAACATCAAGTGGCTGATAATGATGCTCGGGATGCCCTAAATCAAATGAAATGTTATGTTGAAAGCCTCTTATAATTCATGAAAAAGAGAAGATACTCCAATCTGTGGATGTTCTTCTAATCATGTGCATCAATGAAAAATACATTTCATCTTTAATCATTAGTACCTCCATTCTCTTGCTAATTTCTTATATTATTATTATTATTATTTATCCTAGCCAATGGGCCCAGTAAGCATTGTTTGATTTTTTCTAGGATTATACAAACAACCCCACAAACATTACATCTTTTATTGCTCAATATTTCTTAAATAATACAATATGTATGTTTAGTGATATGGGACGTGACTTTTGTTCAGAGTTCCTTTTACAATATCCCAAGTTAATGAGTACCTTATCTTTTGTTGGCAGTTTAATGTCATGCATGTCGGACATAAACAGGCTAATGTTTATGGTCAAATAGATTTGACTGAATGGATTAAAATTGACTCAATTACTTGATAATTTGTTTGAAAACATGTTACCACATTCAGCTATGGGGGAAAACATGTAAACTATTACTTAAAAAATTTTGAATATGAGGGATGATATTAAAAGAGGGCTAAAAGTCATTAAAGGTAGTATTTCCTAAGAGTGAAGTTACCACTATTTTACTAACCCGTTACGGGGTTGAATTACGTAGGGCCACATAAGGACATTGGATGCATAGTCAAATAATAGAATCTTTAGGCTGACAGGTCTGTTATTTAGACTACTTATGCATAGCCACCTAGGGGCACGTGCTGTATCATAAGGAAAAATAACTCTTAGAAATTTAACTTTTTTATTACTAAAAGCCTGTGGAAGTTTATGGATATTCAAATTTTCCAAATCACAGAGTCTGCTGTATAGAGAGAGGTACTTGAATATAGAGAGGATATTTCCAATCAAGATTGCCAAAAAAATTGGATGAATGTCACTTCTGCGAAGGTCTGACCAAAACATAGGGAAGGGAAATATAAACCAAAGAATTGAATAATTTCAGATCATGAAAAAGAGTATGCAAAAAATATTTTAAGGATGACTGTTTTTGAGGATCCCTACATATCATCATTAAGACAAATAAGGAAAAAATACGGTTTCCCCCCAATAATGAAGTTACCAGTATTTGACAAACCCTGTTAGTGTGTTTGAATTATGTTAGGCTACTTAAGGGCATTGGCTACATAGTCAAATAATAGCATATTTTGGATAACAGGTCTGTTATGTAGTCTACATATGCAAGGCCGCCTAAGGGCACGCACTGCATTGTCAGGCAAAAGAATTCCCGAGAACTAGAAATTTTGTGACCAGAAGTCAAGAAAATGGTTATGGAGATCTGGAATTATTTATGGTTAGGATTTTGACACATAAAAATGGGTATTGTCCAATGCATGAAGAGGATACATACACCAATATTGACCGTAATCATGTTGTGGTTGGGTCCTGAATTGAGATGCTAGACTTCACTACATATCTCATTAGGATGAGAATCATGCCATACATAGTTATTGAAATATAGTTTAACATCATGTGGGACGAGATCGTAGGAGATCATAGTTTAGGGTCATAGAGTTCAGTCCATAATGAGGGAGACACATTGTGTGTTTGTTATAAACCTAATGTGAATAATGGCCAGGGTTTTCATATCACATTCGTGTTCTCACAGGGGGACTTTTCAGCAAAGGGACTAACAGTGGAGTTTGGGGTTAGGCCCAAAGACTTGGGGATGTGCTCAATGGATGCTCGAATGTTCTTACGTATCCCATAAGGATGGTAATCAAGCCATATGTAGTTCTTGAAATACCTTCTTTAGATATTTGGTTTGTACATGTGAAGGGTGAAAGAGGACTTTAGTGCAATGATGGTTGGATCCAAGATTAATGGTTCGAGAATTTCCATGTATGCACGTGGTCCTTGGAATATAACATGATTGGAGATCAATGTCAATAATGATTCCCTCTCAGGTGAGGGTGTCAGAAACTATTGTAGTTTATTGTCGTACAGGACAAATGTGCGAATAGTTTAAGGTCACATGCATGGTCCAGTGCTGTATATTTTAACGTCATATATCAAGGATGATGATGAACTAATGTGAATATATTTGTTTTGGGGGAGGGGTGTTTCACAGATCAACATTGTATGAGCTGGAGGTGAACCGATATGAATATATTGGTTTTGGTATTGGACCTCGAGAGGTTTCCTGTGTGCCCAACCTAAAAGGCAAGAATCAAAGTCCACGTAGTTCAATTGAGAATTAATTGGTGATCGAGTTGTACTTGAGGACAACCCGAAGATGGTGCTGGGACTTACACGTGGTTAGCGGCCCAGGGAGACCGTTATGGTTGAAGATTAATCTATGTTCACGTGAGTCATGATCTGTGTGAGAAACAATAGGTGACAACAACCAGAATGATGCATAGTTTAATGTCATGTGGAATAAAAGGGTGTTGTATAGTTTAGCATCATGTAGCTAGGACATATTTTAGCTTAACATCTTGCAGGACAGGTGCATAGTTTAACGTCATGTTGGACGACAAAGGGGACACAATTTAACGTCATGTTGGATGATAGAGGGGCTTTGCAGTTTAACGTTTTGCAGCAAGGACAAAAGGGACCATGCAGTTTAAATTCTTGCAGTAAGGAATAATGGGTGTATTTTTGTTACACAGAATACTTCTTCAAGAATCTTGCATTGTTTGGAGTTGTAATGATTTCTCCATCCATTGAGGTCAAAGAATAAGCTCCATCGGAGTCGACCTTATGCATTGAATAAGGTCCTTCCCACTTTGGCTCCAGTTTTGGTGGTTTCTTTCCCGATATCATTAGGGTTCTGAGGACCAATGCCGATTATGCTTGAATTAATGAACAAAGATGAACATTTTTATTGAAAGCTCGTGCTATTCGATTATGATAGACTTCCAAGAGGTGCAGGCTTCACAGTATTTTTTCAGGTAATCATTCCAATTCATCAAATCACTTCTGAGATTGTTCATCTATAGATAACTGATCACATATGGCTACTTTGAGCGAAGGTAATTGAGTCTCAATGGGAAAGACCGCTTCCCTTCCATATACCAATGAATATGGATTTGACTGCGTAGCAGGGCGGGTGGTGGTCCTATAACCCTATAAAGCATGAAAACTTTTATCAGGACATGATTTCTTAAAGTTATCCTCCATCTTTTCCAGTATGTTTGAAAGAGTCTTATTGAAGGCTTATACATGGCCATAGGCTGCTGTATGATACCAAGATGAATGGTTGGATTTGATGTTGTATTCTTGATACAACTTTCTCACCTCGGATAAACAAAATTTGGTTCCATTGTCCGTCAATATGGTATGAGGGACACCAAATCAGGTAATGATGTTAGACTGGACGAAGCTAACAATTCCTTTAGAACTATTTTCTTTGAGAGGTATTTCCTCTGCCCATTTGGAAAAGGCGTCAGTAGCAGTAAGAATATACTTAAAAATCGTGGATGTAGCAGGAGGATAAGGTCCTACTACATCCATTCCACATGTGGAAAATGGCCATGAGTATTTAGCTACATGAAGAAACTGTAGGGGTTGATGAATGAAGTTGGCATATACATGTCATGAATGACACTTCTTAGTGAAATCAAAACAATCATGAATCATTGATGGCTAGAAGTATCCAAGCTTTCAAATTTGACCAGAAAGTCTACGTCCAGACTGATACGCAGCAAAAAATCCTACATTACTTCATTCATGATAGCCATTGTCTCATCACCATCGATACATTTGAAGAGAATTCCATAAAATCCTCACTTTTAGAGAATTTTTTGTGGGATATGGGCTATCATAAAGAGTAAAATTGACCACACATCACCAGACCGATTCTTTCTCAGTTCTATCAGGTGGGATTGTTCCATTTTGAAGATATTCCCTGATAGGTGTCATCCATCCCGTAGTATGACAATATGGTTCATAAATGGGACTAATTTCATTGATTTCCTCTATTCTGATTTGAAAAAAAGGTAACTATGTGACGGTGGGAAATACTGATGATTGTTTCATCCGGATTTGGATATTCTAGGGTTGTGGCTATATCAGCCAGTGCATCAACTTGGTCATTTTGGGATCGTGGGACATAATAAAATGTTTGTTTCGAGGGAAATTCCACCATTAACTATAACACCCCATGTAAATAAAGAATATGAAATTTTCATATTTATCCATATTTTTGAATAAAATATTAATATGACTTTAAAGGGGATGCTATGCTCGATGGCGTACCCAACACGCAACAACGAGTTTCTTGGGAATCTTACGTTGCACTCTAATAATAAAATAATATTATTTTAAATGGTAGTTAACATGTAGCCATTATATTGGCGGAAATGGATAGAAATAACTAAAATATGATTATATATGTTTTTAAATGTTTTTACATTTTTCCAATAAAAGATAAAGGCTTAAAATACGGAAAGAATTCAATTTTAGGTGTATATGCCCTAGTTTTCACTAAAGGTTCACTTATCGCCTTTTGATGGAGAACCGTCACTAAATATAGTTTTGTTCACTCTTATACATTCAATTGGACCAAATAAAACTCTTCTTAAGAATTGGGACATCAAAATTTACTTTGTGTAAATTTTTGGTATCTTTCCGATAAAGTTCATTTTTTAATGAATAGTGTAAAATGTTGTATTTTAATTCAAAACCTCTTTTTAATCTAATTTATTTTTATGATTAGACTATTTTTTGAATTGGTTTTAAAGTGAAATTATAATATATTTTTACCATTAAATCTAATAGTGGTCGTTGGAATTAATTTCACTTTGAAATTAGACTTAAACTAGTGTCAATCTTTTGATACTTATTGTTTCATAAAAACACACTATTTGCTATGACAGCGGGAATTAATTATTAAATTAATTAATATGACTTATATGTTATGAATTTTTTAAAATAGACTTCATTTTTGAATTCTGAATATCAAATATAGCTTAGGGTGAATATTTGGGATTTTTCTAAAAAACTTCAATTTTTGATGAATAGTGAAACCACTAAGTGGTACTTATAAAAACTGATTTTTCCGTTTAAATGAAATTTTGCCATCTTTGTCTTTTGAATTTAAAAAATCCGACATACATGGTTGTCATTAAGAATTAAAATGTGGTTCAAAGGGATAAAAATAATTTTTTTTGGTGAATAGTAACTTATTAAGTTTTTAATCGCGATTAGAGGTAATTAGTGTAGTTTATGGTAAGAATAATGTTTTAATAAAATTAAATGACCAAGACACATGTCCTACCCTTATTGGATGTGTCATGGCCGACCAATACAATCCATGGGTCAACATGGGGACCCCATGGAGCCACTTTGGTTGGGAAATGACATAAATATCTTTTTATTTAATGTTAAAGTAAAAATGACATAAACATGGGATGTTTTACTAAAAAAATATTACATAGTGTTATACAAGTCATATTTTTGACTATAAATAGTCATTTGAAAGCTAAAAAGATTTCCTACATCATAGTATTTTTTTATAATTTTTAGAAATTAAATAAATTAAATTATTTATGACATCATGATGATGCAGTGATGACCTCATTATTTAACGATTTAAATAAAATGGAATGATAATGTAATATATAATACCTACACATGTCCAAAACCTATTGGATGAGTGGATTTATAACCCTTATCATCTTATCCTAGAAATACATCAATGTGGGACCTTTAAAATCTGAAACTCTTTTGAAAATATAGTATCATTTTTTAACTTTACAAGAGTGCCCCTCCTCTCCTCTTATAAAAGGCCACCACCTCTACCTCCTTACCCACACTCCCAAAGCCTTTGGCTCGGCCAAACCCTGCCCATTTTGTCTCTCCACTTCCCTCTCTTACTCCTTGAAGCCTCACTTTGGGCATAAGTCTTCCCAAGGAAGCCTTTGAGCTCAAACCAAAGGGAGTTACCCGATTTTAAGAAATATAAAGAAACGAACAAGACAAGTTGGACTTGAGGTAAGGGATCTTACTCCTCTCTTTATTTTTAAGTAAACACTTTTATTTAATTCCTTCTAAGCTTATATTTCTTGTGATTGGGATGTTCTTTTATATTACTCTTACTGTAATTTTTATGTTCATATGATTAGAGACCCTATTCTCTCTCATCAATCCATTTTGGAAGTTTTGAGTGGCGCCGTTAGGCTGCTGAATTTTCGTAAGAGATCTAACCTCCTTCTTTCTCTTTAAGTACTCTCCTTTATGTCACTTATTTTAAGCTCCTATTTTTTTTGATGGGGGATGTTATTTTATATTCCTCTTTCTGTACATTTTATTCTAATGTGATGAGATACCCAATTTGATCTCATCAATCCATTTTTGGATGTTTTAAGTGGCGCTGTTAGGCTACCGAGTTTTCGTAAGGGATTTTTCATCTCACTTTTATTCCTGTGAGATTTATGCTAAATTTTACACAATTTCCTTTGAGTGGTGTATGTACTGACCGTTATTTTACTCATTCTGTAATATTCTTTCATTTATGAGTATTTACATCAATGTTGTATTTTCCTTCTTTCACGGGGCGTATGTTTCGAAAGATACCCATGTCGGTAAGGGAACCTTTCACCTTCCTCTTTTTAAAATGCTTCTTTTGTTGGGTCTTTTAAATCACATATTGTTATGTTGGGATATGTTCTCATATATCCTTATTGATGTAAATTTTATGTCCAAGTGATGAGATACCATTTTTTTATGTGATGTCGTTAGGCTGTCAAGGGAACTTCTTAACCCAATTTCGATTTCTTTGGGTTCAACATGTAGTTATTGAATATGTCATCCTTTGAATGTGTGTGAATGACCTTTGATTATTTTACACTTAATATCCACTTATATTTGGTGTATTCGTTTGTCACACATAATTATGTAATTGATTTATCCTTAAACCAAGGATACCATCTTTGTATTGGACTTCGTCTCAAACTCCTTTCATTGAGGCATATTTTGTTTTATACACAACCTTCTTTTATACAGTTTATAAACCCATTTCAATTTTAAGTTTATTCAAAAGGATTCATTTTTATACGAAGCGTTTACTAAATGACAAAAGGGAATGTTTTTGTCGTACGTATGCGGCGACAATGACTTCTCCGCCGCCTTGACCATTATTTGAGTTTCGACTTCCTCTACAAGCCATACCTTCTTTTTAAAAGAAAAATAAATACCATGTTTTACTTTTCTTTTATTTTGTTATTGAAAATGTTTTTCATAATGTTTTTATTTTATCAATGTGTTGTATTGATATCTTGTGATTGAAAAGTGGAAATGTTATGTTTCCTTTATGTATGTTTTATGTGATACGATTATGTTATGGTTCTTGGGAATTATTATGAAGACGGGTGGTTCTGTGATAAAACTAAGGGCGGGTGAGCCCGATATATCTCTCCAATGCATTGGGTAATGTGAAGGAGTGAAACATTAAGGTTTCTCCGAAGAGATTTAGGGACTATATTGTGATGGGTATTCCAAACGTAACCAAGAGGGTTACTCCCTACGTAAAAATGTTATGAATGCCTCAAGTTACCTTTTATGTCTTATGATTTCTATGATTTATTCATGATTTTATGAGGTATGTTAACATGCTTATGTTTTATGGGTAAAGTATGATTTCATTCTTATGTATACATGTACACATGTTTCTTTTCCATATTTTTATATCCCTTTCTGAGCTTTTTATGCTCATCCCAAGTTTTTGAAATGTTTTTCACAGGTCAAGGGAAGGGTACATGATGTGATGATAGTGTCAATGATGTGTCAAGAAAGAATCCATGTTTTATTTTAAATATGTTTCCGTTGATGGGAAGAATGAATACTGTCTTTTATGTAACACCTTTGTTTAAATGTGGAACGTAATGCAAGTTTCATGATCTAATTCTCTAAAACTCTAAACCTGAAAAGATCCTCAATGTGTAATCTTGTAATAACTCAAGATTAAGTAAGGTTTAAGGCTGGGGCTTTATAGTTGGTATCAAAGGTCGGTTTAGATATATTTAGAGGTTAGGGTATTCCTTAAGCATAAGTGACATTACCATAATGGTTAGGATTTCAGAAAGAGTCCTAGTTTTAGATAAAGTGAATGAGTAAGTATATATTAGTGTTTATCTTCCTCATTAGTACATGATGGTTTTGTTGATATACTCACACTGACCTTTTTGGTTTTAGTAGATGGCTGGATCTAGCAGGCACCAAAGTAACAATGGATGTGAAGGAAACTGTGACAATTTTTTGAGCAAGAAACTGAATGATATGGGAGCTGCAATGAGAACTCTTGTGATTATCCTCAACCAACTATCTGGAGTCATGATTGACCACCTAAATCTTGGTGATTTCTCTAAGGCATCATATATGCGAGAAACAAATCCCTACGGAAGTACAGGTAATAATCATAAAGGTAAGTGTGTTCAAAAACCTATGTGTGAAAGATGTGGAAAGAAACACTTAGGAAAATGTTTCAAAGGGACAGAGATATGCTATAGATGTGGAAATAAAGGTCATAAAGCAAGAACCTTCCATGGAAAAAGGAAGCATCATGCTGACTCAAGGAAAGGGAAAGAAGTTCTTTCTGAGGGATCAATTGAATGTTTTAAATGTGGCGTGCATGGTCATTATGCAAACACATGTCCTATGAAGAAGTTTCGTGAATGGGATCACCAAGTGCGTACAAATGTTCATTTACCAATACCTAATTCCATTCCGATTGAGGATGAAGAAACTGACAATGACCAATCAAAGGTATGTATTATTTCAGGACTATTGTTTTCCTATTTTGTATTCTTAGGATATGATTCATGATTTTTTTGTAGGAAAGAGGTATTTCGAAATAAGTTGGAAAGGAATGGTTAATGGATCATGAAGAATGTTGAGTGAGTAAGATGTCAACATCTAAGGGCTTCAAGAGTTATGGTAAAATTCTTATGAGTATTAAGTCTCTTTTGATGATGGGATTACATTAGAAGACTTTTTATATTATGTGTAACCCTGATGTTTAATATATTCAAATTTTATTCAAGGAATAGTTATATTTTCATTTGTGGACATAGTTATAAAGAACCATTTGGGTTTATACGATCCTTACTTTTGAGGTAATTATTGGTTACTATATGTTATGATTGAAGTGAAAGGCATGAGATAAAATTGAGGTTAAATTATGTTATGGTTATTTTTGATGATTTTATCTCTTTTTGGGAATGATTTGAGAATTATATAGTTTTGGAAAAAGGACAACATGCAGACCGTGTGACAACCTGTCGTGTCAGACAAAGCTGCGGGAATCGTACCCACAACCAATGTGCGACTGGTATTTATCGCCTACCACTGGACTACGTGAAGTCCCTGGTTAGTTTGACTGATTCTTTTTAGTTATATGATTTTATGAATTAATAGTAAGTTTATTTTGGGTTATTTATGAAAATTATTAACCTATCATGGAGGATATGTGATTAGGTTAATTACTTTTCAATACGAGACTTTAGGAGCAAATGATGTTGTTTGGAGATAAATGTTACGATTTAACTTGGAAGACTATGTGACTAAATCCATAAAATATTTGGGTTTCAATATTAGTTTGGTTTACTTTGAAGAATTTTATGGACAAATTGATTATAGAATGGTCCTCGTTGAACTTTGGGTTTTGTTGAACAAATTTTGGAGATTAAGAATGGATTTTCTTTTTATAAAGGGTTATCCTTTTCTGGATTATCTGATCTTGTACTAACCTTTTTGGTTTTGGTTTTGGTTAAAGTCTAAAGACATGGGAAGTATATAGTTCTTTTTTGTGGATTAGGTGATTCTCTAGAAGTTGATTATCGTACTCTTAATGTGAACAAGTCTTCCTAAATACTCATCTTTTGGAGAAAATATGAGTTCGTGTAAGAAATCTAGTAAAAGTTGAAAGTCAACATGACAATTGTGTATGCTTCCTTATGTTTTAGTTAAGCTCATAAATAAATTCCTCAATGAAGAGTAACATAAAACAAAAATGTTGTCTGTTAACTTTTCCTACTGGGGAATCGAATACCGTTTAACCCATCACAAGTTTGTGATTTTCTTGTGGTTAACTTTCTCCTAAACATGTTTTCTATCACTCTCCATCGGAACATGACCCTTTGTTTTTTCCTCCACGTCCATATTTTTGTACTTGGAATCCTAGTATGGGTTAACTCGGGTGACCTTTGTACTTATATTTCTTTATTTTAAAGTGATTGTTTTACCGACTCTTGTTCCGATATGGAACTTTCAAGGATGTTTCCAAGCTCAATTTTAAAATTGCGAGGATGCAATTCCCAAAAGGGGGAAGGATGTAACACCCCAGGTAAATAAATAATATGACATTTTCATATTTATCCATATTTGTGAATAAAATATTAATATGACTTTAAAGGGGACGCTATGCTCGATGGCGTACCCAACACGCAACAACGAGTTTCTTCGGAATCTTACGTTGCACTCTAATAATAAAATAATATAATTTTAAATGGTAGTTAACATGTAGCCTTTGTATTGGCGGGAATGGGTATAAATAACTAAAATGTTATTATATATGTTTTTAAATGTTTTTACATTTATCCAATAAAAGATAAATGTTTAAAATACGGAAAGAATTCAATTTTAGGCGTATATGCCCTAGTTTTCACTAAAGGTTCACTTATCGCCTTTTGATGGCGAACCGTCATTAAATATAGTTTTGTTCACTCTTATACATTATATTGGTCCAAATAAAACTCTTCTTAAGAATTGGGACATCAAAATTTACTTTGTGTAAATTTTTGGTATCTTCCCGATAAAGTTCATTTTTTAATGAATAATGTAAAATGTTGTATTTTAATTCAAAACATCTTTTTAATCTAATTTATTTATATGATTAGTTTATCATTTGAATTGGTTTTAAAGTGAAATTAGAATATATTTTTACCATTAAATCCAATAGTGGTCGTTGGAATTAATTTCACTTTGAAATCAGACTTAAACTAGTGTCAATCTTTTGATACTTATTGTTTCATAAAAACGCGCTATTTGCTCTGACAGTGGGAATTAATTATTAAATTAATTAATGTGACTTATATGTTTTGAATTTTTTAAAATAGACTTCATTTTTGAATTCTAAATATCAAATATAGCATAGGGTGAATTTTTGGGATTTTTCTGAAAAACATCAATTTTTTATGAAAAGTGAAACCACTAAGTGGTACTTATAAAAACTGATTTTTCCGTTTAAATAAAATTATGCCATATTTGTGTTTTTAAATTCAAAAATTCGACATACATGGTTGTCATTAAGAAGTAAAATGTGGTTCAAAGGGATAATAATAATTTTTTTGGTGAATAGTAACTTATTAAGTTTTTAATCTCGATTAGAGGTAATTAGTGTAGTTTATGGTAAGAATAATGTTTTAAAAAAATGAAATGACCTAGACACATGTCCTACCCTAATTGGATGTGTCATGGCCGACCAAGACAATCCATGGGTCATCTTGGGGACACCATGGAGCCACTTTGGTTGGGAAATGACATAAATATCTTTTTATTTAATGTTAAAGTAAAAATGACACAAACATGGGATGTTTTACTAAAACAATTTTTACATGGGGTTATAAAAGTCATATTGTTGACTATAAATATTCAATAGAAAGATAAAAAGATTTAATACATCATAGTATTTTTTTTATAATTTTTAGTCATTATGTAAATTAAATTATTTATGACATCATGATGATGCAACGATGACCTCATTATTTAACGATTTAAATAAAATGGAAAGATAATGTAATATCTAAGACCTACACATGTCCAAAACCTATTGGATGAGTGGATTTCGAACCCTTATCATCTTATCCTCGAAATAAATCAATGTGGGACCTTTAAAATTCGAAACGCTTTTGAAAATAAAGTAACATTTTGTAACTTTACAATAGTGCCCCTCCTCTCCTCTTATAAAAGGCCACCACATCTACCTCCTTAACCACACTACCAAAGCCTTTGGCTCAGCCAACCCCTGCCCATTTTGTCACTCCACTTCCCTCTCTTACTACTTGAAGCCTCACATTGGGCAGAAGTCTTCCCAAAGAATCCTTTGAGCTCAAAACAAAGGGAGTTACCCGATTTTAAAGAATATAAAGAAACGAACAAGACAAGTTGGACTTGAGGTAAGGGATCCTACTCCTCTCTTTCTTTTTATGTACACTCTTTTATGTCATTCCTTATAATCTCATCTTTCTTGTGATTGGGATGTTCTTTTATATTACTCTTACTGTAATTTTTATGTTCATCTGATGAGAGACCATATTCTCTCTCATCAATCCATTTTGGAAGTTTTGAGTGGCGCCGTTAGGCTGCCGAATTTTCGTAAGAGATCTAACCTCTCTCTTTCTCTTTAAGTACTCTCCTTTATGTCACTTCTTTTAAGCTCCTCTTTTTTATGATGGGGGATGTTCTTTTATATTCCTCTTTCTGTACATTTTATTTTAATGTGATGAGATACCCTATTTGATCTCATCAATCCATTTTTGGATATTTTAAGTGGTGTCGTTAGGCTGCCGAGTTTTCGTAAGGGATTTTTCATCTCACGTTTATTCCTGTGAGATTTATGCCACATTTTCCACAATTTCCTTTGAGTGGTGTATGTACTGACCATTCATTTACTCATTATGTAATATTCTTTCATTTATGAGTATTTACATCAATGTTGTATTGTCCTTCTTTCACGGGGCGTATGTTTCGAAAGATACCCATGTCGGTAAGGGAACCTTTCACCCTCCTCTTTTTAAAAGACTTCTTTTGTTGGGTTTTCTAATTCACATATTTTTATGTTGGGATATGTTTTCATATATCCTTATTGATGTAAATGTTATGTCCAAGTGATGAGATACCCTTTTTTTGATGTGACGCCGTTAGGCTGTCAATGGAACTTCTTAACCCAATTTCTATTTCTTTGGGTTCAACATGTAGTTATTGAATATGTCATCCTTTGAATATGTGTGAATTACCTTTGATTATTTTACACTTAATATCCACTTATATTTTGCGTATTCGTTTGTCACACATAATTATGTAATTGATTTATCCTTAAACCAAGGATACCGTCTTTGTATGGGACTTTGTCTCAAACTCCTTTCATTGAGGCATATTTTGTTTTATACATAACCTTCTTTTATACGGTGTATAAACCCCTTTGACTTTTATGTTTATTTAAAAGGAATATTTTGTATTCGAAGCGTTTACTAAATGACAAAATGGAATGTTTTTGTCATATGTATGCGGCGATAATGACTTCTCCACCGCCGTGACCATTATTTGAGTTTCGGCTTCCTCTACAAGCCATACCTTATTTTTAAAAGAAAAATAAATACCATGTTTAACTTTTCTTTTATTTTGGTATTGTAAATGGTTTTCATAATGTTTTTATTTTATCAATGTGTTGTATTGATATCTTGTGATTGAAATGTGGAAATTTTATGTTTCCTTTATGCATGTTTTATGTGATACGATTATGTTATGGTTCTTGGGCATTATTATGAAGACGGGTAGTTCCGTGATAAAACTAAGGGCGGGTGAGCCCTATATAGCTCTCTAATGCATTGGGTAACGCGAAGGAGTGAAATGTTAAGATTTCTCCGAAGAGATTTAGGGAATATACTGTGATGGATATTCCAAACGTAACCCAGAGGGTTACTCCCTACGTAAGAATGTTATGAATTCCTCAAGTTACCTTTTATGTCTTATGATTTCTATGATTTATTAATGATTTTATGAAGTATGTTAAAGTGATTATGTTTTATGGCTAATGTATGATTTCATTCTTATGTATACATGTGCACATGTTTCCTTTCCATATTTTTATATCCCTTACTGAGCTTTTTATGCTCATCCCAAGTTTTTGAAATGTTTTTCACAGGTCAAGGGAAGGGTACATGATGTGATGATAGTGTAAAAGATGTGTCAAGAAAGAATCCATGTTTTATTTTAAATATGTTTCCGTTGATCGGAAGAATGAACACTATCTTTTATGTAACCAATTTGTTTAAATGTGGAATGTAATGCAAGTTTCATGATCTAATTCTCTAAAACTCTAAACCTGAAAAGATCCTCAATGTGTAATCTTGTAATAACTCAAGATTAAGTAATGTTTAAGGCTGGGGCCTTATATTAACTTTCTCACATAATCACACAAAGGGATTAACTCTACTTTTCTGATGGCATAATCCCCATTGATTTGTTTAATTACCAAATATTAAACACCTTTTACTCTCAAGTGATTCACCTGTGCCTAAAGGGCCAATTCCAAGCCTGCAATGAGAGAATTATATTCTGCTTCATTATTTGTACCTACTTCCAACAATAAGAAGGAATATGGTAGAACTGCCTTTTCTAGGGAAATAAGAACGATTCCTAACCCATTTTTTTTGAATTTTGGATCTTCCATTTTCATTCTTATTGGACTTATGGAGGCACCATCAATGTAAATTTCCCATGTTTGAGGATTATCTTGAATAGATAAGATTTCCTCCTCAGGAAGTTCAATATTTAATGATATATCTTCTATAGATGGGTGTTCAGCAAGGAAATCAGCCAGAGCTTGGACCTTTATTGCCTTTTTAGACACATACTGGATATCAAACTACTGTAAAATAACTGCCCACCTTGCTAGACTTCCTCTAAGCATTGGGCGACTAGGGATAAAATTTAGTGGGTTATTGCGAGATACCAATTAAACCTCATAATGTTGCAGGTAGTGTCTTATTTTTTGAACTGCAAAGATTAAACCCAGGAAGCACTTTTCAATACTTCAATATCGAGTATCTGCCTCAAGCATAGTCTGACTGAGATAATAACGGTTTTTTTCATTCCAATCATCATTATTTTGGAAAAGGAATTCACCCAATGATCGCTCTAAAGGTGTCACATAGAGAATAAGTGGTCTTCCTTCAATGGGTGGAATTAATACCAGTGGGATCAAAAGATATCTCTTGAGAATATCAAATTTTTCTGGATATTCTTCAGTACACTAGGAGGTGACTCCCTTCTTCATTAATTTGATGAAGGGTAAACAATTGCTTTCCAAATTGGAATTTAAACTCCGAATATAATCCAAGTGTCCTTGAAGTACTCTTACTTCTTTCAAATTTAGAGGAGGTGACATACCAATGATTGATTTTTTCTTCTCAGGATCAACTTTGATACCACGATGACATACAACAAAGCCGAGATATTTCCCCGAGGTAACCCTAAAAGCATATTTCAAGGGGTTCATCATCAAATTTTGTTACCGAAGTTTATTGAATATGATTTCCAGATTTTCCAAGTGATAAGAACATTGTCTAGATTTAACCACAAAATCATCCACATAACATTCAACAAATTTCACTAATAAGTGTTTGATGATATGGTACATGGCATGTTGATACATTGAACCAGCATTTTTCAAGAAAAAGGGAATTACCCAATAGTAAAACACACCTTGAGGAGCTCTGAAAGTTGTATACTCTTCATCTTCTGGAGCCATTTGGATTTGATTAAACCCAGAATATCCATCTATGAATGAAATTGCTTCATATCTACTTGTTGCATCAATTATGAGTTATGTGATCGGAACTGGAAAATCCTCCTTGGTACAATGCCAATTAAGATATATGAAGTCTATGAAAACTCTAATTTTTGCATTCTTATTTTTCACAAGGACAATATTAGCCATCCATTTGGGATATTTAACTTCTCTGACAAAGTTAGACTTGATAAACTTGTCTACTTCAGCTTCAATTTTAGAGGCATAAGTTGGGTGTGTTCATCTTGCAGCTTTCTTGAATCCTCGATGTTCTTCTGGAAAACCCAAATGATGAGTGGCACCATCGATATCAAGACCTAGAATTTCTGTTTAATTCCAAGAAATTACATCTTGCTTATGATTTAAAAATAATGTATACATTCCTTGCTCTTCAGAAGTCATGGACGCACTAATTATAGTGGATCGTGGATCTTCTTTTGTACCCAGATTTATTTCATTGAGTTCATCCACAGTGGTAGATATACCATCTTCATATGCTAGAGTATAATCCCTGAGATCTTCCTCTTCTTCTTCAATATGTGTTAATTTGTCTGCTTCTACTTTCACAGTATCTGACAAAGCATAATTTCCATGATCAGGGGATAAGTTAAAATTTGAACATTTTGAAGAACATGCTTCTATTTCTGACCCTATAAATGATGAATGGTCTTCCTGGGTTGATAGAGAGGATGGATTGAAAATCGACATCATTATTTTCCTCTGGTATTATTATAACTTCTTCTGGCCTAGTTGATGATGTATAGAATTGATGGATTTCATCAGTGAAAATGAAGACATCTTCATTTATGCTTTCATCATTGCTTGGCCAATCAAAAAAATTTCCAATGCTATCTGGATTGATTTCCATAATTGACATTATATAAGTGTCCATAAGAGGGTTTGGATTTGGGTCTATCCCATCAATTTGACTGATTGGAAACACATAATTTGTACTCACATGTATGAATGGGTTTACTAGAATATTTTCCAAACCATATGGAGCATTAATTTTGGTGAACTAATTTTCCATGGATTTTTCCTTTCCCTCTATGTGATAAACTCTGCCTCAATGTATTGAGATTCACATGTTTTGAATGGGGATTTGTCACCATTCAATGTCCATATTTGACCATTGAAACAGTATTTGAGACATTGATGGTATGACGAAGGTATGACTGCATGTCGATTTAACCAAGGTCTTCTAAGAAAAATATTGAAAACTGTGTCCTGATAGACAACCATGAAATCTGAATTTGAAACAAGGTCTACAAACAGAAATTTGAGTGTAATTTCGCCCATATGTTCTTGTTCATTCTTATCATATCCTTAAAACATAAAATTTGAAGGAGATAAATCAGATTCGGTGAGGCCCAATCGACGAAATGTACAAATAGGAATGAGATTGACTCCTGATCCATTATCAATGAAAGCTCATCGGATGTCTATATCATTGACTTTTCCTGATAGATACAATGGTCTGATATGTCCATGTACAACATCATCTTCATCTTTATCTATAAAAGATATCACTGCATGGGATTCTGTTGGATCATTCCCTATATGGTACACTTAAGCAGTAGAAATTTCAGTTTCGAATTCTTGAGGACTTGACAAAGCCTCAATGAGCACCTCCCAAAGATATTTTGATAGATTCAGGGCATCCATAATTGATAACTTGGCCGGTACTTTGGACAAATTTTTGAAGGCATCATACTTTTGTTCCAAAGGTATGTGTTTCCCATCATGAAAATGTGGTTTTTCATGTGCCTTAGATGTTGATGATTTGGAAGTAGATGTATCCCGTATAGGGGTAAGATTTGGAAACACTACTGGCTTCGGTAGATTAGACTGACTAGTTCTATCTATTTGATGAGAGTAAGAAGATGGGAAATCTAACCAGTCTTCCAAAATAACTATGTCAGGACTGAATCTTCCATGTTTGGAAGAACATCCTTGTTCTTGTTGAGCCTGGATAAGGGCTTTTCCACGAGTTTCTCCCGCATATATAGTTCTAGCAGGTGTAGGATTGAAATAGTGTCTTCTACAGTATCCACGTCTTTCCTTGTAACCTAGACCTCTGTCTCTTCCTCTAATTATTCTGTTAAATATAGGGAACATAGGCTCATTAGAATCAAAACTATCATTGTCATAAGGATCTATTAAATGAATCATGTTAACAAAACCAAAGATTAATTCTTCATCTGATAAAGATTTTTCCTGATTATCCTGTTTAGGATGTGCCTTTTGGTAGGACGGTGCCCGTGCTTTTGAAGCAGATGGCATAAATTCTTCAAGAGTCAAAGAAAATTTAGGCTTTTATACAAACTCCTCTACTTCAGACTACTTTCATTCTTCAAATTACGTTTCTTCTTTGAGGATTTCCCTTCTATTGAAGAGGGTTTTACTGTGGCATTCATAGCAGAAGACACAATTGGTTAATTCAATTGTGTTCATAAAATGTCATGGGTTCGGTTCATTGTTTTCCTGACCATCAAATCATCATATTTCTGCACATTTTACTTTTGATTTTGTGCCACTCGCCCTCTTCCTCTGGATCAGTAGCAGTTACCCATGCTACATGGGCTGAAGAACGTTTTACTTTATCCTGTCCAGAATCCACCATCTTTTGCAGGAGGTTTTTGAAGACAAAACAATCCTAAATGGGATTCCCCAACATTTGATGAAATGGGAAATAATTGAAGAGGTCTTCATCTCCTTCCTTGTTCGGCATTTTGGGCCTTGGAAACTGAACCAGGTTGTCTTCCAGAGCCGAGATGAAGTAACCCATAACTTGTTCGTTGTGGAAATAATAAACATAGTTCTTCCAATCTTCAAACTGTTTCCGCCTTTGATCTTTTGGATCATCTATACGAGGCAGCCATTGTTATTGATGCTCAAGAGGTGTATCCCTTCGATATGATGAAGTTCTTGATGTGGAAGCATGTAAAGGTGGTTGTCTATGTGTAACTGTAGCAGTATATGCTTTCCCTATTCTCATTTCTGGAACTGATGGAATTACACAAGTTTTAGCCTTAGTCATTGTAAGAGAATCTTCGATCTACTGAGTAATTGAAGTAAGGTATCAAAACCATCCAGTG
Organism: Viscum album; assembly: GCA_963277665.1. Classification (NCBI taxonomy): domain Eukaryota; kingdom Viridiplantae; phylum Streptophyta; class Magnoliopsida; order Santalales; family Viscaceae; genus Viscum; species Viscum album. Next base: position 1,984,772,992 of record OY728138.1, on the reverse strand, counting down.
TATTTCACAGGGATCAATGGTGTGTGTAATTCATCACGCAGATTTTCCACATAGATTGGAAACAATTATTCTTGAGGGAGTGATATGCTTAAAGAATATGTTAATCCCTTCCAGCGAGCAATAAAATCTTAAACTCTTTCATTCTCCCTTTTCTTACAACTGGTAAGATAGAAAGATGTCATCTTTGGAAATGTTGATCTAAATTGAAGAAGGAATGTTTGATGGAGATCTTCCCAACCAGTAATTAACTGGGATTGAAAGCTTCTATACCAGAAAAAAAGTCCTTGTAAATACTTTACAAAACACCCGAGCTTGACAACTTCTTTTTGTTGAAGAGTTCCCATCATAGGATTAAAACGAGAAACAAAATGTGTTAATTGTTGTTCTGGATCTCCCAAACCATTAAAAATTGGGAATTTGGTACTCGCAAAATTTTATGGGGGAGGAATTGCATCCACCCATTCCGGGTAAGATCTCTTTTCTATTCAAAATTGTGCACACTTTCCTTCCATATATTCCAACCAAGATGTAAATGACTCAATGGTAGACATTAATTTTTGAGAAAAATCTGGTTGAGCTTGGACTTGAGCAGGTGCAATAACTGGAGTTTGGACGGGTGTGGTGACTGAGACTGTCATTGTTGGTAGTATTGACTGTTTTTGTTGCGTATAACCCATAGGATTGGATCTGTGAGGGTGTACATGTAAACAGGGATATTCTTGATCCATCCTAGTAGCTGCAACAAATTCCCTTGATTGATTAACTCCATCATGTTTAGGAGGAAGACTACCTTGAAGTAGTTCTGCATTTTACCTCCTTAATTCATTCATTTCTTCGTCTTGTTATGTGAACCATTCCTATAAGGAGAATGATTGGCCTTCACTAGAGGAAGGGTGGAATTTAAACAAACTTTTACCCTTTTCCTTTGTATATGCCTTTCTGGAGTACGGAAAGGTATTAACCAAAGAAATGTCTTGCACCTAGGCAAACCTCTGTGTTCTGGTACACACACCTCTTTTATTTGTTTCTGTGTGTATAACTTGTTGAATAGAATCCTCTTCATCTGATCCCTCTGAGTGAGGCTCATGTTCCGGGGGATCAGTGAAAATGGAATTGATGACATTTATCAACACAGAATACATTGCATCCCTTTTGTCAGTGCTTCTGCAATACTTTATTCCTCCATGTCCTTTATGATACATTTCCTTTTGTTTGTTTGATCCCTCAAGAAATTCTTAATGAACCGTAATTTGGAGGTAATCTCCAAATAATTCGGCACTACGTTACTCTTTTGGATTCATCCCTAATCGAGAGAAGACTGACTTCCGTTGAGGGAGAGATTGAGAATTTGAAAAAGTCTCCAGTCTGGTGGATTGGGGTTGTTCGGGTTTTTTCTGCTCAACTCCTCGAATCCTATCTGTTGATCCCGAGGGTTGAGTTAAAAGAGTCTCCATTCTGGTATGATGAGGTGGTTCTTGAGCTGCTACATCTGATACTTTCTTAAAATCCCTCTTGATTTTGCAGATTTTAGTTCAAAAATTGGTCGGATGCATCAACCTACATCCACTCAAATAACCTGGGTCAGATGACCACTAGATTATTTCTGAAACTTCTATCACTAGATGATGTGCCGGCTCTAAATTAGAATCTTGTTCAATATTATCATTTTCTTGATGAAATAGTAATTTGACAACTTGTTCTTTATATGCTTGACTTTGGGAAGAACTAGTTGAAACCCGTTCTTGAGCAAGCTTGTGATTACACAAAAAACCAGTTAGATGTGTCTAGCCATGGGAAATAACATGCAGGAAACCAGTTTTGGCAGGCTTTTTTGACCAGGCAGAACAGTGAAATGAAATGCTCCATGAACACCCCATCCCCTGATATGAATACTAGATGGGGAATTGGTAATTAACTGGAGAAACTTTTCAACGCACCAAGGCATGAATGTTGAAGGGCTCTCTGCTACTTTTCAACCTTTGGATGTTGAGAAAATGAGAGATATGCCAAGTAAATTTGGCATTACAACCCTTCTATTATCATGACATTATTTTGATATTCATCATAAGATAATATTTTCTCTTTTAAGATAAATTTTATTTCTATATGTTGAGATAAATATCGTGAATACAATCTGATGTCAACGTTTCTCGAATATCATATTGAGAGTCCTCCAAAGGCTAAAACATGACTAGTATTTCACCTTTCACCAGTTGTTTTCTCATTTTCTTCACATCTTCTTTGTCGATCGATGAAGTTTCTTCTACCTTATTGGACCAAAGATGGTGATTCATTGTTGCTTCATCAGATTCAACAAGATTGGTAGAGAATTCATTTTTCATATTAGAAGATGAATAACCCAGAGGTGGTTCGGAGAATGACCTACACCCTCAGGCTATCTTCTGATTGAGAAATTATTTCACCTGCTAGTGGTAAGGAATCAGACATGACTGGATTATCATTTTCAAGTGCCTCAAGATAAGAGGGATTTCTCATTACTGTATTTTCCATTGAAGAATTTTCTAGGCAATGAAAATTACTAATACAGAGAGAAATTTTGCAGCTAAATTCGTCATCATGGAGAGGATCATCATGGTGGGTTATAGAAAACGATGAAACATCTGTCTCCTTGGTCTTATGGCCACGCAGAGGGTTATTGTAGCTCTCGTCTGAAGATGATACATTCAGATTAACTGAATTTTCAAGCAACAAGACTTCATGAGGAAGCATCTGATTAAGACCTTCGGAATTATTATTGTTACTTCTGGAATCTGAAAATGAGAGAGTAGAATCATGAGTTACAATAGACCACTATATGCCGGCTTCAGGAACCCCAGCATTGAGCAAGGCCTTATTGTAGAATTGCTCTTGATTTTCAACTTTTCTATATGGGTCATTTTCTTGGACTCCTTCTTACTCACTTTCAAAACCACTTATTGATGAAAGTGGTTATAATGAGCATGTTTATGTGCCTACTCAGGAGAAATGGTCAGGTTAGGCGGACTATCTCCATTTAAATCGAGTGTATGTACCCGACTTGATAATCCGTATGACAAGGGGAAGTAAGTCCCACGACCCTCCTGGACTAGAACAGAGGTGTGTATCTACTCTAGAGTGACATATTGATGAGTCACTCCACTGATAGGGATATATTTGTGTTTCTTTCCCAGTGATGTTTCTGAAGTAGTTATAATATTCTAACAGGTATCCAGAATATGGAAAAGGATTCTCTTATGTTCTTTCACCATTATCAGAATGTGCATGGTGACATCAGCTTCCAGAATGGGAATATATGTCCATTCCGTGTCTAGAGTAGCTGTATGTTCCTACTCTTGTCCTCCTTTTCCTGTCAATGGATATTGATTGTAATTATGCAGAGGGGCAGAGAGTTGAGTATGCTCCAGATTTTTCTTCGAAGATTTCCGACTGACATCTCCTGGTGCTACCAAATGAGATTGTTGGTAGGATTGATGAACATTATCAGGTGTATATGCCTATTGTGTATTCTCCTTCAAGTATGGTTGACGGGCTTCCTTCAATACTAGCAGACGAGACAACTGACAGAATTGGTGATTGTAAACAGGTGTATGTTCCTACTTAACAGTAGCTACCATATCAGATTGGCGAGGTTCATTGGATGCAATTAGACGAGACTGCTGACTGGCTGATGAATCATAAATAGTTGTATGTGCCTGCCTATTGTACACTGCTGGAATTGCCTGGCGGGATTTTTGTATTACTTCCAGATGAGTCTATAGAGCAGTGAAATCAGGACGGGCTGGTGTATATTCCCTCTCCTTGTTTTCCATCAAATGGACATCACCAGAGGGGGAAGAGTTTAGAACCTACTCCCTATTGACCAAATTTCGCCTCTAGTGGTTTGTCTTGTGTGATCGAGTCTGAGGAACCTGATCTGAACACCTAGAGGTGATACCCTCATCATGTTGAGAGTGCACTACTACACGAGTACGGTAGTGATTGTTGGTGGGAGAACTCAGGATGGACTCCTGCCTTCATGAATCGAGGCCTTGAGTGACCTCTTCATTCACCTCCATGTAATATTGGAGGGACTGGTTGTTGCGTTCTGGGGATAAAGTCTCGAATCGGTTGGAAACAGTGGTTGGAACCACCTGCTTCTTGACCACTGGTCATCGCTGTCCAGACAACCCTGTTGAGTTGTTAACTTGGAGGGCCTGTCAAGTGGCCTCTAGAGTCAGGAGGGTACTATGTTGACAGTGTTCCCTCACCAATGCATTTGAGCCCCAGCGTTGCAGATGCTGAGTAGGTGATGTCATTCTCAGAGCGGACGGGGATCCAGCAGGAGTAGCGGCCGAGGCATTCACATGTGTGAACTTTAAAGAAGCCATTTTTATTGTAGAGAGATATTCGAAAAGAGTGCATGTTTGATATAAAATATATAATCAAGATAAGCTTGTCTAGACTACATCTTTTGGATTAACACATATGTGTTTGATTGCTTTTTTGGCCCTCATATTGAATTTAATATGGGCATAACAAATAACTAAAACAGCTTTTTAACTTGGTTAAGGATTCACATCGGGTTCACCATTTCTTGTTTCTTTTGGAAATGGGGATGACCTTATTTGTTTAAGGTTCAAACTTTCCAATCGGTTTCTAACGGGTTTATTTGTAGAACTGGAAACACCCAATGATTCTATATCTATTTGGACCTATTTTCCAAAGGTAGGTGCTCATTAGTTGTGGACCGATGAGGCTTGATAATATACATTGGTCGATAGGATGGTAGTTCAGGCTCATCACACCCTTTTGGGGGGAATTATAGCCTACTTCGGGAATCTCTTTTAGATTGATGTTATGTTCATGAATCCTTATTAATTCACCTACCATGAAAATGGGTTTTCCTTTAGATTTAGAAATCAATGATTGATATGTATGGGATTTCGAGAATCTTTTACATGTATTTGAGGTTCTTAATTGATAGAGAATCATCCGTATGTATTGGAGATTATTATTCAATGGTATCCATCAATATATTATACAAAAAACTCTTGGTCATTATGATGACCATACTGGTTTTAAAGAAACTCATTGGGGGACTTGAAGTTTATTTTCATTCAGAAAGACATGGATTATTATAGAGTTAGGATCGTACCGGAAGATGGGCTACCTATGTATCCTAGTTCAAAAGGAATCAGAACCCATGTAGTTCGATGAAAAGGATATAGTTTAATGTCATATGGGATAGAAAATCATTAACGAAATATGGGATTTATCCTTATTAAGGGATCCTAGGCACTCTACTTTTAAGGCAAAGATCGAATTCCACATAGTTAGGGTAAAGAAATATAGGGTTTATGCATGGTTAATGGCCCAAAAATAGATGTCATAATTACTTTTACAGACTAAGCCCCCGTGAGTCATGCTCAGTGTGAGAAACAAGAGGTATCAATAAATTTGACAATGGTTCCATGAATGATGCAGTCATGGTAAATGATGTGGGGCTTACGTATGTATGACAGACCAAGTTAATGAAGATCAAGACTTAGGAAAGAATCACAAGAGAAGGGTCCACAAAAGTATTTGTACTTTATTGAGATATGAAATTATAACCCAGGACATACTCCTAAAATGTAAGCCCAAATTAAGAGGGATTTAGGATTGGTTTTTATTCCTGAGAAGGAATCCCAAATCAAAAGAAATTAAGATTGGCGCTTACTCCTGAGTGAGTGGACCAATTAATGGGAACTTATAACCTGGGGCATAATCCTGAGGTGGGATCCCAAAGATAAAGGAAATTATGATTTGGACTTAATCCTGAGGAGGAGACCCAAAGTTAAAGGAAATTATGATTGGGACTTACTCCTGAGAAGGAGGCCCAAACCAAGAGATCTTCTCATCATAAAGGATGATGTTATATAGGAAACCCCTAACCGTGGTGACATAAATCTTGTATGTAATAGGGGGTTTTGGAGAGGTTCTTACTTAATTCCTTTTAGATAAGGAAACCAATAGAGGAACCATGCCATAAATGGATTTGAAGAGGGTTTTTGAGGCTATATCTTGAAGAGGAGAGGTGGATTTAAAGAAAGTATGTGACTAGGAAGGAGGCACGCTAGTATTGTTCTGGCGTACACGTCCTGGTCATGCTTGTATACTTGCGCGACATTCGTCACCATGTGCGACGAAGAACCTATAGGGTAATACTTGGGCGACATTGAACTCAAGCCCTTAGTATCATCCCTAGAGGCTTCCAAAAGGTTCGCATGCAAGTTCCCATGAGAGGGAAAGGTGATGCGCAAGTGTTTCCATTTCCCTTAAGGGTTAGACACATAGGCACACATGTATTAATGAGTTCTAATACTTAGACCTTAACCTTCCTCTTTAGATATTCCCTTCTAGGTAAAAAAATTAACTTAGAAGTGTTCGAAATATTTTAGATAGAGACTTGGGCGACCAGAGCTTGAATCCGAGTTCTGGAAAATTCATCCTCAAAATGGGGGGCCAACAGGGGCTATTTATAGGCCACTGGGCACCTTGGGTGAAACAAATATTAGGGCGCGCAAGTGACTTGCACGCCGCACATGATACATGCACGACGCCCTCCAAATGAGTTCTTGGCTCATCCCTTTGTCATTATTTGATGTTCTTCCAAGGCTGACCATCATTGGTCTTAAGTTATTCCCATTTTACATTCGTTGGAATCTATAACTATAACACCCCAACCTTCCACGCTACACCTCTCTTTGAATAATACAATAGCGTGTTTTGTACACAACTTCGAGTTCTAAAACACCACAACCAATCAAACTAGCCGTTATGAATAGTAATACCCACCTTTTGAAATTTTATAAATTTTATCTTTCAAAATTTAATTCATATTTGGATTTGGAAAATCAAAATTAGCTTAGGGTCAATTTTTGGTAATTTTCTGATAATTTTCATATTTTGATGAATAGTCAAAGTTACTAAATTTTAATTAAAAACAACTTTTTAAATCAAAATAATTAATAATGATAAGTTATGAATTTGAGTTGTTTCAAAGTATATTTAGAATATATTTTTACCATTTAATCCAATTTTGGTTATTTCACGTAATTTCATATTTAAACTAGACATAAACAATTTTCAATCTTTTGATAGTTACAATTTCATAATAACACACTTTTTGTTTTGACAACGAGAATTAATTTTAAATTAATTTCTGTCACTTATGTGTTTTGAATTTAGAAAAATGAATTCCATATTTAGAATCAGGAGTTCCAAATTGTGTAAATAGGTATATTTTTTTAGACATTTTGAATAATTACTTTGGTAAATATTTTATTTACCATGATTAAAGGGTAAAACCGGCAAATAAGGGTAAAGAAATAATATTATAATAATATTAAATTACCATAACATGTGGCATAACACTCTTGGATGTTTAATTCCATACCATGGGAATCCTTGGGTAGATTTGGGGACCCCATGGAGCCACTTGTATGTGATAATGACACCTTATATTAATTAGGTTAAAGTAAATACAAAAAAGACATAAGCATATATCTTTTAGTAAAACAATTTTTTCATAGGGTTATATATGTTATATCTTAGACTAAAAATATTCATTATAAAGCTAAAAATAGTTCCTAAATAATTGGATTTTATTTATAATTTTTAGACATTGAATAATTATATTTATTTATGATACAATAATGATGCAGTATTTTCCTTATTAATGAAAGAATCAACTAATTGGTATTATGAATGTTAAAATAAATATAATTGGAAATTATTGATGACATACACAAATTTTATTGGTTAGTATGACATGTTAGGATTACTTAAATGAATTGGTTAGAATTAATAAAGTTTTTAAGACTTTAAAAAATCAATTATTAAATAGTGTCAAAATTGACATAAAGGAGTTTTTAAAACAAATATTATATTATTAATTGATATTCTATTCCTAAAAAACTAGGGATCGGCCAAATGACTTTGATAAGGTTATATATATTAATAATTAACCACTTGGGGTTCTCTTGGCTTGTTATTGTAATTTTATTAATCATATAAAATAAACATACAAAGAGACATGGTAAATGTAAAACTATTTAACTAAGAGTTAAATATAAATGATAAGGTTAATATAGTGACCCAAAAATTTCTAAAATATATTGGTTGAAATAAGTTAGACCCATAACCACCTTAGTATCTAAATAAGTCACTTTTTATCCATTATAAATAGAATATGAATTTATTATAAAATAATATTTCAAGCTTTTCCAAAGGTTCCCCTCACCCCTCTTATAAAAGGGCACTCCCCCTTATCTCAAATTCATACCTTCCAAGCCTTTTGTATTGGCCAAACACTGACAAAATATTTTCTCCACTTCCCTCACATAATCCTAGAGGCCTTATTTTCATCATAAAGACAACATAAATAGCACTTTTGATCAAATCAAAAGGAAGAACCCGAAGAAGAGGTAATAATTTCACCACCCTCTTTCAAGTTCCTTCCTTCATACACTAATTCTTTCATTGTTATTTCCATTATAAAATATTAAAACCAGTATATTCTATATAATGTTATGTTATTATAAATATGTTTCAACCATATTCAGTAATCTATCCATCCTTTTAATGACATGTCACCATATGTGTGTATGTATGGCTTACCGTCTCCACATCGTGGTGTAATTGTTATTCAATACATTATTATTTAGATGGGTATAATAATGATTTTTAATTCATGTAAATAATAAATATAATATGATAATGATTCTGTATATATGATACACCATCCAATTATATATTATTTTTGATATCAAAAGAATGATATTGTCGCTCGTGCGTACGTACGGATTATCGTCTCCACGAACGCGATGAGATTCATTCCCCATCGTATCAATTCAAGACTAATTTTAATTTTATGATTAAAAATAATGTTTATGGACTTGATATAATTTTGTATATGAATAAGATATAACCTATGGATAACAATCACGGCTTATGTAACAAAACATATAAAATAAAACGAGTAAGTAAACACCAGAAATGACGATAGTACTAAGATATTATTAACAACACAATGTTAAATTATCATATATGATATCATATTAATGTATATGATTCTTGTATAATTTAATAAAAATTATTTCACCATTATACAAGAGTTTAAACTACCCTCGACCAAGTAAAAGTACAAGGTAAGGTTTATTTCACAATCTCTTTATTATCTGAGGTTGGTTTTATGTAAGTATCTACTGGGACCTCTTTATCATCCACATACATGTTTCTTATAAAATGTATTTCAAAACATTATTACTATTTTATAGACTGTGGGTTAAATTAATTTTACACTTTTTTTAATTTTATAGGATGTTTATAAAGGAATATTTTGATCTTTTTTCAAACAAGATCATTTTTAACCTTTTCGACAAAATTAAGGTAAGAATGTATTTTTTTAACTTATATGGAAGGTGAGGCTATTTTCCACCATTATAAAATCGTCGAAGCTTCCATTACAAGCTTATAAGAATATTTTCAATGTAAAGGTTTTCTTTTATAATTATGTGACTTTTAAATGATTTGAAAAAAGAGATATTTCTCTCAAATAGTATTGATTTCATCTATGTCAACATCCTTTGATGGATTTAAATCTTATTTAAAGTTTATTTATTATGATACAAAACTTCCATATTATATTGATGGTTTTGTGATATGTTTGGCTATGGATGTGTTATTTTTATACCATTCATGGTTTATGGAGAATGTATTGACATTTCGTATTCTAGTTTTAAAATGAATGTTTCTGTTATGTTTAAACCTGTTCATATGAGGAATGCATTGGACTTAGTATGAGACGTGTGGAGCCCACTATAGCTCCTCGATGAATCGGTAGGTGTCATGAGACAAACTAGTGTCTTGGCACAGGGCCTTGAAAAAAATATTATTTTTAGTTTTGGCACAAGGCCATGACATGTTAGGAACAAGCTGAAGGAAGAGATGGTTTGCATGGATTGTCTTTTATTGATCTTGAGGAAGTTTTCATAAAGTAAAGACACCTTCAATTTCTAAGAATTCAGAAGCTGGAAGTTTGAACATTCGGAACCGAGTACATTGAACATTCGGAATCTGGTGTTCGATGAATTCGAAGTCTGGAATTAGGAGTCTGGAATTCGGAGTCTGAAATTAGGAATATAGAATTCAGAGTCTGGAAGTTGAGAAGTTTGGAATCAGGAAATTTAATTGTGACGATGATTTGCTGTTTTGTAACACTAATTTGTGAGTATATGCAAGTACTCATGATACAAGAAAAAGTTGGGTGGTGAAGTCTTATTAGGAACCAAGAGCCGTTCCGAGAACCGGAAGTCATACCAAGAATCAGAGAAGTCATACCGAGAATCAGTGAAGTCGCTCTGAGAACCAGAAGTGCTGAGTCAACTTCCTGAACAACATATGCGGAGTCGACTTCCTGTGTCAGATGTTCGGAGTCGATTTCCTGAGTCAGAAGTTCGTAGCGGGAAGTTCGGAGTCGGCATCTTGAACATGAAGTTCATTGCTAGAAGTGCGGAGTCATGCGGAGAATTGGTGAAGTTGTAACGAGAATCCATACTAAGAATTAAAATGGTGTCATGCTGAAGAAATGGTGAAGAGTTATACCGATAATTGAAGTGATGTCAAATACTCAAGAAGGATGGATCCGAGAAAGTGATGCCAAGAATCAGGAAGGATGGATCCGAGAATATGATGTCGTGAAGCTAGAAGTTCAGATCTGGAAAAGGCCAAAACTCTAAATCAAGAGAAGGGGAAGAAGATTTATGAATATTCTAGAAGCGTTGACAAAATCTTAATTAATCTAATATTTCAGGAGAAATTAAGATTTGGGTGAATTTACATGAGCGGGAAATTATTTTGGTTTCCCACCAAGGAACACTTTAGAGCATCTATAAAAGGTGATCTGGGTGCTAAGTAAGTGTGTGATGAAAAAGTAGAGAGAGAAGCTCTGATAATGTAGAGAGAAGAAAAAGTGTTTGGCCAACATAGTTTCATTGCAGTCTCAATTGAAATAAGAATTTGATACTGGTTGACACTTTATTGAGTTTCTCGTATTGAGAAAATTCGTAATGAAGAAGAGAATTTGGAGTGGAGATTCAGAATGGGGAATCAGTACTGGCTGTCACCGTCTTGAGTTTCTCAGACTTAGGAAGACTCTGTTTGAAGAATCAGAGTGAAGAAGACAGTTCGGAGTGAAAAATTCGGAGTGAATAATTCAGAGTGGAGATTCGGAATGTGGAATCATTATTGATTATCACTATATTGAGTTTCTCAGACTGAAGAATATTTATATTGAAGAATCGGATTGGGAAAATTTGGAATAGAGATTCGGAATGGGATGTTCGGACTGTAATTGATATATCTCAAGTCCAAGGAGTCCTTTCCTTTCTTCTGGGTAAGGAGGTGATGATTTTTGCTGAACTTGCTTACACATGTGTATTTGAAAAGATGTGTAGGTAACATATGTTGTTACAAGAAAAGAGGCTTTTCCCTATTGTGCTATGAGGGTGCACATGCAATGGAGTGATTGTTTCACAGTGCTTCACAAGTTTAAGGGTATATCCTACTCCTTGTAATCCATGGATTGTTTTCTTAGTGGATGGTATGGTGTTGGATTGTTTCCAACCACACCAAGGATGTACCTATTCTTATTGAATAGTGAACCTTATAAATTTTTGTGTTCCTTTAGATGTGTTCTTGTTTGTTTCTCAGTAGGGAATTTTATCTTTAACAGGAGAAAAAGCTTGTTCTCATTTTAAGGAAACTTAAAAGAAGAAAAATTGGTACCACAGAATCACCCCCCCCCCTCTCAGTGGTTCATTACACCAAATGGGTCCTTAAAAGTGGTATCAGAGGCAGGTTGCCTTTTTTTTCCTTGCTGATGGAGAATCTGAATTGTGTGAACAGTAAAGGCATTCCGGTATTTTATGGGAATAACTATCACATCTGGAAGGATATAATGCCACTATGTCTCATGTCTATTAGCTATGAAGTTCTTGATGCTGAAACAGTTGGGTTTCCCCCGACTTAAGTCAATGTTCCACTTACACCGGTTGACAAAAAGTTTATTGAGAATGATGGAAGAGCCAAGAATGCTATATTTTCATCACTTTCTGAAAGTGAATTCTTGAGAGTCAAAGGAGTGGCCACAACCAAAGGTATATGGTACAAACTGAAAAACATATATGAAGGCAATACAAAAGTCAAGAAGACAAAACTTCAAATCTAGAGATTGATGTATGAAGACGTGACGATGGGAGAGCATGAATCTGTTGTGGATTTCTTCACCAGGGTAAACGATATTGTTAGTACCATCAGATGACTTGTTGAAGAGATGATAGACTCTACTATGGTGGAAGAGATCTTAAGGATTCTTCCTGGTAAATTCGATGTGAAGGTATCTTCATTAGAAGACAGAGACGTGGAGACTCTATCTCTTGATGATTTTCATAGCACACTCATTACTTACGATATGATAAGGGAAAAGGCTATGAAGACCAAGACAAATGTTGATAGAGAATTATCTTTCATATCCATGAATAAAGAAAGGTATAAGAAGATCTTGATTGAATAAGATGGTGGTGACTCGGACTCTGAAAGCGAGGTATGTAAAAATCTTAACGATATTTTATCCGTGTTTTCAAAAAATGTTAAAAGAGGCACATGTACATACAATGGAAAACTTCCCTTGAAGTGTTTTGAATGTGGAGGCATTGGCCACTTTGTGGCTAACTGTCCTCGAAGGCAGAATGAAGAATATAGTGATGAAGAACAAAGAAATCTAATAAATTTATGGAAGAAGCAGGGTGGTAAAGGAAAGTCAGGGAGAGAAAATAAGTTCTTCAAATCTAGGAGAAAAATTTTTCTATCAGTAAATGAAGAATTTGAAGAAAGTGATTCTGAATCTGAAAAATCAGTTGAGAATGGTGTGGAAAATACTTTCATTGCAACACTGAATGATGAAGATTTCGGAAGCAGCATCTCAGAAGAAGAAGAAACTCATCTTGAGATTCATCTGAAAGAATAATTGAAGGAATGTTTAAGAATGATCAGAAGGATGGAGAAGCTTAATAAAAAAATTGTAAGATGAATTTTCCTCAGCATCCAATCAAGAAAATAATAAAGAAGAACTTGAGAAAGATATTAAAGACTTCATGAAGTCTCTTAAAGATGAGAAAAATCAAAATGAGCACATGAGAGTAAAGCTGAAGGAAAAAGAGGAAGAATTAGATATTTTTCAAAAGAAGCTATCATATGTTGAATAAAAAATTATTTGTTTTTAGAACTCAAATACTGAAGTTCGTGAAGGATCTAAACAAGCACATTATGAGAAAATTCAACAGAATAATAAAGTGGTTGTTGTGAAGAAGAAAGCTGAGAAAGTTTCTTATATGGTCATGACCAGCATTACTGGGAACTCTGATGTTTCAAGGAACCCAAAGTCTAACACTGGTGAAAAACAACCAAAATCAGAGACGGAAGAATTCTAGCAGAGAAATCTTGCTAACAAAAGAATGGTTGGTGGGGCAGAAGAAAGAGAAACAATGAAGTATCAGAACAAAAGCTTTAGAGGAAGGTACTCCATCTATGGGTACTTTTTGTATTGTGGTGGATTCAGGCATACAACAAATATGTGTTGGTTCAATCAACATTATTACCACCACCCCACAAGTTGTGAACGGTAGAGATTGAGGGGGATTCAATCTCCTCAAGGGAAGATTAATGAAAAGGTTTTCTGGAAGAATGTTGAGAATAATGAAGTTAAGACAGAAAATAGGTTTCAGCCTCTAGAGACTATTTGCGAAAGGTTTGAACTACGTGGAAATCTTGAAAAAGGATGTCTTGTGCTATTACCAGCTCAACAAAAAGTTCTTAATTCTCATAAGCTGAAGGATAAGGAATAAATGAAAGAAGAAAATTCTCTTGTTGTTGAAACTACTCTAAAAGTTACAAAGGAAGAACGACCTTGGATACTTGATAGTGGGTGTTCTTCACATATGATAGGAGTCTTGAAGTTTCTAAATAATGTGAAAAAGTTTAAGGAAGGAACTGTGACATTTGGAAATGATGACTCTTTAAAAATCACAGGTGTTGGATCAACCATCATTGGGAAGGAAAAATTGAAGTCCAAGAAAACTTAGTATGTTGATGGGATGAAGTATAACATTCTGAGTGTATCACAATTGTGCGATGAGGGTAACAAAGCTATCTTCAAGAAAGATGGATTTTTGTGAAAAGTGAAGAAGGTGGGGAGATTGTTTCAAGAGGACAATGAACTAAAGGAAATCTGTTTCAGGTTGGAAATTCACAAAACCCTTGTTATATGAGCATAGTGGAAGAAAATTAGTTGTGGCACAAAAGACTTGGGCACATGTGTCCGAGAAATATGATCATGTTATCTCAAAGGGACAGTGTTCGAGATATTCTATATTTTCCAATAATAAGAGATTGGTGTTGCACTACCTTTCGGAAAGGAAATATTACATGTGTTGTGCATAAGAAGGTTGAAATTTGTTCTAAACAACCCCTTGTACTAATACATTCTAATATATGTGGGACGACGAACAAACAATCAACAAATGGAGACAAGTACTCCATCACTTTCATTGATGATTTTACTCGCATTACATGTGTTATGTTTATGAAGCACAAGTCAGATGCCCTGAAAATGGTTAAAATCATCAGAAGGAAAGCTGAGAAAAAATGTGAGTACTCTGTGAAGAATTTGAGAACAGATAATGGTGGTGAGTATAGAAGTGAAGAATTTGAAGACTATCTTGAGAATCATGGGATTCAGCATGAATATAGTGCTCCATATACACCTAAAAAAATGGGGTTGCAGAAAGTAATAACAGAAGATTTGTGGAAATGGGAAGAACCATGTTGCTTGAACATGGCCTTACTCATTACTTTTGGAAGCAAGCTACAAGTATAGCTGTTTATATTCAAAATTGATGTTCTTATAGGCCTCAATCAAACAAAACTCCATATGAACTTTTCTATGGCATTACTCCATGTATGAAGAATGCTAATGTATTTGGGAGCCCATGCATTATAAAGAAGAACGGTTGAAGCAGCAGAAAATTCGAGAAGACAGGAGAAGAAGGAATTTTTAATGGATATGCACCAGACGGAAGAGGTTACAGATTCATTAACAAAGAAACCGGAAGAATTGTGGATGCAGTTGATGTAAAAGTCATTGAAACTTCGGGAAAAGATAAGCATGTTCAGATAGACAAGGAAGATGAGGAAGATGAAGTCAAAAATTATGATAAGGATGCAATGAATTATAATCCTAATCAAGATGAAGAATCAGATTCAGCCATATCAAGTGCTGAGGAAGGCACACGAAAAACATATCCAAGGATGATGAAACATGTACAAGCTCAGAATATTATTGGTGATCAACGTCACACGGTTCAAACAAGAAGAACAAGTAATTCTATATCACATACTTCCTTGTATTCCAAAGTAGAACTAAATGGTGTTAAAGAAGACTTTGAGCATCCGTAATGTGTTCAAGCCATGAATGAATAATTGGATCAGATTGAAAAAAATGACACATGGGAACTCGTACTCAAGCCTGAAAGTAAGAACATTATTAGCACCAAATGGGTCTACCAGAACAAGTTTAATGAAGGAGGTGAAGTTATTAGAAAAAATGCAGGATTGGTTTCAAAGGTTGCTCTCAGATTGAAGGAATTGACTTTGAAGAAAATTTTGCTATGCTAGCCAGATTAGAAACTATCTGAATCTTTCTTTCTATTTCTGCACAACGAGGCTACAAAATCTTTCAAATGGATGTTAAATCCTCATTTCTTAATGGTGATCTCAAAGAATAAGTTTATATTGAGCAACCATGTGGCTTTGTTGTTGGGAAGAATGAATGTTATGTGTGCAAGTTGAAGAAAGCCTTGTATGGGCTAAAGAAAGATCCAAGAGCATGGTATTCCAGACTGGATACTTGCATGAAAAAGATGAACTTCAGGAAAGGGAGGGTTGACATCAATCTGTACATCAAGGAAATCCAAGATCTTTCTCTCATTGTGATTGTCTATGTTGATGACAATATTTTTCTGGAAATGATGAAAGAAGATGTGAAAGGTTTGCTGATGAAATGAATAATTTCTTTGAGATGTCCATGTTGGGTGAAATGAGATACTTTCTTGTGTTACAAATTTTGCAACAGAAAGAATTCATCTTTCTCTTCCAAGACAAGCATGCTAAGGAACTTCTTAAGATGTTTGGGATGGAAAACTCAAAACTTGTATCAAATCCTATCTCAGTGGGAACAAAGCTAAGAAAATATGATGAAGGAAGAGAAGTTGATCAGAAAGAATATCGAAAGATGATTGGAAGTTTTTTATACCTACCTACATCAAGACCAGATATTGTTTTTGTTGTTCCTTATGTGCAATATTCTAGAGTTCTCCTAAAGAATCACATCTTGTTGCTGGAAAAATAATTATCAGATACATAATAGGAATAGAAAAATTCAGAATCAAGTATAGTGGTTTAAATAACATTGATTGGTTTGGCTTTTCAGATGCAGATTGGGCAGGAAATGTTGATGATAGAAGATCCACATCTGGTGGAGTGTTAATTATGGGAAAAAGTTGTGTTGGCTGGCACTCAAAGAAGAAGAATTTTGTAACACTCAGTACAGCTAAAGCTGAATATGTGGTTGCAACCATGACTGTTACTCAACTTATCTGTATGAAAACACAGTTGGAAGATTTGTTAGTTGAAGTGAAGTTTCCCTTGCTCTTGGGCTGGGATAATCAAAGTACAATTAATCTTACCAAAAATCTTGTACAACATTTTCGATCGAAGCATATTGACATCAAATATAATTTTAATCAAGGAGAATGTAGAAATGAATGAACTGAAACTTGAATATGATTCATTTGCTGAACAATTTTATGATATCTTAACAAAACCCTTGCTGAAGGAATCATTCTCAAAATTGAGGTTGAACATGGGTTTCCATCCTTTTTTCTTCAAGGCTAAGGTATGTTGTTCTGTCCCCTCCCTCTTCTTACCTTTTGATTGTTTTGTCAGGGGGAGAAGTTTTTTGATCATAAATCTATTGTTTAAAGAGAGATTTGTGGGTAAGTTGTGAACTCAGCACTTCTTGTGTATGGGAACTATACTAACTGTTTATTGGAGTGGTTGTAGGAAAGAACTTGAAGTTGTTATCAGGATGTATGAATCTGAAGATGTTTGATGTTGAAGATGTCATTTTCACTACCAATGGACAGCATGGTTTTGTTGTTAATGATTCTTGTTTCCTAAAACGAGTTAGCTCATGTAGGCTTAAGAATATTTGATAAGTATTCCATTTCTTGAGGTTACAAAGTTTGGTGATTTATGAAAACTTGGTTGACAAAAAAATAAAAAGGGGGATTTTGTTAGGACCAAGCTGAAGGAAGAGATGGTTTTCGGGAATTGTATTTTGTTGATCTTGAGGACGTTTTCATTAAGGAAAGACACCATGGATTACTAATAATTCGGAAGCTCAAAGTTTGAATATTCGGAACGGAGAAAATTGAACATTCGGAATCTGGTGTTCGAAGAATTCAGTGTCTGGATTTTGGAGTCTAGAATTCAGAGTCTGAAATTCAGAATCTAGAATTCAGAGTCTGGAAGTTGAGATGTTCGGAACTGGGAACATTAATTTTGATGATTCTTTTCTCTTTTGTAACTCTAATTTGTGAGTATATGCAAGTACTCAGGATGAAAGAAAATGTTTGGTGTTGAAGTCGTACCGAGAACCAAGAGGGGTTCTGAGAACCTGATGTCGTACCGAGAATCGGAGAAGTCGTACTGAGAATCGGTGACGTCACTCTGAGAACCAAAAGTGCAGAGTCTACTTGTTGAACATCATTTGTAGAGTCGAAATACTGTGTCAGAAGTTTGGAGCTGATTTCCTGAGTCAGAAGTTTGTAGCGGGAAGTTCGAGGATGACTTCCTGAACCTGAAGTTTGTTTCTATAAGTGCAGAGTCATGCTGAGAATTAGTGAAGTTGTAACAAGAAGCCATACCAAGAATTGAAATGGTGTCATGCTAAAGAAACAGTGAAGAGTTATACCGAGAATTGAAGTGATGTCGAAGACTCAAGAAGGATGGATCCGATAAAGAGATGCCAAGAATTAGGAAGGTTGGATCCGAGAATATGATGTCGTGAAGCCAGACGGTCAGATCTAGAAAAGGCCAATACTCTAAATCAAGAGAAGGTGAAGAAGATTCTAGAAAATTATAGAAGCGTTGGAAAAGCCTTAATTACTCTGATATTTCAGGAGAAATTATGATTTGGGTGAATTTAAGTGAGCAGGAAAATATTTTGGTTTATCGCCTAAGTACACTTTGGAGCACCTATAAAATGAGATATGGGTGCTAAGTAAGTGTGTAATGAAAATGTAGAGAGGGAAGATCTGATAATCTAGAGAGAAGAATAAGTGTTTGGCCGATAGAGTTTCATTACAGTCTCAATTGAAATGGGAATTTGATACTGGTTGACACCATATTGAGTTTCTCGGATTGAGAAAATTTGTAGTGAAGAAGAGAATTTGGAGTGGAGATTCGAAATGGCGAATTAGTACCGGCTATCACCGTATTGAGTTTCTCGGACTGAGGAAGACTCAGTTTGAAGAATCAGAGTGAAGAAGAAAGTTCAGAGAGAAGAATTCAGAGTGAAGAATTTTGAGTGGAGATTCAGAATGGGGAATTTGTACTAGAAATCAAGGTATTGAGTTTCTCAGACTGAAGAAGATTCAGATTGAATAATCGGATTGGGAAAATTCGGAATGGAGATTCTGAATGGGAGTTTCTGACTGTAATTGATTTATCTCAAGTCCATGGAGTCCTTACCTTTCTTCTGGGTATGGAAGTGAAGATTTGTGCTGAACATGCTTACACATGTGTATTTGAAAAAAAGTGTAGGTAACATAAGCTGTTACAAGAAAAGATAATTTTCCCTATTGTGCTAAGAGGGTGCACATGCACTGGAGTGATTGTTTCACAGTTCTTCACAAGTATAAGGGTATATCCTACTCGTTGTAATCCAATGATTGTTTTCTTAGTGGATTGTATGGTGTTGGATTGTTTCCAACCATACCAAGGACGTAGCTATTCTTATTGAATAGTGAACCTTGTAAATTGTTGTGTTCCTTTGGATGTGTGTTTGTTTGTTTCTCAACAGGGAAGTTTATCTTTAACAGGAGACAAATGTTGTTCTCATTTTAAGGGAACTTAAAAGATGAAAAGGGGTACCAATGATTCACCGCCCACACTCTCAGTGGTTCATTACTCTAACTGGGTCCTTACAGACTATGTGGTTATGATAGTCAGGCATTATGCATTCCATCATTATGAAGGTCATTATTGATATTGCATGTGATTATTCAACTAGTAGAACATCCATGTGAATAAGTAAATGGAATTATTTCTTTTCATTTTTTCCATATTATTATGAAGTTTAAGTTTAAAAGGATTTTGTTTTTATTATACATTGCCTTAAATGTTTATGCTTATTTATAAAAGCTTCCGCTATATTGTTATCCTTACTGAGCATCTGAGCTCACCCCTTTCTCTGTTTTATTTTTCCCAAGATGTGAAGAAGTATTTTTTTACTGGCATTCAGGGATAATCTGAGGGGATATGAGTGTGGACTATGGAGATTATGTTGCTGTATTTTTTCACATTATCATGTAATGTAAGACTTATGAATGTATCTAGGGATTCTAAGGCTACTAACCTAATTGGTATTTTGAGACTTGATCTTTTGTGATCAAGAAAATGTTATGTAATAATGCACCGACTCTGGGTAACTGGGGTCCAGGCATTACAGTTAAAATCAGAGGAAGTTTAGTACAAACCTTGGAAACTAGATTCAGATAAACTTTGCTTAGAGAACATATACCTAATACGATTTTTGAGGATTAGTATTGAAGAACTTCCTAGAATTTTGGTATTGTAGAGATTTTGTGAGTTTTCCGAGCAATACATCCCTGTATGGATACGATCTGGTAGAGGTGGCTTTGGCACAGATGTTCCTGGGGGTAAAACCCAAAAACACTGCTTTGAACTAGACTCGAACGACAACTGCGGCACGACAACAGGCTTTGCTACACTCATGGTTATGACACTCCTAAGGATTTGCATACGATAATACTGATTTTCTTTACAAACCATTATGAAGGGTTTATGAGTATATACTTCCTCAAAGAAAACATTGCAATGATTATGGATTATATCCATAAACTGTTCAATTTATGTTTAGTGTTTTACAAGTTTGGTATTATGTATTTCGATTCATAAACTAATCTAGATTATGCTATTATTTAGAAATGGTGTCTATTGGAAGGAATGGAATCTGTATCAATGCACACAATCTATTTAGGGATTTCCATCCTTATAATGATAATTATAGTGGAGATGGTGATACAACCGATTCTTATCAGCTTATTACCATATTGTGACAACTCACTCAGGTTATGAATAATAACCTTACCCGTATGGAGCACCCTGATCTGTAGTGTGGAGGATCAATGTTAGATCTCTTCATGAGGCAACAACCACCATCATTCAATGGGGGTAAAAATCCACTAGTGTCGGAGCAATGGATAAATTCCTTAGAGAAAATATTCCACACCTTGGCGAGTAGCGAAAGGGAAAAAGTTTTCATGTCAGTTTACCGCCTCACTGGAGATGTTTATCAATGGTGCTCATTGATTCAAAACATTAAGGAAGATGATGAAGTATAAAATATGGAATGGAGGTAGTTTAAATAGATTTACTTAGAAAAATACTTTCCTTGTGACCATCGAGTAAATACGGAAAGACAATTTCTGAGACTTAGGAAAAAGAAGGATGAGAATGTCGCAAAGTATGAGGCTAACATTACAAGGTTAGCGAGGCATGCTGCATATTATATACGTAACCCATGAAGTGAGATTGATCGTTTTTATGGGTTAAAACCGTTTCTCCTTTGATCATTTGTCTCATAATTCTTCTCATTGTACAAAGATATTGTCTAATGTGCTATCAAGACAGAAAAGGAATTATCTATGTCTTATGACATTAAATAAAAGAAAGATAAGAAGAGATATATTGATAACTCTGGGAATGGAAATAATGGGAAGAAGGGAAATTTTGAATATCCATCCTAAAGTAAATGTGGGAAGAAACACCCTGGTACTTGCTTGAAAGGAATGGGAGTTTGTTACAAGTGTTGTGAAAAAGGCCACCAAACTCGTGATTGCAAGGGGATGAAAGAAGCTACTGATGTGCAATGCTACAATTACAGGGATATGGGACATTATGAAAATTAATGTCCTAAGCGTTAGGGGATCATACCTCAGAAAAGGCCAAGGGATCAAGGCCAAGCTTATGTTATCACTACTGCTGAGGTAGAAGCTCCAAAAGATTTGGTGGTAGGTAATTTAATGGTTTCCTCAAGTTTATTAAATGCTTTATTTGATTCTAGATCATCGCATTGTTTCATATCTTCCTAGTTTGCTAAGAAAATTACATATTTCCAATTTGATTTAACAAGGGAGTTTTCACAAAAAACTCTAAAGGGAAGTATCATTGCAACAATGTTTTGTCAATCATTCCCCATTAGAGCACATAAATGTTCTTTATCTTCTGATCTCATCATTATACCCATGATTGGATTTTATATAATCCTTAGTATGGATTGGCTTTTGGACCATGATGCAAAGATTTATTTTAAGAAGAAGGAGGTTACGATTTTTGATGATGATGATAAAGAACACCATATCTTTAGAGCTGAATCGTCACCACCTGATTCTTATCTAGATCCACCCCCAGTAGCTCAACTAAATTCAATTATCGGGGAGGAAGAGAATAAAATAGCTATCGGTGAGGAAAGGAATGTTCAAATAGAGGATGTACCTATTGTAAAAGAATATGTAGATGTGTTTCCGGATGATTTACTTGGACATCCTCCAGAACGAGAAATTGAGTTTTCCATTGATTTAATTCCTAGTTCAAGGCCTATATCGATGACCCCTTTTAGAATGGACATTGTGGACTTAGTTGAACTAAAGAGACAACTATAGGAATTGAGTAATAAGGGATTTATTCGCCCTAGTGTTTCTCCATGGGGAGACCCTGTCCTTTTTGTTAAGAAGAAAGATGGCTCTATGAGGTTATGTATCGACTACCGGGAAATCAATGCCATAACAAAAAAGAACAAGTATCCCCTACCTCACATTGACGATTTATTTGACCAATTGTATGGAGCTCAAAAAATTTCAATGATTGACCATTGATCTGTATATAATCAGTTGAGTGTGAAGAAGGAAGACATTCCGAAGACAGCATTTCGAACCTGGTACGGGCATTACGAGTTTTCAATAATGCCTTTTGGATTGACTAATGCACCCTCAGTATTCATGGATCTAATTAATAGAGTTTTCAAGGAATATATTGATGATTTTGTAGTAGTATTTATTTATTATATCTTGGTATATTCCAAAATATATTAAGATCATGAAAATCACATGCGCATTATACTGTAGACTCTTAATAGACATGAATTATATGGGAAGATTAGCAAGTGTGAATTCTGACTTCCGGAGATTTCTGTTCTTTTCCATATTGTCTCTAAGGATGTAATCTCTATTGATCCTTCTAATACCAAGGAAATCCATGAATGGCCATCAGCGACGATTATAACTGAGGTATGCAGTTTTATCGGTTTAGCAGGTTATTATCGGTGTTTCATCCAAATTTTTACCCGATTGGCTAACCCACCAACAAAGCTCAGACGTAAAGGGGTTAAATTTATTTGGAAAAAAGAGTGTGAAGAATGTTTTGAAGAGCTGAAGAGAAGATTATTCAATGCTTCTATATTGACTCTAACATTGGGGAATGATGGGTTTGTTATTTATAGTGATGCTTCAAAGAAAGGACATAGTTGTGTCCTTATGCAGAATGATAGGGTTATTGTCTATGTATCACAAGAGCTAAAAATTCATGATCAAAACTATCCTAATCATGATCTACAGTTAGCTGCTAAAATATTATCTATGATGATTTGGAGACACTATCTCTATGGTGAAAAATATGAGATATATACCGATCACAAGAGTTTGAAGTATATTTTCTCACAGAAATAACTCAACATGAGGAAAATGAGATAGCTTGAACTACTCAAGGATTATGATTGGACGATACACTACCACATGGGGAAGGAAAATAAGGTGGGAGATTCTTTGATCAGAAAGGATCATTGAGTTTTGAATAAGATGAGAGTTGAAAGGGATCATATTTTCATGGATCTAGTAAAGATGGATATGGGAATAACCATGGAAGGTGAAACATCGATACTTTTTCAAATGGTTGCCAAAACATCTTTAATAGATAGGATAAAGAGTTCTCATACCAATGATGAAGATTTTCAAAAGAATATTAAAGCTGTGAATGATTGGAGATTGAATGACTTTGTGTATGAAGATGGAATTTTGAAATTTGTGAAGAGACATTGTGTTCCCGATATACCTAATCTAAAAAGGGAATTGTTGGATGATGGAAATAATTCCAATTACTCTATACACCTTGGGATCACCAAAATGTATGTAGACTTGAAGGAACATTTTTGGTGGGACAACATGAAGAGGGAGATTGATGATTTTGTGTCAAGATGTATGGCTTTTCAACAAGTGAAAGCTATAAGGAAATAGCTTGGAGGAGTCACACAACCTCTTCCCATACCTGAGTGGAAATGGGATAATATTATGATGGAATTTGTCATGGGGCTACCAAAGAATTCTAGAAGGAACGATGCAATATGGGTCATTTTTTATCGTCTTACCAAGTCATCACATTTTCTTGCTATAAGGGATGATTTAACACTTGAACGTCTTGAAATACTATATATTAATGAAGTTGTGAGACTTCCTGGAGTACACCTATCGATTGTTTCTGATCATGATCCCTGTTTTACTTTAAGATTATGGAAACGTCTTCAGAAAACCCTGGATACTGAACTTCGCTTGAGCCCTGCCTACCAACCCCAAACTGATGGACAATCAGAATAGACTATTCAAAACATAGATGACATGTTGAGATCATTCTCACATGCCTTTCAAGGTATGTGAGATCAATATTTACCTATGGTAGAATTTTCCTATAACAATAGATTCCATTAAAGTATTTCGATGGCACCATACGAAGTGTTATATGGAAGGAGATGTCTCACACCAATCTGTTGGGATGATCTTGGTGAAAGAAAACTTGTAGGCCCAGAACTTTTTGAGGAAACAATGGAAAAGGTGAACGTAATCTGAACCCACATCAAAGCAGCTCAAAGTAAGCAGAAGATCTATGTTGAAAACCGAATGAATGATTTGGAATTTCAGGTAGGAGATCACGTTTTCATGAAGGTATATCCATGGATGGGTGTTATATGTTTGGGTAAGAATGGTAAATTGAGTCCAAGGTACATAGGACCTTTCGAAATTCTAGAACGAGTTAGGGCTGTAGCTTACCGTTTGGCGATGCCTCCAAGTCTCTTCAAAGTTCACGATGTGTTCCACCTATCACTATTGAGAAAATACACGCCTGACCCAACACATCTAATCGCCTATGAGGAAGTAGAACTAGAAACCGATCTATCTTATTGTGGAGATCCCATCAGGATTCTTGATACCAGAGAACAAGTGCCGAAAAAACCGGATGGCTCGTCTGGTAAAAGTTCTATGGGGAAACCATAAGATGGAAGAAGAAATGTGGGAACCCAAGGAAATTATGATGAAGAACCACCAGATTCTTTTCATGCGGTAGTATTCTAGAAATTTCGATGATGAAATTATTTGAATGAGGGGAGAATTTGACACCCCCAAACTTCTGCGGTACGCTTCTCTTTCAATAATAGAGTAGCGTGTGTTGTACGCAACTTCAAGTTTAAAACACCACAATCAATAAAACTAGCCGTTATGAATACTAATTCCCACATTTTAAAATTTTATAAATTTTATCTTTCAAAATAGACTTTATTTTTTGATTCTGAATATCAAAATTAGCTTAGGGTGATTTTTTGGTACTTTTTTGATAATTTTCATATTTTGAAGAATAGTGAAAATTACTAAATTTTAATTAAAAACAACTTTTTTAATCGAAATAATTAGTAGTGAAAAATTATGAATTTGAGTGGGTTTAATGTATATTTATAATATAGTTTTACCATTTAATCCAATTTTTTTCATTTGACATAATTTCACATTTAAACTAGACATAAACAAGTGTCAATCTTTTGATAGTTATTATTTCTTAAAAACATGATTTTTGTTTTGAGAAAGGGAATTAATTTTAAATTAATTTCTGCCACTTTTGTGTTTTGAATTTAGAAACATAAATTTGATATTTATAATCAAGAGTTCCAAATTGTGTAAATATGTAACTTTAATTTTTAGACATTTTGAATAATTACTTCAGTAAATATTTTATTTACCATGATTAAAGGGTAAAACCGGTAAATAAGGGTAAACAAATAAGATTATAATAATATTAAATTACCCTAATACGTGCCCTAACACTATTGGATGATGAATATCCGACCATGGGAATCCATGTGTCGATTTTAGGACCCCATGGAGCCACTTTTATGTGATAATGACACTTTATATTTATTAAGTTAAAGTAAATACAAAAACAACATAAGCATAAATCTTTGAGTAAAAAAACATATTCGTTAGGTTATATAAGTTATCTCTTAGACTAAAAATATTAATTATAAAAGTAACAATATTTTCTACTTAATGGTATTTTATTTATAATTTTTATATATTGAATAATTAAATTTATTTATGACACAATAATGATGCATTATTTTCTTTATTAATTAAAGAATCAAATAATTGGTATTATAAATGTTAAAATAAATATAAATTGAAATTTTTGATGAAATAAACAAATTTTATTTGTTAATATGACATTTTAGGATTACTTAAATGAATTTGTTTCTATTTAATAAAGTTGTTATGACTTTAAAAAAATCAAATATTACATAGTGTCAAAATTGACATAATGGAGTTTTTAAAACAAATATTATATTATTGATTGATATTCTATTCTTAAAAATCTACGGTTCGGCCAAATGACATAGATAAGTTTATATATATTAATAATGTACCACTTGGGGTTATATTGTCTTGACATAGTATATTTATTAACCATATAATAAAAAAATACAAAGAGAGATAGTAAATGTCAAACATTTTAACTAAGAGTTAAATATAAATGATAAGGTTAATATAGTGTACCAAACCTATCTAAAATCAATTATTTGAAATTATTTAGACCCATACCCACATTAACCTCGAAATAAATCACTTTGGAACAATTATAAACCGAATTTTAATTTATTATAAAATAATATTTCTAGCTCTTCCAAAGCTGCCACTCACCCCTTTTATAAAAGGGCACTCCACCTTCTCTAAAATTAATACCTTCAAAGCCTTTTTGTTCGGCCAAAACCAGCCCAATTATTTTCTCAACATCCCTAACATAATCTTATAGGCCTTATTATGATCATAAATTCAACCTACGGAGACCTTTTCATCAAATCAAAAGGAAGTCCCCGGAGAAGAGGTAATAATTTCACCACTCTCTTTCAGGTTCCTTTCTTCTTCCCGTTCTTCTTTTTTTATTTCAATTATAAAATATTAACTCCAGTCTCTATTATATACAATGATGTTATTATAAATATTTTACAACCATATTCAGTATTATGTCCATCATTCGAATGAAATGTCACCATACGTGTGTATGTACGGCTTACCGTCTCCACGTCGTGGTGTAATTGTTATTCAATACATTATTATTTTGATGGGTATAATAATGATGTGTAATTCATGTAAATAACAAATATAAAATTATAATGATATTTTATATATGATACACCATCCAATTATATATTATTTTAATATCAGAAGAATGATATTTTCGCTCGTGCGTACGTATGGATTACCGTCTCCCCGAACGCGATTAGATTCATTCCCATCGTATCAATTCAAGACTAATTTTCATTTTATAATTAGAAATAATTTTTAAGGACTTGATATAATTTTGTATATGAATAAGATACATCCTATGGATAAAGATCACGACTTGTTTAACAAAACATATAAAATTAAACGAGTAAGTTCACACCCGAAACGACGATAATACTAAGATATTTTTAGCAAAGCAATGTTAAAAGATCATATATGATATCATATTAATGAATTTGATTCTTCTATATTTTATTAACAATTATTTAAACATTATACAGGAGTTTGAACTACCCTCAACCAAGGGAATGTACAAGATAAGGGTTAATTTCACAATCTCTTTATTATCCGAGGTTGTTTTTACGTAAGTATCTATTGGGACCTCTTTATCATCCTCATCCATTTTTCTTAAAAAATGTATTTCAAAACATTCTTACTATTTTATATACTATGGGTTAAAGTCATTTATAACTTTTTTTGACATTTATAAGATGTCTATAAAAGAATCTTTCCGTCGTTTTCGAAACAAGGTCATTTTTAACCTTTTTGACAAAATTATGACAACAATGTCTTTTTTAACTTATACGACTGCTGTGGCTATTTTCCTCTTTATAAAATCGTCAAAGCTTCCCTTAAAATCTTATAAGAATATTTTCAAAGTAAATTTTTTCTTTTATAATTATGTGACATTTTAATGATTTCAAAAAAGATATATTTCTCTCAAATAGTTTTTATTTCATCTATGTCAACATCCTTTGATGGATTTTAAGCTTATTTGAAGTTGAATTATTATGATACAACACTTTCATATTATATTGAAGGTTTTGTGATATGTTTTACTGTGGATATGTTATTTTTATACCATTCATAGTTTATGGAGAAAGTATTGCCATTTTGTATGCTAGTTTTAATATAGATGTTAATGTTATGTATAAACCTGTTCATATGAGGAACGAATTAGGTTTAGTAAGTGATGGGTGGAGCCCACAATAGATCCTCGATGAATTGGTAGGTCTCATGAGACAAACTAGTGTCTTGGAACAAGGCTTTGACAAAATATTATTTGTAGTCTTGGCACAAGGCCTTGACTATGTGGTTATGATAGTCTGGCATTATGCATTCCATCATTATGAATGTGGTTATTGATATTTCATGTGATTATTCAACTAGTAGAATATCCATGTGAATAAGTAAATGGAATTATTTCATTTTATTTTTTCCATATTATTCTGAATTTCTTGTGTAAAAGGCTTTTGTTTTATTTATATATTCCCTTAATTGTTGATGCTTATTTATAAAAGTTTCCTCTATATTTTTATCCTTACTGAGCATCTGAGCTCACCCCATTCTATGTTTTATTATTCCCAGGATTTGTAGAAGTATTTCATGACTGACCAATAGGAATAATCTATGGGTATAGGAGTGTGGACTATGGAGACTATGTTTTTGTAGTTTTCTCATTATCATGTAATGTAAGACTTATGAATGTATCTAGTGATTCCAAGGATACTAAACTAATCAGTCATTCAAGACCTGATCTTTTTTGATCATGCAAATGTTATGTAATAATGCACTGACTCATGGTAACTAGGGTCGGGGCGTTAGAGTGATGGAACGGAGGATAAACAACCATATTTTTGGATAAATGCTAAATACAATAAAACTAATTTCATTTTTGATGTAATGATGATGTATGAACAATAATATAAAACCACCAATAATTATTTAAATATATTTTTATATAACAGTCTAAATATTCAAAGTCTTGATCCATAA
The DNA here is from genome assembly GCA_963277665.1 of Viscum album. Taxonomy (NCBI): domain Eukaryota; kingdom Viridiplantae; phylum Streptophyta; class Magnoliopsida; order Santalales; family Viscaceae; genus Viscum; species Viscum album. Next base: position 1,984,744,175 of record OY728138.1, on the reverse strand, counting down.
TAATAAACTAATGATTATAATTTTGAGAAAACACTCCTCTCATCTACTATAAATACCACACCCACCCCCTATTCTTCTCACACCTCTCAAGATTTTATCCACTCCTAAATTCTACCCAATAATCATCTATAGTCCATCTCCCATGTCTAGGATCTCTTGTTCTCATCAAAATGACAAAAAACATTTCCCTAAATATGTTCTCAAGGAGTATAAATTCTAGAGGTAAATCAAATCACCGTTTATTTTAATTTAATTTCAAATTCATTTCTGTTATTATTATCTCAAAACCTCCCATCCGAAAAATAGTGTGATAACACTATTATGTATGATATACTATAATTATATCATGTTAATGTATGATTCATCATTAAACTCTTCCATATATCTCCTTTATTCAAAAAAATGTAACCGTCGACCACTATGTGTCAATTTAGCATCATCATAGTCGATGCACATTCTTTTTCCTTTAAACCCATAAAGGATGATAATAAAAACATAATTTGGTTGAAAATAGATTTTAAATTTAATATTATAACCATTTTTATCAACTAGAAGTAAGATTTACACATAATACTAAATGATAAAACAAAATGAATTCGTTGTAATCGAAAACCATCAAAAATTAAACTAAATATGTCATCATTAAATTTTATCTAATGATTCTTCCTCGTACCATATTACCAGATTCATTAAAATATCATTTAAAATATTCAATATCATTAATAATATATAATAAAAATTATAGATATTTATCCGCACTTTACATGATCTTCCATTCATGTATACACGTGAACCGATCATGAAAACTAAGAAAACAAACGCCCCCAGACAACAAAATTAAACTCTGTAAGACATAAAAAGGCTCATAAATAAACATAACTAAAATATAATAAACAATATTCATTTATAAAATGTTCTATAATTTTTAATTAATTAATATAAAATGATTATATAGGATATTAATGTGAATAAATCATTTATACTCAGGGTACAGGTAACTCTAAAAGCCAAAACTATTTCTTTTGGTTTTCCCTCCTTCATCGCATTTTCATTATAGATATTCCTCAAATATCATGTATTCATCCTTGTAATACCTTATATTGGATATTCATTACTTATAATTATCTATATAAAAAACATAATTCATTTATAAAAGAACACTTCATTTAAAAAATACCCCTTTCACATCTCAATATTGTTTGTACTTTACTCAAGGCTGATGATTCCTATATCATGTACATTATTCTTACTATCATTTGGTAACCCAAGTTATAAATATAATATTTATGAAAAGAAACCCTTTTACTTCCATCGGTTCTTTTATGTCCACGATTTATATATGTTCTATGTGGAATACATGATATTAAAAATGTTATGTTGTGATGGGTCACCCAAAATTTTATTGCACAATGTAAATGTAATAATGAGACGGGTGCGCCTATAATTTTATATAACTCTAATTCATTTGGTAATGTGATATAACACATGTGATGTAGAGACCCGATGCCTGACGTACATGGACATTACATTACATTTGCGGAATACTTAGTACATAACAAAAAATACACACACAAGGATCGTATTAGTTTAGTGTCTTTGGAAACTCGGAACGTAATCTTCTAATCGTGGTGAAAGATCTCCAATATCACCCATAAAGATCTTCCCTTTTTTTACCTAAAACCTTTCTTTATATCCTGGGTAAAGAAAACATAAAAGGGTGAGCTCAAATGCTCAGTAAGGGTAAATAAAATAAATATAAATCTCATCGTATACACAAGCACATAACTTTTGGAAATCTTAACCTGTAAAAGAGATCATAATTTCATAACATGGGATAAATCATGACAGTGAAATGTAATCACAATAATCATAACTTAAAACATGAAACTTTGTAGCATACACACATAATCATAGAGAATCATTTCATGTTAGTCAAGACTCATTTCCAAGACTATCTTAGTGGACAAAGTCCCTTTCTGAACCGAGTCACCCTCGTTTCAGTCCTGTTTCACCGAACCGCTATAACCTACCGTTCCAGCCCTGTCTATATCATGAGATATAAAATCTTTACCCAATGCATTGGAGGGAGATATAGGTCCCACCCATCTTATAATGAATCCTTTATTATGTGTTCCACATAATCATAAATCATACATCATCGCATAACACATGTAACAAAAATGGGATTCTTGAAACATCATGACATCATAAAACAAATCATATAAGGTAAATGACTTCAAAAAAATAATTCCCTCAAAACATAATCAAATCAATGTAATAATAGGGATAAAAACATAACCCTATATTATTTTAGATGGAAAATAATTTTGATAAAACATTTGAACTCCATTCATGAGGAAAATATCCTTTCTACTTCAAATATATTTTTCCTCTCTTAACATGTCATACAATTTTAATCTAATATAAGCTGATTAAAAATAAGCTTGAAAACTTTTAAAGGAAGATTCTTGGAAATAATGTTTTAAAAATCCATTCATGCCGTATAAGTTAAAAAAAACATTCTTCATACTTTTGTCGGAAAAGTCAAAAAGTACCTCGTACGAAAAAAACGACAAAAGATTCCTTTCATATCTTTTACTAAAAACTCACTGAAGGGTAAAAATGGATATAAAATATTGTAGAAGGATGTAAATAATATTACATATTGAGTAAACATGGAGGTGGATGATAAAATACAACCCAGTAAATACTAAAGTATAAACAATCTCAGATAAAAATGAGATTGTGATATTTTCCCTTACCTTAGGTCCGATTTGCTTCGTATGTGTCCGAACCTCCTGTATAATGATTTAAATAAGGTCATTGACTTATTACAGAATCATATTAATTTTTATGATATCATATATGGTTCACTTATGACTTTATATTACCCGTTCTTTTGTAAATTCCATGTTAAAGAAGCGTTTTGGGTAAAATCGTTTCATTTATCGTAGGTGTTTTGACTTGTTGTTCTTGACATTATTATTACTTATATCATGATTTACTTACTTACAGAATATAAAATATGATTTATATATCATATATATTCAGTATATATATATATATAATAGATAGATAAATGAAATGAAAAACACCGTTCATGGAGACGGTAGTCCGTACGTACGCATGAACGCTGTTTTCCTTTCCTTATTGTCTTGAATGGAAGTAAGTAGATGACATACATATATATATATACATAAATCCAGTAGCTTTATAATTTCATATATTTCATTATTATTTCTTATATATACTTTATAATCATTCTTAAATGGTTAACATGGAGAATGAATCTCATCGCGTCGTGGAGACGGTAGTCCGTACGTACGCACGAGCGATGATATCATTTCCATAATTATTGAATTGAATTGGAGTGGATTATACAATATATCAGAATCAATATGATGTTGTAATAACTATTTATAGTTATTCTTTACACCATAATACCCATCCATGTAAGGTGTTGGTGGAAAAACAGATTACACCACGGCGTGGAGACGGAATTCCGTACGTACGCACGCGCAGTGATTTCGTTTTCCATAGGATGGATAGATGGTGAATTAGGATTGTTTCATACATATAATAACATATCCGTATATGAGTGATAATGATGTTATTACTTCATAATGAATCATCCTAATAAGAAGAAGTGGAAGAAGAAATAAAGGTGAAAGAATTGGTAACGGAAATTACCTCTTCTTTGAAGCGCCTCTTTGAGACCTCCTCTTAGGGAACTAAAATTGGTCTTTGAGGAAGACCAGAACATCTAGTATGTTGCTAGGGAAGTGGAGAAGATATTTTGGCAGGGGTTGGCCGAGCTTGATGGCTCAAAGTTGTGTGAGGAAGAGAGGGAGGAGGTGCCCTTTTATAAGGGAGGAGAGGGGCACCTTTGGAATAACAAAAACTATTATTTTATTAAAAAGTCAAGTTCGGTTTTAAATAGCTCAAAATTGATATATTTCGAAGCTAAGGTGGGGATGGGTCGAAATACTCTCATACAATAGAATTTAGAAAAGTTTATGTTATTATTTTAACCTTATCAATTAGATTTAACTCTAAGTTAAATAATTTAACTTTTACCGTGACTTTTTGTTTTCTTACACTATATGGTTAATACACTTACTATAACATGCCAAACGAACCCCAAGTTTTTTTATTATTAATATATATATCCTTTTCTATGTCATTTGGCCGAACCATAGATTTTTAGGAATAAAATAACAATTAATAATATAATATTTGATTTTAAAAACTATTTTGTGTCAATTTTGACACTATTTGATATATGATTTTTGTGAAAGTCATAACAGAATTATATGTTCGAACAAAGTTCATTAAATCAACACTAATATATCATAGTAACCTAGAAAATTAGTGGAATTCATAAAAAGTCTAAAATTACATTTATTTGAGCATTTATAACATCAATTATGTTAACATTTCCTTAAAAGGGAAATTACTGCATCATCGTTGTTTCATAAATAAATTAATTTATTTAAAGTCTAAAAATTCTAAATAAAATATCATTATGTAGGAAATCTTTTTAGCTTTGTAATTAATATTTATAGTCGAATTTATATTATGTATAACCCCATAATAAAAATATTTTAGTTATTAAACATTGATTTTAACTATTTTAACTATTCATTAAATAAAATAATATTAAATGTCTTAATCTAATCCAAGTGGACCTAAATGGTCATATTATATTCATAAGGTTGTTTTGGGTCGAATTACACTTATCCAATAGAATTAGGACATGTGTTAGGGTAATAGTAATATCATATTTACCCTTAGTTACCCTATTTACTATTAACCGTGGTAAAAAAAAGTAAAAAGTTACTATTCACCAAAAATTATTTTCATCTCATTGAACAACATTTTAGTCCTTGATATTAACCGTGTCTCTCGGATTTTCGAAATTCCACTCACAGAAGCGGTAAAAATTAAGTTTTATGAAAAATTAAGTTTTTTTAACACCACTTAGTGGTTTCACTATTCATCAAAAATTGAAAGTTTTCAGAAAAATACCAAAAATTAGGCCTAAGCTATATTTGATATTATGAACTCAAAAATGATTTCTATTTTACCAAATTCAAAACATATCAGTTGAATTAATTAATTTAAAAATTAATTCCCGTCATCAAAACAAATAGCGTGTTTTTAAGAGATAATAACTATCAAAAGATTGACACTTGTTTATGTCTGGTTTAAAGGTGAAATTACATCCAATGACCAACATTGTATTAAACTGTAAAAATATATTATAAATATACTTTAAAACCACTCAAATTAATAATTTATCACTATTAATTATTTCTATTAAAAAAGTTGTTTTTAATTAAAATTTAGTAATTTTCACTATTCATCAGAATATGAAAGTTATCCAAAAAGTACCAAAATATTACCCTAAGCTATTTTTAATATTCCGAATCCAAAAATGAGGTCCATTTTGAAAAATAAAATTTATAAAATTTCAAAAAGTGGTCTTTACTATTCATAACGGCTAGTTTTAAAAATATTTTAATAGCATATCGTTGTTTAGTGAAACTTGGTGTTGCGTACAACACACGCTATCGTGGAAGGTCACGATTGCGTGTAATTCAAGCCAGGTTAGAGATGTGTGTTGTGAATGCTCCTTTTGGTGTAGCGTATAACACAAGACATTAATGAAATTAAAAAGAATATTTTTCATAAAATCTTGGGGTGTTACATTCTACCCCCCTTAAAATGAATTTTGCCCTCGAAATTCGTCGGGGTTATAAATGGTTTACTATTAGAAAGTTCCTTTAATATAAACCCACATCGTAAAAAGGAATACCAAAACCAATCTTTAAAAGTATGAAACGTAACGGTTACCCAAATAAACTAATCACTAGGTTTCCACATATGTGAAAATATGGATATGGAAGAGAAATCTAACCATCATGTTCTGATGGAGAGTGGTAGAGGACATGGCTATGGAAAATCCAGCAATCACAAAGGCATAAATTTGTGATGATCTAGGGTACCATCTGATTCATTAGATATAAGAGCACTAGGACAACATTTTTGGTTTTCAAGATCATTTCCCTAAAGTTGATGAAATTGGAATTTGAAGAAATACTTTCTTGATTTTGGTATAGTCTCTCCGTTTGTCATTCTTTGGACAATTTCCACTTCAACTCTTAAAGAAATGAAGTTGAATTTGTTATTCGTGATGTGTTAGCAGATCATGTGATAGAATGATGGGTCATTCCATTTGTCTAAAACAAATGGTTAGAAAAGTTATCAAAAAATACATAAGTCCATCTATAGTGAGATTAATCATCTATGGTTCCTAAAATGAACTTACACTTCATATATCAAACCTCTTAATAAAATAAAACTAGTTTCTACTAACCAGGGACTTCCTGTAGGCCAGTGGTAGGCGATAAAGGCCAGTCGCACTTCAGTTGTGGGTTCGATTCCCACATCCTTGTCCGACGCGATGGGTTGTCGCCCGTCCTGCAGGTTGTCCTTTTTCTAAAACTACATTACTATAACATCCCATAAATAATATCGAAAATCTTCTATCCTTAAACAATACTAACTTATGTCCAACATAATCCATTCTAATCTTTAGGCTTATCCATAATACAGCATTCCACTCTCATAATATAGCGAAAACGATTACCAGAGATTTAATACCATCGTTGATCCCCATATATCATAAGATATGTCTTGTTGGTCACATTCCAAACATTCAAAGGCCTTAATCAAGTATTTTCTTGAATACCCATTGAACCTTAGTGAAAACATGAATGCAGTTAAAAGTTAACACCTTCCACATACCAAAATCCTCAAAATTCTATATACTCAAACCATGATATCACTTAGTCCTTATATCAATCATGAGCTCATGAATACAATCAAATATCTCATTATCTTCTCATCCCTTCATTATGCTCATATCATCTGTTTACCAAAAATGTCTCAATCACTTTTCATGGTTACCGGTACCATAAAATTATTGAGAACCACAATAGACCAAAACATAAATATTCCAATATTCCACGATACTATATACAACATTATTTTGGAATCCCATTACATAAACACTTAATCATTCCACTACATCGTTGTCATATTCAACATCGCCAATAGTGATCGCATGTGACTTCCCATTGTCCTTTTCCTTAAGTGGTTGCTCATGTTGATCATTACTAACCCTTGGATTGGGGAATTTATTAGCATAATGCCCCATTTCATTGCACTTGAAGCATTGAAGTGTTGGTGGTGCGTTCTCTGCAGTGATTTCTTTATTCACATCATTAGAAACCATTTTCCATTACTTCGACACTCAGCTGCTCGATGACCTTTTTTTCCACACTTAAAACATTTTCTAGTACCTTTAAGACAATCTCCACCATGCTTCTTTCCACACATTGTGCATAAGGAAACATTCATCTTCTTTTCACCATTATTTTGAGATTTCTCCTTGAACTCCATCTTTCGTTTCTTGTCAAAACTATGAGATGGATAAGTAACACCAACTTCCATTTATACCTTTATAGCACAACGCACAATTTCTTCATAGCTACTGAAGTCTTTTATAGCTAATTCCCTTCGAAGACTTGGTTTTAAGCCACTGAAAAATTGATCAACTTTACTTTCAGGTTGGATGATAATTCCAGATGCATACCTTGCAAGTCTTGTAAAATTCGCTTCGTATATACCAACAGATTCATCATCCTTATGCATCATCTCAAGAAACTCCTTTTCCATCTTTGTTCGAAGAATACGAGGGAAGTACTTACTGAAAAACAAGTTCTTGAACTCGTCCCATTCCATGGACTCAATTTCATCTCTTGGACTCATATTCTTGATAAGATTCCACCATTGATCAGCTTCACCTTCCAAACGATATACTGCTAAGATGACTTTATCATGTTCAGAACATCGAAGAACTGAAAATATCTTTTCAGTGGTACTAATCCATTGTTCAGCAACAAGTGGATCAGAAGTCCCACTGAAAGAAGGTGGACGTTGCCTCATGAAGGACTCAATAGAATATTTTTCCCTTCTCTGCTCATTTGGAAGTCCAGAATGATTCATAGCTTGTGTAAGTATAGAAATAAGATTTTTCACTCCATATCCCATAACATTTGTTTGTTCAGGAGGACAATCATTGCATTGTCCATTGCATTGATCAACACGGTTCCTTCGGGTTCCAGCCATCGTCTAAAACCCAAAAAGAATACTGTGAGAGGCAAAAATCATGCTAGGGAAAACAACATAATAAAGGGGGAGTACCCTCAATATCTAACATCTTAGGTTAAATTCTAAGATCATTAGCGCAATTCTAGGACTATAACCTATATGTATACTTATCCTTAGAGACATACCTAGACATACCTTAGAAATATCTCTAGGAATCTCACTAAAGTTCTCGCATCCTAGTTTCCAAAGGTTGACTAAAACTTTCCTTTGATACCAACTGTAGAGACCCTAAGCCTGACGTACATGGACATTACATTACATTTGCGGAATACTTAGTAAATAACAAAAAATACACACACAAGGATCGTAATAGTTTAGTGTCTTTGGAAACTCGGAACGTAATCTCTTAATCATGGTGAAAGATCTCCAATATCTCCCATAAAGATCTTCCCTTTTTATTTTACCCAAAAACATTCTTTATATCCTGGGGAAAAAACATAAAAGGGTGAGCTCAATTCTCAGTAAGGGTAAATAAAAGAAATATAAATCTCATCGTATACACAAGCACATAACTTTTGGAAATCTTAACCTGTAAAAGAGATCATAATTTCATAACATGGGATAAATCATGGCAGTGAAATGTAATCACAATAATCATAACATAAAACATGAAACTTTGTGGCATACACACATAATCATAGAGAATCATTTCTTGTTATTCACGACTCATTGACAAGACTATCTTAGTGGACAAAGTCCCTTTCTGAACCGAGTCACCCTCGTTTCAGTCCTGTTTCACTTAACCGGTATAACCTACCGTTCCAGCCCTGTCTATCTCATGAGATATAAAATCTTTACCCAATGAATTGGAGGGAGATATAGGTCCCACACATCTTATAATGAATCCTTTCTTATGTGTTCCACATAATCATAAATCATACATCATCGCATAACACATGTAACAAAAATGGGATTCTTGAAACATCATGACATCATAAAACAAATCATATAAGGTAAATGTCTTCATAAAAATAATTCCCTCAAAACATAATCAAATAAATGTAATAATAGGGATAAAAACAGAACCCTATAATATCTTAGATGGAAAATAATTTTGATAAAACATTTGAACTCCATTCTTGAGGAAAATATCCTTTCTACTTCAAATACATTTTTCCTCTCTTAACATGTCATACAATTTTAATCTAAAAGAAGTTGATTAAAAATAAGCTTGAAAACTTTTAAAGGAATATTCTTGGAAATAATGTTTTAAAAATCCATTCATTCTGTATAAGTTAAAAAAAACATTCTTCGTACTTTTGTCAGAAAAGTCAAAAAGTACCTCGTACGAAAAAAACGACAAAAGATTCCTTTCATATATTTTACTAAAAACTCACCGAAGGGTAAAATTGGTTATAAACTATTGTAGAAGGGTGGAAATAATATTACATATTGAGGAAACATGGATGTGGATGATAAAATACACCCCAGTAAATACTAAAGTATAAACAATCTTGGATAAAAATGAGATTGTGATATTTTCCCTTACCTTAGGTCCGATTTGCTTCGTATGTGTCCAAACCTCATATATAATGATTTAAATAATGTCATTTACTTATTACAGAATCATATTCATTGTTGTGATATCATATATGGTTCAATTATGACTTTATATTACCCGTTCTTTTGTAAATTCCATGTTAAAGAAGCGTTTTGGGTAAAATCGTTTCATTTATCGTAGGTGTTTTGACTTGTTGTTCTTGACATTATTATTACTTATATCATGATTTACTTACTTACAGAATATAAAATATGATTTATATATCATATATATTCAGTATATATATATATATAATAGATAGATAAATGAAATGAAAAACACCGTTCATGGAGACGGTAGTCCGTACGTACGCATGAACGCTGTTTTCCTTTCCTTATTGTCTTGAATGGAAGTAAGTAGATGACATACATATATATATATATATACATAAATCCAGTAGCTTTATAATGTCATATATTTCATTATTATTTCTTATATATACTTTATAATCATTCTTAAATGGTTAACATGGAGAATGAATCTCATCGCGTCGTGGAGACGGTAGTCCGTACGTACGCACGAGCGATGATATCATTTCCATAATTATTGAATTGAATTGGAGTGGATTATACAATATATCAGAATCAATATGATGTTGTAATAACTATTTATAGTTATTCTTTACACCATAATACCCATCCATGTAAGGTGTTGGTGGAAAAACAGATTACACCACGGCGTGGAGACGGTATTCCGTACGTACGCACGCGCGGTGATTTCGTTTTCCGTAGGATGGATAGATGGTGAATTATGATTGTTTCATACTTATAATAACATATCAGTATATGAGTGATACTGATGTTATTACTTCATAATTAAACATCCTAAGAAGAAGAAGTGGAAGAAGAAATAAAGGTGAAATAATTGGTAACGGAAATTACCTCTTCTTTGAAGCGCCTCTTTGAGACCTCCTCTTAGGGCACTAAAATTGGTCTTTGAGGAAGACCAGAACCTCTAGTATGTTGCTAGGGAAGTGGAGAAGATATTTTTTCAGGGGTTGTCCAAGCATAAAGGCTCAAAGTTGTGTGAGGAAGAGAGGGAGGAGGTGCCCTTTTATAAGGGAGGAGAGGGGCACCTTTGGAATAACTAAAACTATTATTTTATTAAAAAGTCAAGTTCGGTTTTAAATAGCTCCAAATTGATATATTTCTAAGCTAAGGTGGGGATGGGTCGAAATCCTCTCATCAAATAGAATTTAGACAAGTTTAGGTTATTATTTTAACCTTATCAATTAGATTTAACTCTAAGTTAAATAATTTAACTTTTACCGTGACTTTTTGTTTTCTTACACTATATGGTTAATACACTTACTATAACATGCCAAACGAACCCCAAGATGTTTATTATTAATATATATATCCTTGTCTAAGTCATTTGGCCGAACCTTAGATTTTTTGGAATAAAATAACAATTAATAATATAATATTTTATTTTAAAAACTATTTTGTGTCAATTTTGACACTATTTGATATATGATTTTTGTGAAAGTCATAACAGAATTATATGTTCAAATAATGTTGATTAAATCAACACTAATATATCATAGTAACCTAGAAAATTAGTGTAATTCATAAAAAGTCTCAAATTACTTTTATTTGAGCATTTATAACATCAATTATGTTAACATTTCCTTAAAAGGGTAATTACTGCATCATCGTTGTGTCATAAATAAATTAATTTATTGAAAGTCTAAAAATTATAAATAAAATATCATTATGTAGGAAATCTTTTTATCTTTCTAATTAATATTTATAGTCTAATTTATATTATGTATAACCCCATATTAAAAATATTTTATTTATTAAACTTTGATTTTAACTATTTTAACTATTCATTAAATAAAATAATATTAAATGTCATAATCTAATCCAAGTGGACCTAAATGGTCATATTATATTCATAAGGTTGTTTTTGGTCGAATTACACTTATCCAATAGAATTAGGACATGTGTTAGGGTAATAGTAATATAATATTTACCCTTAGTTACCCTATTTACTATTAACCGTGGTAAAAAAAGTAAAAAGTTACTATTCACCAAAAATTATTTTCATCTCATTGAACAACATTTTAGTCCTTGATATTAACCATGTCTCTCGGATTTTCGAAATTCCACTCATAGAAGAGGTAAAATTAAGTTTTATGAAAAATTCAGTTTTTTTAACTACCACTTAGTGGTTTCACTATTCATCAAAAATTGAAAGTTTTCAGAAAAATATCAAAAATTAGGCCTAAGATATATTTGATATTATGAACTCAAAAATGATTTCTATTTTACCAAATTCAAAACATATCACTTGCATTAATTAATTTAAAAATTAATTCCTGTCGTCAAAACAAATAGCGTGTTTTTAAGAGATAATAACTATCAAAAGATTGACACTTGTTTATGTCTGGTTTAAAGGTGAAATTACATCCAATGACCAACATTGTATTAAATTGTAAAAATATATTCTAAATATACTTTAAAACCACCCAAATTAATAATTTATCACTATCAATTATTTCTATTAAAAATTTGTCTTTAATTAAAATTTATTAATTTTCACTATTCATCAGAATATGAAAGTTATTCGAAAAGTGCCAAAATTTTACCCTAAGCTATTTTTAATATTCCGAATCCAAAAATGAAGTCCATTTTGAAAAATAAAATTTAGAAAATTTCAAAAAGTGTTTTTTACTATTCATAACGGCTAGTTTAATAATATTTTAAAAGCATATCGTTGTTTAGTGAAACTTGGTGTTGCGTACAACACACGCTATCGTGGAAGGTCGCGATTGCGTGTAATTCAAGCCAGGTCAGAGATGTGTGTTGTGAAAGATCCTTTTGGTGTAGCGTATAACACAATACATTAATGAAATTAAAAAGAATATTTTTCATAAAATCTCAGGGTGTTACATGCGAAATGTTAAATATCTAAGAACATTAGGCTATAATTGTTCAAAAATATGTGAGGTAGTTTACAAATAATACCTAATGTTTCATTTTTATGTACTTCCACATTCAATGCCATTATATTATGCTTCCAATCATTATTATGATGATGATATGATTATTCAAACACAATATAATAATGTTTCATTTTCATATCTATCATTTTACTTGGATTTTATCGCATCCCACACTAATTTATTTCTTTAGGATACTAGTTTTACTAAGAAGAATTCAAGGGCCAAAAAAGAATCTAGAGAATATTTAATTTAATAAATTATTATTTTTTTACTAATGTTAGGTATAGTATTAGTTTTCCCATAAAACTAATAATTTGGATCATCATTGAGTATTTATTTTAGGTTATTTATCTTTAAAATTGTGTAATTATCATGTAAGAAAATCATGATCTCTATAGTTTGAATTAGGGCACAATTTAGTTAATTTGCAAAATGGATTAGGGATCCTAAGTAAAACCCCATAGTATGAGACTAAGTATAAGTAAGAACACAATAATCTTGGTTTTTGAAAATTCCAATCATAGGGATCTTATAATATATTCCTTTAGAGTTAATTTTACACAGGGATAAATTATTGATGAAATTTTCACTATGTTTTCTTCTAACCATTTCTATTATAGAAATTGGTGGGAACTAGGAGAAGTTATGCCAAGAACCCATGATAGGGACAATGAAGTGACTGCTCCAACATCATCCCTAATGAATTGGGAAGTTATTTTCAAAATTTCATGGTGATAAGTACCAAGCTATCTTAGGATTTGATCAAGAAACCAACTAGTGTATAGAATCCTCCTTCACATAAGAGGTAGAAACCTACTATCAAGTGTTTTTTGCAAAAACAACCACCATTGTTTAGTGAATATTCTGTTCCAGTAGTTGTTGAATAGTGGGTAAACATGATGAAGATCATATTTTATGTTCTTCAATATTCTAAGACCTATAATAAGAATATAACTGTTTATTGTCTAGATGGAGAGGATGATCAATTGAGGGATTTGATTATGAACACCAATCCACAGGATGAAAGTGAAGAGATGGAGTGGGAATAATATAATTTATGTTACATAAAAGATATTTCCCTCGAAATATTTTCACAAAGATGGAGATAGAATTCATAGTGATGAAGAAAAAGGATGGAGAGTATGTTACGTCCTATGATGAATGTATCACAATTCTTGGAAGGTATGCTTGATGTTTTTTTATCATCAATGATATAAAAATTGATATATTATTTCATGGTTTAAAACCACAATTTCAAATGGATATCTAAATTAGAGACATTAGGAGTTATGAAGAAGTATTTCAACATGATCTCAAATTGGAGATGTAGTTTGGAGAATGGTCTTAGTGATATGGTGATAAGAAATGAAATATTGAGTTTCAAGATAAAATATATCATGAGAAATGCTGAATGAATAATAAACCACCCACATGTCAAAACTGTGGTAAGAAGCATCATGGGAACTACCTAAAATATATGATGAAATGATACAATTTTGGGAGAGAAGGCCACTAAACTCATGAATTTTTAAAAGACAAGAGTTGGAATGAAAATTTGGTTGAGTAAAGGATAGAACCACCCAGAGTCCAATTATACAACAATAGGGAGAAATTTAACAATACAAGCTATTTCACTAATCATCGAGTCCCTAAGGGTAATCATTTTCATTATCCAACAAATCCATAGGAGCATGGAAACACTTATGTCATCAATAATCCATAATTGGACCAAGAAAAACAAATTCGTACAAGGTACACATCCTATTCACTGATCAATGTACAAACTATTATTTGATTATGGTTATATAAATTAATTTATATCATGAATCTTTTCTAGATCTATAGAATCAAATCCCAAAAAACATGAATTTGAGATATCTATAAAATCTCCAAGTGGTTGAATTATTTCAACCCAATTGTGGGCATCATCTACAATTGGTGTATGTTGGTAGATTATTCTAGATAATCTCAAAATACATCCAATGGTAGAATTAAATTCTATATTTTGGATAGAATGGATCTCATTATATAAATCACATATCAATTTTAAGGAAAAGGAAATATCTTTTCATATTCGGAACCATCCCATGATCCTCTACAAATGCATGGTAGATCATGAATCTTCTTTTGAAAATCATTGAATTTTTTGGGTGTTTATTCATTGTAAAGAAGAATACCTTGATCAAATGGTTGACTAAAGGATATAATCATCATATTGTAAATTACTATTGTGAGGGAATACAATGTTATATTTCATGAAGTGTAACTCAGACCCCCTATATCGTGAGGTAGAGTTCTCAACTGAACTCATACCTAGAGATAATTCTCTCTCAAAGAGTCCATATTGGTTGGATCATGTCAAACTATATACGTTAAGGAAATATTTGTAAGAGAAATTACAAAAAGCGTTTATATTACCTAGGGAATCACCATGGGGTGAGCCAATGCACATTGTCAAGAAGAAGGATAGATCAATGCGGATGTGTATCGATTATTGGGAAATCGAAATGATCATCATAAAGAAAACATATCATCTTCCAATGACTAATGAGAAGTTATATCATCTACAATGAGAATATTAATTCTTAATGTTGGTTCTTTGTTTTGGATATCATCCACTCTAGGTCATGAATGATGATATTCAAAATACTAGATATCGTACAAGGTATGGGAAAATTGATTTTTTAGTGACTCCCTTTATACTTACTAATTCCACTATAGTATTCATGAATTATATGATATAGTCATTAGAAAATACATTGAAAATTTTAAGGTAGTATTTATCAATTAAATTCACATATACTCAAAGAGAAATGAGGAACATAAAAAATATATTTGTCTTGTTTTAGATACATTGATGAAGTATAAACGGATTTTCATGTTCAGTAACTGTGACATTTGGATTTCGTAGGTCCCATTTATTAGAGATGTGATCCCATGTAATTGAATTTATGAGTACCCTTAATATGAAAAGGCAATTAAATAATAACCAAGACCCTCTAGTGTCACAAAAATTCGTATTTTTCATCACAAATCAGGGTACTACTGATGTTTTGTGAGATATTTATCATGATTTTTAAGCCTAAAAACAAGGTTAATAAGGAAAGGGTAGAGTATGTCTAGAAAGAAGAATGTGAGGAAACCATCCAGGAACTATGTAGAAGGGTTATCAGTACACTTGTACTCATATTACCTAAAAGTGGTGAATTTTTCATGATATACAGTGATCCTTCAAATAAGGATTGGGAAGTGTAGTAATGCCAAATTATAATTTGATAACCTATACATCACATCAATTGAAGATCCATGTGTAAAAATAACCAATTCATGATATATAGTTGGATGGTACGAGTTTTTCCTGGAAAATATAGTGTTAATACCACAATAGTGAGAAGTGTGACATATATACCGATAACAAGAGCCTAAAATATATATTCACACAATAAGATCTCAACACACATCGAAGGAGATGGTTAGAGCTATTCAATTACTATGATTTCTCTATTCACTGTCATCATGGAAAGGAGAATAAGGTAGCTGATGCTTTTAGTTGAAAATAAATTTCTACAATATCCATGTTGTCGATTTGGAAGGACCTTATCTTCATGGATATGAAAAGGATTGATTTGTAAATAATAATGTTAGGGAATACATCCTACATTGCCCAAATTATTTCCCTACCATCAATCCAAGAGAAGATTAAGGAGTCAAAAGTGATGAAATAGAGTTACAAAATAATGTGAATTTACTAATGGATGAGAATATGGAATAATTTCATATTGATGATGATAATGTAATTCTGTTTGGAATGAGGCTTTGTGTTCCTTCTTCACCTGGGATTGAGAAGGAGTAATTTGATAAATCACATTGCTCAAATTTCATTATCCCTCCCAGGAGTACCCTGATATATCATGATCTTCGAGAAAACATCTAATGGGAGAAAACATATAAAGTGATTGTGGAGTTTATAACATATTGTTTGATATAAGTCGATTGATAGAAGTCTAAAGGGACGATGAAACAATTTTTTCCCATGTAGAAATATGTGAATTTTACTATGTACTTTGTCACGGGTCTCCCAAACACATCTAATGTAAATAATGTGATATGGTTTGTGGTGGATTGGCTCACCACGACATCCCACTTTATCACTAATTGGTATGATCTATTTATTGAAATGCATTCTAATATATATTTGAAGAATATTGTGAGATGACATGGAGTTCCACTCACAATTGTCGCTAATCAGGATCCAAGGATCACACCAAGATTCAAGAGGATTATTTTACATTATTTGACTAATAAATAAAATTTTCTCATGACCTATAACCCCCAAAAAAATGAACAATATGAAAGGATTATTTAGATACTAGAAGTTATGATAAGATCTTTCTATTTAGAATTCAATACTATATGGGATCAAAATTTCCAATTGGTTTAGTTCTCATAAAACAATAGCTTCCACTCATGTATTCATATAGATCCATGTGAAGTTCTGTATGGAATGAAATGTAGAACTCAATAATATTAGGTTGAAGTAGGTGAATGAATACTACATGGACCTGATCTTGTGCATGTGATGATAGAAGAGGTCAATGAAATAAAAAACATATTAGAGATTCTAAGATTCATTAAAAGATCTATGTTAGTAACAATCAAATGAACTAGGAGTTTGACATTGAATATAAATTATTCCTTAAAATATCACCATGGAGGAGAGTTATGAAATTTTAAATGAAAGGTAAGTCATGTCCAATTTATATTTTCCCGTTTTAGGTACTTCATTGCATAAAATATATGGCATATCAGCTTGAACTTCTACCAATTATGGATCTAGATCATTATGTGTTCTATTTATCACTCCTAAGGAAGTACATACGAGATCCCACACATGTGCTGAACTCATAAGTTATACAACTAGAAGATGATCACATTTATGAGGTCTGTCCAGTAATTTTTCAGGTCAATATAGATAAGGTTCTACAAAAAATGGAAACCCATATTATCAAAGTGTTGGGGAAGAACCACATGTTTGAAAACCCTACATGGGAAATAGAGCAGGCGATGAAAGATATGTACCGTCAGTAGTTTAAGTATAATGAAATTTCATGGTACAAATTTCAAAAGGGGGGAAAATGTAATGAATCAAACTTTTATCGATGGAATTTCTAACATATAATAGTAAATTTTTATAGTATACATCGCATAAAATCACTTATAGACCATAATAAAATCTTTATAAACAATGAATTAATCAAATAAGAAATATTTCTAGATGTTAAGGTTCCAATACTGATGATGTAGTAACATGACCATAAAAATAGTAATATGAAACATATGAATCGTAAACCATCATAATAAATAGTAACCCCACCAATGAAGGTATAAATAAAATATAAACATATTATAAATGAAATTATGGTATGATTATAGACTAAGTAATTAAATGTTTTAAAAATTATTACTTAAGTGTCGGAATTTTTTAAGTCATATACATATAATTAAAATTTTATAATTAAAATAATAAATTAAAATACAATATAATATGATGAAATATATTCGTAAAGTAATACTTTTATTTCTTATGTTATTAATATAAATTTATGAGACTATAGGAAATTTTTCAAAGATTTATAAAATAAGATTTAATTTGAAAATCAACATTTTCTATGTAAATGATGATTACAAATAAAAATTAATTTAATAATATATAAAAAATTATTCTCATAATATAGAGTTCATTTTTTAATTATATATCTCGAAAAAATGGTTTGGGTGGTTTTTTGGGATTTTTCCGATATACGTGATATTTTGATGGGTTGTAAAATATGATAATCTTTTAAAAATGATAAATACATGAATTTTTGAGACATTTTTGATGTACAACTCATGTAAAAACATTAATCTAGTTCTATCCTTCATTAGATAAATATAATTATTGATAATTCTCAAACTATCCTTGTCTATATCCAAAATAATAAACTAATGAATCTAATGTTGAGAAAACACACCTCTCCTCCACTTTAAATACCATCCCATACCACATCTTCTCCTCACACCACTAAATTTTGGAGACTTGCCTTAATTATCACAAAGACTCTTCCCTAGTCCCTAAACCATTACCATGATCTCTTGGGATCATCAAAAGAAAAAAACTCCTAAGGAGGTTCTCAAGGAGGACAAATTCAATAGGTAAATCCTCTCTCTCTCTTTCAATTAATTTCATTCAATTTCCGTTCATTGTTTTTATTTTCTCCTGACCTTCATTAATAAAAATTGCATGATAAATACAATAAGGTAGGTATAATGTAATTATAAAATTCTAAAATAATATTTTTCCTTAAAATCCAACCCATCTCTCTTTTATTCTAAAAAAGAAATCGTCACCCATGGAGTTTCAATTTAGTGACATCGTTGGAAATGCACATTCATTTATGTTTAACACCATATAGAATGTTAATAAAACTATTATATTATTGAAGAAAATATTTTAATTTTTTTATAACCCTTTTTATGTTATCGAAGTAAAATTAATTCATCATACTAAATGATCAACAAAAACAAATACACTATGATTGTAAACCAAAAAGTGTTATACTAAAACATAAAAAATTAAATTTTTTCTAAATTATCACCCTCATAACATATAACCATACTATTTAAAAGGTCATTAAAAAATAAATAATATGATTAATATCATATATTAACAGTTTTGGATATTTATCCACATTTTACACAAAATTTTATTCATGTATACAAGTGAACTGATCACGATAACTAAGAAAATGAACACCCTTAAACGATAAAATTAAACTCCATAACACATAAAATGGCCCATATAAGAACATAATAAAACCATAATAAATGATATTAATCTATAAAAGGTTATTTTATTGTTAATAAATGTATCTAATGTTATTATATTGGACATTAATGTGAATAAAGAATTCAGAATCACTATAAGGGGAATTATCGAACCCAACTATCTTTTTTTTGGCTTTTCTAACATTCACCCGATTTTACATATGGATATTCATTAAATATAATTTCATTATCATTTTCATACCTTTTATATGATGTACATGTCTCATAAATGCGTTTATGGCAAACCAAATGTTTTAAAAAATAACAATTCTTTTAAAAAATCACATCATTTACTTCTCGAGATTGTTTCTTCTTCACTAAAGGTTTATTATTCTTATATAATGTATGTTTTTTTCTCATTAATTTTGGAAGCCAAGTGATTAATGCATTATTTAATAAATGAAACCAATTTCATTCCATGGTTTCGTTTATATACATGAATGATATATGTTCTGTGTCGAACACATGATAATGTAAATGTTATGATGAGATTGGTGCGCCTCGAATTATATAGCACAATGTAAATGTTAATATATGAAAAATGAGATGGGAATTATATATATCTAAAATGAATTTGGTTAATGGAATTTATCTCATGAAAAATTGAAATATGTGTGAATTTCATGCAAGATTTTTTCACAACTATGTGTGGTATTTTACCACTAGGACATATTGTTTCATTTTTATGAATCGACACATTACATGTCATTATCTAATGCTTCCTATCATAATCAAGATGATCATGTTATGATTATGCTCACCCCATGTTAGATTGATTCATGATAATATATATCCTCTTAATGTGATTTTATCTCACCCATTTTGATGTATATCCACAGGATATTACGTTTACTATATAAAATTGAATGGCCAAAAAGAAGGTAGAGAAGAAGGAATTAAATAAATGATTATGTATTATTTTATAACTATGATTTATGGTCCCAATTTTCCAAAATACACCGAACCATTTGATCATTATTTTGTTAATTTTTATCGATACTTATCATTAAAATTATATAATAATCATTTATTAAAATAAGTGATGATGCAAGACCATTAATGGTATAATGATTACATCTCATGTCTATGGTTATTATCTGATTGTTTTCTTTGGTTATGTGTTTCCGAAAATTTTTATTAATCTTCATTATGTTAAATTATAGGTAAGTTATATAAATTTTTGGATTTCATTATATAAAGATCACATAAATTGTATTGGAATGGAATTCAAATTAGATATTACAAAATCAAACAATGATTTTCTTTCAATTCTTTGATAAATATGTTCTTCCAATGGAAATAACATCAATTTTATGGGTCATTGTTCTTGTCCAAAAATTTATATTTTTATTAGATGGTTGGGGAGAAACTCAACATATAGTAAATTCCTTTTATGTGGGGTTTTTTTTATTCATTTCAAGAAGAATTTATAGTCATCCATTGAATCTAGAAGTTGATTACTGTATAAGAATCAAACATAGTGCTAAAAATGTTTCAAATAATCCATATATAATGGACATTATAGAGTTATCTGAATTTAAGAATAATCTCTTGGATAATAATGAAAATGGATTTGTTCATTAAATAAAATTACCATGGGGTTCACCTATTCCTTTCATCATGATGAAAGATGGATTAATTTTTTCCTTTCACTAATTATCAGGAATGTAACAATATTAATTTCAAGATTGATAATCCTCTACCCTATATTGATGAAATGATTTAGTATCTACATAGAGATCAATACTTTTCAAAGAGTATTCTTCATTATGGAAATCATTTATGGATGGTTGAGAAGGGTGTATACCCATGAAATCATTATTTATAAGGAATTGTAATTATAAATATATAGTTATTTTATTATCCAGTAATACTAACCCTGTTATATTCATGGATTTAATGAATATATTTTTTAATGGTTACCATGACCTATTTGTGGTCGTGCAGATAGAATATATTCTTATATATTAAAATATAAAGTAATATTACTACTATCACAAGTAAATTTTACTATATATATTATTGAAATATAATATTTAGGGAAAAATTACAAAGTGTGAATTTTAGAAATATTTTTTCAAATTTCGGTCATATAATATAATTTTAGGGTATTTCAATTGATCTATAAATGATGAATGTTATTGAAAATTTCCCCATGAAAACCACTTTGACTAAGACCCAATTATTTCTCTGTTTTTAAGAATATTAATTGTGCTTTCTTGATAACCTCTCGTGACATTAAAATCCACATAACGTGTTTACTTGAAAGAGATCCATATTCCTTTATAAATATATAGGTTAAGAAATATTCAAGGAATTAATGAGAATGTTAGTTAGCACACATGTTCTTAGGTTACCCTATAGTAGTTGGAGGTTTTTAATCTATATAAATGAATTGAGTAAGGGAATGGGATGCATCCCCATATAGAATTATATGGTTGTATCTTATTAAAAAAATCGAATTTTTTTATCAGGGACATAAAAAATATTGATTAGATGCTTTCAATTGTACTTTATTTATTTAAAATATAACGGTATTATCAATTAGATAAAAAGGAATAATATATATAATAATTATAAAATTTAAAAGTATATATTCAAATATATAGAGTTTTATATTCACCAATGAATATGGATTTCTTTGATTAATGATTATGACAACTCAACACATTACCATAATGGGAAAGAAAACAAGGTGGAAAAAAATCAGAGTCAGAAGTATAATGATATAATATCATTGATGAGAATAAAAAAGATCCATTATTTAAGAATTATTGAAAGATTAATTTGGAAATTATTGTTGAATGTGATAAATCATATATTTCAGAAATGAATGTTCAATAATATATTAATAAAAATATTAAATATGTGTTATGGAAAGATGTGATGTTGTAAAATATTGTGAGAAAAGTTCTTGTTTTTATCCTTGCTATTGATGTAATGATATTGTTTTGGAACATTGTATGTGTTACATCTATATCGGATTCATATAAGGAGTTGTTGGATGTGGGTCATATTTTATGATTCTTTATGCATAATTATTGTATGAAAATTTATTGATTTATGGGAGAATATATGATGTGGGACATCATAGTAATAGATATTAAATATTATATATCTCTATGCATGGTATATTAGCATGATAAGGAGGAGAGATATATGTTTAAGGGGTTTTTAGAACTATTACCAATACTATAATGGAAGTGGGAAAACATCAGAAAAAACATTTCATCATTCTCCCCATAATATCAAAATTACATAATGATATATGGGTAATATCCAATCATCATAAAAAGTAATCATACATCATTTTTATTAGAATCTATTGATCACCTTTTCATAATATAAATTATGGGAGTTAGAATCTTTCATGTTGTAAAAAATGCTATTGTATATGAATAGGATATTTAGTTTTACATATTTTTTTACAAAATTCATTAGTATGCTCTAGATATAGAGTTTATTTTTAGTAAAATTATGTATCCATAGAAATTTGGTAAATTTTAGAGAACCATTAAAACCATAAAAGATATCATGAGATCTTATAATAAGAATTTTAATAGTAATTCGGATCAAAACCTTTATCAAGATGTGTTTTATTACAATAATAACTTTCACTAGAGAATTCAAATTCTTCTTTACGTATCCCTATGTGGAATGAAGTGTAGAACTCTAATGTTCTAGAATGATGTTAGAGAAAGAAATATTGGGGACAAAGTGAAATGAGGCAACGAATGTGAATATCAGAATAATTCATTTTCACATCAAGTTGGATCAGTGTTGAAAAAATGTTTATGCTGATAATCATCTGTGAGATCTATATTTTGAAGATGGTGAAAGGGTGATCCTGTGAATTTGTCCATTGAATATGTTTTTATATTTGGAATTAATGTAATTTTATTCTATATTTTATTTTACTTTTTTAGATTCATAATCTTGTAGGGATGGTATATTATCACCTGGACCATCCACTAAACAAGTCCAATGTTCACAATGTGTGCGATGAATCACTCCTAAGGAAGTATAATATCGATCCATCACATGTACTGTAAAAAGAGGTAAAAACATTTGAGTATGATCATTAATGTAAAGAAAAAATTGTTTAATTATTGTATCATAGAGATAAAGTTCTATAGAACAATACTAGTCAACTGGTTATAGTTGTTGAGATAAATTTGAAATTAGAATAAGATACACGAAAAAAATAGGATGTAAAAAAACTAATATATCATCAATTTATCATAAAAAGGTGATATAAATTCATGTCTAAAATTATTTACATGGGTTATAATGTGACATGCACATACGAAAAGATATAGTTCCACATAATGTTTATCTTTGACAACTTCTATTTCACACTACACTAATTTTACATGATCCCTGATATACTAAATAAATATTATTATTTAATGTGGAAGTTATAACATAGATGTTGGATTAATAGTTATGATTAATAATAAATTAAATAAGAATTTATTTTTTTTATATTTATATATTTAATTCCATGGTTATCGAATATTTATTAATAATAATATTTATAATTTGACGATAATAATGGAGGTGTTTATCTAAAAAACAACTTCAAGCCTGTAATGTATTTTTATCTCATGAAATTTCATTAATAACGACAAGGGAATTAATTTATTGATATTTTTATATAATATTATCAATAATTTTTTTAACATCCATCTATTATATTTAGGTATGGGATAAATAAAAATCATGTTTTATTCTTAAAAATTTATATTTCAAAAATCGGTTTTTATCAACCATTGAGAAATTATTATAAATTTAATTTATATGAATTATATAATTTTAATTATGAATAAGGGGATATATATTTGAATAAGGATTTTAATATTTTCAAAATAGGTCCTCATTATTTTTTGTTAATATGAACTATAACCATAGTAAATTTATTTCACCCCAGTAAGGGTAAAATGTGTAAAATATAGACAAAGATTTATTAATAATCATTAAAAGTTATCTATAACATGACATAATAATATTTTATGAGTTTATTTGATCTATATAATTAAATTTATAATATATAATTTCATGTTATTCTATATTTTTTTGACAATGACCTTTATTAATGAAAATAATAAATAGAAAATATCAATCTCCTAACATTAATATCTCTTAAATATTACCATAAGTATTAAAAAATGAATTTTAGGTTTTAATTGAATATTTTAAAAATAAATCATTATATTAATTGAAATAATTAATTTATAACATTTAGTGATTGAATAAGTACATTATATTCTTAAGAAACTCTAATGCAATATTTATTCAATTATTGAACCAAATAAATTAATTATTTTAAAAATATTAAAATAAATATTATTTGGATATATAATTATGAAAAAAATTATATTTATATAAATATAACATATTATATATGTTTAAGAGTATTATATTATAATTTTTTATTATAAATGGAGTCATTAAAATAAAATTAATTTTATAGTTCAAAAATTTTAATTAATGATACATTTTTATAAATAATTTTTTTGAAAATGATTTAAAATTATTAAAAATATAAATATTTGACAGGAAAATAAAAAAATAGATAATCATATAAATAATTTTTCATTTATTAGTAACATAGCAGTTTATGGTAATATTCTTATCCCTCTAAAATCGAAATTTGTTTCTGTGGTTACGGCCACAACTGGATAATGAAGTGGTTAATTATAAAGAAATATTTAAAATGAAACTGAACCTATATATATTTAATTGTATGATTTTATTTATATAATTTTACTTTATTTTAATTCATGTACATTTGTTAGTAATGTATATTTGGAATGAGTTTTTAATATTTAAATCATTTAATAAAATCAATGTTTGTCTTTTACCTCCCTTATAAAAAGGACACAACTAATTTCCATTAGATTCATTAATATGACCCATATATCAATAAGAAAAAAAATAAAGAATTGGTTAATCAAATTACATAGAAATTTTCGATAGTTTTAAGTCCCTAAAATGAATAACCACGTCGTAATTAAGAGGATATCTAAAGGAGTTCTTTCAATGATGAGGAAATCACCATAATCGATCACTATCTCTCTACCACTTCTTTTTCCTATTATAAATATATGGAATTTATCATAAAATAAAATATATAGAAATATTATTATGACTATGAATCCACAATTATCTACCCTATATTCCAACACATGGGATGTTATTGTATCCCTCGTCTGTATATACGTCTTATCATCTCCACATAGCTATAAAGTTAATTTTTTTATCCATCATTTATCGATGGGCTTAACGTTTATTTAAAATATTTATGAAATAATTACTAATTTTTAATTTTTTATATCATATCTACCTTATTACCTTTTAATCTATTGAAAAATTATAACATCTTACCTTAGTACGCGGGGGCTAACTAATCTATAATATGTTGTGATTCATTTTCCCTTTTTTCATTACACATATGATGATAATAAGGATGTATTTTATTAATATATATGAATCATTTGATATAAAATAAGTATTGAAATATTAAATATATATTACATTTCTTTGGTTATGTATATATAAGAGAAAATATGTGTTTATAGGTACGTACAATATATAGTCCCCATTAACAATGTAATTCATTTTTTCTGTAATTTTATATTTGAAACTATATATATATATTGACTATATATAATATTTATATCTTGATTATAATTATTAGAATAAAATAACCATGATCAATGTCTAATGTCCAAAAGAGTATTCACAAAAAAACGAGAACAACAACACAATTATTACATAAGACATTTCTTTTAATAAATAAATATATATTAAATAGGTGAAAATTTCAAATGTATATTATATATGATATGATACATATTATTATGGTAAAATAATAATATAATAATAAATCTAGATTAATTATAATGTAGTTTTGAACATATATAATGGAACTCAAAATTGAGGTAATGGTTTTATATTACTATCTCATTCTTTATCCATACTGATTATCATTACAATCCCATCATGAAATATTAGAGTATCCATATAAATAAATTCATTAATTTTATACTAATGTTGTTATTTAAATATAATATCTATTTAATTTTTATTTTAAACCCTTTATATAATGAATAGACTAAAATAATATTTCTATGTAAAAATAGAATACATATCTCTCTTGGTAATTTTTTTTCTTCTATGGAATGGTGTTCCAAAAATGATAAATAGAATGTTATATATATTCTAATATAAACTTTTAAATTCATTTTACCAATTCTCTATTTTTTTAGAAAAAAATAAATGGAATCTACTTATTGTTTTCTAAATGAGACTTAATTAATGTTTTTGAAAATGTTTTAAGTGAATTATTTTATTTAACTTATACAACAAGAAAATAATTTCCAAACAACAAGACCATTAATTTATTTGAATGTTCATTTAATTTATTAAAATTTCATTTTCATGAAAATTATTTTTTTAATATGTGCGAAATTATTAGATTTTTATTAAGTAATTAAAAATTTATCTGAATATTTTCCTCATGAAATGATCCATGTGATCCTTTCAAATAATATTAATTTATGATAGCATATGTTTTATTAATCATGTTTTACATGAGATATTATACAATAATATAATCCTTATTGTTTACTTGTATGGTTTATGATTATGATGATATGTTTTTTTATGAAACCCATTTCGTTTTTACAGGTTATGCTATAATGAAATTATGAAATGATTATGAAACCCATTTATTTTCAATAGTTTATTCTATGATAATGATACCCATTTATTTCATTGAATGATTAGATATAATAAATTTTTATGATCATGGGGTAGACATGTTTATTATTTCAATCATGTCACATGTGGGTTTGGAATTATATATCCCTCCAATGCATTGAGAAATTATGGACATCAAATTAGATAAAAATACTAGAATGACGAAAGGAACATCTTCACTAATATAATATTTCAACTATGATAGTCTTGGCAGTGAACAAGGACAACTATAATGCAATGGTGAGTGATCCAGACCAAATTTGATTGTCTTGGTAGTAAGGATTTCATATTATAATAGAGATTTTCTATTCTTACATGTTTTAAAAAACATATTTTTTGACAATATTATTCTCTCATTTTTCATATTCTTTGATTCATTTATGATTAGTTTATTATGAAAAAACATGAATTTTACCCTGATTTTTATCATGATATGTGTCATGTAATGTACGGTTTTTAAATACTTTACCAATGTTTTCATTCTCTTATGCTCATGTAATGCAGATAAATTCCTTTGTTACCCTCATTGAGCATATAATATATCCAATTTTTAAATATCCTTTTCCCTAGGTTTGGAATATTGGTATTTTTATGATATGTCAAAATAGGGTTTTAGTTATAAAGGACTTAGTGTAGGATTCAGGTAGTTTTTTATTAGTCTAACAGGTTGTTCATTATATATTAGTGTCAGATAATATTTCATTATAAAATCATGTTATACTAGTTATATGTGTAATTTCAACATGTTTTTGGATTCACATATTTTATTACTATTTTTTGTTAATTATTATATTTGTGATATTTTACAATATTAATTATTTTATCAAATTGATCACTCAAACATTGATTATTCTCTGTAATTAATGGTTTTAGGTTTTAATATTCTTTTATATTATTCCTTTATATTATATTTCTAGTAATTCATTCCATTTTAGGGATTATAATACATGATGATAGTATTAAAACCATGTAAAATCCAATTCAGTCTTACAGGTACCACATTTTTGGACCTTTTTACCAATGTATGGGACATATCATGGGAAAGTCATGTCATAAAATATTTAACTTAAATTCAATGATGAGATTATAACAAATCATTAAATGTTCCTTTATTATTTCAATTATCTATAAAAATTTATTACTCTTAAACTTACCCAACTCACCAATATTTTATATTGAAATTTATCATCATGGTTTACTAGATCAATGTTTTTAAATTATTTTTTTCAAAAATATTTTCATGAGCATTATAAATTACAATATAATTTTTACTACAATATCAATAATGCTAATAAATTTATCCATTATATTCTATTTAATATTCTTATATTTAATATGTTAAACATTTCTAACATTGATTTGTTTTTAATATAAAAATGAATGTCATTATATCAATAATTATGAATGGTTTAATGATATTCATGGAGGATTCATAAAAATATATTTTTGAGAAAGAATCATCTAACTTTTCCACGTGGTTTTTAGGTTCATATGGATAATTGTTATAGATTTTAATGTGATTATTTTCTTCTATTACCATGGTTATCTTACTAAAAACTATATATGGACTGTTATTGGTAGAATAACCATAGAAAAAACGTTTAATTGAATGATGAAATAAATTATCGGCATTATTATTTTACTAATAATAATCTCATTAAAATTAAAATACATTTACATATACCATTATTTTATCCTTTTTCATCCATTTATAATAGTATGATCATTTTGGAAATTTTATATCCTAGGGGAAAATAATCTTTTGTTGTGAATTTAAATTCATAATAAAAATAAGCATAGTAAATTGATCATAAATTATGTATTTACCATAGGATGTGAAGGATTATTTTGATACAATAAAGATATTTTTTATAATTTTAAACTATGTGAAATAATATGGAGAATGTCATCATGTTGGATCAACACTCCCTAAGAATCTCATGTTATCTATCTACCATTCACCAATCTTATAACTACAAATGTTTCATACACTTTCATGGTGTTGATGGTGTTGTATTTATTGATTTAATAAATTTTCAAATAGAAATCATGGATTATAATACTTGTATATTACATCATTTTTTATAAATATTCATAAAATTAAAATATTACATGTCTGATGAGTGTAATATATTTGTTTATTCATAATCATTGAACACAATAATTTTATATGGTGAAGGTTATTCAATATATTCCATAATGATTTTCACTTTTATTACTCCTGTAAAATTGGTTTCACCATAAACTATAGATAATGAAACATAAGAGAGATTGACATTAGATGCTCAGTGGGGTTAAATAATATATATATATATATATTCATAACATGAACTTAAGGTTTAGTGAACATGATCATAACATTTTAATATCATACCCTCCATATAAAAGATCAATATAATTAGAGATTATGTAAATGTTACCATTTTAAAAGATGTTAATCATAAGGTAATGAATAAAATAATATAGGAAAGCATAAAATAAGAATAATACATGGAATTGGGGAGACATTAAAACATATGAAATGATTTTCATTTTTTTCAAAGATCATTTCCAATTATATTTTAGTGGAATGGGTTCACTCCTGAAACCCGATCAATAGTCTCGGTGGACTCCTAATACTATCATATTAGTCAAGGCTCACACTGAAGAATATTTTAGTTATCAAGGTTATGTAACATGACCATCATAGTTGAAATATTCCCTGACTATACTATGATAACTCCCCATTCCATCCATGTATATCTCATGTGATATAACTCTTCACCCAATTAATTTGAGGGAGATATAGGTCTCACCCAATATATAACTAAATAATACATACATGTTCTATAAACTATAAAATAGTCATCAAATCAGGAACTGATGAAAGAAAAAGGCGATATGAAAATCATAACTTAACTCTTGAAATGAAATGGGTATCATATTTAATTAATTATACCATAACAATTTTAAAATAAAGATGTTTAATAATCATTTCATCATTTAATAACCAATGAATGGAACTATGTTTTATATGTTTTCTTCATTGTATGAAACCTAGAAAAGAATCATGATTCATTAAAAACATGTATTGATAAATATAAACAATTAGAAGAAAAAATATGAGTGTTGTCCTTAGATCAAATCCCTGATAAACAACAAAGTAGATCAATATATATCATCATTGATTGTAAATGATTATGATGAACAATATGTAATATTCCTTAATGAAAATATCCTTTCTTAGAATATGAATTTCATAAAACAATTATGGGTATTTTTTTTAAATACTATTGGGAACATATAATGAAATCATTGAAAATTCATTTCACATATTTACTTAGGAAAAAATACATTCTTCTTTGAAAATTTATTTTTAATATGTAATACCATTTGAAAACCAATTTCATTGAAAATATTCTTGAAAAAATATAAAAGAATATTTTAAAATAATTTTAAAAAATAGAAATTTTTTTAAATTACTTTTCTTTGAAAATGATCTTAAAATCTCTATTAAAAATGTTTGAATATTTTTAGGAAACATGGTTATTGAATACAATATATTTCCATCGAAAGAGAGAAATACTGTATTATTTTCATAAAAACATTTTCTTTATTAACATAAATTGCATTGAGTGGGTAAATTGTAATATTACAAGAACATATCATTAAGAATATGTGGATACAAAAATTCAGTATAATTATTGATATATAGATGATAATATTTCATCAATTGCTGCATAATCATAAATAATATGGATAAACCATAATATTATAACAATAAACTCATACAACTTTGGTAAATTTGAATCATAATACCAATGAAATAATAAAATAAAATGTTGATTAATATATAACTAAAAAGAATGATATTCATGATATTTCATATCAATGGGGAAATGTATACACCTCGTAAAAAATATAGGCGCATAACATAACATCTATCTCGAAGAAGGAAAATTGAGACAAAATTCCCTCACTCTGTTCGTATCATTTGAACTATTTCCCCATGAAAAGAAGATTCTATTTTTTATGTGTAAATACCAACTATTTTAAATATAATATCAATAATAAAAATTAATGGAATGTTTATACGCCATTAAGAGAAAGTGGTGGTGAATATAGAATGTCTCTCATTTAAGTATAAAGTGAGGGAAAACTCCCTTCCAACTTGAGTAGCATTTAAATCATGAGATCTATGGGATAATAAAATGAATAGAAAATTTTAATATCAATACATAAATGTAATTAATTATATAACAAAATATAGGGAACTATATTCCCAACACAAATGAAATGAGTAGTGAATATGACATATATCTCGTAGAAATAAAATTGAGACTAGAAATCCATTTACCTTAAAAATTAGCTTATACTATACTCATTAAATACTCTATTAAAATAGAGATTAGTTTTTTATAAGTTCTATTATAGAAAAAAATTCATTTATATCATTCCCTGTATTATTTTCTAGGAGCTTCTATTACATAATTATAAAAAATTATGTGTTAAATTTAAACAATGTTTAATTAATACTTTATCATTCATATATGTTTTGACATGTTAAACATGGTAATAATTCTCAGATAATGATATAATTATACTTCATGATGTATAAAATGATATAAATATAATATATATTTATTATATATGAATTTATAATAATCTATAAAATATATAAATTGGAAGTGAAATATAGGGTTCAAGGAGACGGTAGGTCGTACATACGAATGAAGGATGTGTAAATTTTCTTATCGTATTGGAAGAAAAACATTAAACGATATATATTTTTTCATTGTAGTAGAATTATTATTTCATACATGACACATATTTTTATTAAATACATCCATAATACATTCCGTGTAAAGCATGAATAGATCACATCACTTCGTGAGGTGGTAGTCCACCATATGCATGAATGATGTTATCGAATTCCCAAAAATGGATATAATGAATGTATGAGTTACAAAATAAATCAATATTCATAAATAAATCAAAAATATCAAAAATATCATATATAAACTATAAATCCATCAGTATTAAAATCCTTGGAATGTGGTCCCGTAATAACAGACAATATATATTCGCGAGGCTATAATCGACTGTACACATGGAATATTATTTTTTTTCCCATTTGATGAAATTTTGTGATGTTTTGAATAATAATCCTAACAAAAATTATCAGTTTATTAGGGATACTAATTTTAATATATAATAATAATTGAAGGGGTTTGTGAAGGGGGAAAATTAATGTTGATGAATAATTCCTCTTCTTTGAGAAAGTCATTATTGTTTTTACCAAATGACATAATTGGAAGAATTTATCTAAAATACGGGGCTTATAAGATGATATGAGTATTATAAAATCTATTTTGATAGGTCTTAGATGTTTTAATGGTCTAGAGTGGTGTAACCAAGTTAGGGGTTGAGTTCTCTTTTATAGTGGAGGAGTAGAGTTCCCCTAATCCCAAAAGGTAATTTGTATTGGGATCTTTTCCTGACATAATATCCCACCAATAAAAAAATGTTATATTCATTATGGGATATGGTCTATATATGTACATAATATTGTACTTGACTAGGTTTCCCAGTCATTTGGATTCTTATGTTAATGTTTTGTCCCTTGATAATCTTATTCTATAACATAAGCACTGTAAATAATTTGAACATTTTCATCGATAATTTCATAAAAATTTAATTAAAAATTATTATAAATTATAAATTGTAGTAATTATAAACAATGAATACATTTTTTCAAATAACCATAAAAAAATTTATAGAAAATAGTCTTAAATTTATATCGTAGATCAAATGAAATATTTTTTTTGTTAAGTGAGAATGTTCAAAATATTATAATATTTTTATATGAAATTCCAATCTAAAATTGGTTACAGTAACCTACTTTGGATTTATTGTTGTATAGTTGAATTATTTATACATTAAAACAAAATTATTTTATAATTTATCAATATAAATAATGTACATGATTTCTCTTATTTCAATTATAATTCAGTATTATTCACTAGTCATGAAAAAACAAAACTCCTCATAAAAATAAACAAATATCCCTAAGAAAATTTTGACACACAAATTAAATAATTGGATTTTTTTCTATCTATTGTCTGGAAAAAACATAAGATGAATATTAAAAATATTATGGAATAAATAGGATATAATTTATTTTAAAATAATTCTTCAATATTTGTATATTAATTTATTATGGTAAAACATGATTGTATAAATAAAAAAGGTTTTTTGAAAAGGAATTTATTTATTTTCATATATTCCATACATTCATTTAAAATTAATTATTTTAAGAAAATAGTTTTATAAAAATGAGGAAAATAATAATTAATATATTAGTTATTTATTTCATACCCTCCATTCCAAATTCTATGTGATATATATAATAATATTATAATAATAATTTTATTTTTATTTTTTAGTTTGGTAAAACTATGTCTTTCATGTAATGCAAGAAATCAAAGGGACTCAATATTGCATGTACCAAAAGAAAAACTCAATATTGAGGGTCTTTCAATATTATCTTAGTGCATCGTACTATTAAATCCATCAAATAATTAAATTTTTTTAAATGAAATCATAAAAACTCAGGGATTTATATTCTACCCTCCTGAAAATGAATTTCACCATCTAAATTAGTTTAAGAAATTAACATATTAATAATTGATAATTTATGTCATATAGACCCCCTCTATTCTGATGAATAATAGAAATCATTTGAAAATGGAAATTTGGAATCATTATGGTGTTAAAAAATAACTCGTAACTATATTTCCATATATAAGGACATAGGTGGAAAGTGAAAACATTGAAATAAAAGATAATACTAACCTCCAAAAACTAATGGAGAGTGTTAGTAAACATTGACCGGAATAAGTGGTTGATCCATAGAAGGATAAATATAACAGAAAATTGAACCATAGTAGAATGAAAAGGTAATTTATATAATCAAATATGATGATAATAGGAAAATTATCACATAAATATCCTTTTATTAACGTTCAATAATTTTCAGAAGAACAAATACACTGTAAAAAAATTTATATTTCATAATCACAATATCACCCTTAGGATTTTCCTGGATCAATTCCCTCCTTATCTATTACTACATTATGTGACGGTGAATTTTTTATGCATGAAGAACTAATAGTTCATGAGATCCATAAATAGAATGATAATTAATTTTTTTATCCTTTTATTTCATCAAAATAAAATGGTTTTCACGGGTTTACCAATATGAATAAATTATTCCATGGAGAAATAATACATTAATATTTAATTGCTCATTGATGATAAACATAAAAAATTCATAAATGGTCAACTATATAACCCTTAAGACTTGTGAAAACACAAAAATTTAGAAACAAGGTTACTAAATTTCTAAAAACTAGCTTAATTTTTATCCCCAATATATTATAACATAGCTTTTGGTTTCAGCATACAAATCCTGTGAATTACTTCATCATATATTCTGTTGAAACATATTAATATCCTAAATTATCAGAAAACATTTAAAACATACACATGTCTTCATTCCTTACATAGAACAAATATTGTTGGATATATTCCATAAATCCAAAAGCAATGTAAACATCATTAATGATAACATAAAACACTTTTTTCAACGAATCCTTTCATTGTTATTAGGCCATAAATAATATCAAATTTAATGTATCCATATCAATTACCTCTATATCCAAGATAAAATTATTATCAATATCAGTAACTCAATAGGGGTTACCTTCCCTTGATCATAATATCACATTTCCATTAAATCACTTTTGTAACTCATCATCACCATTCAATATGTATTTAAAAATTATTAATGAAAAACATATACT
Source organism: Viscum album (assembly GCA_963277665.1). Taxonomy (NCBI): domain Eukaryota; kingdom Viridiplantae; phylum Streptophyta; class Magnoliopsida; order Santalales; family Viscaceae; genus Viscum; species Viscum album. Next base: position 1,984,708,975 of record OY728138.1, on the reverse strand, counting down.
TCATGGTTAACATAATTACTAAAATCTAATACTTATACACTTCATTCATTTGAAATCGTTCTCAAACCATTAACTAGTGTTAATTATCATATTTCTTAATTCCCATTTCCTATAATTTGAAATATGATTCATGTCTTAACATTCATCAAACTGAATTAATTCATGCATATAAAAAAATACTATTATAACAAAACATACCATTAATATGTTTCATGTGGTTTCTTCATCAACATCATCCAAACTATTACTCTTAAACCCATTCTTATAAACTTCATGATATTTCCCCTTTAAGGATTTGATATCCATAATCCCACATATTCTAAATTTTGAGTATTTGACATTAGAGGATACCTTAAGGGTGACATTGTGCTCATCCACTGCATTATCTAATCTTTTCATTTTACCATTGAAGTGTATTTATTTGTGTCCTTATTTTATATAGTCAAAACATATTCTTGCTTCTATATTAAATCTTTTTGTCTATTTCATCAGACATTCTCATCATTAATGAAATTGAATTTTTTCTCCTGTATGGTTTATATTACCCAAATTCTCACAAAATTCCTTATCTTATATGTTGGAAATGAGAGTTTATTAAGGTACACATTTTTATTATGTTTTATTAAATTTATTTGTAATGAACACAACATTTTTATCTCTATTGATCATACAATTTGAATGCTCATTAGAAAATTCCTATCACATTCAATGTCAACTCAATTACATCGGGTTCCTTCCATTGAATAAAATTACAAATCATAGTGTGAAAAACACTTATCATTATTGAATGTAACTTAATAATGAAAAATTACTTATTAGATGTATAAATTATGATGACATAATTTTAATCAATTAAACCTAAATCATATCATAGATCATCCATAATAATCTCTATTTAAATCCTTCATTATAATTCATTATTTTTTTACTATTTTCCAAATAATATCCCTCGAGAGTGTTAAAAAAGGTGTGCATCAAGGACCGTTATCTTTCACTACTTCCTGAGGAATTCTATCTCAATATGGACTTATAGGGGTTTTACCCTGTGTATAATTATTCCAAATAAAAATCTTATTTTAGTTTCCAAACATGGATGTAATTTCATGGAAACTACTATATCAATGAATTATCAAAATTCCAAAACATTGTTCTGAAAATTGACTCATAATTATACAAATATTTAGACACATTGATAGACATATACTAAGAAATATCCCTAAGGATAACACAAACATTTTCTCATCCTTTTTCCAAAAGGTTAACTAACCCTTTACATTAATGCTTACTATAAAGACAAAGGCTTCACATATCTAGATATTACATCATTATTGATGCAATTTCATCACATTAAAAACTACATGCTTTTGGACCATAATAGATTAGTTTATTTGGAAACATGGAAAAAAATTGTTTCACTATAAAATTTATATAATGTTTCAAACATAAAAAGTTACCCTTTATTATGTCGGCTTTAAACCATTCTTAATAACATGGGGAAAGTAATCTTAATAAAGGTTGATCCCAAATTCATAGTAAGGTTACAGAAATAAGATTCATAATCATAACATGAACATAATATTATTAGAACATGATCTTAAAATATTATGACAATACCATGAATATAAAAGTTCATGCACATGATTTGAGGGAAAATTATTTATAGTTCATATGACATGAATCAAAAGGTAATCAACATAATAAACCAAGAAATCATAACATACTAATAGGACATGGTATTTTTGCATAAATAAAAAATAATAAATTATTGCTATAATAGTCAAGGATTATTTCAAAAGCAATATAATTGGAATGGGTTCAATATCCAAACTACATTACTTGTAATGGTTCCCATTGAAGACCATCTTAGCAAAAAAAAAGAACCTCACTGAATTGGGTTCACTCAGAATTCTATACATGTCAATCATAGATATTATAAATCCCTACCCAATTATTTAGAAAGATTTATGAGTCCCACACATCACATAAATAAGTCATACTTATGTGTAAAAAAATTAAAAAACTCATTCATTTTTTCATGACACATAAGAAGATATTGGTTTCATAAAAATCATATCACAAAACATTAAATAAAATGAGTATCAAAAACATTTAATCATATAATAACCTATGTAAAATTGAGGGGTTTAATAATCAATTAATTTTTGAATAAACCATAATGGAAAGTGGGATTCATAATTGTTATTACATGGTACATCTCGTATAATTTAAAATGTATTCATATACAACATGTCATCATAAACATAAATCATTGAAAAAATAATATGAATGTTTTCATTGGATCATAACCCAAATAAATAATAATCTATATCAAAGTATGTCATATTATATAGAGAGTATTATAAAATATCACATGGAGCATTTCTTTATTAAAATAAACTTTCATATAAAATCAATTTCCTGAAACATTTTTAGGATTATTTTGATATATAATAAAATTTGAAACATATAAATAAATTTTGGAAAATTAACTTTAAAAGTTTATCGAGGAAAATTTATTTTCTTATTTGAAAATGTTTAATAATACATAAATCCTTATGAAAACCAATTACTTTAGGATTAACCCTGAAAACATATAATAGTAGATTTTAAATTAATTTAAAACAATTCAGAAAAAACATTTTTTTGAATATTGTTATAAAATTTCATTTATAGAATATTTAAATCATTATTATAAAAAATGTTTTTCAATAAAATAGAGTTCCTACATAAGAGATAAATACAATCGTATTCTATTAAAAAAAATTATTAATTATCATACATAACAATGAAGGGTAAATGAAAATATTATGTGAATATATCTTGAATAACAATCAGATAATAAAATAAATGATAATTCATGATAGATTTATAGTTACATACCATCAATAGAAAACAAATCCTAAACAATCTTGATAAACAATGAAATTATAGAAATAAATTCATACCATAATGGTGACATTAAATCAACCCAAAGAAAGAATGAAATTGATTGAATAATAAAATCTCATTATAATAATTAAATTCAAGATATAATATGTTAATTGATAAGTATATAAACTTTTTAAATCAATATAGGTTCATAAAATAACTTGTGTCACAATTATAAAAAAATATAGGCAAAATTATATCATAGGTTTGGTAACATTGAAATTATAACTCCAAGAATGATATGTCTTAAAGTGGATGTGTAAATGGATAAAAAATATGTTTGTCAACTAAAAGGTAAATTAATGGTATTTAAATACACCACATAGGAAAAATAGTTGGGGAATATAGAATGTGTCTCATAATAGTAAAAAGTGCTATGGAAATTCCATACTACAAGAGTAACTTTTCAATCATGAGATCTAGAAAATAATAACATAAATTTAAGATATGAATATCCAGAAAAAAAATGAAATTAATGATATACAATTTCATAGTGTGGTATATTCACCATAAAAGAGAAATTATTTGTGAATATGGCATATGTCTCATAGAAATAAAAGTGAGACTAGAAATCTAATTACTATAAGTGTTGACTACCATTGTACACATTCAATCCTACTTTATAGAAGATATAAGTTTAATATAAATCTATTATTGAACATAATAAATTTATATAATACCAAAAATGATCTTATTATTACATGTTAATTATTATTGACAACTAAATGTAAAAGTTACGTTTCGGGTAATAATTGATTTATTTTTTGTTTCTGATTTAACTTCATATTCATGGTCCTCTATAATAGATCATGATTTACATATTTGATGAATTAAAAAGATGATATAAATATAATATATATTCATTATATTTTTATTTATAATAATATGTAATGGATATAAATTGGAAATTAAATAAACCATTCATGGAGATAGTAGGTTGAATGTAAACACAAACACTATTCCCACTTTCTTGTCATTTTGAAAGAAAGAGAAGTAATTAAATTTTTTATTTATTATCATTATTGAAAAAAAATTCCTATATAAAAATAATCATTTTAAACCCATCCTTATCAAATCCCATGTAAAGCATTAGTGAATCACATCACTCCATGACATTGTAGTCGATAGTAAACCTGAAAAATTATATCTTATTCTTTCAAGTGGAGTGATTTAATTTATGTGTTTTATAGTACCTAAAATTGAATAAATTCATCATAAATATTATATATATCATATAAAAATAATAAATCCATCATTTTTCCCTATCTTGAGTGGTGGTAATGGAATAATTAATGGAATCAGTTTGTGAGGGCGTAGTTCATCATAAACATGGATGATGATTGTAAATCCAATTTGATGTACATGAATAAAGTTTTATGTCATAACCTTAACATTAAAATATAAGTATATTAATTATTGTTTTTTATTGTATAACCTAGATATAATAATAATTTTAATTTATGTGGATGAAAAAAAAACTAAAATTCGCATTAATGAACTTTACATCTTCTTTGGGAAAATCATTTTGGTATGCACAAAAAGAATTATATCATTAGATTTCATCATAAAAAGAGGATTCTTGGTTTTGATAATGCAATATAGAAAGATATTTAAATATATTCCGACTGAGGAAAATGTATTTAGTGGTTTGATGAAGTGAAGGGTGTGAGTGCCATTTTAAAGGGGATGAGGAGCGACATTCCAATAGTTTCTAAATGGTAATAACTATTTAGTGTTTTCCTTATATAAGATTCATAAAAAAATATTCTTGATAAATGAGTATATTTGGTATAAATATAACCATTAAGTCTTTTTTTTGACATGATTCAAGTTCATTTTTTCCCTTAAGTTGTTGTTTAGTCCCTTGGTAAACACGTTTTTATCTCAGTTATTAAAATTAATTTTTAACTAATTTCTTTAATTTTTTATACAAAAAAATTATTTTCCGTTATTAAAAATTATATAATACTCTAATTCCGAATATTTAATTCAATTATAAAAATTAAATTCAAAAATTTGGAAGAAATTAATTTAATATTAATCTTTTATGTTGATTCAATAAATTTTTTTATTTAATTTTCCATTCCCCTATGTTTTGAAAATCACAAACACTTTATCATAAGGAAAATTATCTTTCCTTGAGGATTATTTTCTTAAGGAAAATTTTCCTTCTCTAAGGAAATTTTTATCCTTACCTTTTTTTCATTGCATCATTTTATAATCTCTCAAACCCAAATTTATATTATTACTAAGTATTAAATTCGGATCCTTATTAAAAACATCAGAATCTTACTGTTTCTAGGATATAGAGTCCTCTATTTTTAGACTCTGAAGTTACTAAAATTCAGATACTGTATTCTCTGAAATTATGACTCCAATTTTCTTATAATTCATACTATGAATTCCTCATAATTTAGACTCTGAATTTCTCAAAATTAAAAATCGTAATTCCTCCAAATTAAGACACTTAATTCATTGGAATTTAGAATCCAGAATCTATAGAAATAAAATTATGAATTCTTTATAAAACAGAATCCAAATATCCTTGTTCTCTAGAATCATATTGATTATATGATTAGAATCCAAATTTTTTTTCCATAGACTATAGATATTCAAAATTGGTTAAGAAAGTTCTTTTTTACACATGATTTTGTATGTATAAAATGATATCGAAAATTTTGTTTCTAACTAACTATTGGTTGAGTGACATGTGTACAGATCCATCCAATAATAAAGGGAAAATATTACTGTTAGAGGAGGGAGCCAGCTGTTGATGTTTTTTATATAAATATGTACTAATTTTAATGATCTCACCATCTATTGATCGACCTAGAGATTACATGTTGTGAAGTAATTTATAGATATGGGAAGAATCTCATGCTTTGCATGTTTAATGAACATCATGTTCAATAGTGAACATCCTATTTAGCTTGCTTTGTGTGACTCCTATTGTAGGTAAGTACAATTGAGGGCTTCCGTGGATTGGAAGACAGAGGTTCCGACTAGCTTAAAGATCGAGGGCTTATAGGGATAGAAAGACAAATTCTTATATTCCCATTGAGGGATTACCCTGGTGTGGGTAAGAAAAAATTTCTTAAATGTGTAAATCAATGGACCTTTATCTAAGGTTGTTAGATACCCTACTCATTTGGTTAATTTATTTTCTACTGGTTACATTTTTTTTGTTTCTAATTTTATTAACTCTATATTTTCATAATTGAAGAATGTATAACTTTCTTATAATTTCTGGTACATTTCCTACTCTGATAAATAATATTATATATATTTTTAAGGAAGAATATTAATTTATGAAAAATTTACTTATGTTTCATTTTGAGTCTTATTTTTCCAGAACCTAAGAAAATTTTTATTATAGAACAAAAAGAAGCTCTGTTAATTTACCTTTTTTAACATTTTTTAACATAGTTTTCCTTATGGTTAAAAAATGAATGTTTTTAAACATTAAATTGACCCCCCTCTTGTGATTGAGAATCTATATATACTATTTTGATCCTAAAATTGGTATCAGAGGATGTTTTCTAAAATACTTATTCTCACATATATGTTTCCTAGATCAAATTTTTCTTTTTCTAAATTTTGAATCTTAAATTTTTTGGTTCATGTTTTAATTAATATTTTTATTATTACTTATAAACTCTTACCACTAACATGTTTTTGTGGAAAATATGTTTTCTTATAGAATGGAAGGCATGCATGTTGGTTCCATTGAAAATATTGATCCAACCAGACCACCAAATTTTGATGGAAATGATTAAGAGTACATGATAGATAAAATGAAGACCTTTGTAATTATCACCTGAGTAGAAAATTTTTTATCCTTAGGGGTGATTACAACATTCCAGAAAAGGAATTGAAAACCTTCACAAACCATGAAAATTAAGAATATCAACTAAATTACATGGTACACAATACATTGTATTGTTCTATGACTAGGAACATATATAGTCAAATATATTCTTATGAAGATACCAACTACATTTGAAAAAACATCAAGTTACAAATTTTGAGACTTCCAATGTGATAGAAACTAGAAGAGCTATGTTGGGAGCTATGTTGGGAGCTAAATATCATAGAATCTTATTTCCTTATGGAGAAATTAAGTGAAAAGTAAATCAAATATTTATTACCATTCTAAAAATAATTCAATCTATCGGAGAAAAATGTTTTGATGATGGTGTTTGTTTGGAAAAAATTATAGATATTATTCACAACGAATGGGATTCCAAAATAAAAACCATTGATGAGAACATGAATGTTTACAATATTACTCTTACTGAACATTTTGGAAATATTCTTGAACATGAGACAAGAATGAAAAGATATGTTGATATGAATATGGAGAAGAATGGAAATGGAAGTATAGCCTTTACTCCGACTAATGCCAATAATCTGGAAAGGCTTACACGATCTAAGTCTTGGAAAGGCATTATTCTATCTGAGTCTAGTGAAAGTGAAAATTTTAAAAATGATTTATTTAATATTAATTAATGGATAAAAAAGATAGTGGGAAATAAATACTTTCAGTATATATATATAAGAAGAAATAATTAATAGACAATAATGAATCAGAAGTCACGTTCTATGAATGAAATTTATCCGAACACATTTGGCCAGATTATTCCATGCATAAAAGAAAAGATAGAAAAGAAAATAATTCTGTGCGGATTTGAAAGATGTATTACAAGAACAAGGTTATGAAATTATCGAAGGCTAAGGATACATGATGTTCCATGGGTGGTGACTCATCTAATGAATCATCAGAGTATGAAACTTCTAGTCAGAAATATCATTGTATATTAGAAAACATAACCATTGAAAATCATTGTCTAATGGACAAGGTACATAATGCCGAATCTATCACTAAAGTATCATTTAATGATTATTATACTGATGACAAATTTTATTATTCATTAGAATAACAATATCATTCTAATTATTATAAATCTTTACCTTCTTATGAAGAAGTTTTTTGGTTTTCAAAAATACATAAATTGAAAAGTTTAATATAAAAGATAATATTGAGAAGGGAAATTCCAGAATTTTTGTTTCAACAAAAAATGTATCATATCATTCAAAGGATCTTGATAAGAAAATTTTTTATTCTGAAAGTGTTTCTAAAAACTATAAGGATGTTAATTCCAAGAAGGATAATCATTCTAAAGATCTTAAAAATGTCATTTCTAAGAAAAATGTTTTAGAGGCTAACTCATGTTCATGTTCTACTAAAATTGATGATAAGAATTTATTCATTAAACTAAATTAGAAAGATTCATCTTTAAAGAAACATTTATCAAAATTTACCTCATGAAGGAAATAATTTGATAAAATGTATTCTCAAATCCACCTTCTATGTAATAGTTCAAGAATTGGTTATACACACACCAAATCTATTTTTAGTTATAATTGTTTTGTTCCCCAATGTATTCCAATTTGTACTAAATATTAGTGTAATAGACATTAGGGGAAAAAATTTCAGTTAATAAAACCCAATCATTTGGTTTCCATAAAGCATACTTTTCCAAGAAAATGTGGGTACATAAAATTTTACATTCTGAAATTCCAAAATGCAAGAATGTTTGGATTTATAATGTCAAACTCATTTATTTTTAGAAAAATAAAGAATTTACCTAAAACAATACATGGAACATTGATAGTGAATGTTCCCAGCATATTACAGGTAACAAAAATTTCATTGAAAAGATTATCAAAAAGAAAGGAAGAAAAGCAACTTTTAGAGATAATGCTCAGGGAAAATTGTAGGAATACGTAACATTGCTCTTTTTGAAAAAACATAAATTTCAAACTGTCTATTTGTTAATTGTATTAAGCACTACCTCATTAGAATAAGCCAATTATGTGATAAAGGTTACCTTATGAATTTTATGAATGATAAATTCTTAGTTCCCAATTCCAAGGTAGAGTTTATTCTTTCTTCCTATAGGCATGAGAATGTATACACAATATACATAGAAGACCTTATGAGCCACGATATACCTTTCATTAGTGTAATGGAAGATCAATCATTGTTATTTCAAATATGGTTAAGACATTTTAACCTTATGGCCCTATAAAATCTTTCAATTAAAATACTTGTTAAGGATCTACTGGAGCATAGATTTGATTCATCAATTGATAGTGATACTTGTCAATATATAATGCCAAATATATCAAGAGATTATTCAATCAGTAAAGTCTCAACTTCTAATGCATTATAGTTATTTAATCTGGATCTTTTTGGTCCAACACAAATTAGATGTATTGGATTAAAATACTATATATTTGTTTTGTTTCATGATTACCCAAGATTTACGAGGGTCTATATTCTAGATATAAAATATGATGATTTTTCTGATTTTAAAACCATTAGAGACCATGTTAAAAATGGGAAAAACCATTCATTGATAACTATTCATTGTGATCATGGTAGAGAATATCAAAATTCAGATTTGGAAGCTTTTTTATGTAAAAAAACCATTACTCATAACTTCTCAATACCATAAACTCCTTAATAGAATTGTGTTTTTGAAAGAAGAAATAATGTTATTCAAGAGATAACTAGAACCATGATGAGTAATAATTTTATTTGTAAACACATTGGGGATGAAGTTGTTAGTATTCCTTGTTATACTATAAATCATGTTTTAATCTGACGTTTTATTAACAAAACAACTTATGAATTATGGACTGGAAAAATACCTATAGAATATTACTTCAAAGTATTTTGTTGTAAAGTATTCATCCTGAATACTAATGATTATTTAATTTTCACCCAAATCTGATTAAGGAATTTTTCTAGTCTATTCCGGTACTTATAAGGCTTTATAGAGTTTTTATTAAAAATTCATGTACTGTTGAAAAAACAGTGCATGTAAAATTTGAAGAAATTGATCCTTTTGTTTTTAAACAACCCCACCCTAAATCCTTAGATGTCTTTTAAAAAACTATTTTGAATCATTTTATAGAAGATTCTCGTATTAAGTAAAAGGTTCAAGAAAAAATTTCTAAAGCATTTACCCCAAAATATATTCAACCATGTGTTGATGAAGATGATTTACAAAACCTAAATCAATTTTTTCATATAAATCATCCCAGTGATAGTATTATTGGTGATGTAAATCAAACTATAATGACGATAATTTCATTAATAAATGAAGTATAATATCTCAATTTCATTCCCAATTAGAACAAACAAATCACCGATGAAGCTTTAGGTAATGTTGATTGGAATAAACCCATAAAAGATGTGCTAAATAAATTTTAATGGAATAAAGTCTGGACCTTAATTGAAAGACCTAACGAAGCTTCTATAACTTGAGTAAAATGGGTTTTCATAAATAATTTTGATGAAAATGGAATTATAGTAATTAATGAATCTAGGTTAGTTGATAAAGGATATAATCAATAAGAAGTAATAGACTATAAATAAACCTATTATCCTTTATCAAGACTTGAATCTATTCACATTTTACATGCCTTTATAGATTTCATTAATTTCACACTTTTTCAAATGAATGTAATGTGATATTTATATAATGGATATGTTCAAGAAGATGTTTATGTTGAAAAAAATTTGGGTTTTTAATATGAAAAAAATCCTAAAAATTATTTTAAACATACCAATGGTTTATATGGACTTCAATACCCCCTAGAGCTTTGTTTGATAGACTTACAATATTTTGGTTACAAAAAAATATATATATAGGGAACTTCTGATCTAACATTTTTTATAAAAAATGATATGGAAAATGTTTTAATTGTTAAAATTGTGTTTATGACATTATATTTGGTTCAATTCACCAATATTTAACTGATTCGTTTTCAAATATAATGATATACTAGTTTTAAATGAGTACGATAGGTGAATTAAAATTTTTCATAGGTTTTAAAATTTCTCAAGAACCAGAAGAAACTTAAATATCACAATATATGCATATTAAAGTTCTTCATAAAATGTATGGATATGACAACACTAAATTTATAAGAACTCCAATCGGTACCTCAAATTATCTAGATTTGGATAAAGTAGAAAACCCAGTAGTTCAAACATCATTTAGAGGTATGATTGGTAGTTTACTATACATGAAATCTAGTTGACTAGAATTACTGTTTTCAATATACTTATGTTAAAGATATCAATATAATTCCAATGAAACTCATTTAAATTTAGTGAAAATAATATTTCACAATTTAAAAGGAACCATGGATTTTGAGCATTTCTATACATTTATAAATGATTTTGTTTTAAAATATTTTAGGATATAAATTTTGATGGGTGTAGAAAGGATAGAAAAATTACATTCGGAACATGTCATTTATTAGGAGATTTGTAAGATTTTTTTTCATGTAAGATGTATCACTCAATACCACTTTCCACTACTGAAGTTGAAAATATTGCAGCAGGAAGTTGTTTTGCTCAAGTGTTTTGAAAAAAAAACACACACAGACTATGGGATAAGTTTTAACAAATCATATATATTTTTGGATAACATTGGTTCCATTTACCTAGAAAAAAATCATGCACATCATTCACTTGAAAAACACATAGATTTTAGGCATCACTTTCTTCGGGATCACACACTTAAAGGATATATCATTCTTCAATTTATCAAAATGCAAGATCAACTTGTTGATATTTTTTCAAAATCATTACCCTTTCCTAGATTTTAATATAAAAAACAAAATTTAGGAATTATAACCATATGTGAATATTCCATATTAAATTTTTGTTGAAATATATATCCTTATATTAAGAAACTCTTTTTATAGGGGGAGTACATTTTCTTATTAACCCAATTTTTTCCATAATAAAATTTTTCATAAAAAAAATGTTTTCCCCTTAATCAATCTTTTTCTTACCATTTTTTTAACAAAAAATATTTTATTAATCAAAATTTTATGTCACCATTTTTTTTCACAGAACTCAAAATTCTGGAACCAAAATTTACATTCCTTAATATAATTTTAGGAATATATTTTTCAGCAAGAAGAACATTTTTTGTTACTAAAAATTGTTTTAGGAAATTCATAAATTATGTTTCTATACATAATTTTCAATAAGTGATTTTTTAACTTTTTGTTATTTAAGATAAAATTTATCAGATTAACTTTACTTAAATCTGAGATTTCCCTTTGAACATTAAAATATTATAACCAACCAAATCCTTATTCAGTTTTCATATAAACTATTAGAATAGTTTTAATAACTTTTCAAGCATTATATAAAATCATAAATTCAAACCGTCACCTTGACACCTATATAAAGGCCGCCTATTCCACATCCCACATATGTTTTAAAATGATTCTGTGTCGAAGCTCTGTCTCTCTTCAAAAAGCTCATTTCGCTTTTCCTAGTTTTCTTAGACTACGGATTTCTTTGGAATCCTCCCCACAAAAACAGATATATTCAACAAAGAAAGTTAAAAAATGAAAAATATATTGGGAAATGTTAGATTATCCAAAAAAATTCTAAGTATAATTCCTTGATTATGAAAAACAATAAACTGAATATATTGGAGTGTTTTTGTGTAGTGAAGCAAAAAATTTAAGATATGGATTACCCATAGTTTCTTATAAAATTATAAGATACTATATATTTTATAACGATGAAGGAAGAGGAAAATTTTCCTTCAAGAGTTATGGGAAATCCCACTCCCTGTATTTTATCATGGTAGTAAATCTTATTGGAGTTCTGTATAAAGGAGAATCACTTTTATACACTCACAAAATGCCAGATCATTTTGGATGTTTTGAAAAGTAAAATAAAATAGAGTGACTTGGACTCAAATGTGTAAAATCATTGAAGATAAACCATCACTCATCTAGCATCGGTTTGTTAGAATAATGGGTACAAGGTTTCCTCATTCAAACAAAAATAGATAAATACTCTTAAAAGAAAAGTGACATTACTATCTTGGCTTTTCTAGTCATCTTGATAAAGACAAATCTTGTGAAGTATATTCATTTGACAATCACCAATATTAAGAATGAGCCTCTAAAATACCATATCATCATGTATCCGAATTTTTTTTCTAAAATATTTGTTCTATTCTTTGAATCATTCAAAATTCATTGATTCTCTAATAAAAGAAGATTCAAGATCTTGCTATTTAGTGATGACACCTAGAGGAGAATTAAAGTTGGTTTCAATACCATGTGTAGAGAATTTTATGATCTTTTAGAATGCTATATTGAAGTTATTTCTAATCAAGTGGAAGTAGTAAGGACTTCTTAGAAACCTCAGAAGAATAGAAAGCAAAAATAACCAAAAATAAAAGTGAATCTTATAGTTATAGAAACATAGACAACTCCACCAAAACTAAAAAAGAAAAAAAGCATTCCCAGATGAAGTAGTAGCGAAGTGGAGGGAATAGAAGAAGGATAATGAAAAGGATATCCTAATTTTTGCAAAGACCCTACTGAATCTAAGGCCCTAAAGACTAAAACTACTGAAGAGTTAGAAAACATAGAAAAATAGATGAAACCAAAGAAGAAATTGTATGAAGAAAATATTGTTCGAGAACTTATCAAGGATTCTTAGAAAGCTTCTGAAAATATTCATGTACAAGAATCCTTTCTCAAATAACCAGTACCAATAAAGACTATTAGAAAGAAAGTCATAATTCTAGAACCTAATGTGGAAGAACAAATAGTTCAGGAAGAAGATGTATAAGAAGATTATGATGATGATGAGAGTTATGATATTATAAAACAAGTTATAGAGTATAATGTGAAGTAATGTCCTTATAAAAATATTTCAATCCAGACTTCCATGGGTTAATCAACTGAAATTACATCCCTAGGAATATAGTATTGGTGTTAGGAAGAGGTTTATAATTCATCTGATGATTAATGTAGCAATCATGACTTCCTCCAACCTTATGATCTTAAGGAAGATGCTGAGAAAGAAGTGGTTAATGAAGATAAAATTTTCAAACATTCATATAGCGAGAATGAATCTCTAAAGTCTTTGGAAACTATTTCCAAATTTGAAAAAATAAAATAGTTGATTGTTGATACACCTAAAATGGTAGTGATGGTTAAGAAGGATGCCGACGGATCATCCAAAAGGAAGGCTGTAGATCATGAAATGGAATCTTCACCTAAAAGGGAATCATATTCTAAATCATCTTTCGTGGGTCATGATTTCTTGGTATAGTCTCTAAAGAAGTTATCAAACACCTTACCTTTGTTTTTTTAGTATTCATTCGATATTACAGAAGCTTCAACACTCCTTTGATTAGAAGTTAGAATCAGTAAGCATGATCATGGAAAAATTCATCAAGTTCAAGGAAGACTATAAAACCATTTATATGGATTATGATTATCATAAGAGATCTTGTAGGTAAATTACAATTTGTTCTAAAATAACAATTGAATTCTTGAGAATCATTTATGACTTCCATGACTCAGTAAATGATTCCTTCGATAAGTAAGATAAAATGATAAAAAATCACATAATAAGTTTAACAAGGAAGTTGGACCTTGAACAATTATCTCGGAAGAAAAAAGATAATGATATGTATGTGTGTTAAATTAAATAGATGAAAATTTGAAGAGATAAAGGGAACTCAGGGATGTGTAAGAAGAAAAGTTCAATCCAAAAGTGGAGATAGTATGTCTCATGTAGAAACTAATATGTCTTAGGATGAAAAAATCTAGCCTATGGAATTGAAAAATCAGGATCATAAATAGTTGCTCAAGTGGATTGAGGATGCTCATAAGGATCTCAAGAAGTTAAAGTCTACTGTGAGCAGGATCTTGCCAAAGGAAAAGATGAAAGAACAATTTTCCTATCAAATAAAATCTTATTTTTCATTACCCAGTCTCTATTTTTTCATTCATTATGAAAAAATTCCTATCCATCATTTTTTTATAGTTCTAATCATTGAGGTACCATTTTTTCAATTCACACTATTTGTTTTTAAAAATCACAAAGGGAGATAAAAGAATGATAAAAATAATACTAAGTATAAACAAAAATTATTCCCTGTTAAATGGGGATTTAAGTATAGGGGAGTTTATGTAATGAAGATTTTATTAAAATAAGTCATGAATACGATCCTTAGGGATTTAAAAACCTATGGGGGAGTTAGTCGTATTCGTTTTGGATTATAAGTAAAAGAATATTTGTTTTGTTTTAATGTTCAAAAATAAAATTATTATTCCTTATATTCTTTTTCAAAATGTTGTTTGTGATTTCCAAAAAAGGGGGAGATTATTGAGTCAATAAGGATTCATTATGACTTTTACATTCCTCTATGTTTTGAAAATCAAAAAAAATGTTACCATAAGGAAAATTATTAGTCCGTTTGGATTATTTTCATAAAGAAATATTCACTTATCAATGGAAATTTCTATCCTTATGTTTGTTTTCATTTTCTCATTCTATAATCTCTCAAAAACCAAATTCAATTTATTACCAAGTCTAAAATTCATATCCATAAAAACCTAGAAATATTATTGTTCCATGGATATAGTGTCTTCAGTTTTTATACTCTGAATTTTCAAAAATTCAGACTCTGAATTCTCTAAAATTCATACTATAATTTCATGGAAATTTAGACTATGAAATTCTATGAAATTCAGAATTCGAATTCCTATAATTTCAAACTATGAATTCAGTTGAATTCCAATTCCGAATTCCTCAAAATTTAGACTCTGAATTCCTCAGAATTCAGACATCGAATTCATTAGAATTCGGACTCCAGAGTCTATAGAAATTAAATTCTTAATTATATGTAAAAGAAAATCCAAATATCATTGTTTTCTAGAGTTAGATTGATTAAATGATTATACTATGAATTGTATTTTTCCTTAGACTATAGATATTCACAATTAGTTAAATTAATTCATTTTTTTCTTACACATGATTTTGTATTTATAAAATGATGTCATTCATTTTGTTTTTAACTAACCATTGTTTGAGTGACATGTGTACCGGTCCCTCAAAAATTCATGGAAAGATATGACTGTTGGAGGAGGGAGCTGACCGTTGATGTTTTCCTTATAAACAAGAGCTCATTTGAATGATCTCATAATCTTCTTATCAACATATAGACTCCATGTTGAGAAGTGATTTATATAGAAAAAAAATACTCTCATTCTTTTGGAATTTTATGAATATCTTGTTTACCTTGCTTTTTGTGACTCTGATTATAAATATAGAAAATCAAGGGCTTCCGAGGATATGATGACAGAGGTGCTGACTACTTTAAAGATAGGTTATAGAGGGATAGCAAGATAGATTCTGATATTTCTATTTAGGGATTACCCTTTTTTGGGTAATATAAAAATTCTTGACAGTATTAATCAAGAGACCTTTATCCAATGTTGTTTTATACCCTAATATTTTGGATAATATATTTCCTAATTGTTACTTTTTTTGTTTCATGTTTTATTTCCTTCATATTTTGACAAAGGAAAATTTTATAACTTTCTAATACATTCTATAATTTACTTACTCCAATAAATAAGATTCTATATGCTTTAAGGTAGAATCTTAATTTAAGAAAATTGTTCTTATGTTTAATTTTCAGATTTATATTTTCAGAACCTAAGAAATTTTTTTATAGAACTAACAGAGTCTTTGTGAATATACCTTGCTTAACATTGTTACACATAGTTATCCTTATGGTTAAGAACAATAGTGTTTAATAATTCAATTCACCCCCATCCATGTAATTGAGCATCTATATGTTTTATTTCCATCATACACTGCAAAAAGGATGAGAGAACTTGTTTTTAATATGAAAATATCCAAATGTTTTAAATGTTTTTATATCCAATTTCAATGTGAAATTGCATTTAATGACCAAAATTAGATTAATTATTTTTATATTTGTATTAAATATAATTTAAAAGATATTTAAAATATAAAATATATATATAAATAAATTAGATTAAAATTATGTTTTCAATTAGAATTAAATATTTATCACTATTCATGAAATAATGAAACTCTCATGGAAAATAAAAAAAAATAACATTAATCTAATTTTAACAGTCTGTTTTTACAAATGTACATTATTTTCTTAACTACAACTCATAAAAGTTTCCAAGTTTAGTTTTATGAAAAATTCTCCATTAAAAGTCATTAAAAACTTTTTAAAAAACACTTCCTTTTATGTGTAAAATTGTATTTATTATTATATATTTCTGGAAAACACATAATATGAATATTAAATAATTCATTTAATATGTACTATATAATTTTCATACAAACAATTATTCATTTTTATAAAATTTATGGATATATACATGTTTTACACATAGAAAAAAATATTTTTCAGAAAATGAATTTCTTTAGTTTCAGATAGTTCATAATTTCATTTATAATTAACTAGTTTAAAAATAATTAATTTAGAGACTTTAATAAACTGTATTTTCATAAATTATTTGATACTTATCTTACCTAACATTCCAATAGCTATGTGATAACTCTAATAATATTTTAATAATAATATTAATATTATTTTATAATATAGTAAAGCTAGTTCTTGCGTGTAATGAGATATATTTAAGTGACTTGGTATTTCATGTACCATAAAATAAACTCATTGTTGGATGTGAAACCACCCTAACATGATGTATATTAAAACTAACTCTATCATATAATTTTGATTTTATGAACAAAAATAATTTATAAAAACTTTTTGTTTTATATTCCTTGCGTATTATTCATCAATTAATCATGTAGATTTCCATTAGGGTCATCTCTGAGGTTTTCCATTAATTTTTTTCAATTTAAATTTCATGGTATTAGGTCCTTTTATAACTATACCACTTTCTACTAATTACATTTTTTGTTTCACCTCCCTCTAGGTTTAGTTACTTCCTTTATAGGATGATATATAACTGTGGTTTTGGTTATCAAATCTTTGGGAATTTCAAGGTTATACTGTTCTTTATGACCCACCAACCATGACACCATCCCTTGATTTGAATAATATTAAATATTTAAACATGTAATTAACATGATGGTATTTCATATATTTGAATCTACTAAGTAACCTTACACTGATAGCTTCCCCTCCAAGTTGATGTATTGTCTATACGTTCGCTGAATTACATTTTCTACCTAACCCTTCATAATGGATCTCATTCCTAGAATAATGTTTAGGATATTTGGGGAATTGGGATTTTCATAAGGGGTATTTATTTGGTATATCATATATGTGAGTTCATCCACATTCAGTGTGATAATTTTTATTAGGCTTCCCAAAATCTGGTTCTTTTTCTTATTCAATGATAGTATATTTTTCAGTGGTGACTTCAGATTTTGGTTTTTACATTATCCCGATGGTGGTAAAATTTATTATTTCATCCATGATTCATGTATTGGACCCATGGTTCCATTTCTAGTTTCCTTAAAATGGTATTGGTTTTTTCTGGTTCCCCATATTCCTATAGCAATTCATTTGTTTTTGATATTTTTTATATTCAATTAGAGCAAAAAAGTGTTAGGTTAAATTAAAGTGTCTTATTTGATATGGTAGTACATAATTATGGAGAAAAATATGAAATAGTGTAACTGTTCGATACATTTGAATGGGTGATCTAGATGGTCTAATTATTGTAGACTTGAATGAGCTGTTGTTTCATTATCCAAGGAAGTGGTAAAATTTACATTGTTTCAATTATAGAATGTTTACACTATCTTATAATATATTTGGGTTTACTTGTGGTGTTTCTAGGATAACAGAGTTCCCAAATAGGAAATGTTTTAATTGATTAAGGATAGCTTCTAGGATAATGATGATTTTATAAATAATAAAGGACAGATTTATTGGTGTAGAGGTTAAGAGGGAATGCATCCTATCACATGTGATTCTTAATGAGATGTATTTTTAGGTTTTTTACACCAAAGAAAATGTGTTTAATGATGTATTAGTATATGTTTGTAAATTTTTGGATATAGACGTGATTTTTCATATTTATATTTTGAATGATATTGAAATTTTATATATTTAGATTCATAATTGTTTTAATTATACATGGTTAGTGCATCCAATATACTATAATGTGGATTTTCGATTAATATCTAATGTGAGTGAGGGATTTAATTAGTAAGGAATCTCCACAATAAAGAGATTATTATTATAATAACTATATTATTCCTCTAAAAAATAATATATATTATATTTAACAATTGAGTTTCTGAATCCTTAATCCATTAATAGTTTATAATTTTTTATTTCATTTTTTATATTCAGGGAATTATTCTGTCTATTAATATTTATTTATTTCAATAAAATTTATTTGTGTTCGTTTCTAATTGTGATATATTGAATATTTTTTGACTCGTGATGTTTTGATTGAAATATGTTTGTTTAATTTTGATGAAAATATAATTTCCAAAGTTTTTAATGGTTTGATGTAGTTTATAATATAATATAATTTTTGGTTTCTTTCCCCAATATTAATTTACCAAAATGTGTTTCTATCATATTTGACTATGTATATTATCATCCCATAATTTGGTATTTATTTAATTTTTGTATGATCAATAATCAAACATTCTGCTATTAATAATTCTTCAAAAATGTTATTTTTAAAATAATTCACAATGTTTTATGATGTGTAAATTTTTTCAGGTTTATCAAACAATAATGTTATCTTGGATAAATTTTAATATTTCTTTTGAAATATTAAACAATGTTTTAGACCATATCACTCGTGCCACATTCTTATCATCCAAAAAAATGTTAGGTTGTCCACCTCACAGGGATTTCATTGTTGATATATCGTCTTTCTTTGAAAAAATGATTAAAAAATTGGTACTTCATTGTGTTTAGGTCTTAGGTAACTTCTATAATAGGCTTTCTCACCCCATTCATTAATTTTTCCATTTTCCATTACAAAAAATTCTTATTCTAATTTATTATTTCACTATGATCATATAAAATACATTATATCAACTTTCTATATCTTGTTTTGGTTAGTGAAAACCAAATATGATCATGTATAAAATATTTTCAAGTATTTTGAAAATATATATTATAAAATTATTTACCTTTAGTTTTTTGGATTTCTGAACATTATTGCGGATAATATATGATAGCATAAATTTGGTATCTCTTATTATTAGTTTTTGGTCTAATGATTACAAAGTTATATCTAGTGTTTTGATCGATACAATTTTATTTTTTAATACGTATTTATTTTATTTTTTCTTGATTGAATATAAATAGTTATGCACTATTTATTTTTTTATCCATTTTACATCTATGGTGATATTGGAGTAAGAGTGAAGATTCCACAAGGATGACATAAAACTATCTGGTCTTAAATCAAATAATAAATCTATTCCTTTATATTTATTACTTTAGTTTTCTTTCAAAACTAACAACAATTAATATTTTCATTTAAAATACATAATAAAAAAATTCAACCGTATTTTTAGATTAATAAAATACATTTTTTAAATGATAGTAGGTCGAAATTATGTAATGAAAAAACAACCCTCTAAATGAAAATTTTAAATCACATTAAAAGGGTTTTCACTTCTTTTATATTGGAATGTATTAAAGAATATTTATTGAATCTCTTTTGCAATTCAATTTAGGTTTCATATGCTATATAATTTTCTTAAAATCAAAAATGTCTTATTATATCAGTCCAATTATTTGATAATAGCCACGAGATAAGATATAAATTTGGGGAACCAAATTATTAAACTTTATTAAGACTATCATGTCAAAAAAATACCTTTGTTTCATGGCATATGATAAACTATCATGGTGTGACATTATATAACAACGTTTCACTTATTTATAGAAAAATATTTTCCTATAATGGGAGTAACCCTTGCACATATTAACTTTAATGTGATACAAGTGAAGGAAAATGTCTTAACACTTGGTTAAGAGAGCGATTTAGAGGTGATGTGGTGTCAAAGATTGTGAGTTTAGAGGATATAACTCACATTATAAAGCCTAATTGTCTTCTATTTACCCATATTTTAAAATTTAAAAAGTCCATGGTAGTTATAATGGAATATGAAGCTATATAATACCCCAGTTTTTTGAATGGTCCTTTCTGGGGAATTATTTTAAATTTCCCTATTCATTAAAATTATTATTTTAATTGTTATTCTAAAACAATACACCATTCCACCTCTAAAAAAGGATTTCATTATTTTAAATTTTTTATGTTAACATTCATCTTAAAATCCACATGCATGGGATTAATAATAAGGTGGGAGCTAGTTCTAAATAGTTATGTATGAGTAAAATAATCAAACATGGTCATATGGTAATCTATGAGAATCCCTTATTACACAAATGAAATTACTATTAGTAATCATATTATTATATCATATTTGGTTCCTATAAAAATATCTTGGTTTATTATGCTTAATTACATGATACATTATTTTAACCCCTCATAGAATGTCCTTGAGGATGAGTGTTTAATACATGTGTTACTATTAGAATATATCCATAATGTTCAATCATTTTATAATAGTATCTTATTTCTTGGAATATATTTATTACATATATTTCCTACCATATCCTTGGAACTATTTAATATTTATTCAATGTTGATAATTCATGTTGGTTAAATATTTATTATAGGATATGATAGTAGAGTGTATGATGTATGAATAAAGATTATGAGAACAAGCATGTACTTGATTTATCATGAGTAGAATGTTGGTGAATATAATACAAGATATTTATTTGATCATGTTTATTAAATCATGTATAACATGGTTCTTTCAATGATAATGAGAATATGTATTACATAATTTTTCTATATTTCCAAAATATATTTTTTGGAAAAATTCTCTATAATGTTAAATAATTTGATATAGTTGAGAGGCCTATAAATTTGTGTCCTCGTCGGTATTGTACACTATTTTTTGGGACTTGATGCATTATTTTTCAAAAATGTTATACACATTCCCAAATTCCATAATACATGATATGTTGAAACCCTAACTAGTTATGTAGAATTAGTTTTTTATTTAGATGTTACATTAGGACATTGACTTTATCACACACATGCACTCATATATATAGGTTATTATTTATACATTTTGAGCTATATATATGTACTAGAATCACCACCAATTGAAGATGGAAATAATTGGAATCCTAGATTCAGTGTCGACGCTCAAGGTAGGTATATTAGGTATTATTCCACATGTATATGTATTTATTATCAATAAAAAGTATTAATCAATGAATTTCCTTATTATGGATCTACTATGATATCTTATATAATAATTACTAGATCAATTACATTGTATTTTTGATTCTTTAACTATTCATACTATTGTGTCTGTGGTATTTGGTTATGTTTTTATTAACATATATTCAATTAAATCCTTATACTATGTGTTTTATGTTGTATAATTATGTATTCAATTTTGTAGCAATAATTATGATCAATTTAAACTCTTGTTCTTTCTTATTATTACTCATTTTAGTTTCATTTTATTTTTGGGGGTGAATGAGTCTGTTTTGATTAATGGTAGAGGCTAGGCATGGATTTTATTCGTAACATGGTGTGTTAATCATTACAAAGATATATTTTTTACACACGATGCTATTAATTATACATTAAGTATTACTGATCACTATAGGGGTAGTAGAACATGTTTTCATTTTGTCGTACATGTATTATAGTCAATGTGGTCACAATGTTCCATCATAGAAATTTCATGACTTTTTGAATCTTTTCCAAGATACATGTTGTAATATGAATTAATGATATGTAACCAATAAAATTGGTATACAGAACTATATATATAAATCATGAGTTACTAGGGGTTGTCTGAAAATTCAATATTCCCCATAACTCTATGTGACGATTTATTTTCCTTTTTATATATGATATAATAGAGCATGATACATATATATAAGACTTCACCATGATTCAATTTAGGTTTTAGTTAATGAATCGTGTTATTTTTGGATGATTTGGCACATATAGAATGCAATGACATATTAATTACATTCCTACATTGGTTATACAAAATTTGGAAACAACGAATGGTTGAAATAAAAAACACATATGAAATTTATATATATACAGTGTATTCTAATAAATTTATAATTCAATTTTTTTATTTAATACGAACCTATATTTGGTTCATGTTATTTCATGTTATTGAGATAGAAATTCTTATTTTTATTACAGTAAATTGCTTTTGATGAATGTTTTATTATCCAAAGATTGATTCATACATAAAAGTATTTAAACAATTGATTATTTTCCTAGTTTTAAATATATATTTCAATAACAAAGAATGTAATACATATTTTTATTTTATCATTGAGCTTGATATACTATATATATAGTACTTATTTCACATATTTCAATTAATTTTCTTCTTTTTATTAAACTACTTCTTAGGATGAAAATTTTTATTTGTAAACATCATATTTTCATTATAGAGATATCGTACTAGTGACTGTGTCGTTTATTCCTTATGTATTGATTTTTTACAGTATTATTGGATATTTGAGTGGTAAAACATGATATGTAATTTTTGGGTAAAGTCCAATAGGATTCAATATCATGTAGTATGAGTGACTATAAAGAGTTTAATATTATTATGTGGTAAAGGAAAGAATTTTAAATGTTATTTTTTTAAGAAGGGGATGGATTATGTTTTCAATTTTTAAATAGTAGTATATCAAAATAAATGGGGATTTTATTTCCCTTAGTTATGGGTTATATATCACTTAGTGTTTTGATAATACATGGGGTTTCTACATTATAATTTCATTTTAGTATTTTTATTTAAATCAAATAGGGCTTGGATAAAAATATTTACCTATATTTTGAGTATTAAATTTGATAATGTTTTTTTAAATAAGGAATAGGAATGACATGTTCAAATTTTTTACATTAAATTTTGAATAAAAATGGAACCTAATGTAATTCAGTTATGAATGTATTATTTTTTAAAATTATCATCCAAATATCCTAAATATTAGAATGAAATAATGGGATGTAGTATTTTCTAAATGGATTTTTAAAATTCGGTTTTATTTTTTAATTGGTAATTTTTAAAAGACTTTTTACATGGTTCATTAAATAAAGAAAGGTTTTCTATAAATCATTAGACAAATGTTTAACTTTGATATATTAAAATTACTATAAGTTCATAAATTGACATAACTATTATAATAATATTGTGGGGTATACTATAGTTTATATTCTTACATATTTTTGGTATTCAAAGGATCTTAATGTTATCTAAATTCTCATTTTTATATCAATCCAATAATATTAAATTTTTTTGGGTTTAAGATTAATGAATTAGAGGAATCTTTTTTGAAGTTTAGTATGTGTTATAATGATATCATTCAATGTATTTTATTTATTATAATTTTGTAGTTATTTGGAATAAGTAATAAAATATTTTTATTTTAAATTATTTCTATTATATTTTGAAATTTTGATTTAGAAAAGAGAGTGGTTAATTAAAAAATTATTTAATGTTTGTTTCAGATCATGTATAGGAGATATAATAGTAGTTTTCTAAATTAATAACTAAAATTGTTAATTCATGGTTACTTAGGAAAGATTTAGATTTTTATAAATTACAGATTTGGTGAATTACATGATTTATTGAGTAGAAATTTAGAGTTATTTAAGTGTTGGTAAATCATGTCAGAGAAATTCATAGGGATAATAAGTCATATGTGGGAATTATAGATTTTAATAGAATGGGTTGATTTTAATTTTTATGTTTATGAAGAGTACAAGGATACATTTTATTATTTTTAGGGGTTAATAATTTCATTCTAAGGTGATTTATATATATGGAATTTTTAAGAGACAATTAGTGGATTTTAAAGGTTAAAATGAATAGATATTTAGGTATTTGGGATCACTAAGAACACTAATATGAGTCTATAAAAAGTGTGGTGGAAAACATGTTATTGTGTTTCCCTTGAAATTCAACTATAAGTCTAGTGAGTGGTCACCAAAACATTTGTTTCCACCTTGGATTTTTTTCATAAAAATATTATTTAATCGTTGGAAGGTAATTTAACCCTTCTAATTTAAACCCCTATTCCCCTATCACACACCCAACCTTTATATTGCGAGAAAGGGTAAATCTCATCATAACTTGGATTTAGTTGATCAAACATCTTATACCATGGATCCATGGTTAATTAAAGAGTAAGAATTCATTTTTATGACCATGTATATTCCTCTTTCACTCTTCTCTCTTCTGAACTATTGTTTTTTATAATTATTTACCTTTAATTGGTTCTATAATTTATGAAATGTCACCATGTTTATTTGGATATATATTATAAACCACTCTTCATTTATGATTGTGTTATATATGACCTTTTCTGTCATCCTTATCTCATTCTTGAGAAAATATTTATTTTAAAATATTTTTGTTTGAGTTTTTATAAACTCGATACTTTATTTAAAACAACAAATATTACTTATTTTTTATCATTCTTCAAATTTTGTACTTTATTTAAATTTTCTTATAGTTACAACACGTTTTTGTCTAATTTTTTAGCTTGTTTAATGATTTTTGTAACACGTGGGATTTAATTATGATAAGTATAATTTTCTATCTCAAAAAAATAAGGCCCAATAAATAATTATTTATCTTGAATGTGCTTTAAATATAAATAATGATATTTTTTAAAATTTATTTGAAAAAAAAACAATTTAATTTTTTATTAAGACTTTTAATAATATCTTAGAATGTATTTTTAATATTTTTTAGAAATAGTTGACTTTTTAGGATAATGTTGATAATTACCTATTTAACACAATTATGACATTATGAATTATAATTAATTAATAAAACATAATGGTTTAGGAAAAAAACTTATTAATTAAATTTATATTAAATAATTAAAATAATTATTATAAAAAATGAAGAACTTATAAATATGTGGTCAACATTTTTTGAAATCAAAATATTTTTTTTCTCATATAATACTTTTTTCATGTTTAATAAGTTATTTATAAATAATTATTCGACTTGGAATTTGTTTTTTAAAAAATAACTCCTCTTTTATATTAAATAGAAAAAATAATTCCATTGTATTTAACATTATATGTTATTTTTATATACAATTTTCATTATATATAAAATGCCTTTTTGTGGAAAATAATTTTCCATCTTGTTTTGTGTGTTTGTTATAAAAATAAATAATTCCACTAATAGAAATTCACTTCTATATACTTGAAACCAAATTTTAACGCATCATGTTATAATATTGTAATTATCCCATAATCATTTTCTGTATTTATTAATGATAACTTTTATTAAAACGTGGTTTTCACGGTATACATAAAATCTGTTAAACTATTTTAAAAATAAAAGGGTAATAATGAACTAAAACATTTATAAATACAATTTCATCGTAATATTTCAACCATATATTATCTCTACACTAGTGATGATTCCTTTTGGAGCTATTTTTAATGATATGTAGATTTATAAAAATCAGCCTTTAAAAAAATAATTGTGAGTCCCCTGCTTCATATATAAAAAGGAAACCACATTTTCTCTCATTTACATAATTTAAGATATTACTATCTCAAACAAAATCCACATTTATAATTATATTCTAATATCAAAACCCACTTCCTAGAGGTTATTGGTTTAACTCAATACCGTATTATTAATTATTTAGGCATAAACCTATGAATATATATAGTACGTAATCAAGTTTTATATTTATATTTATTTTTTCTTGGTTCATTCAATCATATCATATCCATTGTGATATTATAAAATTTTTCTCTCTTATATAATGAAATTTTATTATTTTTATCTTATCAAACATTTTCACCCACTTTTACATATAATGCAAAATTATATTATCTTTCATGTGTATTTCAGGAACTCATCCTCACAATAATAATATATTTATTTTTTCATCAACACAGCATTTGATTAGTGATAATTATCTATCTTAATGATGTAATATTCTATTGAATATTCCTTCAAAGTTTTCTGTGGTTATATTCAATGAAAATGTGTTCTCAATAATAACTGATTTTTCTAATTTAAAAAGTAAGTATTATTTTTTCAATAGAATGAAACATATTGATTTATAAATATATTATTTCATGATGATAAATGGAATTTATGTTGGATGTATTAATTAAATATTTATTTTTTATATAACTGGTTTTCTAAGAAAACATTAATTTTTAATGAATCAATGATGCTCCTTTTCTGAAAATGGATAATATTTCATTTTGATATAATATAGCTTCTTGTGATATTGTTTTATATCACACTAAATTATTAATTTTATACTATTATTATCCTTCAATTATATATTTTAAATATCATGGATGAATTTAGAATCATTTTTAGAAATATAATTTTGGTTTATTTATATACCATTTCTATATTTTTTATTAGTTGAAAGAAATTTATTAGGTTCATGATTACATTTAATGGGTGAAATATTTATATTCCTTATTATTAATTGAATTCAAATATATCTTGACATATACTTAATTTTGACCAATAATTTTTTTGATTAATGTATGAGTAATGTATAGTAATATTATTTTTCGGGTGAGACCAATTTATCGATATCTACTCAATGAATTGAAAGGTCTCGAGAGAATTCTATTTATAATGATTTAAAATATACAAGTGTTTTTATGCTATGTTTTTATATTTCCATTATAATATGATAATCATGTATGTTTCTCATTTTTAAAGATAGCTAAACTGGTTAATCATGTTTGGCGAGATACATTGTATCTTGTTGGAACATCTGATATTAAAAAAAACTGATATACAGTAGTAATATTACAATATTGGTACATAATATAAGATATCCAAAAGGATAAAATTTTTATGTTCCCATGGAAGTAAATATATAAACATAAATATAAATTACAAAAATAAGATACAACTTGAATAAACATCAAAAAATGATTAACCCTTCCATCATATCCACCAGAATTACACAAAGATTTCCTCTCTCATTCCTGTGGAAATGAAATAATTATGATTGGGTTTATATTTTGAGAAATGAGTAATATAAAGTGGTATATATTATAACATAACTATGATGTAAGGGATATTGATAGAATAAATGAAAAACATAAATTAATAATCAACAGAAACTGATTGAATTCTATATCGATAACTATAATTTAAGAAATGGATGACAATAACCATTCATATCACATAGTTTGAATTCTTAATGTTGGAAGTCAAATATACTCAACAAAGGCAATGTAATAAAAATACATTCTATTATTTGGAGACATATACACCAAAACACGTCATCTTTTATCTCATGAGAATTTTTTATACATCAGGGTAGTATGTAATCATGAGTTCCATAATCACCTGATTATATCTTATGCATTCCCTATAAGAGTCAACAAGACATTTCATACAATTCCATATGGAAGATCTTTCTAAATATATACATTTAGATCATTATAAATCTAAATATAGAGATCAAATAAATCCAAATTTAGTTTAAAAATGTGGAGGTCCTAGATGACATCCCTAAATACACATAGAATTTATGCAGTATCATGAAAGGTATATGATGTACATTTTTCAATTAAATATAATAGTGGGTAAAATTTAAATGCTCTAGGTTATCCATGGAACATAATAGGGTTCGGTTGTTTTCATATTTAGGAGATTAATCATATGGTATGTAAAAATCCTTTTAATGGTTCATTTGGATAATATTAATACTCTAAGAAAAATTATTAAGGAGTTCTTATCTAGGTTTATAGTCATAATCACACAAATCGTGCATTAGAGTTATGAATGAGTCAGTTCCTAACCAACCATTTCCATGGTGATTACCCATAGGAGAATTTGTTTCATAATTTTATCCACCTTCAAGTATCCAAAGAGGGATTTATATTCTAGGAAACTAAATAGAATTTAACTTTACCAAATAATGGGATAGTTTTTCAGCATAGAAAATATAGAGTTATAAAATAGTTTTCCTAACACATTAATCAAAAAGAAATACCCGGTGGGATACTAATATAAACATGTAAATCCATTAAATTTAATGAATTCAATTTTAAAATTCCTTCCATCTTAATTGATTTATAACACAAAGAAAATAAGTGACAAATATTACATAAGTCATGGAATAAAGAAAATTGAGATGGAAAATCCCACTTATAGATTTGGTAGTTAGAGAATAAAAAATAATGAAATTGGTGGATAAAAATTGAACATATAATATCAATAAATGAATGAATTTTTTTTATAACATCCCAAATAGGTAGTTTATGAAAAAAATGATATTAGGTCTACAATACAAATAATGTCCCAAAGAGACAAATTTGAGATAGAAAACCCATACCTCATTTTGTGAAATATACAAACATAATTTAACATAATATAAAAAAAATAAAAAAATCTTAATCACTCAATTAAAATATTCAATGATATCTGTTTTTTATATTCTTCATAAATATTAATTTTATATATGAATTAAACCAATTTCCCACATCCAGTATTTATATTTTTGATTAGTTGTATTAGTTTCATAATTACATTGGATGTGTTCATTCTTTTTCAAAAATTTACCACTATTATATTATTTATGAAAATATTATGGATTTTTTATAATTATTCATGTTTTAAAAAATTACATTCACGAGTTTTTACCTTTTTATACATGATGATGAAATCGATAACAAGAACATTTTAGTGACACATTACAAACACATGGTGTTATATTTATTGTTTAACTTTATACTCATATAATACTTCAAAAATACTAAAAAAATATTTAAAAATTCATATTATTGTATACTATTAATTATTTTACCATATTTATCCATGATATTAATTCATTTTTTTATCGTATTGGTGGAAAAACTATCCCAACCAAGAACACCCACTAATATAATGATTGATTGTGGGGGTGGTTTAGTTGAAATATAATAAAAAAATATGAATTTTTATATAATTTATTATTAATTAGTTTGATATATGAGAATTATTAAAGTATTAAATTATGTATTTATTGGTATCAAATTATACTATAAAATGTCTACATGATTTTCATCTTTGAACTATTTTTACAAATATGTTAATTACCTATGATCATTTGTTGATTATATTTTTAATAGGTTATAAATTTTGTTCTATTAGAACCTTAATTACATCATTAACAAATTATTTACTCCATAAAACATTAAATTAAACATCATTTATGTGTCATGATGATAAATTACTTTCATTGACCCTAGTAGTGGTAGTTTGTGGGTATAAATGCATGAACATTTCATTTTTATCAATAGATGTGAAAAATAATTAAATAATGATAACGATGTTAATATAAGAACATTACATTATACAAAGTACAGTAAAATAGTTATATTAGTTTGTATTTCATATTGTTTTATGATAATGAATAAGAAAAGTTATGTAGTGTATCATACTCTTGTCCATGGACTGAATTTTCTTTATTATTCAATGTTGAAATGATGGACTTATGTTATCTATTGTTGAAAAATATTATAAATAAATTGAGTATTGTGAGGATAAAAATGTAATACTTTCTTGGATAAATTCTCGGAATAGGTTAGTCTTTATGTTGTGAGGGTGTTTCCCTTTTAATAGTG
Source organism: Viscum album (assembly GCA_963277665.1). NCBI lineage: Eukaryota > Viridiplantae > Streptophyta > Magnoliopsida > Santalales > Viscaceae > Viscum > Viscum album. The sequence continues at coordinate 1,984,678,444 of OY728138.1, read as the reverse complement.
AAGAGGAGGGTAGTTTGGGGAGTTACCCTAACATATTAAATAATGTAATGTAACAAAGAGTGGGATATTGGGACGAAAGGGGAAAAATACGAGGGGTGGAAAATTTGGGTTTAAATCACCTCAACCACTCCATTTCGATGAAACTTATTGTGTTTTAGGGCTTCTTGATATACAATTTTAACTTTTCCATAAATTTACATTTACCTCAGTAATTAATATTTTATCTGTTGTAATTAATTATTATTGAGATTGATACATTTATATTATTTTATCTTTATAATTTAAAATTCAAGTATCATTTTATCAAATAAATTTTTAAAATTAGTGAAATGTTACTTTATAAAAAGTACACCTAATATCATAAAAAATTCTTTTAGATAATTTATGTTTTTAATCATTATTGGTATATACAATATGATATTGTCATGGGTTCTACTTGAAATGAAATGAATTTATTTATTATACTAAAAATGACGGTTTGATTCCATAATGTATTTCCATATCCAATTCTCCCTCAAACATATTGATTCTGAGAGAATAAAAAAATCTATTTTATATTAATGTAACATCTGGATAAATCTTAAGAAATGAATATAATAGTATTTATAAGATCTAATAATATCTAAAATTATTATTTTTTGGTTAAAAAAATTAATATTTTATTAAATTAATGGGATTTAAACTTATATGTCGTTATTATATAATGATAATATCAAAAAAATCATGTTTCATAAAAACTGCCTTTGTTCTAAAACTAAACTTTCTCTTAAAGGATAAAAAATTCATACTAATTTAATTTTGATATGAATAATTGTAAAAATGAAATTTATTTTTTTAAATAAATTTATTAAAAGTAGGAATTAAAATTTCTAATATACTCTAGAATAAAAAATCGTAACAAGTGATTGTCCAAAATATGGTCTTTACCTATTAAATAAGAATCTCATGTGTTACATTATTCACTAAATTTATTATTTCATCCACAAAATTGTAGTGTATGTAAACCATTAAAAAACTTGGATACTCCTTCCAGATATCTTTATTAGGTTACCATGTTTCTTCTTCTATTGTGTTAATTCTAAAAAATTTCAAAAATTATTTTCATTGACCACGAGACACATGCTTTGTACTACTATGAATCTTAGTATGATTTTCCTTATAAGACAAATAATTCCCCAATTATATTTCCTCATATTTTATAAAATGTGTTTTATATAGCATGTATTTCAATCATAATGAAATATTTATGACATCATGTACATTATAATGGTTCGGAGATATACAAAATAAGTTATCTACATCACCTGTTCTTTATAGTACATCAAAAGGCCCAATGAACCTAGGGATTGGATTTTCCATTTTCTAAAATAATAAAACTCATTTTTATAGGGAAACCATAAATGACATATGATCCAGAATATTAAATTCCATGTATTTCATTCAATTATCATCGTAGATATTTTTTAATAATGGGATTCCTCAATATAATCAAGAATAGTTGATACTCAGTCAGTCACGCCCTCCACAGTCATTAGGCAAAATATCATTCATTCTCTAGATTCAGACTAGCACATATGAGTACAACACTTCTTTATATTAAATTCCACATATAGTTATACATTTAAGCTCTAATATGGGATATTATTGTATTTAAATTTCTAAAAATCTAGATGTCAAACCCACATACATTGTGTTTCAATAGAAAATGATCATAGTTTTTCTTAGAATTATTGGATAATCCATTAAAAAATTTTACGAGTCTGAGTATGATTTTTGGTTATTTAATTTTTCTTAGTGTATAGATCAATTTCATGTCTCTTCTATAATTTATATCGGAACAGAAGTTCATGATCAGATATAATCCTTAGAGGTGCCCCAGGAAACCATATAATTTCATTATATATAATAGATAATAGATTTTAGGATATTGATTTTATAATATTTCAATGTACTTAGAGGACATAGAACGATGTTCAATTAAAATCAATATGGAATCATTTTCCCTTTTTAGTCATTTAGGGTCATTAAAAAAGTTTGTTGTGATGTTATACCACTTACATATATATATGGGAAGAGGTTTCATGTCTACATCGTGTTTTTTTTTCATTATTTACTTGTTGGTGTATTATACATTTAGACACATAGTATACAATTCCATGATTCATACACTCCCATGACAAATATTCTTCTAAATAACAATTAATATTTCTGCTGCTAGGGTATATATGTAAATTATATCTACATTTTTCATCTATCACTTTCCTCTTTAATTACATATTTTATTAAACATATAATATCTTTCCAAAAATAAATACTATGTATATAAAAATGAGGTTCATAAATTTTCCATCATTTAATACAATATTTTTTTTATGACTTATCGTTATCTTAGTGGTATATCATTATTTTTTTAGAAAGGTTATTTTATAAAATTCATGTAAATGGAAATATAGATCACCACGCTTAAAAATAAAAATATCAAAAATCACAATGTATCTATATATAGGATACTTGTTAATAATTATCATGTACAGAACTCCATGGTCAATCTTTATCAATTCTCTAGCCACCTTTTCCATCCATGGGTGGTAGTATGTTGAATAATCATAATACTTGTGAAATTCAAACAATCCTCTACACTTCATGTTGAGCTCCTTCTCAAGTAAGATACACTCCAAACTCTTATGGTCGATATACATTAATTTTCTCACAATAGAGGTAGTTTATTTATATTTTTGAAAAATGGTTAAATTTTTGCGATCATGACCTTGAGTTTGATAGTTATGTTTAGTAATTTTTCAATTATGCCGATGTGTACGATATAATTCTGAAATTCCATAGATGGATTTATCCACATATATTATTTTGTGAATCATTATATATTAAAAATACTTATATACCTTTTCGTAATATTTATACTAATGAATTAATATTTATCTTGATTCCCTAATTGCAGTCTTACTCTCCCTATAATGATCCATCAACCTCTTATTTTCCTAATTTCCAATTAATAACTTCATTCTAGATAAGTCAAGGTTCATGAGAATATATCCTTATATAATGAGAATCGTGGAGAGGATGGCACACCTTGAATTCTCAAAATTAATAAATAAAATAATTTATCCATATTTCATTCTGATCTATGCACATATCCTATTATATACCTAACTAACCTAGTAACTATAAAATCCTAGAAAAACATCTTATAAAACAAGTAGTTGGATCAGTCTCCACATGGCCTGAAGCGCATCTCCTCGTAAACCAAATGTTACCGACTAATAGTGATGGTATAATATTGGTATGATGTGGAGACAATGAATTCATGATTAGAGTAGCACAATGATATACCAATGAATATGTAATAATATACTATAAAATCTGTAATAAATAAAATACGAAGTAGTATAAGATAAAAATAATAAATGAGTAAACATGGGAAACACCAAATATGACCTTGCATGCATGTCCATGTGATGATACCTAATAAATCATGATATATATAGAAGAAAATATGATACAATACATTAACATAGGAAAAATAAATGTCCCCATGGGTGATCTCCTGAATCATACGGAGTACTAGCTCAGTCATATGATCCTATATTCCATGTAAAATGAATAACACATACACAATATCAAGGACCTTTGAATAATCTGCTATTCTTGTGTATATTGGTATAATCATGTCCAAAGATTGTTTTGATATATACATAGTAGGCCCCCACCAATAGTGCTTGTAGAATAATCCAATTCTTAGATATAAAATTAGTATTTTGTATGTGTATCAAAAGTAAAAGAGTAATGAGAAATTAATAAATAACAAAGTTAGGATCAAAATCCTCAAGTAAACATAGCCCGACATTACATGGCTCATCTGAATCTATAAATATTTGAATAATTTAAAACCTATGTAAATGATATATGGGGGAATTTATAAAACCCCATAAAACATATGTCATGAGATGCACAAAACCAAAGCATACTATTTTTCTTCTAAGACACGTATGCTGGACAAAAATTAAACATCACTATAATTTACAGTAAAAATAATTTCCAAAAACTAAAAAATTAGCATCCCTATCCTATCTGAGCCGATCCATAATAAGAAACCCATTTATCAACCATGTAGCACCAAATCTACTCCCTACCATCATAGTCCATCCATTGTGATCGACGAATATCCTCAAAAGTGTCACAATAAACCTAATCCGAGATAACAACCCTTGTGTCTATACGTGGTATCAACATAGTGGGGACTGAGTCTCAATCATAGCCTAGTATAACTATCATGACACTGATCCCATCCAAGGTGTCTCTCTTAGGGATCTAATATCACACATGAAAAGGTAATAAGAATTCATAGTGATCCCATCTTGGCATACCCATATTTCCCCTTGTGTATGAAAAATCCATCAATGAAGATAATCACAATAATGGCGAGTCATCCAATGGTGTTACATGGTCGGAGAACCTGAGTATTACTCTTAGGTTTTATAATTCACTTGATCAGTTAAATTAAACAATAAAAAGGTCATTATATCAGGCATGAAAAAATATGAATAACGATTCCGTAAGAGTACCCCAACATTTAGCCATTTAATTTTTTAATAAAATCGGCCACACACACGAGGGTTCCAAATCCATGGGAAGTAACACAATTAATTTCATCCCATACCATTCATCCATGAAAGGTTCAATAGTAATATCATATTTTCAATTGAATAATTTGAACATTAACAGGGTGTTGGTATTATTAAAATGGTGATTTTATTTTAAAAAATCATTTAAAAATTGTTAGGAAGAAAAATTCTATCAAAATAATAAGAAATACTCCGTTTGTAGGTCTTTAAAAACATTTGATGACAATTCAATATATAAATAAAAATCAAACCCAAAAGGTGACGCTCTAAAAAACGCATAAAACATTAATAACTGGTGACTATAAGGACCCACAATAAAGGGGACATTTGGGTTGAGTTCATCACCTGCAAACGTACCAATGTGAGCCTAAAACATATTAGGATAGTTTTTATCAAATTAACATCATCAAATTTATCATTTATTGGGGACATTGGGTTAGTTTGAAATGTGGAACTTGACAACATTTTATAAACTTGACGAAACATGGGGGAAAATCTATAAATCACACGCCTTATATTGTGGAAGACATATACAACCAATATTGAGGTCTGATTATTATAATTTTTGATTGAGGGAGATAAAATAAATTGATGAATAAAAATTCAATAGAAAATTAAAAAGCATGCCCAAAAGGTGAGGTTCTAAAAAATGCATTAAAAATTTATAGTTGATGACTATAAGGACCCCCAATAAAGGGGACGTTTGTGTTGAGTTCAGCACCTCCAAATTTACCAATTTGAGTCTAAAAATATCATAAGATAGTCTGATCAAGTTAACATCATCAAATTTAAAATTTACAGGTGACATTGGGTTAGTTCGAAATGTGGCACCAGACAAAATTTTATAAAAATGAGGAAACTTGAGGGAAAATCTATATACCACATGCCTTATATCGTGAAAAACACATACAACCAATTTCGATGTTCGATTATTTTTTTGTTCAAGGGAAATAAAATAAATTGATGAACACCCTAAAAATAGGGTTAAATAGGCCACACAAAAATAGTGAAACATGGGGAGGTGTGGAGAAATAGAAGAAAGAAAATTTTATGGCTTACATAAATATTCCTAATTCAGCTGAAAATGAGATATTTGGCTGATGAATGAGGGAAATATCATGTACCATAACTTATATGAGGTGGAGGATTTGTTCATCAAAAAGAAAGGGAAAAGCATTGGAGAAAAAGAGTATAGATAAAGAGATTTTGAATTTAAATTATTTAAGGGTGAAATAATAAATTCACCCAATATACATGGGTAATGTTTTTTTCCCCATAGTTACCAACACATTCACCAACATTGCACTAAGGAACTTCCCAGGAACCCCCTCACATGGGCTGATTTCTCAATTTTCCTTACCATGTAGAGATTGTACCAATGACCACTGTCAAAAACAAACATAAATTTTCATTTTCCTATAAATCCTCCTACATTGTAACAGCATATCACGATTCACATCTATTTCCAATAGATCATGATTCATAGTTTCCTCTTAGGGCCACTTGATTTCAGAAAAATTGTGCACCATGCCTCCATCTTTCTTAAAAATAGATTTTATGCCCTAACACACCTGAAACATGAAGGGTAACCTATGAGAACCCTCAAACATTTAAAAAGGCCTAAGTACAACACTATAAAGTGTTCTAACACTTTGAATTTCTTTTAGAGACTTGTTTTAAGTGATGAAACCCCACCAATATGAAAACAGAAGATCCTTTAGAAAAACATTTTCTTGTCAAATAAATGGGATGTTATAGTATCCCAACCATAAAACTTCTCATCCTGATAAATCAGTTGGGAAACAAATTGAACACCACATATCCTAGTTAGGTTGTGACTATTTATTCCATCAACCATGTTGCATTTCCAATTCCCAACACACCTCAAATATTTGTTTATGAATACAAATCATAATCCCAAAGAACTAGAGATACCAGCAAATAATTGAACTATAACACCAATGCATCATATACTCAAGCATGTACTACCTGATACATGATCACATCATCATATTCCGCACCTCTCATCTCTATAATTTTTATTTCCTAATAGGATTCACAGTGTTCCTCTAATGGATCTACCGATTTAAAAATTACATTAGGATATCAATTATGAACATTTCATTATTCTCATCTTAAAATATCGGTCAACTCCCAATCCACCTACAAGTACTTTTAAACAAAAAATTGAGGAATACACTGGGATAACACACACCTCTCTCTCCATAGCTTGATAATGCAATTTGCAGATTCCAAACCAACCTAATATGATGAATTTAGAGGAAAAAATTCCAAGATGACTCTAGTTAACTACTCTCAAAACACATGGCTTAGACTATAGGTGTAATAAAAAAATCATGGGGAATTTTTAATTGAGTCACATTTCTATTTCACAATTCACTATTAATGATTATGGTATATAAATTATGGTGAGGTCTCTAGGAAAACCAACCACCTGAAGCTATTGTTCCCCATCACAAACATGGGTGCATTCCCAATTTATTCCTCCAGGATCACCACCCCTAAAACAACACATATGATCATGATTGGGGTTTAATGTAGTCTCAGAATCATTAAAAAATTTCCAATGATATCGGCAATTGAAACCATTATAAATAAAATTTACAATCTGTACATGGTTAAATTTGTGAAATTCCTCATCATGAGAACTCTATCATTCTTTTTTCATAGTGAATTTTATTGAAAAAATATTTTTTCTAGAAATCGATAAGAAGATTCATCTGGAAACATTGGTTATAGAGAAAAAGGGTAAAATTTTCTTTATCGTATCATTTTAAAAATATTTTTTAATGTATTTTAATAAAACATGTATAATATAAGAAAACAGGTTCTATGACTATAAGGGAAAAATCATGTTTTTTGAAATATATTTTCTAAAACACCTTGAATTCCAAATAATATTAAAATGGTACTAATAAATGAAAAAGGTCATGATTAACCAGATAATAATGAATAGTTTTATAAAAAAAGTGTTATATAATCTCCTCAAATGTAAATTCCATTGAATCCTCATTAGTATTAGTCTTGAGTAAAATAATCTTTAAGCATACCAATGTATCCCATTCCAATTTGATAAATTTTATATGATAACCCCCTTGAAGTAATAATATTCACGGAAAATATAATATCTTGCCAATAAATTTATTCTTGAAATCACTTTTCAATGTATGTATACAAACAATATAAATGAAACTAGGTGTATAACAAAAATTAAGCCTTAATGAAAAGTAAATTGATATGAGAATCCCTCTCCTAGAAATCCATTTTTGGGTGAACGTCTATTAACATCATTTTTAAAAAATATATGATAATTGTTTACATTCTTGATAAATTTTTTACATGTTTATCAATTTTTGTATTTCTATTTTTACTGTATTGTATAAAATTACATAAAAAATTTATATTATGTCGGGTGTTTGGAAAAAATTCAGTTTCTGTGTTAAAAACGATATTGGTAGGTAAACTATACTCAAATGTGTAATTATATAACAGCTCCAAAATATTAATCATGGAATAATAATCCTATTTATAAATCAATTATAATATTAAATTCAATCATGAAATGTGGTTATGAAAAATTTATCAACGATACAATCTTGTAGATGATAGGTCATTTGTATGCATTAGTAATATTCTCATTTTTCATTAACCATTTTAGAAAGAGAGTAAGTATCATTATATCATTCTATAGTAATCATTTTTTCATAAATAAAATATTATTTATTCATATATATTTATATATTTATTTCCTATGATTTAAATAAAATAACATCGCGTCGAGGAGGCGGTTGTGCACATATCGACAATCGGCATTATCCATTTTTAGTGTGTGAAATTATAACAAAAAATGATATATATATATATATATATCAAATAATTTAATAATTTCATTAATATAATATAATTTTCTAATGTTTAATTATATCCATCCTTTTTATGTTCCACATATATTTTGAATGAATCACATCGCATTGAGGGAGCAATAGTCCACAAACCCACAATCAATGTAATCCTTTTTACACAAAATAGAATGTACAATGATTTGTGTTATAAAATAATTAAATAATAATATATATATAATATATATAATATATAATATATATAAATTGTGTGTCTCTCATAATGTACACAATGAGATGTGGTAAAGGAAAGATGAACATTCATCATTTTGTGAGGCATTAGTTCACCATAAACTTAAATTGTATGTTTATGACACATTAGATGGAAGTATGTGTATTTATAAGATGAAAATAGAATAAAAATAATATTATATTTATTAAACTGGTTCTTTATAAAATAATAGAATTATAGTATTTTAGGGGTTGGATAATTTAAATAAAACTAAAAGGCATTAGGAGAGATGTTACCTCTTATTCCGATAACTCCTAGTTTCAACCATAATATTCCATGCATTACATTATGAAAAAGGTGAGTCCTCTATGATTAGTGGAGTTATGTTCAAATTTTATTTTGAATGATACTGTTTGATCAATTGTGGCCTTAGAGGTGTGAGGAATTGGTAGGATAGTATGATTTTTTATAATTTAAGAGGAGTGGCAGTGTTGTAATATTTTGAAAAAATAATTCGATGCATCTTTTTCAAGTTGATTGCTAATCCAATAATGATCTGATTTATTGAAATTATATAATAGTGTATATATATTTTCATTGAATATCTCTTTGATAGTTTTATATGTATTTTAGGGCCTTATGTTTAATGGTAAGTCCAATATTAATATTAATTTAGCCTTCATCGTAGAAATTAATTTTTTTTACATTCACTATAATTTGGGTTAAAAACTATGACGGTGTCATTAGAAATTATAAATAATTATGATTCCAAATAAGGAATTAATATTTATAAATTATAATAATTGATGTCGTATAAATGAAAGTAAATATAATCCTGCATGGGAGACTACAATACATGGTTGTAATGTAAAAAGTGATTAAATGTTTGATATATTATTATATTAATTATCAAAATGAAATTTACAATAATGACCTAAATTGAACCAATTGATAAAAATATTATCTAATTATAGTTAAATAAAATAAAAATTATAATTTAACCTTGTAAAAAATTAGTTGAAAAAGTAGTATTGAACTAAAATTCTGTAGTTTTAATTATTCATTAAATATTAAATGTTTTGGAAAAATATTAAAATTTAACCATAATAAATTCTTATATTTCTAATTCAAATATGAATTTTATTTTGTCAAATTAAATAAATTCATGTTTCAAAATTCATATTTTAAATGGGATCTCCCATAAAAGACGGTATAATTACCTTTGTAAAAATATAGGGTTTTATGTGTAAAATAGAGTTTATTCATATCTAATGTTTATCAACCCAAATAAATGAATATAAAACATATATTATTTAATATATAATATTTAAAATAAATTAATATCACTAATTAATTGTAATTAATTTAATAAATTAATGTATAACAACTCATTGAAGATAAAACATGTTTTCTATAAAAATATTCACGTTATATTCAATTTATTCAATATTCGTTTCTATTTAATTTATATCCAATTAATTCATTATATATTTGTCTAAAGAATAATTATTTTAATTTTGTGATTAATATTCATAACTTCTAATTTAACAACTAGTTTGTATCTCATTAAATTTTAATAATATTTTATTTTTTGATAAAAATCGGTCATGTGTGTTACACAAGCCATCGAGCAAGGGTTCGCTTGCATGTAACTCACGTTAACTCAGTGACTCGTTAAATGAAAAATATATAATATATTTTAAATTGTAAATATATTATAAATTTTATGTATATTATATTACCATACATTCTTGGTGTCACATGCAATATATGCTATCAAATACAAGGTTCTTACTATATATTTCCGGGGTGTCACATTCGATCAGTCACCTAACATGTTAATCATTACAAGCTACTACATAAGAAAGAAACAGTAAAACATGGATTATAAGAAAGCATGATAATTTAATTTATACAATCATGTTAATTAAATACCTATGAAGGTGATAACTAAACATATTAATGAAATTTATAATGTCCCATATAAATTAAATAATAATAAAACACACAAAGATCATCAATAATATTAAAACATCCAAAAAATGAAATCATTATGGCATTGAATATTCATGGAATTTGAATCCCCACATGACAATAATTCTGCATGAAAGGCTTCCTCTATGCCATACCAGGCCAAGGGTAAATACAATAACCACATAAATTAGCAACCTAATAAAGTTATATTATCTCTAATGTTGATATAAAAATTATCTATAATAGAAAACATAATGAACAACAATCCGAAACCTGGAAACTTGGACTCTTACATATACATGGTTTGATTACTCCATGTCATTTCTATTAACCACGTGTTGAAACATACCTTGTATCCTATCTACCATCCCAAAATAGTAAGATAAATGAAAAAATAATACTATGATTTGACCTTGTAACATCCCGACCTGACATCTTTTTAAAACAGAAGCCCGACCAGTCTCTACATTGCCTCAAGCATGCCTCCCCATACATCAGAGGCTTCTGACTAGCTATGAGAGTATAATTTTTTTATGTTGGGTATACTATACCATCATGATCAGAGTTTATAAGTGTTATATCATAAAATAAGAAACATAAAATTGAGGAAGAAATCAAAAATGAAATGAATAGTAGTATAAGATAAATAGAATAACTAATTTATTATTCCCAACCTCAAATAAATCCTTGCATGCCTCTACATTTTTTGAAACCAAATAACCATGAAACATAAAATAAGTGATATGACCCAATAAATTAAAAAATAAAATAAAAACCCATGTGGGTATCTCTACTACCATATTGAATACTAGATGAGTCATATCCTCCCTAGTCCCTGCAAAAAAATATAGAATATAAGGTAAAATTCAAGTACATGTGTAAAATTGGATTGGCTCAGGTACCCTATTAGAATAGTGGCCCGAGAATGTTGTTAGATATACACAATTAGACACCACTAATGGTGCTTATGGGATAATCCAATTCACGAATATAAAACATGATATGTGCATATACATCAAATGTAAAGTAGAAATGAGAAATAAATATATAACCATGTAGGGATCAAGCTCCTCAAGTACACATCGCATGGCCATTACTTTATCGACAAATCCCTATAGTTTATGACCCATGGAAAAGCTATAGAAATGATGTTTGGTGTATGTGATAAACATGACTTAAATTATATATCATGAGATGCACCACACCAATGAATATGAATTTTCATGGAGGAAACATCCCTTTCTTAAAAACAATATATCATAATATTTTTGTGGAAAATTAATTTCAATATTTAAACACGAAGCATCTTGGATCTGTTTGAGATGATCCGTAAGAAGGAACCCATATTTCACACTTTGAGTATCATTTTTTATTATAATCGTTTAAGTCCATCCAATTCCATCCATGAATGGACTCCAAATTATCCCTCTTATGCTAATGTGAGAAAAATAATTCTAATCACTTACCTATAATAAACAAAAATGGGAAAGAGGCTCACTCGTGGCTTGATGTAGACATTTATCCATTGATCCCATCAAGGTGTCTCTCCTAGGGAACTAGTATTATTTATTATGAAGTAGGAATAATATAAGGTGATATTATCCAAGTGAGAAAGTATCACCCCCATAATATTGAAAATCTATCAAAAAAATCACAAGTACAATTAACTCTTCTATATAATTCTATGAATGTAAAACAAGAATATTAGTCAGGTCATTAATAATTTACATAGTTAATGAAATTAACCAATAAAAAGGCGACGAAAACATGGATTCCATAATATGAAGAAGGATTCCTTATGAGGGACACACACATTAGCCATTTTATTTTCAAAAAATTGGATCCACAAACACAAGGAAGCAACACCTAAGAGTGAGAGAAAAAATAATTTCTTGGGAATACCCATACCATATTGATAATAAAGGCATAATGCTCTTATAACTTTTATAATTCAATAATGTTCACCTCATCAAGGGTTTTTACTTGAAACCATGAAATTTATATTAAAGAAATTAATTTAGTTAGCTTTAGGAAAACAAATTCCACCATAAAGAAGAAACAATACCCCACAAGGTTGATTTTGAAAAATGAGCATCATAATTAAAGACATGAATAAAAAACACACCCAAAAGGGGAATCACTAACAAATGAATACAATATTTAGAGGGAGTGGAGATATAGACCTAACATAAATGGGTGTCTCAAGATGTGTTCATAACCTCTAACCCTTCCATAGATGATAAAAACACATCATAAGACGGTCTAGGAAATCTAACATAAAAATATTTTAAATTAAAACTGACACGAGGTTTTTCTGGAATGCGGCACATTAAAACATTCTATAACAATAATGAAACTACATGGTATATAAATATATATATATATATATATATCATAACTTATACAATTTAGGGTAAATCCATTCAATATTGAGGATAGATCCACTATAGTTCGAGATAAGTCGACTAAATGGATGAAGAACCTTAAAATAGGGTGAATTATGTTGCACAAAAATAGCACAATAGTAGAGAGAATCACAAATAGTTTATATATTACCATGGGCTTTCCGAAACTTCTGATGGAGAGCATTTTTGATAACATATGAGGGACATATCAACAACCCAACCTTGGAATAGGGGGGGATTCATGTGTAATGATTAAAGGAACTCATATTATTGAAAAATATGTGGAAAAGAGCATTTAGAATTTATGTCCATTAAGGGGGAAATCATAATTTTACGAAAAATACATTTTCATGTGATTTGGCCGCATGATTCGACAAACCATGTGCTAACTGTCATTAAAGAACTACCCAATAAACCCATTGCATGGACTGGCCCTGAGGTTTTGACAACCGTGTGCAGCCTATGAAAAATTCCACTTTCAAACACCAAAATAACACTGGACACATATGAAGCTCCACCCACACAGCTACTCTAATCCATGTGGTATCTTCATCTCTACTGCATCAGGATTCATGACTTCTTCTAAGGGCCACATAGTTTTTTGAAAAAATGTGTGTGCTTCCTAGTTCTTCATTAATGTGATATTTCCTACCTCAACACCCCCAAATCTTGATAGAATGTAATAGGTATGCCTCATGCCTTTAACGAAGTCTAAAAATAACCCTTTAATTTATTCCATCTCATATATATTCATTATGATCCTTTTTTTTAAATAATGAACGTCCCACAAAATTGAAAATTCCACCCCTTCATAAAATTTTCCCCTGAAAAAAAAAAGATAACATGATATTGAATGGACAGCCTCACACAGAAATAAAGTTTTCAATACCATTTATTAATACTGACGGTATTTTTTTACCCTTATTATCATTTTTCAAGAAGAAGGTATTCTTCATAAAATTTTACATTAAATATTCCATATTCCATAAAATTTATCCCATCCTCCAATTTAATATTTTGAATTTGTGGCCACTATTAGTCTACTTATCTCGTTTGTTGATACACCACCAAGATGATTTTTCATTTCGGATACATCTTTGTGTGAGAATGAACTTCTTTAGGGAAATTATTGATTATTAATCTACGAATGGATTTTTAGTTCTGAATAATTATAGATATTTTATCGACATAATCCAGCATAACATTGTTGTACCATGTTCTAAATGTGTAGTTCACTCTACTTGCATGGCATTAATTTTCAGGACCTATTTGAACATCCCAAATATGGTTATTAAGTGAGTATCCCCAAATCCATCTTCATATACCTTCCCAGAGGGAATATCCCTACACTGACTAAGAGTGTTGATCTTATTCACATTCCTCTCATTAGTCTCCATCATTATATAAGAGAATAAACAATACAATAAAATGGTATTTAACTGCATTATACTATTACAATTATGTTTTCATGAGTGTTTCATAAAAACAATAGGGTCTATTAAAGATCATATGGTATATAACAAAGTTCCTATTAATTTATTCCCCCCATGGTATATATAAAATTACCCCAAATACCAAATATAAAATCTTTTACTATAGTAACCGAGAGACAATATATATATTAAACTATTGTTTCAAAATAAAAGAGTTCCAAAAGGATCCAACAATTTATTATATTTAGAATACTATAAATAGAAGATTATATCATTTGAATATAAAATTGCAACATGAAACAATTCTGAGAAAATGAATTTCCCTTCTACCATTTCCCCAAAAATTGCACGTATATCCCCTCACGGTCATCTAGAGAGAGGAAAAAATAAGGATAAGATCAAATACTTAATAAGGAGCATATCTTTTTTGACAAATTCATAATATAAAAACGTTCTTTTTGATATGGATGGAATAAATGAACTATATTAATCCATAATCAACATCAAATATGGGAATTTTATATCCATTACAAAAAACAAAAACATCAAAAATAATAATCATTAATATCATTCTCATTTAATTTATAATTTCAAATATTAAAAAATTTATTCTAGTCCTTTTTCAAACACACATCTTATTATAGGGAGTGGTAAACACTAAAAACATATTTGGTCTCCTCAGAAAAATTTAATCTATATAGTGATAAATAATTATTTTCCCCACCCATCACCTAAGTATGTTCAATACATTAACTACATGAGCTGACAAGAATTTTCATATGATTCCTAAATCAACCTATTCCTAAAAGATTACATGTTTGTCCATATAATGATAAATTGGAAAATAAAAGACTTCTCTATTCAATATAATAATTATAATATTGAGTATAACATGTCGTAATAAACACAAAATCCATGATATATCATGAATTTAATATAAAGTATTCGTATTAATGAAATATATTGGAAAGGGTACTTTAAAGGTGATGGGTTATCCTTATAAGATCATAATTGGGTTTAATAATTTTTATTGGTAGGAAAATAAATATTTTGACAGAAAAATCATTACTCATGGGTCATTAAAAGTGTGGGTATATTTCCAAGCATATCCCCCAAAAGTGTCCAGTTATATAAAGAATAATATTTCCACTCAATATAAATCATGGTTGTGATTGATTACAATATCAACCAACCTATTTGTGGATGATTAAACCTAGGTTTATTTATTCCACACCTGCATCCAAATTCCTTTACCCTTCAAGGTATTTATTTTTAGGAGAATATTCACACTTTAAAATGGAAAACAACGATGTATGGTATTTTCCCAATGGAAAATATTGAGTTTTATAATTATTTTTGAAAATTCAGAAATAAATATTTTTTGAGGGGGGGATCAAAATATAAACATTCAAAACCCATAAAATAAAATAAAAATATGGTTAAAAATTCTCCCATGTAAATTTTTTCACCAATGAAAATGAAATTAGGGGGGATACAACATGAGTGGTAAGGAATGGTAATAAATACAAGAAAAACGTCACATATGGCTTCATTGAAATTCAATCAAAAGAAATTAAATATAGTATCTAGGATTTGATAACAATATAAATTGATAAAACATAATTTAAGGATATTACATCACAAATTCGAATTATATACACAACATAAAAAATTTAGGTGTATAATAAAAACCATAACCCAAATAGAGGAATTTGAGATTGAAATTTCATTCCCCTTATCATAAATTAAATGAATGTATTGTAACATCATGTTACATAATCAAATATATAATAATTACATTATTTATAACCTTACTCAAAACATTTTCTCCAAAAAACATCAAAAATATTAATTTTTTTTCTAATTTCTACCTATTTTTCACATTAGCGGTATATTGTTTTGATATTTTGTACTAGTTTAATAATAGAGATGTAAGTTTTTAGTAATTCTCCAAATTCATTGATTAAAATGTCAATAATTTTAATATTTGTATTTTTTTATAATTTTCAATAATTTAATAAAATCTTTTCATGTGTTGTTATTTGTTATCCTTAAAAAGGAAATCGATAACAAACATGTTTTAGATATTCATGTCTATTAAAGGGTATTTTCACAAATGATTAATTATATATATATTAACTCAAAAATAATCCAAATTAGTATTTATGAATTTTTATAACATTATGTGATTAATTATGTTCCCATTTTCATCAGTGATATAAGTTCACATAATTGTTCAAGTTGGTGGTTATGCAAATTGAAGCATAAAAATTCATTTATTTAATGAATGTTTCTAATGTAGTTTTGTTGTAATATCATTATAATAGGTCAAAAATTTATTATTTAGCTTTCATAAGTGTGATATATCATAATCATAATCTATGTAAAAAATTAATAGTTTGGTATGATAATATTACATAATTTTTGAAAAGGACTTTATATTTAGCATGTATGTTTAAAGGATTGGATTGATGCTGGTCGTTTCTTATTTATATCACTAATAGATTCTCTAATTTTTTGTAAAATTATATTAATGATATTATGAATTTCATATTTCCAAATTAAACAATTATAGGAAACATCAATTATGGATGGTGATGAAAAATGAATTTCTTTTTTTGAGGATGTGGTTGTCTGATTTATGGATAAATGATAATTTAGTTTTTCTTTGTGAATGGGATATATCAATAAAAAATGATAATACTATTAATATAGGGACCTGATGTAAAATAAATGAGTAAAATATATTTATATTTTATTTGGTCAAATAAATTTTGAAAATATAATTAAAAAACATAGGTAGTTGATAATACACATGATGGGGACTCAAAGTTTCCTTGGAAGTATCCTTGAAAATGAAGGCCATTAACTAAATAATGGTGAAAAAATATTTAAAGATTATAATATAGTTCTAGGAGGATACATATAGAATAGTTTCAATGATAAATTTGATGAAAATGTTAGTATTGAGGTGTTGTGGGTATTATTGGTTTATAATGGAAGTGAAGTGTAGTTTGAGGAGTAACCCTTAAATTTTCAATAATGTAAAACTACTATTAAACTTTCAATTTGAAAATGGTAAAATGAGGTTGAGGTTTTTTGTCTGGGTTGAAACTCACACAAACCACTCCACTTTAGATAACATTAACTATTTCTAGGATTGTTTTCACTATTTAACTTTTCCCTAATTTACATTTACCTTGGTTATTAAGTTTTACCCATAGTCATAAATTTTATAAAGGGTGGAAACTTTTAACTAATTAGATAATAATAATTTATAAATTAAAAATAACTTTTTTAAAATAAATTTTTTAAATGATTGATATGTAAATTTCAAAATAAAAACACTTTGTCACATAAAAACTAATATTTGAAAAATAAAGTTATTATCATTTAAATATATATATATATATATATATATATATAATATAAAAATATCTCCAATTGTAATTACAATTAAAATAAATGAATTATTATGAATCAATTATAATGTGTGATGAATCCAAGGAAATTTAAAACTGAATCTATTATGAATATACATCAATAAAATTGAAATATGAATTTTTTTTATCAATGAATATTTATAATTAATAATTGACAGGATGCAGTAAACAAAAGTGATGGGATGACTGGTGTATGACATGCTTGTGTCCCCTTCAATCATAGTTGTTAATGTCTCATGAAAATATCCATTGGGATTTATTTCATTTTCTTCAATGTATTAGTCAATTCCACTTTTCTATTTCGTTTTATTTAATTTCTATCCATGTGTATTCTTCCTATGATGTATCCCTATTTTCAGCTCTGTTTGTAACAACCCAAACATTTATCAATTTAATTTCTCCATTATTATAACTATGTTACATAATATAAAACACATACATGTCATGTAGATTCAAATAAAAACATTCATCTCATTAAGGAAGAAGGAAATAAGTAATATTCATTGAAATGAATGAACATATACAGATGGAATAGTAACATTTAGTTTGGAGGAGTAACATGACCCTTCAGAATAGAAATATTCCTAATAGAATAATAGCCTCACTTATGAATTTATAAATAATATTTTGGAATCTTATAAATGAAAATACTATAAAATTATTACATAGTATAATTAAATAAATATATAAAACGTTATAAATGTTGTGTTGGTATATTTATAATATGTAAATGTATAATTACAAATTTATATTAAATGTAATGATTTAAATGAAAATTTATATACATAAACTTTATACATAAATTAATATTTTGGTTTCTTATATTTATATGTTAATTTTATGATACCTTAATTAATTTTTTAACTATTGTGAAATAGATTATTATATTCAAATATTAATTTTTCCCATAAATTATTATTTTAAATAAATTTTAATTTCTATAATTTTGAATATTATTTTACTAAACTTTTTTTCATTTTTTAATTATACACTTCATTAAATTTTTATAGTTAATATTTGGGATTTTTTAAATTAGTTGATTTTTTTGAATAATGGCATACGTTAATTTACGATATTTAATAAATACATTAACTATTAAGTCAAATATTATGTATTCCAATAATGTAAAAATATCTTTATTTATTTAAATTATATAGATATAGGGTATAATCAACTCATATTCATAAGACAAAATTATAAAATAATGTATAAAATAATCAAAAAAACTCTCCTCGCATCCCCTATAAATATCACCCCTCAATGCCTCTTCACCACACATCTCCAAAGAAATTAAACTTCTCCAAATTATACCAAATAATCTATCCAAACCTCTTCCCCATGTACAATATCCATTGGTATAAAAAATATCTTATCCAATTTCTTTAATGATGTTCTCAAGATCATTAAGCTCACGAGGTAAAGTCCTCTTCCATTTTGTTTGAATTTTATTTCATGTTCTTTTATTTTATTATTCACTCCTCAAAAAACCTCATAATAGATGATTGATAAATATAGTATCATAAATATAATATAATTTTATAATGTTTTTATATTAATCCAATATTAATCATATTCTCCTTTCTCTCTTTTATTCTAAAATTCAAAACGTCATCTGTGAGGTGTTGATTTATTACCTTTAAGGAAAAAAGTTTTCATTTTCCATTACCACCTTATAGTATGGTCATAAAAACATTATAATTATTGAAAAATATTTTAAAATTTATATAATAATTTTTTTATATTCTTGAACTATAATATATATATATATAATATTTTAAATCAAAATAAAACATGATTATTATGATTTAAAACCACAATAATTAATCCAAACGATTATCATTATGATTTTATCTAATGACTAATATACATATATGGAAACATAAAATTTAATACCAATTTAACATAAATATGTTCACTGATAACATATTACTACATTTCTATATAATTATTCCCATCTTACGTGAAATTATATTCTTTTAGATAAGAAAAATTATGTGGAAAACAATAAAACGAACACTCTCAGAATAAAAGAATTGAATAGTATAACACGTAAAAATGGAAATAAATGTACTTAAATTTTTTTTAATGAGTCGTATAAATGTAAAATATGTTCATGTATTTCATAATAAATAAATATAATTTTATAATCATTTATATAATAGTGAATAAATAATTCATACATAAGATTAGGGGATTTTCAAACACGAATTCCTTTCTTTTGGTTATTACTCTTCGATTCAAAATATTAGTATGTATATTCCATTAATATTTCTCATATATAATTTATTTTTTCTTAACTATTATTTTTTAGGATATACATGTATCTTACCTAAATTTTTTGATAAATTTGATTATTTTTCTATAATAAACATGTTTCTAAAAAACAACTTTTACTTATCTTGAGATTATTTCTACTTCACTCAAGATTGATAAAACGTATAAAAAATATGTTATTAACTTTTAATTTTGGTATAACCAGTGTCTATTCATGAAAATATGCACTATTAAATTCTCATGAAACCCATTACTTTTCCATGGATTTTATAGAAATGATTTTTATACATTCTATGTGGCATCCACGATTATGTAATTTTTATGACGTTATGGGTATGCTTGAAATTATATTGAATTCAATTTATTGGGTAGTGTGATATATAACCTAAAATAAGGTTAAATATGTGTGACCATAATTATATATTTGTTCATAATTATGTTTTTATGATTATAAACACACATTATGTGCTCACATGATTCTATTTTTTTCACTACTATGTGAGGTATTTAACCACTAAGACATAGTGTTTCACTATTATGAATTTACACATTGTATGCCCTTATATTATTCTCCATACCATGATAATTATGTTTATCCCAAAATTTTCTTATGATGATTATAATGATGAATATCACCCATTTTATATTTATTCATTTTCATATCTATCTTCTAACATGGGTTTTAGCTCACCCCTTTGATATATATCATCTGGTGACTACATATACTAAGTAGTACAGGAGGGTGACTAAGAAGATAAGGACTTATGAATTAAATCATGTTTATGATTTATAATGTAAATTTTATGTTTATTCTTAATTTTCCCAAGACATTAATCCTTTATATTTTGGATTTTCACAGTATTATATTGTCTATCGTTAAAATGAAGTAACAATAACGTAAAAACCTAGGATCTCTATAGGTTATATCTAAGAATAGTTTTGTTAATTTGGTAATTTGGAGAGAAGAAATGACTTAAAACCATTTTTCTGAGACTATGTACATATTAGAAACCAATAATCATTTTTTTAAATTCATCACATTGGGATCCCACAAGACATGATTTTAGAGTTAATTTATAAAAGGAATATAGTATTTATTCTTGATATGTTGATTTGTATTTTGTTCCAAACATTTATTTTTTAGAAAATGGTGGCATACATGAGAAACCAAGACAATATCCCATGTTATGGTAATAGAAGTAAATTCCAGAATTACATCACTAATTCCTTCAAAGGTGGAGTTAAAACTTTCTTGGTGATTATTACCAAGTTTTTTAGCTATGAAAAATGACCTAAGTAATATGGAAAATCCTTATTCACCTATGAAGGAGCATCTATATATTGAATATTTTATTCATAAATAACCAACGACATTTATTGGATCATCTAATTTAATTGTTATTGAATAGTGGGTCAACTAAATAGAGAACATCTTTTATATGCATCATTGTTCTATGATGAATAAGGTGACTCCAACCTTCTATAATTTAGTTTGTTAGGCTGATAAATGGTGGAAATTGATTAAGAACACCAAGATGATGTATGAAATTGGTGATATGGAGTGGTATTTCTTTAAGATTACATTTCATAATATGTATTTCCCTAGAACAATTCATTAAAATATTTAGTGTGAAATAGTTGATCTGAGGAAAATGTATGGTGAATCATTCATGGATAATGAAATAACATTCAAATGGATTACAAGGTACACCTTAGGTTTAAAAATCAATAATTATATAAAAAATAGATATATAATTATGTGGTTTAAATCCAAATCCTCTAAAGGCTATTGCAATTAGAGACATTGGTAGTTATAGATAAGTTGTTTGATTCACTCTAAAGATAAATATGGAGTTTTAAGAATTATTCCATGTCTATGGAGAAAATAAATACATGTTATTTTTTCAGGATAGATAATCTAATGATAATTGTGGAATAAAAAATCATCCACTCACATTTCGGAAAAAAATAGATGAAGAATCATTGGATTTAACTCAAATAGTAGGTGAAATGATTAAATTGGGGGAGAGAGGGCCACCAAGATCCTGAATTTCAAATAGACATAAGTAATTTAGAAATTGTGGTGGAGTAAAGGAGGTCACCACATATATTACAATTCTTCAATTATAGGGAGAAAGGGAACTATACTATCCAGTTAAATAACCCTCAAGTCCTCAAGGGTAACCAACATCAGTTTCCACTAATGACAAAGGGGAAATGAAAATCATATGTCATCCCTATTAATGAGGTGGAGTCAAAAAATTATGAGTTTATAGGTTCCATGGTTAATCATTCAAGAATAGAGAATGTATTTTTTGATTCTTGTTCTTTGAATTCATTCATATCTTTCAATTTTAGTAAAACAACTCCAACACCACCTCAAAATATATACCATGAGTTATATGTGAAAATAGTGAATGAGGAAATTATTAAATCCAAATTATATTAGTACTCCACAATTAATCTTTGTGATTTGAACTGCCCAAAAAATTTGGTCTTACATCCTTTAGTGGTGTTTCGTGCTATATTGGGAATGGATAGGTTATCTTTATACAAATCCAACATCAACTCTTAGTAAAGGGATTTCATTATTCATATCTTGATGAATCCCTTAATTATATATATGTTTTAGGAGTATGATGAATATCATTTATAATAAATATCTCAATTTTGGATATCGTTTCTTTATGAGAAAACTTTTTTTGCTAAAATTATTAAGACAAAAGAGCAAATCATGATCGAAGATAAGACCATTATGAAGAAATATAGTGTAGTGTTCCCTTGAAGAATTTCCTATTATTCCTCTTGACTAAGAGGTTGATATCTCAAATTAACTTATTCCTTGACACCATCGTATAGTAATGACACCTTATAGAATGTCAACCATAATAATGAAATAACTGAATATGTAGTTACATACTAATCTAGAAAATGGTTTTATACACACAATTTCTTCACCATAAAGTGTTTTAATTCTCTTAATCAGAAAAATAATGGATAAATGAACCTACCAATTGATTATAGTGAGTTCAACAAGATCATGATAAAGAAAAGTAACTCCTCTAATGGATAACTTAATTGTTCAGTCATCTACGTGGGACCAATTATTTATCTAAGGTGGATCTTCAGTCGGGATATCCCAAATAAAGGGTAAAAAGGAAAATATTCCGATAAATTTATTTCAAATGAGGTATAGAAACTATGATTTCATAGTAGTCATCTTCAGAATCACTAGTTACCTAATAATATTCATGGACATGATGAATTGATTATTTGTAGATTAACTCAATAAATATTTGGTGTACTTTATTGATGATATTTTTTATATTCTACAAGAGAAAGGAGGAATTTGAGGAGGATTTGAGTATTGCGCTAAAGACATTATAAGGGGATAAGCTATATGAAATGTATAATAAATGTGATTTTTGTGTAGAATAAGTATCGTTTTGCGGGCATGTTAACACTAGAAAGGGAATATATGTGGACCCTTCCAAGATAACATAAATCGAAGAGTGGCCCAGGCCAAAATCAGTTATAGAGATCCATTTTCTACATTTTCTAGATACACATTACTGATGATTTTTGAATAATATCTCATTATTGTCAAACCCACTAACCATGTTAACTCATAAAGGATTATTGTTTGTCAAGACAAGTAAATGTGTTGTTTTCTTCAAGGATATGTAATAGAGGATTATAAATACATTATAACTATACTACAAAAACGTGTAGAATAAATATAGTTATAAAATGATGATTAAGAAAAGAGATTATGATATATACAGATGAAAAATGATATAGTGATATCCTACACCTCATGAAAGTTAAAAATTCAAGAGACAAGCTAACCAGCATATGATCTTGTGTATGCCTCCTTGATCTTCACTTTGAAAATATGGCAGTGTTATGTATATGGGGAGATGTGTGATATATATATTTATTATAAGAGAATAAAAATATATATTCCCATATGAGGTTATTAATATATTTTATTGAAGATGGTTAGAGCTCATCATGGATAACTACTACTGAATCCACTACCATCTTGGTATGAAAAATAATGTGTTGGATGCTCTAAGTAGAATAGATCCTACAAATTTATCTATGATGAGTATTGAGAATGATCCTGTCTTCTTATATTTTCAATGGATGTACTTAAGAATCATTATTGTCATAACATCATCATTCCTTTACCAAATGATTGATCAAACATCCCTCACAGATAAAATAAAGGATTCCCAATGAAATGATATGGAAATTTAAAAGAAGTTAGAAGCTATCAAAAAAGAGAATGCCCGAGAGTTCAAAATTGTTGAGGAAGGAGTTGTATGATTTGATTATAAACTGTGTGATCCATGAAATAAATTGTATAATAAAGTGATTCATAATGATTCACATAGATCAATATTATCTATTCACCTAGGAAGTACAAATATGTATCAAGATCCCCCAGAGAACTATTGGTAGGACAATATGTATAAGGAGATCAATGAATAAACATCAATGTGACTAGTATGTAAAAAATTTAACCATAAAAGTCAAAAGAATAAGGTGATGATGAAACCATTACCCTTACTAATATGAAAATAAAAAACATCACTATGGAATTTTTTGACAAGACATCTGATGGAATATAGAGGAAACATGGCTATTTGGGTTTTTCGGGATCATCTCAAAATGATATCTCACATCATATAATTTCAAGAGGACAACTCACATAATATACATCCAAAGATATAAATTAGAGAATTTTCAAGGGAACATAGATTTCCATTATAAATTGTATCTGAATGAGTTATATGATTCACATTTATTCTTTTATAAACGTATCCATCTTTCTCTAAGCATTGAGTTAAACATTAGTACGGATTATCATCCTCAAAATGATTCCCAATATGGGAAGACTATTCAGACATTGAAATACATGTTTAGATAATCTTCTATGGAATTAAAACGAGGATAAGACTATCATCACCCAATAATTATGTTCTATAACAATAATAGTTTCCACTATAGCATTCAATTGGCTCTATATGAAGCCCTTTATGGGAAAATATTCAGAACCATTTCATGTTGGGATGAATTTGGTGAATATAATCTCCTAAGACATGAAATGGTCAATGAAATTGTCAACGAAATGGTAGAGATTGTGAAAATCATTCAAAAAACAACAAATAATCCCAAAGTCAATACAAGAGATATGCAAGCAATCTTCAAATATACCTATAATTTGAGTTTGGAGACATGGAATTCCTAGAAATATCTCAATGGAAGATGACCATTATAATTGAGATGAAATAAAAACTTAAGTCCTAGGCAAATCATCTCCACAAAGATTCACGACTGTTTCACAAAAGTGTCCTGTTGACCCGCACTTCCACCAAACATTTCTCAACTTCATAATGTATTCAATTTATATCTAATATTGATGTACATATCCTACCCCTCACGCGTACTAAATTTAGATATTGTATAATAGTAATATGATATTTCTTACGAGGAATAACCACTGTAGGTCGTGGACCGTAGAGATAAAGTTATATGCAACAAGAATACTAACATGGTAAAAGTACTATGGAAGAACTTTAAGAACAAATTGTAAATAAGGGAACCAAATGAAGCAACGAAGGAGAAATATTGTCACCTGTTTTTGTAAAATTAAATTTGGATTGAGAAATTTCAAATAGTGAGAAAATGTAATGAATCCACCCTTTATATATTGAATTATTTACCTTCTAATAATTATGTTGTTTAATTTAAAACTAATACATAGCATGTATACCCCAATTAAAACATCATTCTTATAAATGAATAATTAAATAAATAACATTTCTTGAAAATATGTAATATATTATAATGGAATAGAAACATGGACCATGGGATTGTAATATTAAAATTTTGAAAAGTAATCTAAACATTAGAATAATAACCATATATATTAAATTATAAATAAAATTCTAGAATCTTATAAAAAATATGATATATTTATATCATATAATAAGTAAATAATTTTTTTGAAAATAATAAATTAGGTGTCGGAGTTTTTATAAATAGAAATTTTAATAAAAAAATTTATAATTAAAATAATGAATTAAAACAAATTTTATTTTCATAAAATTATATTAATAAAGTAATATTTGGTTTTTTCATAAAATGTGATTGTTTTACTATATCTTAATTAATTTTTCAAGTGTTTTCAAATCGACTATTATATTAAAATTAGTATTTTTTGGAAATGGTGAGTTTAATTAAAAATTAAATTTTAAATATTTTCATGTTTTTCTATAAAATAAAGTTCATTTTTGAATTCTACATATTGAAAAATGGTTTGGGTGATTTTGTGTGATTTTAATAAAATAGTTGATATTTTGGTGAATAGTGTAATTTGGTAAACTACAGTATTTAACAAATACACGAATTATCGAGTCGTAGATAATATATGTGTGATGAAATCCCATTATCTCACAATATCATTAATTATTTAATATATTTAGTGACAAGTTATATTCTAATCATATTCATGAACAAAAATATTAAACAAATGAATAAAATAATCATTAAACACCCCTATAAATACCACCACTCACCATATTTCCCCCTCAAACCTCAAAATATTTTATAATTTTCCAATTTATGATCAATCATGTTCTATTCCCCATGTTTGGGATCCATTTTCCTATATATAAGATAAAATAAAATTTCCATAAGGAGGTTCTCAAGGAAAAGAAGATCAATTTCCCTATTGTAATTTAGGGTATTGAAAAATACAGGAATTATTGTGTCAAATATATTTTATTACCATAATATAAAAATATATTTAATTTTTCAATATATTTTAGGATAATGGTTAAACAACTCAAATTATTTTTCCAAAATAATAAAAAAATGATTAAAATATTTTAAAAACACCACCTTCATCACATAAAAATATCACATATCAACACCTCTTCTCCTCACATATCCAAAGAAATTAATCTTCTCCAAATAATACCAAACACTATCCCCAAGCCTCTATAATTCATCCAAGAGCCTTTGGTCTCACCCAAAGTGTAGATCCAATTTCCATTAGGATGTTTCCAATGAGATAAAGATCAAGAGGTAAAATCCTCTTCTATTTTGTTTTAATTTATTTTCATATTATTATCTTTTCATAATGTCTCTTCACCAAACCTCACACAAAAGAAATGATAAATCTAGTTTCATAAATATTATAGAATCATATAATGTTAATAGGATAATACAACATCAAAACTCTTCTCCTCACCCTTTTATTATAAATGTTAAAATGTCGTCTGTGATGTGTTGATATGTTACCTTTGAGGAAAAAAGATTTCTTTTTTACTTTAAAACCATCAATAATAGTAATAAAAACATTATAATGGTTTAAAAATATTGTAAAATTTATATAATAACCTTTTTATGTTCTGATACTATCATATATAAATAATATTTTATAATAAAATAAAACAAGTTTGTTATGATTGAAAACCCCCAAAATTAATATAAATGATTATCATTAAGATTTTATATAATAAATAATCTTCATATATGAAAACAAAAAAAAATAATAACAATTAAACTTCAATATGTTCACTGATTACATATTACATAAATTCTATAAAATTATTCTCATCGTATATGGTATTATACACTTGTATCTAAGCTAATTGACCTAGAAAACCATGAAACGAACACTCTAGGCATAATAGAATTAAACTATATAACTCTTAGAAATGGACATAAATGTACGTAATAAAATATTAATATACATATAAATATAAAATATGTTCTTTATTTATTAATTAATCAATATAATTTTATTATCTTTGATATAAAAGTGAATAAATAATTCAGAAAATTGTTTAGGGTATTCTCAAACCGAAATTCATTTCTTTGGGTTACCATTCTTCTAGACCAATTTTCAGTGTGTATGTTTCTTTAATATTCCTCAGATATAAATTTTTCTCTTAAATTTTTTTATAGGATATACATTTTTTCTACCATATTTTTTGGATACATTCTATGATTTTTCTAAATTAAATATTTTGTCTAAAAGTGAATAATTTGTTTTCTCTCAACTCTCACTCACTTAAAAAGAGTTTTAAATGTAGGATAATAATGCTAATTGTCATGGGTAGTGACTAAACTATAGTTTTTATTTTAGTTATACCTATGAGCCAGAATTTTTCTCAAAAATTATTACTCTTAAGTAGCACTTGTTGAATTTTTACTTTTTTTTCTGGGAAATCCCTAGTGAGAACACATCCACTCGAATGATTGAAAAGGTATCCAAGTATAGAATAAATCTATTACTCGAGGGCTATAGAAAATCCAATTATACTAAAATTATATAATAAAATATTTATTTTTTATCCACACCATAAAAATGAAAATAATATAGAAGTTTCATTTCTTGGTTATGTTATTTGAGTATCCACAAATCATCATGATATTATACAATAAAATTATTTTTCCTATGAATCACTTTTACCCAATTATTATCTATATACCTAATTATTTTTGTATGAATAATAAATAAATATATTTCCAATGGTTATATATTCCCAATAATCCTATAAAAATGACATTATATTTATATATAATGATATATAACCTTAAACACATCTCTAAAAACCATTCATTATATTCGTTCATTTCGTTTTTTAGATGATTCTGTTATTTTAAATATTTATCACACATTTTATTATTTTTATAAGTTATTGGATTCAATTGGAAGACAAAAATAAATAATACATAAATCATTCATTATTATAATTTAATTATTGTTATATTCCTTTGGTACTTTTCATAATCATGTTCTTTATATTTTTCATGTGAAGTTACAATGATTATTTAATTTAAAATTATAATTTCTACATTTAATGAAATAAAATATTTTCCATTTGAGCTCAATATTAAATTTTATAAATTTAATGAAACCCATTTAAATTACTACAGGACCCTTTGTAGTAAATTATATGGATTCACATTGTCCTGTCTTAGAAAAACATTTTCTTTAAAATTTCATTACATAGATGAAAAAATGTATTTTTATTTCATTACATCTTTATATTTCTATCTTATTTTCATAACCATAAAATTTTAAAATATATCTTTAACCAAATTAGTGGTCTCATTTTATAGTACCTTTTCTCTATAATATAAAATCTCAAACATTTATTCCTTATAAGGGAAATCATGCTCTAATTTTAAAACACATATGTTTAGTAGAAATTATCTATATGATATATAAATCATAAAAATTGATATATGGAAATTATCATGCACCTGTGAGAGATTTAGAGGAACCAATGGTATATTAAAAATATTCCCCATGTGATCATGAATCATGAAGGGTCTTATGTATCTAGTGCTCAACATACCCTTCTAAAAATAAATTTCATAATCCTCTTTCATGGGGATGTTATATGGATTAACTTTTCTTCATCATCAAACATAAACTATCATCAAATTTGATCATCCTAAATTTTATGTCTTTATTATTCTTATTTGTACTATAATTTCACAAATGGATGATTTCCCCAAATACATTGATAGTTTTGATAAATTTTTAAATATGGAAATCATAATTGGGATCTCACATCCTCATTCCCAGTTTCAGGTTGTGTTCCCTATATCATCGTGTTATACACCCATCTCAGATTTAATTAAACCTACATATTCTGTGAAGTATTTCCTATATGGAGTATTTTGTAGCCTTTAACACTTATCAAAGGATAGTTAGGTTCCCAAAATTTAATACATATTTAAGAAACCCAAGACCCCCATCTATGATAAGAAGAATAAAATCAATGGATTTATTGTGAAAGATACACCGTGAAAAAACATGAACATATAAAATCCCATCCATACTTTCTATGAATTCATATATAGTTATTTTAAAAAATAATAAAATTAGAAAACTAAAATTAATTTAAACTATATCATTAAATTATTTTAAACAATTTAATAGAACTCCACCCATGTAATCATTATGACCTACGAAAATGAAACTCTTAAAAATGGGAACACAATTGACCAATGCACACTATTCTAATAGCCTTTATCTTCTAAAGGGGGTTGATCGCATGTCCTCCTGATGGGATAAAACCTATTTCCTCAAAAATTGGATACACTTGGTTCCTAAAAAGTGGAGATACACCCATGTAACATAACTTGGTCCCCTAATAAGCTTGATTTTATAACTAAGTTCTATATTCATAAAGGTCATGTAAAAGTAGATGATCAGAAATGAAAAAACACCAAATATTATATTGTTTAGACTTGAGTATATGTTTTATAAATATTCATTTTTATGTGACATTATAAATATATTTTGAATATTTGATTTCATAACTTTTTGTAAATTCCATTACAACATCTGTTATCATGAGGAAATAATATAAAATATTTTATTTTATTATTTTTGTGTTAGTCACTTGAATATGAAATTTTAAAAATATAATTTTTGGAAAGTTATTAAATAAAGAAATGTGAAAGGCCTTTTTAGACATTAATTTTTCAAATAACCAGTTTTGAAATAATTGTTTATAATAACAATTATGAGATGAAAAATTAACCAATATGGATATTTATAATAATCAACAAAGAAATTATGACTCATAAATAAATATATTTTTTAATATTAAATTATAAATTCAAATGAAAGAATGTTACATTGTAATTATTGATCTAAAATTAATAATATTATTTCCATAAATTTTTATTATCATTGAGTATATTTTATATAATAATGGAACTGAATAAATAAATGAGTTTTAGAGTCATTTTCCAAATAGATTATATTTCTACACAACATTTTTGACGAATTACATTTCCTCTATAAGTTATGCAACTACCTCTCTCTAATTATAACCAATGATAATAAATAACCATTATTCATATTCTATCAATATTAAGAGTATAGAAATGTGGGACAACATGAGAAGTAAATATTTGGAGAGAGATTAGAATAGTATATAAGATTAATTAATAGAAGATGAAACGAATTTTTATGAATGAGGTATAGAAATTAACGCAAAGAATGAATGATTTATAGGTTACAATAAATTTTTGGCACAACTAAAAACTGAAAAAACAACTATATCCATCATTTTAAAAAAAATACCAGAACAAATTAAATAAATGAAAAATATTACATGAGTCTAAAGGGTGAGATCATGTTACAATATTTATTATGAAGATGGAGAAGATCAGCGTAAAGATTTTCATTCCAAGTAATATCTTGATTTAATCCTCTGATAGAAAGGACATAAGAAACCGCATTAGCTACATGATAGATATGAGTGATACTGAAGTTGATGTTATGAAGCGAGCATATGCAATCCATCCATCGAGTAGTGATCGACCACGCAAGATGTGTTACATTCTTCCAAATAGCTTTTACCATGGTGGTCGAATCAATTTCGAACTAGATATTTTTCTGACCATGATTCCTAGTGAATGAAACAATATGTATTATGTCAATCATTTCAGCCTCTAGAGAATAGGGAGTGCCCCAATTTCCAAGAAACCATCCAAGGATATGACCTAAGTGATATTTGAAGATAGCGCCACAACCTATTAGACGTAGATTTCTTTTTGAGGCACCATTAACATTGACCATCATCCAACTCGGAAAAGGGAGCACGCCAAAACAATTCAAAAGTATGACATGGCTGAAAAACATTTCCTTCCATCTGAAGACGTTGAAGAATCATAAAGTCACGAACTGTGTTGTTGCAGTTACCCTTTTGCAGCAAAGCATATTCAAATATGGAAATAAGAATATGCATCAGTCCTTTATTATGATTGAGTGAGGAATTGTTAAAAGTTATAGTATTTCTATCATACCAGATCACATGATAGAGCTCAGTGATAATAGTAAGGAAGAGGTTCTTAATTTGCTGAGAGTTTTCCATTTCCGCACTTCTCTTTAGTTTAGTGTGGACAGAGTCAAGAATCAACCATCTGCAGTTAAAAATGTCTAAAATATAGTTATATAGAGTAGAGGCAGTAGCACAATAAAGGGATAGGTGGTTAGTGTCTTTGCGGTGTTGATTGGAGTGCCTAATTTTAGTGCAATGGTGAATACCAACGATTGAACGAATCTATCTGTAGGAACTCTATTGTGGGTATGGTTCCAAATAAGAGTAAATCATGAAGGCTTTATCCAGGGTTTTCCAAAAAGTTTTATCCAATCAATGTCACTTTCATAATTATTGAAAAAAATTAATGTAAAAGTTTCTATAATGGATCATGACATTGTGAGAAGGATTCCAAATAAAAAAGTCATCAGTGTTTGAGAAAGGATGGTTGTTAATGATGTTTATAATGGCTTCAAGAACATAATTATTGTGAAATTTAGAATATCACTAATAGAATAGCTTGTGTTTGTAGGGTTTTGTTCAGGATGATTCCTAGAAATAAGAGGGGTGTCAGTACTGTTATCCAACCAAAACATTATAGAGGACTCCCTAGTAACCATCCATCTAGAATAATTTATGATGTCATAAAAATATTTCTTTATATAAGGCCATATAGAAGTGTTTTGGAAACTCAATTTTCCTTCCTTGAGTATTCCAAGGAATCTTTTTTTTGAGAAAAGAGACATAATCTGAATTTCTATAAAAAATATTCCATGTGACTCTATCTTGAATAGCCTCATCAAAGTATCTATGATTTTTTAATCTAATCCCACACTTATCAATAGGTTTGCAACAAGTTGACCAGTGTATAGTCGCCAGCTTTCTTCCCAACGTACTACTAGTCTAGATGAATTTTTTGATTAAGGTGTTCATTTTTTTTATGATCCCAATAGACTATTTATAAACCATTATAGTGTAAAACAATTTGGAAACAATAGTGGCTTTGACAAGTCATAATCTTGTTGCTAACGAAATGGATATCCCTTTCTAAGAGGAAAGTTGGTTACAAATTTGGTCATCAATTTCAGAAAAGTGAGAAGACTTGGGTCTGCCCAAAAAAATGGGAACACAAAGGTAAGTAAAACGAAAGTAACCCTTTTTAATACCTAAGTCATTGATAATGGTAAGTTTCCAGCTAGGGGGAAGCTTTTTTCAAATATGATAGAATATTTGTTCTAGCTAATGGTTTGACCAGAAACTTCTTCACAGTGAAATAGGGAATTTTTGTGGTTTTTAATATTTCTTTTATCACCTGGAAAAACAAATGATGATGTCATTAGCATATAGAAAGTGAGTGAGAGCCGTCACATTTCTAGAAACATGAATGGGGTTAATTTTAGTATGCTCTACAAGACGATTGAGGAGACTACTAAAATAATCATCTATAGTGGATAAAATAATGGTAGAAAGGGGGCCACCTTTCCTTACACCTTTGTTTCATTTAAAGTAGCCATTGAGAGAACCATTTATCAGGATAGAAATAGAGGTCGATTTTAAATGGGTTCTTATTGTAGCAAAAAAATAGTAATTGAAACCAAAGACCTATAGAACCGTGAATATGAAACTCCAGTCTATGGTATCAAAAGCTTTTTTGATGTCAAGATTAATAGCGATTCTACCCCCTTGGTTAACATTGTTATCAGTGTTGACGCACTCAGAGGCAAGACATATACAATATTGTATGGATCTACCTTTAATAAAGACAAATTACTTCCAGGATACAATTTTGTCTGTGACAGTTGAATGTATATTAGCAATGATTTGGCGATGATTTTAAAGAGGGTGTTAATGAGAGAAATTTGTCTAAAAGGTGTATATTAAAAGCATTGTCCACTTTAGTAATCATAGAAAAAAATTTAGCATTCAGACCATAAGGAAGGATATCCTTAGAGAAGAATGATTTGACGAGTTTGAAAACATCTAAATGAATGACGTCCCAATAATGCTGAATGAACATATTATTAGAACCATCGGGGCTTAAAGCACTATCAGAATTCAAACTAAAGATAGTGTCTTTAATTTCATGATCATGTAGTATGTTTAGAAGGAAGGCATTATCCTCATCATTTACCAAATTTGGAAGGACCTCAAGAATGAGGTATTTGTTCTTATCAGGACCATTGAAGATGGATTCAAAGTATAAGACAATATGATTATGAATATGAGCATCATTTTATAAGAGGTTGTCACCATGTTTTAATAGACATAGAGGTCTATAATCATTCCTTACTCTATGAAGTGATTTATAGTACTTCGTGTTTCGGTCACCATCAGATAACCATTAAACATTAAAAGTTTCTTCCTCATGTTTTCTTTAAATTTTAGCAAAGAGTTTAGTTTAACAGAAATATTGAGTTTTTGAGTCGTATTAGTGTTGAAATCAGACCTGGTGTTATCATTTTGATATTGAGTAATCTCGTCCTCAAGAAGAAGAATGTCATTTTTAAACTTTATGGCAGTGGAAATACCCTAACCTTTGAGTATCTCTTTGATGTTTTTTAATATAACAGGATATGAAAAGGTATCATTGATGTGAGACATAGAAAACCAAATATTTTTTATGATTCCAGTGCAATCATCATTGGAAAACCACACATTGTTAAATCTGAAAGGGGGTG
Organism: Viscum album; assembly: GCA_963277665.1. Taxonomy (NCBI): domain Eukaryota; kingdom Viridiplantae; phylum Streptophyta; class Magnoliopsida; order Santalales; family Viscaceae; genus Viscum; species Viscum album. The sequence continues at coordinate 1,984,643,638 of OY728138.1, read as the reverse complement.
AGGGTTTCATATTTTTGGTGGAAACATTGACAAGAATGGGATGATGGTCAGAGTGAAGATTATAGAGAGTGATTTCGGAGATAGAGTCCCATTTATCCAAGGCAGGGATGTTCATGAAGGCTCTTTCCAATGTTGAGGCAACCACCCAATTGTAGTGCCTCCTATACCAAGTGATCTTGGCACCTGTAACATTAATTTCAATGAGGTTGTTTTCTTCAATAGAAGTATTGAATTCTCTCATGCAAATAGTACCATGACTCGGACCAAGTTTCTCACTTTTGTGTAAAATGGAATTAATATCCACAATAAAAATCCAAAGAGTATTGATATTATTACCTAAATATGTATAGTCATTTCATAGGGGTCTTCTATTTTGGAATCTATTTTTAGCATGAATAAAGGAGTAGAAGGAGTGAGTGCCATGAATTACAATGTCACAAGTAAATACTTTCTCAGAGACATTAAAGAAATTGATATTTTGAAGAAATTTGTGTAAACAATCCAAAGGGTTTCATCATTGGAGGAATTTTTGGTTGAACCTATGAAAGAATAAGCATGTAGGCATAAGAGTAAATAGTTAGTTGAATAATTAGTTTTGGGTTCAGCAATAGCAAACAATATTGGAAAATGAGCCGTGATCAATATTTTTAATATGATAATAGTGTCAATGTTTGAAATATCTTGACAATTCAAAAAAATAATCTTCTTTTAGGCCTATGTTTGGAGCTAAAACTCCACGTTTTTTGGATCACTGTGTCATGGTGCATTGAAGATATTCTAGGTATTGTATCATTTCTTGGACTAGTGTTCTACTTATGTTTATTTTTTTGAAGCATCCAAGGGGTTGATTGTTGATATTCCCTTAGAATTATTCATGGGTAAGTCATGTAGTGAGGTATTTACATGTGAATATACAGTGTTTATTGTAGAGGTGTCAGTGTGAACCACATCCTGGGAATTAATAAGATTTCCAGAATTCCCTAGAATAACATTATGAGTGGCAGAATGAGAAATACCAGTAGACTGAGATATAAATTAAGAAGCAGTTCCTGAGTATTTTGTAGCCAAAGGTGTAGAATCACTAATTTTAATGATTGAAGGTGGAACCGATTGACTCTTTAGAGCAGTCAATGATAACTACTTCCATCCATACAGTTCTATTTTTAATGTGGCATTTGAATTAGTGGTATGGTATGTGTTCTCACCAGTGACCTACTAGTTTCCATGGTTAGAGTTATAGTTCAAAATGCAGTATTTACCTGAACCGGCTAAGTCAGGAGAATTCTAGTCCTCTTCAGACTGCATGCTGCATGCAGCTTCATGAACCACCGAGGTGGTGATGCTATTATTAAATCAAGAAGGTGAATGGACAATTTTTATGGGGAGAACTATTAGTGTTGAATTTTTATTCCCCATACATCATATTACATGAGGCAGTAGATTTGATTTTATCTTTAGGTTGACTATCACTATCATAATCCTGAATAAACGAGTCAGTATTGGCATTTTCAATAGTAAGTGAAGTAGGGGGAGGTCTATTGAGGTTTGGTTGGATAGAGTTGTCCATAGATATATCCTTTTCTTCACCCTTTGAGATTTTAAGGGGGGTCAGCATGCAAGTGGTTTGAAATCCTTGTGGCTAATAATGGGGTATGCAAAACATATTCCTGCATTATAGGGGTCCGAGAAGGATCAGACTCCTTCACCTATTTTCTAGAATGTCTGGGATTGGGTTCCTAAGTTGTAGCCTTTTTGAATTAGGTGAGGGAGATTAACTATTTCCAGAACCATTGTTTGGAGTTCATGAGTTATATATTGATCTTTTGCTTCATTTTCATGTTCCTCAACTAATTCAGCCCAGGAGTTTCCCTCTTCAACCCCTGATGGAATCAAGGCCTAGGGTTTGATAACACACTTTTAAGTGTTCTTATTAGAAGTTTTATATTTATAAAAAGGAGGGACCTTTATCTTTCTTTCTTTTTCTCAGTCCATTCAGTAACACTAGTTTGTGAGGCCTGTTTATGCACTGCCCTACATTTTAGTATTTAGTTACCAATGATTTTACAGTAATCACAGAAAGGGGGCTTTCTCTCATATTAAATACATACATCGTCCATATAATCCTTTGCATTAAAGTAAATAGACTGCGATTGTTTAGTTTCTAGGTTCACTTATACCATAACTCTTAAAAATAATCCAATCTCACCATTTAAAGTTATTTGATCGATATTCACGGGGGACCAATAAAAGAGGTTAAGTCATTTAGGATCTTTGGATGCCAAAAAACTAGTTGAGGTTACGTAGTCTAACCCATAATTGAGAAATGTTATTTCTATGGGTGTTCAGATTAAAAGCAAAGACTCATTCCGAGATACGAAGCAGACTAGGTTTGAGTTGTAGATTTCCTATCTTCTATATACTATCTAGGTCTTCCTACGAGGAGAACCAAATATGGAAATAACTCTTACTAAGTGAGACTAGTTTCCAGTTATTAAAACCCAAAAAGTGAGCAATTAGAGGCCTAATATCATGATATGACCAAGTTTTATCCCCTTTTATGTAAACAATGTGACCCATGAAAGAGTACTTACACATTTTATTTTGATGTTGAATCGATTCGGGATCGGCCTCCACAGAGAATCCTCCATCATCTATTATTTTGAACATGAGAGGTTTTTTCAATGTTGATTTGGACGGATCTGATCCATTCAGCACTTCGAGGTAGGAAATCCGCCTAGGTTTTACATTCGTCTCTTGTACTAACCAATTCACATCCAGGATTTTGATTTCTTTCTTTTGATAAGCATTGGAGACGAAATAGATCTCCCATGCCGGATCAAAGGAGGCCATGAGTCAGATGATTTAGCAGTGAGAGATCCTAACATCATCGATTTCTGTAGATTCGGTATTGACGTTCGAGAATTTGTTGATCCGTTCAGAGAGAAACCCCTTCATCTCGTCCCAAAACTGTTAGGACCCTCTTATATCAGTCCTGAATCATTCAAATGTTATAATATAAAATCAGGTGTGATGGATGATAAAATTTATGGTTATATTTATAATTTAGTTATTTCAATTTCAAATATTAGTCATAAAAATGTAAAGTGTTTTACCATATGTTATGAAAAACAATTAATATTAATAAAACATTACATTAGGATTTTTGACATTTGTTATGTAAAAACCGATCTCAAAATCCTATAGGGATTAGTTTTTGACTTTGTTTTCTATAAATGTCACATACTTATACCCCTGATATAAAATATTTTTACATCGTTTATTTCCTTTAAAAAACAAAAAACCATTCATATTTGTGTTTAAAAATATATTATTGATGTAAGAAACATGAAAAACATGAAAGAAATGGTGATTCATTGTTTATTTCAATAATTTATATCAAAGCCCAACATTTTTGTATTTTTTGTCAATTACTGGTATATCATTCCATAATAAGTACTCATCATTGGTTTTCTTGTAGGTCATTTTAATAACATATTTCGAAACATTTTTAACATTGGTAATCATATAAAAAAATCAAAACCCAAATGTGTAATCTATATTTTATATTACTTCTTATTCCCACAAGTCATGTGATTGGGAAAACAATTCAACTAGAATACTTAACATGGAGCTCTATTCACTAAGTATACCTATAGGGACATGCATATTAGAACATCACTCGCTAATTCCCGTTAACAAGGACAATATAATTACCCAAAAGAACATTCTATCACAATATATCCTATATAAAATCCTAATAAAGATATGACTTCCTAGACCTCCTCTATAACATTTTTAGATACCTAAATAGTTATTTCATTCTAGAATTCTCCCTTCAACCAATTTAATCATTGGATAATATATTTATTTCAAAGAATAAGTCACTAAAGATTTTTTTCCATGATTGATATGTCACAAGGGTTTTACAAAATCAAGAATTCTTATGATAACTACAGTATTTATCATTACGTAACATGTGGAACCCTTACTATATCAAGACATGCAATAGATTTCAATATTGGGTAAGGACCATCCCTTAATAACTAGTTTAGATACCTCTTGACTCTGTTCTTCCTTTTTTTGTTTTAAATATATTAGAGGTGGGGATCAAATTATATGCCTCCAACCAGGTGTAATCCTTATATCTAGATCCATTAGAGTCATCTTCATAGTTTCACTAGAAAGTGTCACTCATGTGTAAGTCTCATATAATTTATTACCTGGTACTCTCACCCATTACACTATTCTAAATGTTTCTAACAAATATTTAAAATGACTTAGTCAAGTAAACATAAATTTTATGATACAACTACTTTTGGTTTCATGACATCAAATGGTGTATCAATGTTCATGACTGGACTACCTTTAACAGAACTATAGTGATCCTCTTCATGAGAAAATAAATTAGAGGATATTTTTGAGAAACCATACTGAGATATGTTGATTATGATATGCTTCACAATGATACATAGGAATAACCATTCATAAGACCATTATAAACTCCATAATACCATCTTTCTCCTTAGATGCTGATAAATTACATTGGCAAACTATGTTAATTTTAAAAATAAAAAAAATAATCCATTAATTTAAATATGGAGAACTTATGTTCCATTAAAATTTCCACATTGGAAAATGGTATCAAACATTAACTCTCATGACCATTATTAATTATATTTTTTAGGAAAGATTTAATGAATATGTCTTAATTCTATATGAGAGTTCATTACTAAAAAATCAAACAATTTAATTTATATTCAAACAACCCATCCTCTTAAAAAAATATTAATATTTTAGGAGACATTGGAAGATTCTAATTACTACATTCCTTTGAAAATAATTTTTACATCTAAAAAACACGTACACAAAATAATGTGGAGAAAAGTATTTTATCAAATTGAAAATCCATTAAATTTTGAAGATATTGATTTTCTATGAACTTTCACTTGGGACATTACAGTGATAGGTTCATTTTTTGTTGTTTCCCTTTTATAGTCTACAATTTATTTATAATGGAATCCCCAAACACACCATTAAATGTCTAGATTCTTGGATTCACTTGTGGAAACCTAAAGAATCCTCAAGAAACCTCACACCATTATATGATGCACTAGACATATGATTTGGTCACCATGAACAATGAATCCCCATATTCTCATTATACAATATAGTCAACCCAATTCCACCAATTCAATGTGGAGAATGTTTTGAAATATAAAAAATGAAAAAAACTATCTTTATATAAAAATAACACATGAAATAAATAATAGTTTTACTAGAAAACCCCACACGCAAATTCCATATCATAACGGACAACAAATTTTTTTATTAATATATATATTGATAATTATGTGGTGTTCATAAAATAAAGGGGATTGAAGTGTTAAAATATATCAAAAGTGAAGGTCCCATTTAATAATTTTTCAAAAACTATTGATAATAATAAAATAAAATCATTTTTCCTAAATGTTATTACATAAAATGGATATTCTTTTTGATTGATACATTTATAATTAAAAATAATTTTAGAAAAATAGATACTTTATAAAAAAAATTCTTATAAATATTCACTTCCTAATATTTTAGGATTTTAATATAATGTTCAATTTTAAAATATTATAATGTGTATTTTATAAAATTAAATTCATTTTTTTAATTATAATATAAATTTAAATTAAATATAATTTTTATGATATTTATAAATGATTAATTTTTAGATTAATAGTGTAAAATATTATTTTCCCAAATAAAATGAAAGTTATGACATTATTAATATATAAGTATGGATTTAAAAACCATTAAACCACATTAAAAGACCAAATATGTATTTTAAAACAATATTTTTAATTTTAGAAATGATGATTATTAATTATGAACACATATTTAAAATTTTTAAACTTATGTCATATTTAACCAAATTTCTTTTTAATATCGTATACATTTATAATTTTATACTTTATTAGTAATTTTAAATTATAAAATGGATTTAAAATATATAATCATTTCATCAAAATTGTATAATAATGACAATTTTATTTTATATTAACAAATGATCTGGTAACATAGGTAAAATTAGTTATTATGGTAACAACTAACAAGGTAAAAGTAAGAAATTTGTGAGTTAATAAAAAAACATGTTAAAAAATTCCATGTGAACTCATGTTGGAGGAATTTATCAACCCTATCACCTCTCATCCAAATTATTTACATATTTTTGAGTTACATTCCTTGAGAGTGGCTTTCCATTATTATGTTTGTTTGGTTATTTAAACAATTACATATTTTTTCAAATATAATAGTTAAAATCCCCTCCTCACTACCCCTTATAACAAAACCCCCATTCTTTTTGAACAAATGAAACCAAGATCACTCTTAAAAATGTATATGTTGCATAAATATTAAAGTTTCTTATCAATATACCCACAAGGGAATAATTATTGACCCTCAAAATAATGATTCTATCAAATAGTGGACAACGCTGAGCATAGTAGCATCGATATATAGTTTCCCAATTTTACATGGATATTATAAATGTTTTGAGAGTACTTTATCATGGATATAATGTCCACAAACCATTTGAAGAGGGAATTTATTTTATTTCCATTAGGTGGATGAATTTAATGAAATTCCCACAAAATTGAATAAGAGGTCAGTAAACACACTTTTACACACATTACATTATCCTGTATAAGGGATCGTAATATATTTTGATTTTTTAGAAATGGGTTATGATTAATACAAATATATAATGGTAAGTTAATTTTTTTCAATAAAAAATTAATAATATATTCAAAAAATTATCAGATATACAATTTTGATTTAGAGGTAGCGATCTATTATTTAAAAATATTTTTTCATTATATATATATTGAGAAAAGAGTGATATTTATACTTGACATATGATATTTAAACAAATATTCACACTTAAGATATTAAATATAAACATATTTTATGGTTGGAAAATAAATATTAGTGTGGATTCTCAATAAATTACCACCCATTAAAGAAAAACAAGGTGTTTGATTAATTGATAAAAACAATCATGAAACCATATATATTAGAACAGAAAAAAGAGCCCATATTTTCATGGATTTTAAAAAGATATATATTAATGTCAGAAGGTATGTTGATAAATATTTTATTTTAAATATATATTTATAACCATACATTATTTTAAATATCAATGAAGTCCAAAAATATTATGTAATGTTTCAAAAAAGGAGTTGAATAATTTAAATTTCATCTTGGATAATGATGGAGTTATATTTTTGTCTACATGGATTTGGTTCAAATAAAACAGATAAATTTAGAGGAAAATTTTTGATAATGAACATAATAATACCTTCTTCATTAATCTAGGATGTATGAATATATATATATATATAAATAAGTAAAACAAAACATATTATAAGATATAATTACAAGGGATAGTTCAGAATATATATGTGGATGCAAGTTATAAAAATAACATAATTTTGGATGGAAATTGAATAAGAGTATGTTTAAAAACATTACTCATTGAAACACATAATTAAAAAAATTCACCCCTGATTTCATCATAAGACTCCACAAAATGTACAATTCCAATATTGATATTTATGTTCTAGTTGGCAACCTTACTAAGTCAACACATTTTGTTTCCATCAAATAATATTTCTCTGTTCACCATCTTTCCATGATATATAAAAGGGGTGTTATAAGTTTTCATGATGCACCAATATTGATTGTATATAATCATTAAATGAGGATTACATTAGGTTCTAGATAATTCAACAGAATGAATCTGATATGGAAATAAGTCCTAATATTACTTATCACCCTTATACTAGTGGTATATGTGAGAGAACCATCCCAGAACATGAGGATATTTAATGATATGGTTCCAGGATGTTTAAAGGATTTTTAGATCAAATACCACCCTACTAGATTTATCATATATTAATAGATTACATTCAATCATTAATATTGTAGAAATGAGGCGCTATATGGGAATATATACATGACCTATACTATTTGGGATAAACCTGGAGAAACAAAAACTATAGTCCATGGCCTTGTTCAAAAAACTAGGGGATGAGGTTCGAGACCTATATTGGAATATTAATATAGAAAAAATGAATATGATACTTATGAATATATTGGTTAATTATTTCAAGAGTTTTAAGTGGTTGATAAGGTGTTTCTCTAGATATCTCATTGGTAGTGTGTTATGAGATTTGTGAAGAAACAGATGTTGATCCAAAGGTATATTAGACTCTTTCAAATCCTCAATCCTTTTGTTGATATATATTATCTCTAAGAAATCCATACATACCTCTACAATGTATCTGATCTGTTCCTTGTATTTCTTTTGAGAAACTATATACAAAATACTGCATATTTTCTTATATCAGATGATGTGCAATTGGAGTTTTATCTCTCATATGTGGAAAAATAATTTGATATCATATATCCTATAGATATGGTGTTGTATAAAATGGCCACTAATTTGGTTAAATACCAATCAAAAAATAATATTTTATTTTGCTACATAGAAGCTAACAATGTGATGACACAAATGTTCCCTTAGGTCATTCCTTCTATGTTATAAAATTTTAACAATGAATCTATATTATCACTCTAGAATGTAACAACTCATGTTTTACAGAAATGTTCATCAATAATAAAATATATTATTAGATAACTTTATTATAAGGAAACATAAAGCCATAATAGACTACAAATATTTTTATTTAAATAGATTTAAAAAAATCATGGTACACATTGATTAACCGAGTAATAATAGAAATAACCAAATCATGAAATAATGGTCACATTTAATAATATTTCAATATTTTAGACTAATTACCTAGTAAAATATTTTTGATGCTTATATTTTTTTTATAAAATTTCTATTTTTCTTGTTTTAAATGTTACTAATAAATCTACTTTTAAAATAATAGTTAATCTATCAAAAAATTATTTCATATTAAAAAACTATTTCCCCCTTTATTTTATGATTCTAAATCAATGTAAAATTTTTAAATTCTATAATATGAATTTCAAAAAATTATTTTTTCAAATTTTCATAAAACTGTTGATGTAAAATTAATTTTTAGTATCTTTCAAAAAAGATTGAATTTTATGAGTGGAAAATATCTTTTTACAATATAACACAACATTTAGGAATTTATTAGTGTATAATATTGATTTAATAAATAAAAACATTCAATTATTGATAAAAAATATATATTTTATAAGTTTATTTATAATATTAAAAATATTTGAATAAATTTTCAATCCTCAGTTTTAAAATTTCTAACATTTGATATGTTTTAAAAAATATATAAAATTCACATTTAGTTATATAAAATTGATTATCATATTATTTTCATAAAATATATTTTTAATTTTGAATAATTATTTAAAAAATGTATTAAAAGGTGAAATTGTGTTTCATATATATAAATGATATGTTACAAAGGTGATAAGTTGTTACCATGGAAATAGGTAAACTGTTAAAAATAAAAATCAATGTGTAAAAAATATATTAAGTGATTAACAAATGTGTGAGAAATTTTGGTTCATTACCTCATTGAAAATATAAGTTTAATTATTATTTTCTTCTAAAAATGTATCCATATTCCATGAGTTTTAATTCTAATTTTTAAAAAGTTTATTGTATTTACCTGAATGACTTTTATTTTTACATATAAAATGGGCACTCCACTCATCACATCCCCTCACATCACAGAGAACTTTTTATGGAGAAAAAAATACCAAGACTCTATAAGAAATTTATGTCCTCCGATATGTTTTTCTAGTATTTTAAAACTACCATCCCTCAAGGGCTTCACATTATTTTCAAGGAATATAGTCTAAGATGTGTTGTATCGATTTTTAAGCTATCATTTCAAATTTATATTATATATGTGCACTTATTTTTCAAAAAATTTCATTACACCATCAAAAAATGATAAAAAATTTATAATTAATATAATTTTAATTTACTATGAATTTACTGCAATCAATAACCATTATTCCCTCTTCCTTTAAAAAAATTTGAAATATAAATCTTGTATACATATGGTCTATCGCCTCCATGAGGAACCGTTTTTTTCATTCACCTACAAACCACATTATTCAAAATGGGGGAATAACTAAATATTGATGATGTATGTATCGTATTTTTTTTAAAATTGATAAACCTTGATACTTAAAAAAAAATTTCATTAAAAAATGAAATCAGTATATATGTGTGTGTATGGTCTACCACCTCCATGGAATGATGCATATTGTTATTCACTACTAATTTAATTAATTGTTTGAGATTATTTTTCATGAGTATATATGATATATATATATATATATAAGTAATATATATCTTTAATATCAATATTTTAGGGATTAATAAAATGTATAATCATTATATGTTAATCCATCAATATAGGTAAAAAACTGAAACAAGTTTCTCATAGATAATGTGTTCCAAAATTGTGACTAAAAATCCCATTTTATATAATTATAAAATTATATGTATTTATAAAATATCAATTCTAGTATCATTATTGTTTTCTAAATTAATGAACATTTGGAGATGTAGGTAGATCAAAAACATATTTAAGAACTAAGTTCAAAACGGTCAACATTATTAACACATAGTGCGGAAATGAGGTTAAAAAAATCTAAAACATGAAGAGATTAGTTTTTAATATATATAATTAATTTAAATTTATTGGCATAAGTTTGATAAAATAGCTATTAAAATTATTATCATAATGATATATGATTCTAATGAACCGAAAATTAAATCATGGGAAATAGTAAGAGTATTTATAACTCAAACAATTATATTAGTGTGATATTTATTATTTTTATCATATTTCTTCATATAAAGTACAATTTTATTGTTTCTATATAATTAATTGTTGGTTAAAATTAATTTTGATCCAAATATATTAACATGGATGGTTTTTTATTCCCTTTTTTTAATGATTTTTTTTGAAACTGACTTGTAAATAAGTCTTTATCATCGATGAATACGAATTATTTTAATAAATAGGAATCTCCTGATATTATTTCCATTTTCTATTATATATACCAAATTCATATATCAAAAATGGAAATATTATTTACCTTTCACACTATATTTTTTTTGTTATTTTATAATCCAATTGGCATATCATATTTTTTGTATTCATTTATTGAATTAATGAGGTTATTTTATTCCATTTGATTATTTTATGGATAACAAATTATATCTATAGGTTATTTACAAAAAATGAATGATTTCAATTATCATTTTTATGAAAAATCATTTATTTACATTGACTAGAATGAAAATATAAATATATTTTATTAAATTTCATATGAAACTTAATTTATTTCCTAATGTTTTTTATGAAAATTTAATGATTTTCATTTACATGTTTGGAAAAATACATTGTATTCCCATGGATTATTTATAATTTGAAATGTGAATAATTTTAATTGGAAGACATATGAATTGATGAATGATAGTTGGGGTTCTACATCTCCCTCCAATCCATTGAATATGATATTATATATCACAATATGTGTCTTTACAAGAACATTTTTATTTCCTATAGTAAAGGGTGATTATGGTGAAACTCATGAATGTTATGTTTACTATTGGTAATTTTTTCTATAGCCAGTTATAATTCATTATATTATTATACGCTCATGATTTAGGGTTAATGTAAATTTTTTAACATTTTCTTATTCTTTTGAGTATCCTACTTTATCATTCTAGAATTTTGATCTTATTAATTTTAATTTGAAGATAAAATATGTCTTATGATTAGAAATTAGGATATTATGATGTCTCCCTCATCCACATGTTATTCAGTTATGATTGAAAACACATCATTGATGGAATATATATTCAACCATTACTGATCATTTCATTTCAACAGATTCTTCGAATATAAATCCCCTAGTTTTTTACAATTATTAGATTTTAGATTTCAATAATATGGTCTTGAATGGTAATTGTATGGATAAATGATCCCCTATTTTCCTAAAATAACCCTATTATATAGATCATCTCCGAAGACACTAAAGATAATCATCCTTGTGAAATTAATATTTATAAAATTTAATGTTTTAATTCATGTACTAGTTGTAAAATAATTCCATGATTCACTAGGGAAGATATAAATTTGATCTCAATAGATTCATCTCATTCATAAAGGTTTCTCATGAATAACTCATCATTGAATCCTTAGAAATTCATTCCCTAATCTAGTTCCTTTAATACTTAATTTATATACTCTATTTGGTAATAACTATAAAATCTGAGATATAAACATCAGTAATTTAAAAAATAAAATACTAGTATTTTATATCTTATATCCCAAATACCTTTTTCGGTCAAATATTTATTGATGTGAAAAATATAATTAACTAATAAACAACATCTCTTTCTGAAGTAATGATTTTTCACTATATAATAAACTAAATAATGATTTATAGTAATTAAACATCCCCAAAACATTTTTTCAAATATTACAACCTTATAGAAAGGTTACATGTACAAAATTTCCTCATAACACAGGGAATGGAATCATAAGATAATCGTGAGATTAAAATTTAAACAGGGGAATCATAAAACTGAGTATTTCAAACAAAATTATCATTGTGTATATATTATGCAATTAGTTAATACTATGAGTAATTAAATAATAAAATAAAATTGATACACTTATATACACATGAAATTAAAATAAAACATAAATAAATTATATTTGTGATCTCATAAATGAGGAATTTATAATGTCATACATCAAGAAAATGATGTCAAACCTATAACATCCTGGTTCTAGAAGCCACCCAGAGGTGCCCCATACCAGGTTGGTCACACTGACTCAAGCGCATTTCCATGAATGCTAGAGGCTAATGACTAGTAGCAAAGGACATGGGTTTGATAGTGGGGAAACTATGCCCCCATTGATAGGGTAACACAGTAGAAGTAATACAAATAGCAAAAGTGAAAGTAGAAATTATCCATAAAAAAGTAAAGAGTGGAAGACTGGAAAAGAATAAACTGGAGAACACGTATATATGAATGATTCATGAAACATATGTCTTGGAAAGTATCCAAACAAATCACAATACTAAAATACAATATAGTACTAAACCCATGTACAAAATTAATAAAAGTAAAAAAATCCTCAGCATCGCAAGCCATATCTTGGTCCCATGCTCACCAGCTCCACTGTAAATCATGTACCTGAAGTAGAAGGGTGCTTTCCCTTATCTATACCTGTAGCAATATAAACTGTTTGGGCCCAAAATAAAGGCCCAAAATGGGTGTGAGACTAAATCCCATTAGGCAACCACCACGAGATTTGTGCCTAATAGTCAGTGAATATACAGTAGGTAATAATTATTTAAAGAGGTAAACAAGGAAGTACTCAGGGTAAACAATTCACAGTTTCAATGCATTCGGTATCATATATCAAGAAATAGCTAAACGAAACAGGTAATCACAAATAGGCATCCATTTGGGAAGTACCTGCAGCCTATCCCCTCTGGTCCTACCAAGCAACATAAGCAAACAGATAACACAGTAGGTAATCCTATGGAAATTACTCACAACCTATCCACTCTGGTCCTACCTATAAAGTACAAGAAAATTTCTGGGAATTACACTCAGACTAACCCCTCAGGTTCAGGTTCAGCATAGACTCTCTAAGGAAGCACTCACCATCAATTCCTCATATAGTCTCGTATTATAACTAAAGGCGCTCTAGGGAATCACTCAATGCCTATTCACCCTATGGCTTGCATCGAGGAACTACAGACACTCTAAGGAAGCACTTACGTCAATTCCCCCTATTGTCTCACATTGTAAGTAAAACAGACACTCTGGAGAATCCCTTAAGCCCATTCTCTATATGGTCTACTACACCAGGTTATCATGGCCCAATGTAAGTCATGTAGGTATAGCAACACATATCGTCCAATGTAAACCTCATGAACTACTTGGACAACAGTCTATAATATATCAGTATATCAGAATAATCACACTATCCAACAACTAGGCATGGGAAAGTAAACAGTAGCCTAACAGGAAAACTAGACCCAATAGTCAAAATAGGTAGTCATTCATGGGAAATAACTTCCAAAGAATAACAATTAACCCTATTCACATCAGTTAACATAAACTCAATCATACAAGCGTAAAAGGAAAATAATAAGGCTAAAATGGTACATGTGCAATACCCCATTCATGGGTATTGACGGTTTTGGCACATATAACTCAATGAATTTCAACAGAAAGGTACAAACCACCTACCTCGGCATTGGAGATCAATATACTTGAGTCTCAGGGATTGAATCACCTTATAACACAGTAGATCTATAAAAATGTCTAAAACATTCAATAGGGGATTACTTGATAAGGAAGGGGAAATGGGAAACAAAGCTCAAGCAGAAGAGAGAGATTACTGAGGTGATCCCAATGCAATCGACGATGATCAAATTGGAGTTTGGATGCTCGGTCAGGGGCTTAGAGGAAGTTCGCAGATGTACGGGAGCTCACGAATGAACAAAACCTAGATGAAGACATTTCTGGTGATTAGACTCAAACCAGGTGTGTTTAATGAAAAAAAAATAAAGTACATGACGTTTACTTTGGAAGCACAGGGCATGTACTTTGGATGTACATGGAATGTACTTTCAGTTTCCATACTCCGCTTTAGGGGGCCTCCAGATCAACCCCACATGGCCATGTGAATAGCCTCTATACGGCCAGAACTTGGCTTCCCGCGTTAACTGAGTACACGGCGTGTACATAAACAATTTCTAGAAATTCTCCTTTTTTCTCAAAAATGACAAGAAGAAGTAAAATATACCGTAAAAGAAGATCTGGGTTCTTACAAACTTCCCCCTTAAATAAATTATTCCCCGAATTTCCCTAGCAAGGCAACATAGTAGAAGAAACAATGAACATCTCTGTCCACTACGATCGTACATCGGCCTCCCTCTCCTAAGTCTCGTCTTGTCCTCACCCGTACTGTCATAGCACTTGTACCAGAGGAACAGAACAACCACAAATAATCTTCGTACTGTGATCAACAATCTGGATAGGACGCTCTTTAAAAGATGCACCCCCTTCTAACTCAACCCCCTCTGGTCGGAAGACGTGAGACGAGTCTGAGAAGTAACATCAAAGCTGAAAAGTGTGGATGAATTAGTGCATATCCCAGTTTCTATGAGGTAATATAAACTGATAGGCAACCACCACAACTCTCTCCAATGCCTCAAACGGACCGACGTACCAAAGTGAAAGCTTTCCCAGTCTCCAAATCCTCTTGTGTCCCAACCTCAGTGTGACATGCAGGAAAACCTGATCCCAAAACTCAAACTCGAGTGGTCATCTCTGTTTATCAACATAAGAGTTATGTCGAGACTGTACAGTAGAAATCCTCTTTCAAATCATCTCTATCTGCTATGTGGTCTCTTGGACAAGATGGTGTCCCAGCATAGCTGCCTCTCCTGCCTCTAGCCAACATAAGGGTGATCAGCATGGCCAGCCGTACAAAGCCTCATAAGGTGCCGTTTAAATAGTTTTCTTGAAAAAAATTGTGGTAGGAAAACTCCACAATAGGTATGTTCTTATCCTAAGAACCTCCAAAATCCAGAATACATGCTCGAAGAATGTCCTAAAGCACCAGAATCGTATGCTCGGACTGGACGTCTGTCTGGCGGTGGTAAGTTGTACTCAAAAGTACCAGTGTACACAAAGCCTTCTGAAGCCCCTTCCAGACCCGAGAAGTAAAACAATCAGATCTATCTAAAACAATGGAGTGTGTAACTCCATGTAAGTTCAAAATATCACAGATGAACAACCGTACTTTCTCATTGACACTTAATGTCTTCTTCATCATAAAAAAGTGAGGAAACTTCGTGAGTCTGTCAATGAAAACCCAAACTACATCATTCCCTTAGGTAGACCTCGGTTAACCTGTCACAAAATCCATCACGACAATATTCTACATTCAATAGGGAATGGGTAATTGTTGTAAAATCCCTGCAGGTCGCTGATGATCTGTCTTCATATACTGATAGCTGGAACACAGCACGACGAAACTAGAAACTTCTCTCTTCATACCTGGCCACCATTACTGACTGTGTAGATCACAATACAACTTGATGACACCAGGATAAACTGCCCAAACAGAAAAATGAAAGTCTTGCATCAGCTCCACGCGTATGTTTGCGGGAACCCATACGCACCCCTAAAAATGCAATATCTCATCCTCGCCTATAGTCCCTCCAAGAATAGGGTCCTATCTTAACACGCTTTTCCATAAGATTCGGCCTTCATAATCAGATTGTTTTCTCATTCGCACACGATCATGAAGGGTAGAGGTAACATCTACAGAAGAAAGAAACATTTTCCTCTTCCTGTCGTGCACCTCTAAATGCATCATAGAGAACAGCGCCATATGCTTCCACTCACTACTGGCCTCCAAAATTGCCTATATCTGAGTCCTCCTACTCAATTCATTATCCACTATGTTGCCCTTCCCATGCATGTAGGCATGATCAAAGACAAAGGACTGAAGGTACTCAACCAACCTTTTCTATCTTAAATTCATGTCATGTTCAGTGAAGATTTAATTGAGACTTTTGTGGTCGGTGAAAACCAGAAAATGATCCCTCAGAAGATAATGTCTCCAACAGCATAAGGAGTGAAGAACTATAGCCAAATCGAGATCGTGCGTTGTGTAATTTCTTTCATGTGGCCTCAACTGCCTCGACCTGTACGCAATGACTCATTCTCCATACATAAGCACAGCTCCAAGCCTGATACCTGAAGCATCACAGTACATGGTGTATCTCTGGCGTGGCACTAGAAGCACTTGTATCAGTGTTGAATTCAACCTCCCTTTCATCTCTTGAAAGGATTACTAACAAGAATCTGAGCACAAGAACATTTCACCCTTCTTTGTCAGACCCATTAGTGGATCTGCTAAGCATGAAAAATCCTGAATGAAGCATCAGTAGTATCTAGTTAGCTATATAAAACTCTGTACCTCAACGAAGTTCATCAGATTCTCCCAAGAAACAACTTTTCTTAATTTTTTTAGGTCTACTGACACACCTGTTTCGAAGATAACAAGACCCAAGAATTGAATCTGATCCATCCAAAAGTGACATTTTGGGAGAATAGCATATAACTGATGCTCTCTAAGTGTACTCAAAATGATATCAATATGGGTAGCATGTCCATGTAGAGTGTGAGAGTACAACAAGATATCATCCACGAATACCACCACGAAAGAATCCAAGTATGGATGGAACACTCGGTTCATTAGTTCCATGAAAACTACAGGTGCATTCGTGAGACTGAATGACATAAACATATACTTCTATAGACCATACCTACTCCAGAAGTCTTTCAGAGTTATATCAGATGGTCTAACGATCAACTGATGATAACCGGACCTTAAGACAATCCTTGAAAACACCCGAGCTCCTCAAAACATATCAAAGAGATCATCAATACTTTGCAAGGGATATCAGTTCTTGACTGTCAACTTGTTCAACTTCTGATAGTCTATACAAATTCTAAGGGGATCGTCTGCCTTCATTTCCAATATGACCAGAGAACCCCAAGGAGAAGTACTCGATCAAATGAAACCCTTTTCCTACAATCCTTCCAACTACCTCATGATCTCCTGTAACTCTGGTGTAGCCCTCCTATAAAGAGGAATGGAAAATAGTGTTGCCCCTGGTACAAGCTTGATCGAAAAGTCTACCTCTCGTTATGGAGGCAATACTGAAAAGTCCAATGAAAAGACACCTCTGAAAAGATCCACCACTAGAGGAAAGTCCATTTGTGAAATCCCTTGTTCATCCAGATATAGACTAGAAATCTAGGCTGTAACTCCTCCTAACCCATGATGCTCGAGTCTTGCTCTTCTTGCCTGGACATCCACTTCTCCCTTATAAATAAATGATTCAAACTATGGTGATATAAAACTCACCCTGCGGCGATAATAGTTGAAGAATTCCTAGAGGATAACTAACCAATCCATTCCGAGAATGTCATCATAGACTGTCATCTATAGGACATAGTGGTCCCATCAAAAGTGACACCCACCTACCACTATTGGTCACTCCCGGCACTGACGTACACTATCAATTCTAGTCCCCAATGGAGTTTCTATCATAAATATATCAGCAGAAGAAAATATGCAGAGCACAAGGCTCTCCACAACAGCAACAGATATAAATCTCTGGGAAGCCACTGTATCGAAAAGAGGAGAAGCTAAAACTGAGCCAACTATGATCGTACCTCAAACTGTAGAGGGTTCGGGATCCTTCTCTTGTTGGGTCTTCTTCACTGCAAAAGATTGACTTACATAGTGGCCCTGTGACCCTGTTTGGAGACCCTAAGCTGATCCACCCTATTGTTACCGAAAATCGGGCTACTGGAATCCATGTCCACGACCTCCACCTTGGACTAAACGGTCGAAAGAACTCCGGTTCCCAGACTGGTGAGAAACTGGAGGAGATGCTCTTGAATGAGGTGTCATAGAAGAATCCTTGTCACCAGCTTCTGGTGAGGAGATCTGACAGAAATGCTGAAGATGACCTAACTTTATGCAAGATCGGCACTCCATTGGGACTCTCGGGTAGTGTGTCCTCGTATGCCCACTCTTCCCGCACTGGTAGCACAACACCTGACTACCATAAGAAGTATCTCGCCACCATGGATCACCACATGAAGACTCCCTACAGTGCTTCCTGCTGTCAGTAGGAGGGATACTAACTCTAGATGCTAAGCCGCCTTGGTTCACAACTCTAGAATCCCTCAAATTGCGCTTTGTAATTAGAACTCGGTTGATGATAGAAGTGATAGAAGTCGACCAGAAGATGATCACCTACGATTGGATGTCGTGCCTCAGACCACCCTCGCACTTCCTTTCTAGGAATATCTTATCACCTCTGGAAATAGGCATGAAATGCTGAAGGCCGGTAAAATGAGAGGAATACTCCATAACCGAAAGAGTACCCTTCTCCATACTCATAAACTCTCGAGATCGATCGGCCCTCAAAGTCTTTGGATAGAAGTAGTCAGAGAAGATATGATGGAATGCCTCCCAATTCCAGACTTGCGGGAGTCCTGTCTGTGAGATCACATCCCACCACCTCATGGAGGAATCCCAAATCATATATGTAGAGAGAATGACCTGCCTCTCTAGAGGCATTTTTAGATACTGAATGATCGTTAGCATTGATTCTAGTAATGAATCTGCAACCTGGGGTCCTCCATCATCTAAGAAAGTGTGAGGATGCAGCTGCTGAAAGACCCGTGTCAATTCTTCCATCAACAGGGCAGGATGTGGTGCTCCATAAAAGGTCTCCATCATCCTCATAATGCCTTCCCTAAAGTATGCATCAACACCTATATCTGCTATAACGTCTGGTGCCAAGACTGGAACAACGGGAGCATCTACAGGTAGTCCCTGATCATCTATATCCGGTGCCCGATCACTACCCTGTAACTGGAATACCACCGGATGACGTCTCGGCGCCATGACTATGGAATGTTCTCTTCAGCCATTCACATGGGTTTGTACTCATTCTAGAACAAGTCGTTTAACACCCCATACAAAAGGCGTGTTCACCTAACACAAGGCGTGTACTTGATTCCTCTTCTCCTGCCTGAGTCCTTCTACATGGCTAAGCCACACGGTTCTCCTTAGAATGAGACTACATGGCGTGTTTGTGCCAAACAGGGCATGTACTAGACGAACCCCACCAACCTGTGTTGTTAGATACATGGCCGGTTACATGGCTCACGTTGCACGGCATGTTCTAGGTGAACACAGCGTGTACGGGAAAGGGTAACACTAACACGTGTTGTTAGGTACACACCCGGGTACCTGGGTTACACCACAAGGTGTGTTCCAGATGAACACGACGTGTACTAAGAAGATTTTTCCAAGTTTTGTTGTTAGCAACATGGCCATTTACACAGTTCTACGACACGGTGTGTACATCCTCTACATGGAGTGTCATACCAACTATTACAAACCCCGTGTCCCTGCCCACACAGTCTGAGACATAGTTAGAGACTACATGGAGTTTACATACGGTACACAGTGTTCACCTAAGAAAAACAGTTTCTTCCCGAATAGAAGAACACATGGTATGTATTCAAAACTACACGATGTGTATTCTGGGTTTTTACGGATAGTAAGCCTCAAAAACTACTCTGATGTCCCAAGAAACAGTAAAACGATCATTTAAGTTTCAAATTCCGATCTGTGAGGGCCCATACTCCCCGTGAATCAATGCTTGGAATCTTATTCATGTCATATACCAAGATAAAAGTACAATGATCCACCAAATTCCAGTCCATGAGCTCCCATAACACCTCATGAACCAATGTTCGGTGTCCATTCAAGAAAAAACTTACACAAATGATACACTATCAAATAACAGTTATTTTATCATGGCAAATATCGCAACAACAAGCATCTCTAGCACAATATCTATCACAACAACATGAAATCTCTAATTCACCCAATATGGCATGGCAAGAATGCATGACATGTGATTTTTAGTAAGTGCCTAAATGATGAATGAGATGGAATACCCTCATCACACTAGGTTGCAATAGAAATAGAACCTGAATAACGTCAACAATAATAGCACAATACATGTGAGTCACCCAACGGTAAAAATCAGATCATCAATAAACTTGTGAAACCAGAAAAATTGAAATAAACGTGGTTGATTGGATTTTCCCTGTACATGAGTTAGCTACTCCCTGGCACAACATATTACCAAGTACCTATTCCATCGTATCCTGGACTGTAGTCTCCAAATAGTAAGTCAAGAAAAAAATTCCCCTAATACAAATTTGTAACGTCCCGGTTATAGAAGCCACCCAGAGGCACCCCGTACCTTGTTAGGCACATGGACTCAAGCACATTTCCCCGAATTCCAGAGGCTACTAACTAGCAGCAAGGGCCTTGGGTGTGATAGTGGGGAAACAATTCCCTATTTGGCAGAGTAACACAGCAGATGTAGAACAAATAGCAATAGAGGAAGCAGGAATAATCTATACAAAACTAAACAGTGGAAGACTAGAAAATTATAAAATGGAGCACACATATATATGAATGATGCATGATACATACGTCTAGGAAAGTAGCCAAACAAACCAGAATGCTAGAATACAAAAAAGTACTAAACCCAAGTACAAAAGTAAAAAAGTAAACAACTCCTCAGCATCGCAAGCCATAGCTTGGTCCCATGCTCTCTAGATCCACATCAAATCAAGTGCCTAATGTAGAAGGGCACTTTCCCTTATCTATACCTGCAGCAATATAATCTTTTTGGGCCCAAAATCATGGCCCAAATAGACTATCACACCAAATCCAAGTAGGCAACCACCAAGAGATCTATGCCTAATAGGTAGTGAATATATAACATGTAATAAGTACAAAAATCAGTAAACAAGGAAGTACTCAGGGTAAACAATTAACAGTTTCAATGCATTCAGTATCATATATCAAGAAATAACTATGAAAAACATCTAATCACAAATAGTTAACACTATGGAAAGTACCCATATCATACCCTCTATGGTCCTACCTAGGAACATAATCAAACGGATAACACAACAGGTAACCCTATAGGAAGTACTCACAACTTATCCCCTAAGGTCCTACCTAAAAAGTACAAGAAATCCTCTGGGCAGTACACTCAGTCTGACCCCTCTGGTCCAGCTTAAGTATAGACTCTCTGAGGAATCACTCACCGTCAATTCCTCCTATAGTCTCTTATCATAACTAAAGGTGCTCTGGGGATGCACTAAACAACTAATACCACTGTGGCATGTGTCGAGGAATTATAGACACTCCTAGGAATCACTTACATAAATTCCCCCTTTGGTCTCACATCATAAGTAAAATAAACACTCTAGAGAAGCCCTTGCGTACATTCTCCCTATGGTCTTCTACACTAGGTTCTCACGGCCCTGTGTTAGTCATGTTGGTATAAGAATGCATATCGGGTAAAGTAAACCTCAAGAAATAATTTCCTAGTAGTCAATAATATATTAGCATATCAGAACAATCACACCATCCTAAAACTAGTCATGGGAAAGTAACCAATATCCTAACTGGAAAAGATGGCCCAACGGTCAAAACAAGAAACTATGCATTGTATAAAACTTCCAAAGCATAGAAATTAACCCCATTCAAATCAGTAATCATTAACTCAAGCATACAAGCATAGAAAGCAAACAATAAGGCTAAAATGGTAAACACTCAATACCCCATTCATGGGTATTTGCGGTTTTTGCACATATAACTAAATGACTTTCAATAGAGTGGCACAAACCACCTACCTCTGCGTTGAGAGATTAATATACTTGAGTCTTAGGGATTGATTAACCTTACAAGGAAGAAGATCTAAAAAAACTTAAAAAATGGTCAACATGTGATAACATGAGAAGGATGAGGAATAGGGAAACTAAGATCAAGTAGAAGAGAGAGCTAACTAAGGCAATCCCAATGCAATCGACGTCGGTCAAATCGGAGTTCGGACACCCATTCTGGGGCTCGGAGGATGATTGTTTTTGTATGGGAGCTCACGGTTAAACAAAACCTAGCATAATACCTTTCTAGAAATTAAACGTGACTCTGGTGTGTTTAATGAAAGAGAAAAGTACATGACATGTACTTCGGAATTACCCGGCATATACTTTCTGTTTATGTACTTCACATTAGGCGTCCTCTAGGTCACACCCACATGGACATGTTCATGGCCGCTACATGACCAGCACATGGCTACCCGCGGTAACCGAGTACATGGCGTGTACTCAGAAAGTACACAATGTGCAGTTAAAAAATTTCCAAAAATCCCCTTTTTCACAAAAATGACAAGAAGAAGGAAAACATACTAGAAAATAAAATCTAGGTACTTACAAAGCCCATATTCTAAAAAACTATATGGATATACATATATGTCAAAAAACCCCAAGATTTTTTATCTAATGAATTGAGAATATGCATCGAGGGGTTATGAAATGTTTCACTCCACATGTAACATGATTAATCCCAATGAATTTACCAAAACAGTCAACAATACATTCCATACTATTCCTTAAGAAACATATAGATAAATAAAAACATGTATATCTATAAAATGAAGAAAAAAAACTGAAATAAATAATCAAATAGTGACAATATCAACTATCAACCCTAATTTTAACACGTCCTCAAATAATATATAATTATTCTTTTTAAGAAAAGAACCTCCGATATTTTTTTTAAATTATCTACACACACTCTATAAGGTAATGAGTATAGAGTTAAGTTAATAATGGAATCATTTTATGAAAATATATCCCAAGAAAGAAGGTATATTTTTTTATAATATACCACCAATGTAAAAAGGGTAACTTATAATGATTTTGACATAAATGAAAATTTCCCTTAAAAATAGTGCTTTATGCAATATCACAGAGGAATGGATAAAGAATCAAACCATTTTACATGATGAGTTCAATAAAAAAAATGATATATATATATATATATTAGAAGATAATTAAGTAAAAATAAACCTCTTCAGGTAAAATAATCATAAATAGTATGCATGAAAATGGAACTGAATATATAAATGTTATTTCCAAACACATTTTTATCATTGTTGTAAAATTTAAATTTACATGTCTACTTGAATGGTAAATTTTGAAATGATAGCATGAAATATTCTGAAAACCCATTAAATTTAAAATAAATCTCCAATAATAGATCCTTTAAAGTACATAATGTTGTGTTGGATAATTTTAGGAGAGGAAGAAAAAATAGTTGAATCTGAAAGTAAGAACACATTTTATTATTTTCAGAATAACTAGTTTTTAAACTGACATTGTATGAAGAATAAAAATAATTTGTTTATATTAAAATATATTTTACCCCAATTGGTTGAATAATTATGATATAATACTATATTTTCCAGGAATATCTCAATTATAGAAGAAATAATTTCATGATAAGACAATATAACTCAAT
The DNA here is from genome assembly GCA_963277665.1 of Viscum album. Taxonomy (NCBI): domain Eukaryota; kingdom Viridiplantae; phylum Streptophyta; class Magnoliopsida; order Santalales; family Viscaceae; genus Viscum; species Viscum album. Next base: position 1,984,619,588 of record OY728138.1, on the reverse strand, counting down.
GAAATGGGGATTCACTTATCAATATCACTTATGGGATAAAATCCCTATAACTTACGAAATATTTGAAGAAGTTGATTATATGGAGGTAATTTAAACAAATAGAAAAAAATATAATACATTAATAGGGTAAAATGTACCCAACACATATGAAATAATTATAATATAAATGATCAAAACACAATTAATAGAAATTGAGTCACTAAAATCCCTTACAACTAGGTTAATAACTATTTGAAAATATATTTGATGAAATGGAAATAATTTTGAATAGTATTTCTCCTGAATAAATATATATCAATGGGATATGAATAAATAATTACAACTAAAAAATAGTGTGTAACAAATTCTTGTCTAAAAGAGTTAAATTTTAAGACAAATATCCCTTACTTCTTGAGAATAATTTTATTCAGAAACCATTGAAAGAGGTGGATTGAAATTAAACAAAAATTAACATCAATAAATTATTTCTTAGGATATTATATGTCAAATATGAAATATATAATCCATATAATCTAAATCTTGTGAATAATAAGAATATGTCTTCAAAATAGAATTTTGAGATGGAAACCCCTATCATGGTCTGGATTTGTTCCACACATTCACTAAATGTCAAAAATAATTAAATACTATTCATCAACTACAAATGTAGGAATAATTTTCATTACTATAAAATTTTTTCGATAATTTATAATCACTATGTATGTATAAATATTAGTTATATTTTAATTATTTTCAATAATGAGTATAATTAGTCATTATAGATTTGAAGTAATTTAATAAAAGTTATGCTGGAATAATTTATTTTTCAAGACAACATAATTATTAAAAAATATGTGGAAATTGAATGTATTGTCAAGGATATTTATAAATTAATAGTGTCATTTCATGGATATTTTTGTTATAATCAATGAGGATGAAATTGATTACTTGCATGTTTTGGTGATTCTTAATTATGGACATGTGATTTCCAAATTAATGAGATAATTTCAATATAACCATACAGAAAAAACAATAATTTCAATGTTTGAATCATATTATATTAGTAAATATGTTTTAATATCCATAAAAGTTAAAAATTCATATTTTCATCATGTATGTCGTTAAAAACACCCAAACCTAATCCCACTATTATTAATGGATGATTTCGTGGTGGTTTACTTGTAATATCAATATATGAGAAGTAAAATGACACAATAAGAGTTATTTGTGTGATATATAGTAATTATATGGTTATATAATAAGAATAAAATAATTTAAAAAAAATACATAATATGAGTAAGAATATGTTTTTCTTAATAAGTTTTTTTAATTGAATTAACAATGATATTTTTATGATAACATCATTTATATTTGTCAAATACGCCATACCAAAACCATAATGATGTCATTAAATTGATATTTACATTTTATAACCATTCATAATATGATCCATTAATAGATCCAATGAAAAGGTAATTGAAAATTTGTTAATCGATGGAAGATAAAGTGCACACGTATACGTGGCTAATCATTTCATTTTCCATTGAATTAGAAAATGGAGTATGAATGATTAAAATTTTAAAATCTAATCTATTTCAGTAATTTCATACTGGTATATTTATTATCCTATTATGACCATCTTTATATGATGTTAATTTAAAGGGAAACAAGTGGTTCCATAGTAGTGGTAATCTACAAATCACAAAAATGATAATTTAATTTTCCTGAAACGAAAATTTTGAGGTGTTTAGTGATTATTTAAAAAATGAAAATACATTCATTACAATATCATTAATAAATTCATTATATATTATTTTGAAACTTTTCAAATTGAAATTTAAAGGGAAAATATTTTAGAAAATTGATTAAACATACATTGATAACATCAGGTTCTCTTAAAAGATTCCTTAGAAAAGAAAGGTGTATGAAAATATATTGATATAAGAATTTTATTATTGTATAATAGGATTATATGTGAATTATATAGGGTTTAACATCAAGATTTAACATAATTTTTGGTGTGGTATTAAATAGTTCATGGGAGACCCCTTTCATAAGTTGTGAGAGTGGAATTTTTTTTAATTATTTAATCTATGTATAGAGGGAAATCATGTTAAATATGTCTCATGGATATAATAAAAGAAAATAAATAAGTTAATTGTGAGATAAGGTTGATAATATCTTGCATTCTCAATTAAAAACGTGTTTATTAACATGTTTCATTCCCTTTACCATTGAATTTAAATGTTTTCCAATTATGCTTTAATTATGGCAACTAGTTTTTATGGAATTTAATTTAACATTATGACTATAAATAAAATGGTCCATATTAGAAACATTTCTCCAACTAAATATAGATTTGACATATATTTTTTCAATCAATCTATAAATCTCAAAAAATAATTTTTTTAAGAAATTATATTTTATTAAAAATAATTTTGGAGATAATATTACATCTAGTTTAGTAATTAATATATTGGTTTATCATTAAATAATAAGATATTAAATTATGAGATTTTATTTACAAAAAAAATTTGGCCATGAAAAATGTATCATAATTATTAGGGTAGTCCTGTATACAGTTGATGTCATAACAACCATAGTATTTTCGAACATAGAAATTTCCACTCCAGCCAAAATTAAATTATTTTAGAAAAATCATAAAAAATAATAATAATACAATATTATCAGAGATAATATATAAAATGATTATTAAAATTTTAATTTTTAATATTTTTAGAATTCAATATTTATATAAAATACAAATATATATTGGAAAACTATTACTATTTAAAAAACCAAAAAAATTATAACTATTAAGTATGATTATTTCATTAAAAATAATAATTCATTAATTTTCCATATATTATTCTCATTGTAAATCTCTTTTATTATTATTTAATCATTATATGATAAATATTAATTAAAAAACAATTTTAGTATAATAACATTTTAAGAAAAAAATGAATTTCATAGTTCTTTTAGCTATACTAATTGAAATTCATTAGTATTAAAATAATCTTTTATTATATTTCAAAAAAATCCTAAATGGTTTCCAATAATTCATTCCAATTAATTAAATATATTCCTTTAACAATCTATTGTATTTTATTTTGTTTCAGTGTTTTAGGTGGAGAATGTTTTTTAACACATTGTCTTATTTAGTGGTAAGAATTTAATAATTTATTTGGATGGTGTAATCTTCCACGTAAATTAATTTTATCCTCGTAATTTAGTCGTAATATAATTGTAATTAAATAAGTAACACATATTTAACCACAAATTATATAATGATCATGGGATTATTTAAGATGTGCAATTAGATTTATTATATGTTTTTTTAAGAGAGATAACCCATTAAAATTTTCTAATTGAATTTTGTAACTGGAATAAGATTGACACCAATAAGAAATAATAGTCCACCAAAAATAAAAATGGTTTATAATATTGTCATAGTCCTTAGGTTTTACATTTTTAACATTATATTAAATAGTTAGTGAAATCCATCTTGTAATAGGAAACTAGAAAATTTTGAGTGAAATCTCATTATAATCTACATCGGTAGTAGATTCGATTTTTTTCTTCATTTAATGATTTTTGGCTCATATTCCCCTCACTATCCAAGGGAATATGTTATTATCATACTTAATTTTTATCTCTATTACAATTGAATCAATAATTGTTTTTACTATCTTTCATTCTCTTATACTTGTGAGTCTGATGACCTCCTCTCCACAAATATAAAATTTAACTATCACTTTAGTTCAATTTATACAACGTGTCTTCCCTAATTTTTTACATTGTCAAAGTTATATCTTCTTAAGATCATAATCTCTATCCCCTAAATTTCTTTGAGATTCAATATTACAATTATTTGGTCTATTGTTTATTATAATTATGTTCAGATTGTTAATAAGAATTCTTTATAGCAAGTTTAGTATAATAACATGATTTTATACTATACCCCTTATCTATATGGGTTATTTCATCTGATAGTTTCTACTATGTCTATGGAATCTATGGTAATCTAAGTTCATTTAGCGATTAACCATATCTAAAAATAATGGATATAACATTAGATTACTATCATAAGAAGATAATTATTATAAAAAACCACATAAAATGTAACTCTGTAATGTCTCCATTTATAGAACTAACATGTTATATTATAGTTCATATAAATCAACTTATATCAGAATCAGTTAATCTTATATCACTGTACGTTTAACAAATATCATTTCTTCTATCCTATGTTACATTTAGGATTATTCCTTCTTACATCGTAACCTGATCCCCAAACTATAAATTAAAAATTTATATAATATTACCCAAAATAATTTAATAAAATTATTAAAGAAATCTATAATGTAAAAATAATTAATATCCATTATCATTGTAAGAACATATCAATTAATATGTACAATAAAATATTATTCTCTATATTTCATTTTCTGTTATCCATAGTCATTTACCTATTTGGTTATCTATCAAAAAAATATTCAAGTATATCATAAATTTCCATCAGAATTCTGAATTAACCAAATCATATCCCTTGAGAGTCTAAAACTAGGTTTTTTAGTAATTCTGTTTTTTCATTCACCATGTGAATATCGATTAAGTAATAAATCTTCTGTTTTAATGATTATTACCCCTAGGTACGTCAATTATATAGAATGGAACAACAAGTGTTATCTATACATGTACGTAATTACTTATATAATAATAGAATTTCAAAATTACCAAAACATCATGATGTGATCCAATCAAAAAATTCTCACATACACCTATCCATATAGTCCTCACTAATGCTCTCTTTTCCTACTCTCTGGATGAAATATAAATTATTACCCAATGTGAAATATTATATTATAATAGTCTGGAATTATTTAGAGTAGACTAGAATTGATACTTATGAGAGTACTCCATGGGCGGCTACACCCCGTGGGAGGGACAAAAAAATATCCCCAGTGGCATCCATTTCCTCAAGAAGCCCTTCGATAGAGAGCCATGATTCTTTTGACATTTACACTTGAGAGTTCCTGAGGATCAGATTCATTCCTACCTACTTTTCTTTGATTCCAACTATAACGACCAGAGATTGAGGTACATTAGCATTACATTTATTTTACAGAATACATAATAGATGAAAAAAACTAATTCCCAAGATAGTATTAGTTTAGTTCCATTATAAACATATAACATAATCTTCCAACTTAGTGAAAGACCTTAAACATCTCCAACAAAGATCATCCCCTTTTTTCGTACCTAATACATTTCTTTATATCATGGGGAATAGAAAACATAAAAATGGTGAGCTAAAATTCTTATTAATGGAAAAAATGGAGAATATAGAACAAACCATAATCATACAAATTTAAAATCAAAATCATAATGTTTAAATATCAAAATCATGAGTAATAAAATAAATCATGCAATTCATAAGGAATAGATCCTAAAGGAACCTTCTCCATGATAAAATAGAATTGGTATAAAATTGGAATTTTGGAGGAAAATTAATCACATTATATGGTTTCTATAGTTTCCAAGGAATTGAATCCAATACCATCATAGTGGTCGAAGTCCATTACTAAACCGGGTTTACTTTTCATCCTACCCATGTATTACAGATCGAGATGTTCATGTTGTTACAGCCTTGTATTATTGAACCAGAATCACATATCATTACATCCATGTCTATCTCATGATATATAAACCATTACCCAATTCATGGGAAGGACATAAGGGTCTCACCTATATCATAATTAAATCATACTTACATGTTCCAAAAAAAACAAATACCATTCATCATTGCATAACCCATGACATAAATTGGGTTTCTTAAACATTATTCTATCATAACACAATCCATCTAAAATAATGAAATTTTATAAACATTATTCCAATATAAACATAATAAAATCAAATTAATAATAAGGATTGAAACATAACCCTAAGTTATCTTAAATGGAAAATAATTTTTATAAAACAGTTGGGCTTCATTATTAAGAAAAATATCCTTTCGTCTTCATTTTTTTTTCTTCACTAAAAATGATGTGAAATTTTAAAGGAAAAGGAATTTAAATAAACATGTAATAATTTATAGGTTTTTTCCTAGAAATATAGTGTAATGAAAGCAGGGGAAAAAAAATTTCACACCATATAAGTTAAAAAACCCATTCTCCTCTAACTTTTGCTAGAAAAGTCATCAAGTAACTCTTATGGTTAACAAAAGAAATATTATGTACTTACCTTGTAGTAGAAGTAAAAAAATTGGGTAAAATGGTTTTAAATATACATTTAATAGTATTATATATTTTATGAAAACATTTTTACAAATTATGGACATGGATGATAAATATAGCCCATTAAATACTTACATATAAACAATGTCAGATAAAAATGAGATTACAAAATTATCCCTTACCTTATGTATGATATGCTTCGTATATATCTGAACCTCATTTATAGTGATTTAAATAATGTTACTTATTTATTCCATAATCATAATAAATTTTAAGATAACATTTATGATCATATTTTCATCCATTTTTTTGTAACTTTTCAATGTTACTCGTTATTTGGGTATTAACTACTTTATGTTCTTATGCATGTTCTATAGGATAATTTCATATTCCACTTTTTTGTTTATAGTTATATAAAATATAGTATATTATTATTATAATATATATCATATTTATTCATTCAAATAATTTATATGACCATGATTTATTTAGGATTATGTTGAATTAATCACATCACACTGGGAGATAGTAAGTCGTACGTACGCACGCGCGATGATATCGTTCCCATAATTATTGAATGGTTCAGAATTGGATGATGTATAGTATAACATAATAAATATCCTTTTATATTAATCATATATTTATTTATTTATCTTTCATCATTATACCAATCCATGTAAGTTGGCAGTGAAAAATTAATTATACCCCGACATGCCGACGGTATGCTGTACGAACGCACGCGTGGTGATTTCATTTTTCATAGGATGGGTAGAAGTTGGTATATGGTTGTTTCACAAAAATAATAACCTATAAGTATAAAATTACTACTTTAGTTATTACTTTAAAGTTAAACAACTCGTGAGGTGGAAGTAGAAGAAAAAATTAGTTTGAAAGAATTGGTAAATGATATTACCTCTTCTTCGACGTGCCTCCGCTAAATCTCCTCATAGAGCACTATAGATGGTCTTTTAAGAATACCATGACCTCAAAAAGTTTTCTACGTATTTTGGTGTTGTATATTGATAGGTTATGGTCGAGCATGATGTCTCAAAATGAAGTGAAGAGTTGAGGGAGGAACTTCCCTTTTATAATTGATGTGAGGGGCACTTTTGGAAACTTCAAAATTATTAATTGGTAATAATTTGAAAATCAATATGAATACCTCCAAAATGATATATATTAGAATAAAAGATATGATAATATTTAAATCTCATCAACCAATAAAATTTATACTTGTTTTGATGACAATTTTAACATTATAATTTTAATAGACAATTAGTTATTCTATTATATTTTAATTAAGAAAACCAATGATTCATTATTAAATGGGTGAAACATTTTTTTAATTGATATAAATTATAATATAAATTAATAACTAAGAACATTATAGACTATATAATAATTATTCTATATTTTTAAAATTTCTTTATGATTTTTAAATAATTTTAAAAACATTATTTTAAAAAAATATCAATTCTGCCAATTTTAACACTATTCATTTCATGGATTTTTAGAAATATAAAGTTAACATCTTAGCCTCAAATCAAAATTTTTATTATATTCTTATTAGGTCAAGGTATCTAATAAAATTCATTTGTAAAATTGATTAACCCAAATTAAATTTATTTTAATATTTGTAATAACATTTATTTGATATATCGATTATTAAAATAATCACTACATGAATATTATTAAATTATCTAATATACATATTTGTAGAATATGAATTATAAATAAAATACTATGATGAACATAAATTTACAATAATTCATTTTAATATATGTAGTGTAATTTATGTTCTATAAAATTTAACATTAAAAATGTAAAACATATTAATGTATAAATTTGACAACCTTAACATCACATAATATAAAGTAAATAAATGGAATAATCACTTACATAAAATTCCAAATGGTATCTTTCATGACATATGGATTATTATGGTCGAGATAGACTTGACCAATATGATTTGGTTCTATTCTTAAGATATTTTATGGTTATTAGTATTTTAATAAAAACATTTAATGGATTTCTCATTAATTAATTATTTTTTACATTATCAAAGTATAAGTCCTTAAGGTAATTATTAATTTCATAAAATTTAAAAAATAATTAACATGTTTTAGGTAATTAATTTATTTTTCCATGGAATATTTATGTTCTAAGATATCACCTGGTTATCCTAGTATTAAAACCATTATACTTATAAGAAATTTGAGTTTCACATTTTATCACTTTCATTGGTTTTATGAGTATCTATGTCATTTTCATATTCAAGTGGCCCTTAATTGACTGTGTTTCAAACCTAAGTTTACAAGGGTAAATTTTTATTTATCGAAAATTATTTTGGTAGGATGTAAGACTATTTTATTTTCCTTGACGTATTATATGTTCCACATATTTACAAGATTTACCTTTAACTACTTTAAATAAAAATTATCGTAGTTACAATTCATAACATCCAAAAAAATTAAAGTGAAATATTAACATAAAGTGGACCGAAAAATTATAAATATGAAATCAATTAATTCATAATTCAAAACACAAAATTGATAGAAATTAATTTAAAAATGATTCTTATTGGTAAAACGAAAAAAGCTGGTTATTAAGATGTATAAACATATCAAAAAAAATTCATGTGTTTAGGTCTAATTTATAAGGTAAATTGAATCCAATGACACAAATTGTATTAAATTATACAAAACATATTCCTATTACACTTTATAAGTAATTAAAAATATAATCTCACTATATAAATAAATTATATGAAAAGGTAGTTTTGAATTAAAATCTATTATTTATCACTATTCATTAAAATATTAATTTTATTAGAAAAATAACAAAAAATAAATGAAATTAAATTTTTATGCTTTTCTTCTAATTAATAAGTTTATTTTTTTAAAAATAATATATAAAAGTGTTAAAAACTAAACTAGAAATTGGTGCGCCATCAAAAGGTGGAAAACTGTATTTTATTGAAAAATATTTCTTTTATCCAAAAAACTAAATTTGTTTTTATAATATGTCTAGAAAACAAATAAGATGAATTTTAATGTTATATAAAATTAAAATTTTGGTTAATACTATTCATAACATCTATTTTATACCCCATTAAATAATAGTATTTTTCTAGTGAAACTCTGTTTTGCGTACAATGTATGCTATCGAGGAAGGTCGCTCTTATGTATAACAAAACCCAAGAATAGTGTTGTGTATAATGAAAGCGTATATGATGATGCGTATAACAGAAGATAATATTGGTGTATCATTCAGAATAATACATCAATGAAATTAAAATGAATATATCTCATAAAATCTCAGAGTGTCACATTCTTCCCCCCTTAAAATGTATTTCGCCCTCGAAATTCATTGATGTTATAAATGGTTTACTACTTGAAAGTATCTTTCACGGAAACCCACATCTTAAAAAATAATACTAAAACATAAATTTATAAATGGAAAGTTAAAAACATAATTTTTCCCAAAATTAACTATTCGCTGGGTTTCCATGTTGGAGAACATAGGTGGGAAGTGAAACTGTAGATAGGGAAGAAAAATATAATAATCAAGTTCTGATGGATAGTTATAGGGAATAAGGTTTGTAAAAATTTAAATTTCAGAAGTCCATAAATCTGTGATGATTTCACTACTGAAAAACTAACATATACCAATAGTTTGGAACTGTTGGTATAGGCCTCCAAACCGTTGGTATAGCCTATACCAACGGTTTGGAGAACCGTTGCCATGTAAGCCGTTGGGATAGGTCTATACCAACAGTTTTGGAAACCATTGGTATATGTAATATGAAAATCCATACCAACAGTTATGGTACCGTTGGTATATGTATTTCAAAAAAAAACATTCGTTGGGATTTGATCCCAGGACCCCTAGTTTATCATTGAACGACTTAACCACTATCCAAACATGACTTTTTTGAACATAATTACATAAATATATATAGGTATTTTCATAATAATTTTAAATTTTGATTTATATAATGTTCATGGAAAGAATATATGATAAAAATTATCAGGACCTATAGCAACGGTTGTTAAAACCGCTGGTATAGGTCTATACCAAGGGTTTTGACAACCATTGGTATAGTTCTTGATTCTGAAATTTATTCTTGGCTGAAGTTTGATTTCTAGGGGACCTTTCCCAATGGTTTCGGCAAACCGTTGGGATAAGTATACCCTTTCCCAACGGTTTGGACAAACTGTTGGGAAAGGTGTCCCCAAAGTAGACTTTTCCCAACGGTTTTTCAAAACCATTGGGAAAGGGTATACCTATCCCAACGGTTTGGCCAACCTGTTGGGAAAAGTGGCCACAAAGTGGACTTTTCCCAATGCTTTGGCCAAACCATTGGGAGATCCATACCATTTCCCAACGGTTTGCCAAAACTATTGGGAAAGGTGGCCACAAAGTGGGATTTCCCAACGGTTTGGCCAAACCATTGTGAAAAAGGACCTATACAAATGGTTTTTACAAACCGTTGGTATAGAAGCGTTGGGAAAAGTCAGATTTCCAGTTGTGTTTAAGTGACCATCTGATTTATTGGATAAGAAGGTACTTGGAAATCATTTTTTGTTTCAAGATCCTTTTCCTAATGTTGATGATTTTTGGCATGAGAAGAAATACTTACTAAAATTATATATAATCAAATAGTTGATATTTCCCTGAAACCTTTCCACATCATCTCTTATTTGAATAAATGATATTGAATTTGTCATTCTACATGTGATAGAAGATCATGCGATAGAGTGATTTGGTCATTCCATCTGTCTCAATAAGAATATTAGATCATGTTATCGAATATTCATAAGTCCACCTATAGTGAGATAAAACATTAATCTAGAAAATATAAACTAGAATATAACTTATATCATCCATCAAGGGATAACATTAAAATCCATCCACAAAATGAAAATATAAATTTTTAAAAAGTGGTGAACTAAATCGACTTAACATTTGTCTCTCATATCTCATTTGGCAGTTTTTGGTCTTCACATTCCCAATATGTGAATACCTTATTCATGTAATCTCTTCAAATATTGTAATGACATGAATTACCCTAGAACCTTATTAAAAACATTAATTCTATCAAAATTTACTCTTTCCACACACTAAAAATACCAAAATATCAATATATGTAAACCATGATATCACTTTTTCCTTTTATCAGTTATGAGCACATTAATACTATCAAATATCTCACTATCTCTATATCCCATTATTATGTGCATATCATGTGATTTACTAGAAAATCAATCAATTTTCAAGGTTATCAATACCATATAATTATGTAAAACCCAAATGGAACAATATATTGATATTCAAATATTCCATAATACTATAAAAAATATCTTTCAATACAATTTTGGAATCTCATTACATAAACACATAATCACTCCAATACTTACTTGTCATAGACAACATCACTAATATTTATCACATGTCATTTTTCATTATCTTTGGAATTAAGAGGTTGGTGACATTGATCATCATTAACCCATTTATTTGGTAATTTGTTAGAATAATGCCCCATTTACTTGCACTGATAGCATTGAAGTGTGGCAGATGTATTCTCTATTGTATTTCTTGTATTCACATCATTAGAAACCTTTTTCCATTTACATCATCCCTCAACTACTCGATGAAATTTTTTTTCACAATTAAAACATTTTCTAGTACCTTTAGTACAATGTACGCCATGCTTATTTTCACAGCATGTGAATAAAGAAACAATATTCTTTTTTTCACCATTTTTTCGAGATTTTTCCTTGAACTCCATGTTTCTTTTCATGTAAAAACCATGATTTGGATATATAATACCAACTTCTACTTCGACCTCAATAGTGCAGATCAAAATCTATTCATAGATACTAATGTCTATTATAGTTATTTCTCCAGGAATATTTAGAATTAATCCACTTAATAATCTATCATATATACAATCATGTTGGATGATAAAGCTAGAATCAAACTGTAAAAATCTTGTAAAATTTTCCTTCTACGAACCAGGGGATTCTTTGTTCTTTTGCATATTCTCAAGGAACTACTTTTCCATCTTTTTTCAGTGATTAATAGGGATGTAATTATTGAAAAAAATATTTTTGAACTCATCCCAATCCATGGTGTAATGTCTCGGATTTTCCGTATATTTTTTTAAATATTATATAGAATTATTATGAGACTAGGAACGGACACAAAACATCATTATGAGGCCCGGTGATCCCGGAATGGTGGTTCGAACTTTTTTTAATTTATGTGAGTCAGCACTTGTGCACGGTTGTGGTAGTTTTCAAACGAATGTGTGGATTAAAAATATGAGGGAATCATTGCGTCTGGGATGACAACTTTACCTAAGAATGGGTATAACCTTGACCGGAAAAGGTCATGGGTAAATGTTATTTTTCAGATGTTTTTAGTAAAATACCGAAAAGTACTTTTTTTATTATTATTGCCGAAGCACAGAGAAATAAAGAACCTCCCTTCAAGGAGGTCGAAAGTGGTGGAGTCCAAGGGAGTCACCTTGCACCACAGTAACGCACTCAAGGGGAAGGGAGTTCAAACTATCAAATATCACAAGTGGCTCCTCCTGTCTACCCAAGCGGGCGAGGGCAGCAGCTGCAAAGTTAGACTCCCTCCAACTGTGGTGAATAATCTGGCCTTGATTAGTTTCTGTCTTGCACCTAAGAATGAGATAAATCAAGTCCCATGGAATGCAGCGACCTCCCTGAAGCATCCTCACTAGAGACTCAGAATTAGACTCCACCTCTGACACTTGCATCCCTCTCCGCCTGCATACCAACAAGCCAGATAGAAGTGCCCGAACCTCCACACCCAATGAATTCCCCGGACCATAAAAGGCACTAAACGCTAGTAGCACTGAGCCCCAACAATCTCTGAGCAGCCCAACACCCCTCATAACCCCCCCCCACCCCCCCCCCCCCGAACAGGATCCATCAATGTTTAGCTTCAGACCCTGATTCGGTGGTATCCACCTCACCCATCTCTCCTTTCCTCTACGTTGGATGCATGGCCTATTGAGCAGGTTGCACACTGCCACTGAAGACAGACCTCCCTTGATGAGAGAAGCTAGCTCAACAATAAGTGACTTCAGCTGGACCTACATAGAAACCAATGACCTTTTTCTCCCCAACCGAACCTGGTTCCTCGCCTCCCAAAGCACCCAGCAGATCTCAACTAAGATAATAATTCTGAAAACCCGTTCCATTGTTCCGTTCTCACTAACTGGAAGCCAGACGGACAAGTAGTCCTGAATACAGTGTGACCCACCAATCGGAAAAGGGGAATGGTTGAAGAGAGACCAGAGGTCGGAGGCCCATTGTCCTTAAAAGAAAAGATGGGCCGTCGTTTCTGAGTTTGGCTGCTCACAACAGTAGCACCGGGAAACCATGCATACCCCTCTTCTCTGTATGTTATCCTCCGTTGGTATCGCTCTATTTAAGACCCTCCACACCAGGAAATTCATTCTCACCGGTATCTCCTTGCACCAAACAGCTGGCCACCTCTCCCCCGTAGTGCTTTCTCCTTGGAGGATTTCCCTGTAGCCCCCGACAGTGTACCTACCATTGCTAGTTTCCATGAAACAACACTGGTCCGGCTCCTCGCTCATCACTATGCTTCCAAACAGTTCAAGTTGGCTGGGATTAAGGGTTGCCTGTATAAACTCATACCTGCCACTTGCCTCGCTGAAAGATATCCCCGGTGAAGGGCAACCCGAATACCCCAGCTTCTCCCCGGCCCAGTTGTCCTCCCAAAAACTAATATCCCCCCGGCCAACAATCCACCTGACATAGCTAGCTAGTCTCTCAATATGGGCGAACATGCTCTTCGCTAAAACAGTCGCGCCCTGCATGCGAACCTCCCCCGGCCAGCCATATCGCGCTCTGAAAAACTTTGCCCAGAGAGTCTCCCCTACAATGGCTTCCCAGGCTAACCGTGCTTGCAATCCCATAATGGTAACCTCAACATCACGAAGACCGACTCCAACTTCCTCCACCGGATGAGCCAGCCGCTTCCAAGATGCCCAGTGGCATCTTCCTTCTGCTTTTTCATCCCAAAGAAACGCAGAAAATATACTTTTCATCCTCTCCACCGTGCCTTTCGGTGGTTTAATAACAGAAAAAACATGCATGGGAACGGACAAGAGAACGCTGTTAATGAGCACCACCCGGCCTCCAAACGACAGCATCTTGTTCTTCCAACTGAAGATCCTGCCCCAAAGCCGGTCGAGGATCTCATTGAAATGATCCTTCTTGATTCGCCCACAAGATAGCGGCACCCCAAGGTACAATATGGGGAGACTTTTCTGTTTGCACCCCAAAATCTCCTGGATCACCTTACACATCCTCCCGGAACACCTGTCCGAGATAAAAACATGGCTCTTCAAAGGGTTAACAGACTGTCCACTAAACCTCCCATACCTGACCAACATGTCACCAAGGTGCTTCAAGGATTAACTACCACCATTCAAAAAAATCAGGATGTCATCTGCAAACATCAGATGTGAGATGCAGCTAGCATTCCTTCTCCCATAGAATGGTTTCAACCTGCCCTCTGAGAAGCCACTAACCAAATTTCTGGACAATGCATCCTGTTCCAGAACAAAAATTGTTGGGGACAATGGGTCCCCCTTTTTAGTAAAATAAAAGAAAATAAATTAGCGAATTTTATTTTATTTTAATTGGAAACATCCGTTGCAGCACGGCGATGGGGCATCTGTTTCTTTATTTAATGTCATTTCTTAATGACTCTAAAAACGATAATGCTGAATCATTAATGCCGCAATGTGATAGAATTTACAAACAATATTCTACTTTTTATATGGTTAATAGAACGATGGTCATTGATGGAAAACTAAGTGAAAACTCTGGAGAAACCATGGAGCCTAGGAGAAAAATCTTGGAAATGACCGACGGCGAATCAAGGATAAAATTTGATGTGCCAACAAGTTGAAGGATCTCGATGACCATGACAGCGTGACCGATTTTTCAGTGACCGATCCCTTTTGAGGTAGGGGTTTTTATTTTGATTCTTCTTTCCCCATTTTTGAATTAAAATGACGAACGTGGATCAACCACGAACATGTTAATCCATGGATTCATATGTTCTTGTGGGAGGGTTTTATTGGGATGTTTTTGGGGATTAATCCCTGATTATTTTTTATTATTTTTATCTTGTTCCAATTGATCCTACTAATGGGAGCAGTCCAACGCCATGACGAGTGATGGCGGAGGTTCGTTCCTCAAATTATATATGGGATTTCCTCCCCCATTCTTATGTCATGCATTCTTCGTGTTCGTTGTGGGGTGGTTAAAAACGGATCATTGCACATCCATTTTGTGATGAAATGATTCCAAATTGAAGATCTGACTTCACGACGACCTAGTAGAGGTGCGAAAATGATAATAGATGACAAATCGGACCAGATCGGGAGAGATCATTCTTTGACCGTTCTTCGTGCTGGTGGATAAAATTGTGTTTTCGGAGCCGATCGGAGGCCTGAAAAAAATGGAGACGACCTTGGGATGTCGGGGAGACCAAGATTATAGAGTTTCATGGAGAACTATCAGCCATATCGACAAACGGGGCACCACGAAAGGTGCGGCAGCAGAAGCTGTGATTCTGGAAGTTTCCAGCATACACGGCGCGTACTTCCGAAGAACACATTGTGTAGTACCAGTGGCAGCGGCTATGGTTTTGGGGGTCATAGAGGAATCACATGGCATGTGACCCTGGTCACAAGGCAGTTGGACCTTCCCCAAAGCTCAGTGTGTATTTTAGAAAGTACACAAACATGGAATAGACTACACGGCTTCTGGAATCCTCGTATACTCTCTACGAAGCATGGCAGAGGTGGCTACAAATGACTCAGCATGTATCCAAGGGATACATTGGAATGGGATGGAGTACAAGACCATGTAATCCATCTCACGTCCGGGAAAGGCCAGTAAGGTAGGGCACACCGTGTACCCAATACACGGGTTGGCACAGTTGGGTTGAGGCTGTGTACAGGAACATGGCCAGTGTACATGGAGCCGACCCCAATCACTTGGACAAGACATGTACATTGTACTACATGTTGTGTACTCACTTTTACTACATGAAAATCCTTAAGACACGGGCCATTGTACACTGGCAGTACTCGGGGTCAGATGAAACGGTGTGTATCTTTTCTACATGCCATGTAATTTTTGGAAAATGTCATGGTCCTGTTTTCCATCGAATCTTGGACACATTTCCTTTGAGTTAGAACCCCTTCTTCGTGTTCCCCTAAAGTTCAGGCATCGTTTCCTTCTACAGGAGTATGATCCCTTCTACAGTAATTTCCGAGATAGAGTTAGTATCCCTTCGAGAGGCCTGATGCGTGATCCTCTATCCTTTACTAACCCTAGGTAGAGTCAGGCATCGACGTGACCAAATATACTGGGCGTTGATCCTCTACCTAGCGGGTGAATCCGGATGAGTCGTGGTATCCACCATGGACCTAGAAGTGATCCTCATCTTTGTATCATGATCTTTCCCACTCAGAAGTGTGTCTCCCATAATGAGTTCATCTATCTATCATGATCTTCCCTAATTAAGAGCGTGTTCTCCCATAATGAGTGTATCTACCTCTCAGGACGTTTCCCGAAGAATAGTACTTCTCGGACATACATCATCAAAACTACTAGACTCGTGGAGTGTGTTCTCCCAAAACGAGTGCCTTGTGGAACCTTCGAACTGAATCCCTAGCGGGGGTATGTGGTTGTGTGACTTGTTCTAGACCTCGGGTATGAGTTTTGGGTATATCTGGATCATTTTCTCCTGTTATATGTTCAATAGACATATATTTTTTAGAGCTGACTTTGCCATTTCTTTGTGTATTGGTTTGTGTTTTTCAGGGTCCTTTACTGAGTACTGTTATACTCACCCCTGCATGGGCTCTGTCTGTACAGGTCATTTCTTCTGCCGATGAGCTACCCCTTGATAGTGTCAAGGTAGGACAAGGAGAGGACCGAGCTTTCTGAGTTCCCTACAGTCCGAGCCGTTTGTTCGGCTACGAGAAGTCATCCTAGTACCTCGTGTGTTTATAGGTTGGACTTTGTAGTTTTTAGACTCTTTTTCTGGTTGGCATGTATTCTGGCCCTGTTTACTTTCAGTACATTACTTTCAGTCGAACTCTATGGGTTGGGTTTAGTTCTATGCATTCATTTTTTTTCCCTAGTGGTTTTTTTACATTTTAGCATTTGTGGGATTGGAGAAGCATGCGTGTGTACTGGGTTTTAGGCAATGCCTCCAATTTTAGTGATATGCCTACTCGGTGCTAGTCACCAGCCCCTGGCCTATTGGAGGTGGGCTTGGGGAGTCACAGAGTAGGCCCCACTGGGACGGGTCGTGACAAAGTGGTATCAATGGTGGTCGGTTCTACCCTAGGACCAAGAGTATATAATATTGGTTTGGGGTAACAGTGTTAAGTGTTTAGAGCTCAGCATTCATGACAGAGACTCCAGTGTTGGTGCATCTGCCGACATATCAAAACACCAGGACTATGATAACCTACTTTTTGACTTGGTACATGAAACCACTGGTTTCATGGGGAATGAAAGAAAGGTACATGCATCATATAGGAATGGGTTATGTTTTCCATGTCCTTCAATTCAGCTATCCAGATATACTCATGGTACATTTTTTTTCTTTATAGTATGCCTCTACGATGCATACCCGCTAGGATTCAGCAACGCGATCACGAGGATGACCCCCTCAGTGAAGAAGCTTCGATTCGGGGACTAGTTCAACAGGCATTTCCACCAGGTGCTGCACCTACTGTACCACCACTAGTGGTGCAGCCCATGGTACGTCTAGTATCTACCGATGAGGAGCACATGCTTAGTGTGCTCCATGAGTTCTAGAGACAGTGACCCCTCAAGTTCTGAGGCGATCCTGACCCTCAGGCGGCTGAGGACTAGCTTGAGGCTGTGACCGTATTTTTTCATCTAGTGAGGACACTAGAAGACCAGATGGTGATCCTAGGAGCGAGTATTCTTTAGGGTTCATTAGGATGATGGTGGAGTATAACCACACAGACTCACAACAAGGACACACTTTTTTGGACGGAGTTTTAGTGACTCATCAGGGAGGAGTTCTCTCCAGTTACATTGAGAGTTGTGCACATCTAGGAGCTTCTTCAGCTACAACAGGTCAGTTTGACGGTAGCTGGCTTTTCATCGAGGTTCACCAACCTCACCCGGTACTCAATATATATGGTAAAGGATCAGTACTTCAAATCTCGGTCCTTTAAGCAAGGTCTATGATGAGACATCCGAGCTAGTGTCATGCATCTATTCATTTATACTGATGCTAGAGTGCTCAAGCAGGCTTTGGTGATCGAGAGCATCATGGAAGAGCAGAGACAGGGGATCCACATTCCAGGGCTCTCAGGCGGGATCCAGTCATCCTAGGGAGAAGTGATTATATGTGTGCGATGGTATGGGACATCTCATTAGAGATTATCTGACTCGTCGAGCTACTAATAGGGAAGCAGTGGATGGACCACCGAGTCAGAGATAGATAGTGGAGCAGATAGACCCACCAGGCGGTGAACGTAGCAGAGGAGTAGGGAGAGCTTCAGGTTGTGGCAGACACATTGACTTACTTCCACCACCACCCCTAGGAGGTCCGCACCAGGCTCAGGGAGCTGGGGGATAGGGGAGGGGAAAGCTGCATGTGGTCGAGGTGTACGACCTAGGGGCTCCTGGGATGATACGAGGTATGATCCACATCTTATCTACCATAGTTGTTTTACATATAGAAATAGGTGCCAGTAATTCTTTCATAGCCACATGTCTAGTGAGAAACCTTGAGATTCCAGTAGAAATTTTTACTCGATCCTTACGCTTGCAGACACCTGCGGCAGGAGACTCGACGATCAGACACCTTTGCAGACAATTTGGTCTTACCCTTAGAGGTGAGAGTTTCAGTTGGAACATCTTGGTGGTAGCGTCGAGGCCTTACAACGTCATTTTTGGTATGGATTGGTTATCTTCAATCTAAGCACAGATTAACTGTTTTTGGCGAAGTGTGCGGTGTGTCTGCCATGATAGGATGGGGTTTTTCTTTTTGAGAGAAAAGGTGACCCATGAAGCACAAAATGGGCTCATTCATAAGGGGTGTAGCCGATCACTCATGAGATGGATAGCCTCACCCTCGGAGTAGTAGATGTTGTGGGCTCCCAGTTCCCAATAGTAGTGATGGAGAACAAGTACGTCTTTCCCAAAGATGTTCTAGGATTAAATCCCCATCGGGAAATTTAATTCTGTATGGACTTACAACCCAGGACGACACTGTAACACCCCTAGATTTTATGAAAAATATTCTTTTAATTTCATTTATGTCTTCTATTATACACTACAACATGTTTAGCTTATACTATACGCAACACCGTATTAGCTTAGAGGATACGCAACACTATTCTTGGCTCATGTAACACACAATTTCAAGTTCGTTTTGTGGAAATTAGTCTATGAAAAATTAAGTATAGATTTTGTTTAATGTATAAATGAAATAAGATTTAATTATATTATACGCAACACCAAACAATGCTTTCACTACATGTATCCCTAACTTGGCATTCTTTACACGCAATCGTGACCTTCCACGATAGCATGTGTTGTACACAAAACCGAGTTTCCCTAAACAACGATATCTTATTAAAATATTATATAAACTAGTCATTACGAATAGTAATACCCAATTTTTGAAATTTTATCTTTCAAAATGGACTTCATTTTTGGATTTGGAATATCAAAATTTTCTTAGGGTGAATTTTTGGTATTTTTCTGAAAACTTTCAATTTTTGATGAATAGTGAAAACACTGGGTTACTATTTAAAAACCGACAATTTATTTAAATAAATATTTATTTTATTTAAATTTATTTTAGTTCAAAATCAATACATAATACCTATATATGTTCAATGTATTTCATTGGAGTCATTTTATAATATTTTTCGATATATAAAAATTTAATTGAATTTTTAACCGTCTTTTACCTACCACCAAGGAGCTTTTTGAAAACTTACATAAAACATAATTTTACCGCTTCTGTGAGTGGAATTTCGAAAATACGAGAGACATGGTTAATATCAAGGAGTAACATTTGGTTCAATAAGATAAAATTAATCTTTTTTTAATAGTAACTTTTTACTTTTATTTACCACAGTTAAAAGTAAATAGGGTAAGTAAGGATAAAAATGATATTATTATTATACTAAAACATGTCAAAATTCTATTGGATAAGTGTAATTAAAAACAAAACAACCTTAGGAATAAAATATCTCCATTTAGGACTTGGATTAGATTAGGACATTTATTATTATTTTATTTAAAGAAGAGTTAAAATGGTTAAAATCAAAGTTTAATAACTAAAACATTTTTAATATAGGGTTATACAAAAGTTAAATTAGACTATAAATATTAATTAGAAATATAAAAATATTTCATACATAATGATATTTCATTTATAATTTTTAAACATTAAATAATTTAATTTATTTATGACACAATGATGATTCAGTAATTATCTTATTAATGAAATATTAGCATAATTGATGTTATAAATACCAAAATAAATGTAATTTCATACTTTTTATGAATTACACTAATTTTCTAGGTTAATATGAAATGTTTTTATTGAATTAATTAACTTTTTTTTTGAACTAATCAGGCTGTTATGATTTAAAAAAAAAATCAATTACCAAATAGTGTCAAAATTGACATAAAATAGTTTTTAAAACAAATATTATATTATTATTTGTTATTATATTCCTAAAAATCTACAGTTCAGCCAAGATACGTATATAATGATAGGTGTATCATTAATAGATAACTTGGTGGTCGCTAGGATGTATACGGTATGTTTATTAACTATATAATATATAAATACAAAGTGACATGGTAAATGTCAATCTAATTAACTAAGAGTTAAAACTAAAGGATAGGTTAATATAATCACCCAAAACTGTCTAAAATTTATTGGTTGAGATGATTTGGACCCATACCCACCATTCCTTCTAAATAAATAAATTTTGAGCTATTAAAATCTGAATATTACTTTATTATAAAATAAAATTTTAGGTTTTTCCAAAGGTGCCCCTCTCCTCCCTTATAAAAAGGGCACCCCTTCCCTCTTCGCTTCACACCATTTTGAGACTTGAAGCTCGGCCAAATCCTTCCCATTTATCTTCTCCAATTCCCTAGAAACATTTTGGAGGTTCTGGTCTTCTCCAAAGAGCAACTCT
Organism: Viscum album; assembly: GCA_963277665.1. Lineage (NCBI taxonomy): Eukaryota > Viridiplantae > Streptophyta > Magnoliopsida > Santalales > Viscaceae > Viscum > Viscum album. The sequence goes on along the minus strand of OY728138.1, from coordinate 1,984,598,063 downwards.
ACTTCCTTAAGAGGAATCTTAAAGGAGGTACGTCGAAGAAGAGGTAATATCTTCTTCCGATTCTCTCAAGTTTCTTTCTTCTTCTACTTCTTCTTATTTAGTTGTATCATTATAAATTAATAACATCAGTATTAATTATATACTTGTATGTTATTATAAATATGAAACAACCCTATTTCACCTTCTATCCATCCTACGGAAAACAAAATCACCGCACGTGCGTACATATGGAATACCGTCTCCACACTGTGGTGTAATCTGTTTTCGACCACCACCTTACTTGGATGTGTATAATGGTGTAAATAAACAACTATATATTATTATTGTAAATTAATATTGATTCTGAAATATTATACATATGCTTAAATACAATTTTATGATCATGGGGATGATATCATCGCCCGTGCGTACGTACAGACTACCATCTCCACGACGCGATGAGATTCACTCTCCATGTTAACCATCCATGAATGATTATAAAGTATATATAATGAATAATAATGAGATATATGACATAATAATTATAATATATATATATATATATATATTTCATATTTTTAATTCAATTTAATTCAATAAGGAAACGAAAACAGCATTCATGCGTACGTACGACCTACCGTCTCCATGAACGGTGTTTTTCATTCCATTTATCGATCTATCATATATATATGTATCTGATGAATATATATTATATATAAATCATTTTTTACATTCTAGAATTATGTAAATCCGGATATAAGTAATAATATCAATAACAACAAGTCGAAACATGTACAATAAATGAAATGATTTTACCCAAATCACGGCTTTTACATCGAATTTAAAACAGAACAGATAATATAAATTCTTAAGTAAACTATATATGATATCATAACAATAAATATGATTCTTTAATAAGTCAATGACATTATTTAAATCATCATACAGGAGGTTCGGATAAATAGGAAGCATATCGGACATAAGGTAAGGGATAACTATTCCATTCTCGCTCTTATCCAGATTTGTTTATTCGTAAGTATTTACTGGGGTTTTTGTTATCATCCATGTCCTAGTTTTCTAAAAATGTTTTCATGTATTTTTAATGTCCTTTTTACCCATTTTTTAATTTTACCACATGTTATGAAAGGAATATTACTTTTTTTTACCAAAAGAGAAACCTTTTGACTTTTCTGACAAAATTACGAGGAGAATGTTATTTTTAACTTATACGGTGTGAACGGATTTTTACGGTTTCATAACACCTCATTTACATGAATCTTCCTCTACAATATTGCATTATTATTTTAAAAAACCCTTTTCTTTTAAAATTACATGGCATTTTTTGAAAATAAAATGATTTTGAAGAAGAAAGGATATATTCCTCAAGAATTCATTTCAAGTGTTTTATCAAAACTATTTTCCATCTAACATGACATTATTTAATATGTGTATGATTCAAGTATAATGTCTATATTATTTACATGGTTTGATTATACTTATGATGAAATGATGTCCATTTGTTTTATATGGATTACGTTATGATGGGATGACGTCTATGAAACCCATTTTTTTTCTTTGGGTTATGATGAATGATTTATGTTTATTTTGTGGCACACGGAAGAATGATTTCAATATGAGATGGGTGTGACCTATATCTCCCTCCAATGAATTGGGTAAAGATTTATATCTCATGAGATAGAAATGGCTGTAATGGTAAGTTAATCCGGTTCAGTAATACACTACTGGAACGAGGATAGAACTTGATTCAGAAAGGGTCTTTGTCCACTAACATGGTCTTGGCGGCAATTCCATGGCTACTATGGAAATCATATCATGTTCTTAATGGTTTCCACAATCACATGTTTTATTCCCATGATATTTTATCATGATTGATGTTCCTTTACGATATATGCCTTATGTACTTCAAATATTTATGTCTTTCCTCATGATTTTGATGTTTAGATTTTATGTTCAAGCTTTTGCATTTAAATATTTATGGATTGGTTTATGTTCTCTATGTTTACCCTTACTGAGAATTTGAGCTCACCCTTTTTATGTTTTCTTTTCCCCAAGATATAAAGAAAGGTTTTAGGTAAGAAAACCAAAAGGGGAAGATCTTTATGGGAGATGTTGAAGATCTATGACCATGATTAGAAGATAAAGTTTTGAGTTTCAAAAGTCACTTAACTATTACGGTCCTTTGGTGTCTGTTTTTGTTATGTATTAAGTATTCTGCAAAATTAATGTAATGTCTATGTACTCCAAGCATGGGGTCTCTAGAGTTGGTATCAGATGAATGGTTTAGATAAACTTTGGAAACTAGGATTCAAAAACATTAGTGGGATCCCTAGAGATATTTCTATGATATGTCTAGGGATGTCCCTAAGGATAAGTATAAGTATATGTTATAGTACTAGAATTACGGTAATGATCTTAGAATTTAACCTAAGATGTCAGATATTGACGGTACTCTCCCTTTATTATGTTTTTTTCCTAGCATAAGTTTTGCCTCTTAAAATATTCTTTTTCAGTTTTAGACGATGGCTGGATCCCAAAGGAACTGTGTTGATCAATGTAATGGGAAATGCAATGATTGTCCTCCTGAACAAACCAATGTTTTGGGAGATGGAGTGAAAAAATTTATTGTTATACTTACACAAGCTATGAATCATTCTGGACATCTGAATGAGCAAAGAGGGGAAAAATATTATATTGAGTCCTTCATGAGGAAACATCCACCTTCTTTCAATGGGTCTTCTGATCCACTTGTTACTGAACAATAGATCAGTACCATTGAAAAGATATTTTCCATACTTCGCTGTACTGAACATGAAAAATTAATTCTGGCTATTTACCGTTTAGAAGGTGAATCATATCAATGGTGGACTCTAATTAAGAATATGAGGCCCCGAGATGAAATTGAATCCATGGAATGGGATGAGTCCAAGTACTTATTTTTCAATAAGTACTTCCCTCATATTCATCGAAAAAAAGATGGAAAAGGAGTTCCTTGAGCTTAAGCAAAAGGATGATGAATCTGTTGGTATATACGAAGAAAATTTTACAAGGCTTGAAAGGTATGCATCTGGCTTTATCATCCAACCTGAAAGTAATGTTCACAGATTCTTCAGTGGCTTAAAACCAAGTCTTTGAAGGGCATTAGCTATAAGAGATTTTAGTATCTATGAAGAAATTGTGTGTTGTCCTATCAAGGTAGAACCAGAAGTCTGTGTAATATATCCATCTCAGGGTTTTGATAAGAAACGAAAGAAGGAGTTCAAGGAGAAATCTCAGAATAATGGTGAAAAGAGGATGGATGTTTATTTATGCTCAAAGTGTGGAAAGAATCATGGTGGAGATTTTCTTAAATGGACTAGAAAATGTTTTAAGTGTGGAAAATATGTTCATCGAGAAGCTGGGTGTTGAAGTAATGTAAAAAGCGTTGATAATGATGTGAATAATGAAAAGACTACAGAGAACGCACCACCAACACTTCAATGATTCAAGTGCAAGGAAATGGGGCATTATTCTAATCAATGCCCTAATCCAAGGGTTAATGATGATCGACATGAGAAACCACTTAAGGCAAAGGAAAAAAGGGAAGTCAAATGGGATCAATATTGGCGATGTTGAATATGAAAATGATGTGGTGGGATGATTAACTGTTTATGTAATGAGATTCCAAAATAATGTTGTATATAGTATCATGGAATATTGGAATATTTATGTCTTGGTCTATTGTGGTTTTCAATAATTTTATGGTACCGGTAACCATTGAAAGTGATTGAGATATTTTTGGAAAGAACATGATATGCGCATAATGAAGGGATAAGAAGAAAATGAAATTTTTGAAAATATTCATAATCTCATGACTGATATTTGGAAAAAGTTATATCAATGTTTGAGTATATAGAATTTTTTTATTTTGGTATGATGAAAGAGTAAACTTTTGATAGAATTCATGTTTTCATTAAGATTCAATGGGTATTAATTTTTCAAGAGAATACCAGATTAAGGTATTCACATGTTTGGAATGCGATCAATATGATATATCTTTTGATATATGAGGGATAAATGATGGTATTCATGTGCTTGTTATATGACCTTTTTTGTAATCGTTCTCTTTATACTATGAGTTTGGAATGAAGTATTCTGGATAAGCCTAAAGACTATAATGGATTATGTGGAACATAAGTTATTATTTTTTAAGGCTAGAAATTTTTTCGATATTATTGATAGAATGTTATAATAGTGTAGTTTAAGAAAAGGGACAACCTGCAGAACGGGCAACAACCCGTCGCGTCGGTCAAGGATGCGTGAATCGAACCCACAAACAATGCGTGAGAGGCCTTTATCGCCTACCACTAGCCTACTGGAAGTCCCTGGTCAGTAGAAACTAGTTTTATTTTATTAAGCTCTATGATAGATGAAGTTTAAGTCCATTTTAGCAACCATATACGATTAATCTCAGCATAGCTGGACTTCTGTATATTTAATAAATTGTGCAAAAAAATTTGTGATAGAAATAGATGGAATGACCTATCATTCTATTGCATAATCTACTAACACTTCACTGAAGACAAATTCAACTTCATTTCTATAAGATATGAAGTGGAAATTTTTCGAGGCACGAGCAACGATGAGATTGTACCAAAATCAAGTATGTATCTCTTTTAATTCAACAATTCTTCAACTTTAGGGAAATGATCTTGAAAACAAATAAATGCCGTCCAAGTGCTCTCATATCTGATGAATCGGATGGTACCTCAGATCATCACAAATTTATGGCTTTGTGATTGTTGCCTTTTTCATAGCCATGTCCTCTACCACTCTTCATCAGAAGTTGTGGTTATATTTCTCTTCCATATACATATTTTCACATATGTTCTCCTATGTCGAAACCCAGTGATTAGTTAATTTGGGTTACCGTTACGTTTTATACCTTAGTTTTTAAAGTCATGTTTTGGTATTCCATTTTACGAGGTGGGTTTCTATTAATGAAACTTTCAAGTAGTAATCCATTTATAACTCCAACAAATTTCGAGGGAGAAATTCATTTTATGGGGGGTAGAATGTTACACCCCGAGATTTTATGCAAAAATATTCCTTTAATTTCATTGATGTCTTCTATTATACACTACACCAAGTTTAGCTTGTAGTATATAAAGAACCGTATTAGCTTGCAGTATACGCAACACTATTCTTGGCTCGTGTTACACACAATTTTAAGTTTGATTTATAGAAATTATTCCACGCAACATTAAGTATAGATTTTGTTTAAATTATAAATGAAATAAGTTTTAATTATGTTATATGAAACATCGAACAGAGCTACCAATACACACAGCCCTAACTTGGATTTCTTTACACACAATCGTGACCTTCCACGATAGCGTGTGTTGTACGCAAAACCACGTTTCACTAAACAACAATATGTTATTAAAATATTATATAAACTTGCCATTATGAATAGTAAGACCCACTTTTTGAAAATTTATCTTGAAAAATGGACTTCATTTTTGGATTTGAAATATTGAAATTAGCCTAGGGTGAAGTTTTGGTATTTTCTGAAAACTTTCAATTTTTGATGAATAGTGAAAACTTTGGGTTACACTTTAAAAACTAAATTTTTATTTAAATAACTATTTATTTTATTTAAATTTATTTTAGGTCAAAATTGATACATAATACCTATATAAGTTCAATGAATTTCATTGGAGTCATTTTATAATAATTTTCGATATATAAAAATTTTAATGAACTTTTCACCGTCTTTTACCTACCTCCTAGAAGCTTTTTGGAAACTTACATAAAACTTAATTTTCCCGCTTCTGTGAGTGGAATTTCAAAAATACGAGAGACATGGTTAATATCAAGGAGTAATATGTGGTTCAATATGATAAAATTAATTTTTGGTGAATAGTTACTTTTTTACTTTTATTTACCACAGTTAAAAGTAAATAGGGTAATTAAGGATAAAAATGGTATTATTATTACCCTAACACATGTCCTAATTCTATTGGATAAGTGTAATTTGACCAAAAACAGCCTCAGGAATAAAATATTTCCCTTTAGGTGCACTTAGATTAGATTAGGACATTTATTATTATTTTATTTAAAGAAGAGTTAAAATGGTTAAAATCAAAGATTAATAATTAAAAAATTTCAATATAGGGTTATACATAAGATAAATTCGACAATAAATTTTAATTAGAAATATAAAAATATTTCCTATATAATTGTATTTTATTTATAATTTTTAGACATTAAATAATTTAATTTATTTATGACACAATGATGATGCAGTAATTATCTTATTATTGAAATATTAAAATAATTGATGTTATAAATACCCAAATAGATGTAATTTGAGACTTTTTATTAATTACACTAATTTTTTAGGTTAATATGACATGTTATTATTGATTTAATTAACTTTTTCGATCTAATCATTCGGTTATAATTTTCAAAAAAATCAATTACCAAATAGTTTCAAAATTGACACAAAATAGTTTTTAAAACAAATATTATATTATTAATTGTTATTGTATTCATAAAAATCTAAGGTTTGGACAACATACTTATATCATGATAGCTGTATCATTAATGAACCACTTAGGGGTCTCTTGGATGTATATGGTAGTTTATTAACTATATAATATATAAATACAAAGTGACATGGTAAATGTCAATCTAATTAACTAAGAGTTAAGACTAAAAGATAAGGTTAATATAATGACCCAAACCTTTCTAAAATCTATTTGTTGGGAGTATTTCGACCCATACCCTCCTTAAAATCTAAATAAATCAATTTGGTGCTATAAAAAACAGATTATGACTTTATTATAAAATAATATTTTAAGTTTTTCCAAAGGTTCTCCTATCCTCCCTTATAAAAAGGGCACCCCTTCCCTCATCTCTTTACACCCTTTTGAGCCTTGAATCTCATCCAACCCCTTTTGATTTCTCTTATCCACTTTCCTATAAACATTCTGGAGGTTTTTGTCTTCTCCAAAGACCAACTCTACTTCATTAAGAGGAATCCTAAAGGAGGCGCGTCGAAGAAGAGGTAATCTATTCTTCTGATTCTCTCATGTTCATTTATTCTTCTAATTCTTCTTCTTTAGTTTGTCTCATTATAAAGTAATAACATCAGTATTACTTATATACTGATATTATATTAAAAATTTTAAACAACCCTATTTTACCTTCTATCCATCCTATGGAAAACGAAATCACCGTGCGTGCGTACGTACAGAATACCGTCTCCATGCCATGGTGTAATCTATTTTCGACCACCACATTACTTGGATGGGTACAATGGTGTGAATAAATAACTATATATTATTATTATAAAGTGATATTGATTCTGAAATATTATACATATGCTTCAATAGAGTTCCACGATCATGAGGATGATATCATCGCTCGTGCGTACGTACGGACTAACGTCTCCACGACGCGATGAGATATATTCTCCATGTTAACCATTCATGAATGATTATAAAGTATATTTTATGAATAATAATGAGATGTTTGACATAATAATGATACTAGATATATATATATATATATATATATATCATCTACTTAATTCCATTCAATTCAATAAGGAAACGAAAACAGCGTGCATGCGTACATACAGCCTACTGTCTCCATAAACGGTGTATTTAATTTCATTTATCGACATATAATATATATATATATGTATATATTGAATATATATTATATATAAATCATTTTATACATTCTGGAATTATGTTAATCAAGATATAAGTAATAATATCAATTACAACAGCTCGAAACACGTACAATAAATGAAATGATTTTACCGGAATCGCTGCTTCTACATCGAATTTACAAAAGAACAGATAATATAAAGTCATAATTAAACTATATATGATATCATAACAATGAATATGATTCTATAATAAGTCAATCACATTATTTAAATCATTATACAGGAGGTTTGGATACATACAAAGCATATCGGACATAAGGTAAGGGATAATTATTCCAATCTCGCTCTTATCTGATATTGTATATTCGTAAGTATTTACTGGGGTTTTTGTTATCATCCATGTCCCAATTTTCTAAAAATGTTTTCATGTATGTTTAATGGCCTTTTTACTCATTTTTTAATTTTACCACATGTTATTTAAGGAAACTTACTTTTGTTTACCACACGAGAAACTTTTTGACTTTTCTGAAAAAAGTACGAGGAGAATGTTTTTTTAACTTATATGACATGAACAGATTTTTACAGTTTCATAACGCCTCATTTTAATGAATATTCCTCTAAAATATTGCATGATTATTTTCAAAAAAACCCATTTCTTTTAAAATTTCATGGAATTTTGTGAAAATAAAATGATTTCGAAGAAGAAAACATATTTTCCTCAAGAATTCATTTCAAGTGTTTTATCAAAACTATTTTCCATCTAAAATGAAATTATTTAATATGTGTATGTTTCAAGTATAATGTATCTATTATTTACATGGTTTGATTCTTATTATGATGAAATGATATCCATTTGTTTTATATGGATTACGTTATGATGGGATGATGTTTATGAAACCCATTTTATTCTTTGCATTATGATGAATGATTTATGTTTATTTTGTGGCACACGAAAAAATGATTTCATTATGAGATGTGTGGGACCTATATCTCCCTCTAATGCATTGTGTAATGATTTATATCTCATGAGATAGACATGGCTGGAGTGTGAAGTTAATCTGGTTCAGTAATATAGGACTGGAACGAGGAGTGAACTCGATTTAGAAAGGGACTTTGTCCACTAAGATGGTCTTGGTAGCAATGCCTTGGCTACTATGGAAATCGTATCATGTACTTAATGGTTTCCACAATCACATGTTTTATTCCCATTCTATTTTGTCATTATTTATGTTCTTTTATGATATATTCCTTACGTACTTCCATGATTTATGTCTTTGCTCAAGATTTTGATGTTTAGATTTTATGTTCAAACTTTTTCATTCAATTGTTTATGGATTGGTTTATGTTCTCTATGTTTACCCTTACTGAGAATTTGTGCTCAACCTTTTTATGTTTTCTTTTCCCCAAGATATAAATAAAGGATTTAGGTAAGAAAACAAAAAGGGGAAGATCTTTATGGGAGATGTTGAAGATCTTTCATCATGATTATAATATTATGTTCTGAGTTTCCAAAGACACTAAACTATTACGGTCCTTTGGTGTCTGTTTTTGTTACGTTTTAAGTATTCCGCAAAAGTAATGTAATGTCTATGTACGTCAAGATTTGGTTATTTACAAACACCGATTTACGCACCATCATATCACACAACTCCCACAGATCTTCTCGAGCTGAGGGTGCAGTTGGAGGATTTACAGAGAAAGGGTTTCATGAGACCCAGCGTTTCACCCTGGGCGGTCCTAGTCTTGTTTGCTAATAAGGCAGATAAAGGTTTGAGGTTGTTCATTGATTACCAGTGCCTAAATCAGGTAATGATGAAGAACAAGTATCCACTGCCAAGAATTGATGACCTCTTCGAACAGCAGAGAGGGGCACATTGTTTCTCGAAGGTTGACCTACGATCAGGTTATCACCATTTATGAGTGCAGGATGAGGATATACCAAAGACGACATTCAGATGATGCTACAATCATTATGAGTACTTGTTGATGCCTTTCGGCATGACAAACACCCCTACAGTGTTCGTGGGATTGATGAACCAGATCTTCTAGTTGTATCTGGACCGGTTCGTAGTGGTCTTTATCGACGACATCTGTGTGTACTCAGCATCAGAGGAGGAGCACGTGAGACACCTACGAATAGTTCTAGATGTACTCCAAGAGCTCCATATTTATGGGAATCCCTCGAAGTGTCAGTTCTATATTTAGGAGGTACACTTTTTGGGAAATGTCATCTCAGTAGATGGAGTATCTATGGACCCAGCCAAGGTGGAGGCAGTGTTTTCATGGTAGAAACCTCGAAGCATGATAGAGGTTCGAAGCTTCCTTGTGTTGGTAAGATATTACCGGAGGTTCATTCCTGATTTCTCTTGAATATCAGAACTAATGACAACCTTGACCAGAAGGGGAAACCCTTCATGTGGACGGAGATGTTCCACCAGGCTTTCGAGCAGTTTAGACAGAGTTTGATGAGAATCATTATCTTGAGATTACCATAGGAGAGTGTCAATTACATAGTTTTCTGCGACGCATCAGGGACCGGGATAGGTTGTGTTCTGATGCATATGTAGGCAGTGATTGCTTATGGTTCGCACCAGCTTAGGCCACATGAGAAGAACTATGTGAGCCATGATCTTGAGTTGGATGTGGTAGTCTTCACATTGAAGATGTGGATACACTACCTTATGGGTGAGCGGTTCATCTTCTACTCTAACCACAAGAGCCTCAAGTACATCTTCTCACCAAAGGAACTCAATTTGAGGTAGAGGCGTTGTCTAGAGTTCCTAGAGGATTATGATTTTGAGATCATCTATATTCTGGAGAAGGGGAACAAGGTGGAAGATTCTCTTAGAAGAAGGACAACCTCACAGCTGTTGTGTGAGTTAATAGACCAGTTAGTCGTGTTCTAGTTATCCTTCATGGATGGGGAGGATGCAGCTTACCTGCAGTCGATGACTATCACCCCTACACTCTTACAATGAGTTAGTGAAGCGTAGCTTCGAGATGTCGACTGTAAGGCTTTACATTCTCAGTTATCCATTGGACATTCTCTTGATGGATATTTTCAAGGTGGGGAGCACATACTTCCTTTAAAAGGATACAATGTTGTACCAGTAGCGTTGCAGGAGGAAGTCTTGAGGGAGTTTAATACATCCCCCTTGGCGGTACATCCTAGATTGCAAAATATGTACTGAGATCTCTCATTATAGTTATGGTGGTTAGGCAAGAAGAATGCAGAAGCATATTTCATCTCTCGATGCCTCACATTCCAGCTAGTGAAAGATGAGCACCATGTTCCCGCATGATTAGCTCACCCCTAGAAGTTCCAGAGTGGAAGTGGGATGGAATATTGATGGACTTCATGATAGCCTTACCACAGACATCCATGTGAAAAGATTCCATCTGGGTGGTAGTTGACCAACTCACCAATTCGTCCCACTTCCTATCTATTAGACAGAATGGTTTCGTAGAGAGCATGGGATGCCTCTACACGTAGGAGATAGTTCAACTTCATGACTTCCCTTTGACGATAGTCTCGGACCGAGATGCCCGTTTTACATCCCTTTTGTGGAAGGGACTGTAGGAGACCTTTGGAATTCAGCTATGCTAGAGCACGATGTTCAATCCCCAGAGCGATGGTTAGATAGAGAGGACCATTCAGGTTCTGGAGGATATGTTGCGGGCCTGTATCTTAGACATTGGTCACAGTTGTGAGGACCACCTACCACTAGTGGAGTTTGCGTACAATATAATCTTCCACTCCACCATTGGTATGGAACCTTTCGAGGCATTATATGGGAGACCCTTCCGGTCACCGCTATTCTGCACCGACCTCGGAGAGTCAGCACTCATGGTTCCAGAGTTGGTGCAATCTACCACCGAGAAGGTGCAGATCATCCAGGAGTGGATGATGACTGCACAATGAAGGGAGAATTCTTATTCTGATAGGCGACGGATACCCCTGGAGTTTGAGGAGGGAGACCGGGTCTTTCTTCAGGTCTCACCACGACAAGGGTTACAGAGATTTGGCTGAGGCAGAAAGCTATCTCCAAGGTTCATCGAGCCTTTTCATATACTGTGCAGAGTTGGAGAGGTTGCATACCACCTAGATTTACCGCTGCAGTTACATCTAGTACATGATGTCTTCCACGTGCTGCAGCTGAGGAGGTACGTGCATGACCCATCACACATCCTCAACTGGGGCGATCTGTACATCGAGGATAGAGTGAACTTTGCTGAGTACCTAGTGGATATCATGGATTGACAAGAGAGGGTCCTTCGTGGGCGATCGATTCCCTTGGTGCACATTTGATGGCAGCATGGGAATCTTCTGGAAAGCACATGGGAGCAGGAGGCTCAAATCTGTGCCCAGTACCATCATCTTTTTGAGTAGTATTGTTTTGGCTTTTCGGGGATGAAAAACCCCATGGTGGGGGGGGGGGGTAATGTCTCGGATTTTCTATATATTATTTTTAAATATTATATGGGATTATTATGAGACTAGATGAAGAGATGGAACATCATTCTAAGGCCTGGTGATCCCAGAATTGTTGATCGAACTTTTTTTAAGTAAAGTGAGTCTGCACTTGTGTGCGGTTGTGGCATTTCCAAATAGATGCCCGGATTAAAAATTTAAGGCCATCGTTGCGTCCGGGATGACAACATTACCTAATAACATGTTTAACCTCGACCGATGTGGGTCGAGGGAAAAGTTATTTTTTGGAAATTTTTATAAAAATTAAATAAATTAAATTATCCAAGTTTATTTTATTTTATATGGAAACATCCAATGTAGTTCGGTGACTAGGCTGAAATTTATTTATTTAATGTCATGTCATAATGACTCTAAAAATAGCAACACTGACTCATTAATGTCGCAACATGATGGAATTTCCAACCATGCTTCCCCTTTTTAATAGGTTAATCAAACGATGGTCGTTGATGGAAAACTGAGTGAAAACTCTGGAGAAACTATGGAGCCTAAAATAAAACTCTCAGTAACGAACAATGGTGAATCAAAGATGAATATCACTATGCTTCCAAGTTGAAGGATCTCGACGAAGACGGAAGAACAACCCCTTCATCAGAGATCAATCCCTTTTGAGGTAGGTGTTGTTATTCTGATTATTCATTCCCCATTTTTGAATTAAAATGACTAACGCGGATCAACCATAAACATGTCGAACTACAGATTCATCCGTTCTTGAAGGAGGGTTTTATTGGGATGTTTTTGGGGATTAATCCATGATTATTGTTTATTATTTTGATCATGCTCCTTTGATACTAATAATGAGAGCGAATCAATGTCGTGATGAACAACAGCGGAGGTTCATTCTTCAATTTCTTTTCTGAATTTCCTCCCACTTTCTTATCCTACACGTTCTTCGCGTTCTTCGTGGGGCGATGAACAACAGATCGTTGCACTTCAGTTTTCCAAGGCAAAGATCTCAAATTGAAGATCCAACGTCACGACAGCCTAGTAGAGGTGCGACGATGATAGATGATGACGAATTAGATGGGTTTGGGAGAGATCATTCTTTGACCGTTCTTCGTGCGGGTGGATAAAACCGTGTTTTCAGAGCCGATAGGAAGCACGAAAACAATGGAAACGACCTCGGGTTGTTGGGGTGACCTGGATTTCAATGTTTCGTGGTGAATGGATGGTCGAATCGATGAACGGGGCACCAAGAAAGGTGTGGTGGCAGAAGCCCGTGATTCTGGAATAGTCTAGCATACACGGCTTCTACTTCCAAAAAACATGTCGTGTAGTACCAGCGGAGGTGTCAAGGGTTTCGGGGGACAGTGAGGATCCCACGTTGTGTGACCCTGGTCACCCAACGTGTTGGACCTTCCCTGATGCTCAGTGTGTATTTTGGAAAGTACACAGACATGGGATGAACTACATGGCTTCAGAACTTGTCGATGTACTCTCTACGCAGCATGGAAGAGGCGGCTACGCGGGACTCAGTGTGTATCTGGGGGATACACAGACACAAGATGGAGTACACGACCATATACTCCGTCACACGGCCAGGTGAGGCCAGTAATGCAGGGCACCCCGTGTACCTAATACACGGGTTGGCACACATGGGTTGAGGCCCTGTATGAGCACATGGCCAGTGTACACGGAGCCGACCCTAGTCACTCGGACAAGGCGTGTACACCATACTACACGCCGTGTACTCTTTTTTTCTACACAACTAGCCTTATGACACGTGCCATTTTACACGGAAGTACCCGGGGTCAGACGATAGGACGTGTAACGTTTCAACGCGCCATATAATTTTTTGGAAATTGGAATTGTCCTCTAGTCCATCGTATCATGGAAATGTTTCATTTGGGTTAGCGCCCCTTCTTGTCATTCCCCTAAAGGTCAGGCATCATTTCATTCTACAGAAGTATGATCCCTTCCGCAGGACTTTCTGTGATAGAGTCATCATCACTTTGAGAGGCTTAGAGTGAGATCCTCTATCCTTTCCTGACCCTAGGTAGAGTCAGTCATCGACGTGACCAACTCTACCGGGCATTGGTCCTCTACCTAGCTGGTGAATCCGGATGAGTCATGGTATCCTCCATGGCCCTGCCAGTGATCCTCATCTTTGTATCGTGATCTTTCCTACTCAGCAGTGCGTCTCCCGTAATGAGGGCATCCATCTATCATGATCTTCCCCACTCAAGAGTGAGTTCTCCAGTAATTAGTGTATCTACCTCTCGTGACATTTCCTGATGATTAATACTTCTCGGGCAGATGTCAGCAGAACTACCAGACTCATGGAGTGTGTTCTCCCGAAACGAGTGCTTTGTGGAACCTACAAACTGAATCCCTGGTGGGGGTATGTGGTTGTGTGACTTGTTTATAGACCTCGGGTCTTTGTTTTAGGTATATCAGCATTTTTTCTCCTATAATATGTTCAGTAGACATTTAATTTATAGATCTGACTCTGCCTTTTTTTTTGTGTATTGCTTTGTGTTTTCTGGGGCCTCTACTAAGTATTGTTTTACTCACCCCTGCATTGGCTCTGCCCGCATGTGTCATGTCTGGTGCAGACGTGCAGCCTCTTGATAGAGTCTTGGGAGAACCAGGATAGGACTGAGATTTCTGGGTTCCCTACAGGCCGAGGCATTCCTTCGGATACGAGCAGTAGTCCTAGTACCTCTTGTGTTTACAGGTTGGACTTTGCAGTTTTCAGACCTTGGTTTATAGTGGGCTTGTATTCTGGCCTAGTTTACTTTCAGTACATTACATTCTGTCATACTTGGTTCGTTGGGTTTAGTTGTATGCATACATTTTTGTTCCTTAGTGGTTTTTTTTTACATTTTATCATTTGGGGGCTTGGAGATGCATGCATGTGTAACAGTTTTTAGGCAATGCCTCCCATTTTAGCCATATTCCTACTCAGTGTTGGTCACCCACCCCTGGCCTATTGGAGGCTGGCTTGGGGAGTCAAGGCGCAGGCCCCACTGGGATGGGTTGTGACACATGGATTCGATTTTATCTTGCTACCTAGTATTCTTAATTAGAATCCACCATCGGTCTACTTCAGCTTATAAATTATAAACAAACAAAATAACTTTTTTATTTTCTGAAGAGTGAATGTTGGAAAATATATTTTCAATGTTATTGATTCGTTATTCAGAAATAACTATAACATAAGACCCAAAAAAAGAAGGTCGACATTTATTAATGAAGGACTCAATATAATTATTTTCCCTAATCTTCTTATTCAGATGTCTAGAATAATTCATAGATTGTGTATGTATAGGAATAAGAATTGGAATTCCATTTCCCATAACATTTGGTTTTTCATGAGGAAAATAATTGAATTTCCCAATTCATTGATCATTAACAAGGTTCCTTTAGGTTCTATCCATCGTCTAAACCCCAAAAAATAGTGTGAGAGGCAAAAATCACACTAGGAAAACAACATAAGCAAGGGGAGTACATTCAATCTCTAACATCTTTGGTTTAATCATAGGTTACTCATGATCATCTCTATAATTATATTACTGTAAACTATAGTTATACTTACAATAGGGACATACCTAGATATACACTACTGGAATTCTTCTTAATTACGACAGACTATTTACAACGGGATCCCGTCGCAAATAGCCTTCAGCGATGGGGTTCCGTCGCAAATAGCCCGTTGCAGAAAACGTTGTCGCAAACACAATTCATTGTGATTTGACCGTCCCAAAAATGTTTATTTGCGACGGGGATGTTTCCCGTCCCAAATAAACTTCTGATTATTTGTATTATATATACATAAACGTTTTCCCGACGGGCCCGTCACAAAAAATTATTTGTGACGGGCTTACTTACCCGTCGCAAATATGTTTTTAAAAATATTTAGTTAAGCTATTTGCGACGGGATCCCATCGCAAACAGCCCCGTTGCAAATAATAAATTGATTTCTTAAAAAAATTAATAATATTACGATTGATGAAAAAATAATATTATTATTATTAAAACAATACAAAAATAAAAAATATTAAAATTCTTAATATTGACAAAAAAATATAGAAAAATAAAAAATATTAAAATTCTCAATATTGACAAAAAAATAAAAAAATATTAAAAATTAAATTATGTAATATTTTCACCAATATAAAAGATAAAAAATGTAAATAATACATATTAAAATTTTAATTCAAATGTTTGTACCATACAACAATCACTGGGGGGTCGTCTTGAGGATGTGGAGGAGCTGAAAGAGCTGGTGGAGGAAACTCCATCCCTAAAGTACGAGTCAAACAGCGCATATACTCTATCTGCTCCTGATGCTGCTTCTACCATCGACTGCTCTGCTCCTTGTAATGCTTCTCCTGCTGCTGCTGCCGCCAACACATCTCTTCTTGTTGCTTCTGCAAATTCTCTATATGCTCAGCCTGAGCTCGCAACTGCTCCTGATACTGTGAAGGAGACGATGATGCCTCTCCACGAGCTCCTCTTGAGCTGGACGTCGACATCACAGCAGTACCATAAAAAGTACCAGGAGTCCAATAAGAGTCGATGCCAACAATTTCTTCCTTCTCAAAGCCATACTGAGTCGCCTGCATCCATGATGCCTCATCAAAATGGTGGGCACTGGTCTGCTCTGCCGTCTCGTCCTGACCCCACCCTGTGTCTGAGAGGTCACAGCCTCATATGACTCCTTCAATTTCAATTTAAAATTAAAATTGTAAAAATATTATATTCAGTTAATTGTTAAACTGAAAAAATAATTCTAACCACAATCTGACGTTGGAGATCACCTTTAATCTCTCCAGTGGCTGGATCACTGTACATCCTCCGATAAACGTCGAACTCTGTAATATCGGGATGCTCAAATGCCTACAGAAATATAAAATAAAATGTTTATATTTATAGTTATATAAAATATTTTAAATATATACTTACCAAATGCTCATTATGAAAACTGAATGTACGGCTTCCAGCTCAATGTGTCACCTCTTGTCTCCCCCGGTTTTGTCGTCCAACTAAAGATCTCCTCTAAAATCCACCACCCAACCAGTGTAAACATAATCAATCCCAAACATGAGATGAAATGTACTCTGGTCGGTGGCCTCTACATGAATCATCAAATTCTGTCACCCCTTCTTTCTTAATGGTTGTCCATCTCAAATTTGGCAAAAACTGGCGGAAACGGTCATGCATAGAAACCTGCCATGCTGTGTGGATAGCGTCGCACATTCTATCATCGATAGGATGCCATAAACCCTACAAATAATTAATAATATCAAGTTGTTAATAAAATAAATTTCAAAATAATTATTATTTATTTACGTACCAGCCAATGATGAACATGTCATGTCGTACATCAATATGAATCTGTTCCCATGTGATCCGTGGACGAGAAAAATAATTGCGCAATATAGAACTCCCCTGTTCAATATCTACATGTTGAAAACTGTGAAAAAAGAATAAATAATCCAACAATTAGTATATATATAAATAAATTAATGAAATCTAACTAAAATGTACAGGTTACCATACCTCTGTGTGCGTGGATCGAAACCATGATGTGGATGTCGCTTGGGGATAGGGTCAAGAATCATCAGTCGCGCAAGACCGCTCCCCCTCCGCGTACCTCCTAAACCACCAGTAGGCTGAGCATCAGCTGATCCCACATCCTCATCACCCAATGTTAGATCAGCCTTCTGCAAGTCACGATATAAATCATCGTCCATA
This sequence comes from Viscum album, assembly GCA_963277665.1. Lineage (NCBI taxonomy): Eukaryota > Viridiplantae > Streptophyta > Magnoliopsida > Santalales > Viscaceae > Viscum > Viscum album. The sequence goes on along the minus strand of OY728138.1, from coordinate 1,984,580,214 downwards.
TGAAACCCAAAATGATTTTTGTTAGCAGATAGATGAAAATAACTACTATATGTAGATATATATTAGTTATGATTATAACCATCATTTAATTATTTCAATGTGCATCTTCATCCTCTTCTCCATAGCTGTCAATGTCAATGAATTCATCTTCCTCCTCAGCATTATCAGTATACATATGAGTTTCAGTTTCATCATCTCTTGTCATTTCAAATTCATTTTTAACATCATTAACATATTCATCATCATCGATCCTTAATTTTGGGGTGTCATCGTCAATATTCACGTCTCTTTCTGAATCAAATAGATTTTGAGTAGTCTCTTGAAAAATTTCAATTCCTTCCACTTCAGCAGAACCACATTCAGTTTGAGTAAACTGATTTTCCCGAGATTTCATTTTTTTTAAGCTCCACCAATCACTCAAGTATCTTGAATTAGCACAGTACTTTGCATAATAAATTTTATGTGACTGTTGAGCTAGTAAAAATGGATCATTTACTGTAAGAATAATTTTATATTTAATATCGACGATTCCATGAGTCAGATGAACACGCAAACCACTTTTAATATCCAACCACCGACATTTAAACATTGTTATGTAATTATGTCCTAGATAAAACAGCTCAATAATTTCATCCAAAATGTCATAAAAGTCAACTTCATGTTATCTGTGCTATGATACTCTCAAGAAAACTCCACTTTTCATTGTTTTTTTGATTCCCCGTATGCAAGTGTATGAAATTGAAAACCATTCATCACATGTGAATTATATGATTTAACCATTTTGGATGGTGGGTTATTTAATATACACTTTGGTTTGTCAATTTTATCAGCATATTGAGACACCTAAAAATTTGTAAAACAATTATCAATATAATAAATAATAAACAGAATTGATATTAAACCATCAATAATTTATGTTACCAATTTTTGAAAGCAGTGAGAAATTTTTTTTGTCTACGTTCTTCAAGACCATCTGCTGTAATTTGTGGAAGTTGTTTCTTGATATGATTCTCATATAAACAACAAATAAAATAAGTTTAAATAATGTAACAAAATTATAGAATAAGTGATAGAATAACTTACAGGACAAATGATGTCATTTCTTCATAGTTGAGCAGAACATATGTATGAGCTCTGTGATATTCATAATCTGAAATCCATCGTTCGTGAACTCCACCGAAACCAAGATTTGGTTGATTAAAACTGCTACTTTATTGTCTATTTCATTATTAACATTCCCCTCATTTCGCCCCAAGCGATTCAATTTTGAGGGATATTGAGATTCAAAATAATGAGAGCAGAAAAAAGCAACTTCCTCTTGAAAATAAGCTTCAGCAATTGAGACTTCAACTGAGGCTTTGTTACGTATTGTTTTCATCAATTTCTGCATGAATCTCTCGAATGGGTACATCCATCAAAACTGTACTGGACCTCCACATTTAGCTTCATGTGGAAAATGTAATATCAGATGTTCCATTGAGTCAAAGAAAGCTGGCAAAAACATTTTTTCCAGTTTACATATAATTACAGCAACATCTTCTTCCAGTTTTCTTAGCACATCGTAATCTATTGTCGCTGCACAAATGTCCCAAAAAAATATGATATTTCTGTTATCGAATCCCAAATCATAGAATTCAACAAATCTCTATATCCATTCTCCATAAGTCTTTCAATTATAACATGAAAATCATGACTTTTTAATCCTGTAATATAACCATTCTTAATGCATCTGCCCAAATTGGATGCATAGCCATATGGAAGTCTCAAATCTTCAATCCATTGACAAAATAATAAGAGACTCTCTTTGGACAGTGTATAAGCTGCTTTTGTCTTCATTAACCTCTGTGATCTGACATTTTCAAATAATTCAAGTTCTGGTTGCCTGCAAATTTGGGTGAGATCTAATCGTGCCTTTATAGTATCTTTGGTCTTACATGGTGTATCCAAAACTATATGAAATAAATTATCAAAATAGTTCTTCTCAATATGCATAACATCCAACATGTGGCGGACCAACAAATCAGACCAATATGGAAGATCCCAAAAAATGTTTCGTTTTATCGAGTTCTCTTCTTTCCCAAGGCCATGAATTTTTTTTGGTTTACTGTTGGTCCAAATGTGATAGAGGGTAATGAAAATACAATTGATTTTAACTCTGTACCTGAGATCATCTTTGAAGGTTCATGTCTTTCAATAATACCTTTTCTGAAATGAGATTTGTTCCTCTGAAAAGGATGATTAGTAGGAAGAAATCCACAGTGACAATCAAAATAGCAATGTCTTTTTCCATTGACCAGCATAAAGGCATTTTTTCTTTCATACAGTAAGGACATGATTTCGGACCATGTGTACTCCAACCAGATTACATGCCATATGCCGAAAAGTCACTAATATTCCACATCAGTTTAGCTATTAATATGAAATTTTGTTTCGCAGCAACATCATATGTATTAACACCGTCACTCCACAATGCATTTAACTTATCAATCAATGGTTTCAAATAAACAACAATATTCTTTTTCGGATGTCCTGGGATTAATAGAGTCAAAAAGATATAAGGCTCCATCATCCACATCCATGGAGGAAAATTGTACAGAGTTATAAGGACATGACAACATGAATACTGACTACCATAAGAACCAAATAGACAAAAACCGTCAGTAGATATACCCAATTGCATGTTTCGAGCTTCTATAGAAAAAGATGGATGAAGACGGTCAAAATGATTCAATGAATCACCATCAGATGGATGATTCAAGCTTTTATCAGTTGAAATCTTGGATTTGTGCCATGACATTATTGACGTTGTGTTCTAAGACATAAATAAATACTGTAACCTGGATATAAGGGGGGAATATCTCAACTATGTTACTGGAATCGATCTAGAATTCCATGGTTGAGCTTATTTATACCTCGATTGTCCACATATGGTACAAATATCCAATGACTCATTTTCGCTAAAATATAAGATGCAATCATTTGTACATTCATGAATCTTCCGATAACTAAGTCCCAAATTATGAATCAGCCTCTTGCTCTCAAAGTAATTTGTAGGAAACACATTTCCTTCAGGTAACAGTGTTTTAACAAAAGAAACTATCTGATCAAAACAGCTGTTTGACATTGCATTATCTGATTTAATAGCCATAAATTTGGAAAATTCTCTTAATTTTCTTATCTTTCAACCAGGATATAATGCATCCTCAGCAGACATCAACAAATCATAAAATTCGGATGGTTCCAACTCAGGATTTTAGTCAATATCATCATGAGTTTCTATTTTTTGCACAGATGGACCTGCAACATCATGTAGTAAATTTTGAAATAGTGATGGATCCGGAATCAAATTATTAGAATCATCTCTGGAACTGCGTTCACCGTGTTGATACCAAAAAACATAGTCTGGTTGAAAACCAAACCGCAAGAGATGTCCCCCAACTTTATCAAATGTGTCAAACATTCTCAGAGCACATTTTTTACAAGGAACCTTAATTGTTCCTTCTAAAACCTATTTTGGTTTTGATGATGCAAATGCAAATAAAGCTTCAACACCCTCAATATAGATAGGATTTAAACCAGAACCATTTGGATTTCCACGCTAATTTATCCAAGCTCGATCATCTAATAATGACTGATGTCGACTTCCTTGTTCCATATTTTTCTACAAAAAGTATAAAATCATCACTATTTTTGAATAGTTTAAAATTATAAAAACACTATCTGAAAAAGACGGTAAATAATTACAACTAATTAATATTTATCATTAATTAAGGGCGACACAATTTCCAGTGGCTTGATGGCTACTCTTTTGTCTGACACCTCATTTAATTACATCTTTCTCACACTTATTATTACTAATTTAGCATTACTTAGAAATACTTATCAAAAGGAAAACTGCTTGAATAATGAAAGGAAATTTGGTAATCATCGTTGTGGAGATGATTACAAATTTTCCCTTGATTATCCAAGAATATTTCATTTACAAATTATTACTAATACTAATTACTCCTAATTACCCTAAATTAGTTCTAATTCCTCTTAATTACTCCTAATTACTTTTAATTACTCTTAATTACTCCTAATTACACCTACTTACTCTTAATTACACCTAATTACTCATAATTAGTCCAAATTAGTCCTAATTACTCCTAATTAGTCCTAATTATTCCTAATTACTACTAATTATTCCTAATTACAACTAATTATTCCTAATTACAACTAATTATTCCTAATTACAACTAATTATTCCCAATTTCTACTAATTATTCCGAATTACTACTAATTATTCCTAATTACTACTAATTATTCCTAATTACTACTAATTATTCCTAATTACTACTAATTATTTCTAATTATTACTAATTATTCCTAATTACTACTAATTATTCCTAATTACTACTAATTGTTCCTAATTACTACTAATTATCCCTAATTACTTCTAATTAATGCTAATTAATCGTAATTATTTCTAATTACTCCTAATTAGTCCTAATTACTTTTAATTATTCCTAATTACTCCTAATTATTTCTAATTACTCCTAATTATTACTAATTACTCCTAATTATTACTAATTAATCCTAATTATTCCTAATTACTCCTAATTATTCCTAATTACTTTTAATTATTCCTAATTATCCGTAATTATTCCAAATTATTCCTAATTATTCCGAATTATTCCTAATTATTCCTAATTAGTGCTAATTATTCCTAATTATTCCTAATTATTCCTAATTATTCCTAATTATTTTTAATTATTCCTAATTATTGCTAATTATTCATAATTATTTCTAATTATTCCATATTATTGCTAATTATTCCATATTATTGTTAATTATTCCATATTATTGCTAATTATTTTTAATTTTTGCTAATTATTCTTAACTAGTGCTAATTATTCCTAATTATTCCTAATTATTTCTAATTATTGCTAATTATAGATAATTATTCCTAATTATTCTTAATTATTTCTTAATTATTCCTAATTATTTCAAATTATTCTTAATTATTTGTAATTATTCCTAAGTATTTCTAATTATAGCTAATTAGTTCTAATTATAGCTAATTATTACTAATTATATCTAATTATATATAATTATATCTAATTATATCTAATTGTATCTAATTATATCTAATTATATCTAATCTAACTATTTATATCTAATTATAACTCTTTATATCTAATTATAACTATTTATATCTAATTATAACTATTTATATCTAATTATTGCTATTTATTACTAATTATTGCTAATTATTCTTAATTATTCCTAATTATTCCTAATTATCCCTAATTATTCCTAATTATTGCTAATTACAACTAATTATTGCTAATTATAGCTAATTATTGCTAATTATAGCTAATTATTGCTAATTATATCTAACTATTGCTAATTATATCTAATTATATCTAATTATATCTAATTATATCTAATTATAACTATTTATATCTAATTATAACTATTTATATCTAATTATAACTATTTATATCTAATTATAACTATTTATAACTATTTATTACTATTTATATCTAATTATTACTATTTATAACTAATTATTACTAATTATAACAATTTATTACTAATTATAACTATTTATTACTAATTATAACTATTTGTTACTAATTATAACTATTTATTACTAATTATAACTATTTATAACAAATTATAACTATTTATAACTAATTATACCTATTTATTCCTAATTATTGCAAATTATTCCAAATTATTTCTAATTATTCCTAATTATTGCTAATTATTCCTAATTATTGCAAATTATAGCTAATTATTGCTAATAATATCAAATTATATCAAATTATATCTAATTATAACTATTTATATCTAATTATAACTATTTATATCTAATTATAACTATTTATATCCTAATTATTGCTATTTATTCCTAATTATTACTATTTCTTTCTAATTATTGCTAATTATTCTTATTATTGTTAATTATTCCTAATTATTGCTAATAATTCCTAATTATTGCTAATTATACATAATTATTGCTAATTATTCCTAATTATTCCTAATTATTCCTAATTATTGCTAATTATTCTTAATTGTAGCTAATTATTCCTAATTTTTGCTAATATTCCTAATTATTGCTAATTATAGCTAATTATTGCTAATTATAGATAATTATTGTTAATTATATCTAATTGTATCTAATTATATCTAATTATATCTAATTATATCTAATTATAACTATTTATATCTAATTATAACTATTTATATCTTATTATAACTATTTATATCTAATTATTACTATTTATATCTAATTATTACTATTTATATCTAATTATTACTATTTATATCTTATTATAACTATTTATAACTAATTATAACTAATTATAACTATTTATTACTAATTATAACTATTTATTACTAATTATAACTATTTATTACAAATTATTTCTATTTATTCCTAATTATTGCTAATTATTCCTAATTATTGCTAATTATTCCTAATCAGTGCTATTTATTCCTATTTAGTGCTAATTATTCTTAATTATTCTTAATTATTGCTAATTATTCCTAATTATTGCTAATTATTCTTAATTATTTTTAATTATTCATAATTATTGCTAATTATTCCTATTTATTGCTAATTATTCCTAATTATTCCTAATTATTCCTAATTATTGCTAATTATTCCATATTATTGCTAATTATTCCATATTATTGCTAATTATTCCATACTATTGTTAATTATTCCATATTATTTCTAATTATTCCTAATTATTCTAATTATCCCTAATTATTCAAAATTATTGCTAATTATTGCTAATTATTCCTAATTATTGTTAATTATTGCAAATTATTGCTAATTGTTGCTAATTATTGTTAATTATTGATAATTATTGCTAATTATTGATAATTATATCTAATTATACCTAATTATATATAATTATATCTAATTATTACTAATTATATCTAATTATTTCTAATTATATCTAATTATTACTAATTATATCTAATTATTACTAATTATAACTTTTTATTGCTAATTATATCTATTTGTTCCTATTTATATCTAATTAATATTAATAATTACTAATTATTTATAATTATTACTAACAATATCAATTACTTGGTAAAACTAAATATAATTAAAAATCATTTGAAATCTAATTAAATTATAACTCATAAACAACAATTAAAATTAACATAAAAAATAAAATAAAAATAAAAAATAAATACCTTAAACTTTGATATTCTGAAGATATTGACGCCCTCTGATTGCTCTTAATTAAAAAAACATCAACGAAAAGAAAATCTCTCATTGAAACTGTAAAATAAAGAGAGAGAGAGAGTGCAAGATCTGAATGATTTGGAAAAAAACGGATGGGGGATATATATAGGTTAGATTAGCTATGACAGGATTATTTGCGACGGGCTTCCCGTCTCAAATGGTTGTATAGGCGACAGGTCCCGTCGCAATTACCTTCACCCACATTAATTATAGTCGGCAGTTAAAAGGATATTTGCGACGGGTCCCGTCGCAAATAGTCCCTACTGACAGTCTTTTTTCGACGGGACGACATCCCGTCGCAAATAGTCCCTACCGACAGTCTTTTTTCGACGGGACGACATCCTGTCGCAAAAAGTTATTGACCACCGCCGAGCATTTGCGACGGGACCTGTCGCAAATTACACCGCGTGGGTTAGCGCGCAAGCCGCCCAATAATTTTTACGATGGGAGACACCTCCCCGTCGCAAATAGTTTTCGCGCGGTTTGGCTCGCCAGCTGTGCCAAACTATTTGCGACGGGAGATGAAACCTCATGGCAAATAATTAGTTATTTGCGACAGTAACTTCTCCCCATCGCAAATAGCTTCTTGGACATGGTATTTGCGACGGGATTTATTCTCGTCACAAATAGCCCGTCGCAAATAGCTATTTTTCCCGTTGTGATACCTCTGTAATATCTCTAGGCATCTCAATAAAGTTTATGCATCCTTATTTCCAAAGGATAACTAAATATCTGCTCTAATGCCAACTATAATGTCTAGAATTATTTCTAGGGTTCAAGAATTCATACAAATCAGAGCACTCACTAGGCAGTTACACCCTTTGGGTGGTACACACCACCATCCCTAGTGACATCAGTTTCCCCTTGATGCCCTTGGATGGAGATCTAGGCATCTTCTATTGTTTACACATGAGAGTACAGAAGGATTAGATTCATTCCTAATTAATTTAATCTGATACCAACTATAAAAACATGAGATAGATGTAAATGGACATTACATTTCTTTTGCGTAATACATAATTCATGCAAAAAACCGACAACCAAAACTGTATTAGTATAGTGCCTTGGAAAACATATAACATAATCATATAACTTTGTGAAATATCTTTAACATCTCCCATAAATATCGTAACCTTTTTCCTACCATGAGCCATTCTTTAAATCCTGGGGAAATAAATAAATAAAAACGGTGATCTCAAATTCTCACGTTGGGTAAACATGTAGGACATTAAACAAACCATAAACATAAGAATGAAAACACATGAAAATAATGTTTAAATATCAAATTCATGGGTCTTGAAATAAATGATAGCAGTTTGTAAGACATAGATTATAAATGAACATTAACGATGATAAAATAGAATTGGAATAAAACCTAGAATTTTGGAAGAAGATTAAGCACATAATATTACTTCCATAATATCAAAGGCATTGCTTCCAGGACCATCATTGTGGACAAAGTCCATTACAGAACAGGGTTTACTTGTTGTTCTATCCATGTATTACTTAACCAAATTTACATTTCAGTCTATCAATTTATTACTGAACTAGATTTACTTTCCATTCCATCCATGGCTATCTCATGAGATATAAATCTTTACCAAATACATTGGAGGGAGATATAGGTCTCATCCATCAAATATTGAAATCATTCATACATGGGCCACAAAAACATAAATCATTCATAATATCATAACCCATGATATAAAATGGGTTTCTTAAAAATCATTCCATCCTAACAAAATCCATATAAAAAATGGATTTCATTAAAATAATACTTTTTTAGTCACAATCAAATAAAAATAATAATAAGGCATCATGAAATCGTAAAAAATCCATTCATTTTGTAAAAGTTAAAAACATTCCCCTCATACTTTTTCAAAAAAACTCAAAAAATTACTCGTATGGTAAAAAAAGATAAATTCCTTCAATACCATGTAGAAAATGTAATAAAAAATGGGTGAAATATCATTAAAATACAAAGAATAATAGGAATCATTTTATAGAATCATTTTATGATATGATGCACATGGATGTTCAAAATACCCTAGTAAATACTTAAGTATAAACAATCTCAAATAAAAATGAGATTGAACAATTAAAACTTACCTTAGGTCTGATATACATCATATGTATCTGAAACTTATTTATAATTAGTTGAATAATTTTAATTATTTAATCCCTAATAATAATCATTTTTATTATAAAATTTATTATTATATTTTCATTCGTTTGTTATTAGCATTTCATTGTTACTCGTTATTCGGGCATTCACTGCTTTATGTTCTTATGCATGTTTTGTCTTAGAAGTTCTAATTCTTATTTTTAGTTAATAGTTATATCATATACTGAATGGTATTAGTATAATATATATCATATTAATCAATTAAATTCATTTATATCATCATGATTTATTGAAGATTATGTAGAACGAATCACATCACACTATGGAGACGGTAATCCATACGTACACACGAGTGACAATATCATTACCATAATTGATGAATTGTACTGAAGTGGATAATTTATAGTATCTGATAATAAATATAATTTTATATTAATCATATAGATATTTCTTAATTCCATCATTATTTCCATCCATGTAATGTGGTGGTGAAAAACGGATTAGACCACGGTGCGGAGAAGTTAAGTCATACGTACACACGGGTGATGAATTCATATTTCATAGGATGGGTATAAGGTGGACCATGGTTGTTTCATAATAATAATAATAATTCATTATATATTTACTTCTAGAGTTAGTAATTTATAATGAAACAAATCATGAGGTGGAATTAGAAGAAGAATGAATTTTTAAATAATCAGTAAATCATATTACCTCTTTTCTAACGTTCCTCATCTAAATCACCTCTTTGAGCACTAGAGTTTGTCTTTGAAGAATACCATGACCACTATATTTTTTATAAGGAAATTTTTGATGGAAATGGTCATGGTATGATCTTGATTGAATTCTCAAAATTATGTGAAGAATTGATGGAGGACGTTTCCTTTTATAATTGAGGTGAGGTGAATTTTTTGAAACCTCACAAATACTAATTAATAATAATTTGAAAATCAATAAAAATACCTAAAAAATTTGACATATTCTAAGATATGATATTATAAGATTTAAATATCATCAACTAATAAAATTTTAATGTGTTTTGATGTCAATTTAAAATTTTTCATTTTAATAAACAAGTAGTTTCCTTATTAAATTTTAATTAATATAACAAATGTTTCAATGTTAAAAGGGTGCAATATTTAATTATTTGATTTAAATTATCCCATAAATAAAAATATCACAACATTTTTGAACATATATTAATTATTCTATATTCTTAAAATCACTTCATGAATTTTAAATAATTTTATAAAACATTATTTTAAAAGAAATATATTCTTTCAATTTTGACAATATTTATTACATTGATTTTTAGAAATATCCAGATAAGGGTTAATACTTGAAAAAAATATTTTATTATATCACTAATGGGTCAAGGTAACCTAAAAATTCATTTGAAAAATTATTTATCCCAAATTATATTTGTTTTAATATTTTTAATAAAATTTATTTTATATCTCCACTTTTAAAATAATCTCTACATTAATATTGTGTAATGATTTAATATACTCATTTATAGAATAAAAATTTGAAATAAAATATTGTGATGAAAAAACCATTACCTTATTTCATATGAATTTATTTAGTAGAATATACCTTTTATAAAATCCAATAAAATTGTTATACCTATTAAAATATAAATGTGACCACTTTAACATTACATTAAATAAAATAAAATATATTTCATAATCTCTTATATAAAGCTAAAAATGGTCACTTTCACATCATTTGATTTATTTTTTCATCATGAAAGTATAATACTCTAAGGTAATAATTGAATTCATAAAAAAATAAATTAAATTATAATGACTTATGTAATTATATTATCTTTACATGGACTGTTTACTTTAGCTGACATCACAAGGTTATCCCTATATTAAAATTATTACAGTTATATGAAATGTGGGTTAGAGATTTTGTCACTTTCATTGGTTTTATTTATATCTGTGTCATTTTCATTGTCATGGGGCCCTTAAATGACTATATTTGGAGCATCTGTTGTCAATGGTATAATTTTATTCCTCCAGAGGATTTTTATTAGGTTTTAGGATCATTTTATTATCATAATCTTATTATTTGTCACACTAATTTACCTTCTTTACTTTTAACCATGTTAAATAGAAATTACCGTAGTTACTATTCATAATATCCTAAACAAATTCAAGTAACACATTAACATAACATCGACTCATTGATTCAAAATATGGAATATAATTTTAACAATTCAATACAAATAATTGGAAAAAAATAATTTTAAATTAATTCACATTGTTAAGACAAAAAGTGAGCTTTATGAAATAAAAACATATCAAAATATTATCATGTGTTTAGGTACAATTTAAATGTGAAATTATTTCCAATGACCAGCAATAGATTAAATTATAAAAACAAAATCTAATTACACATTAAATTTTATTATTTTTCATTATTCATAAAAATATGTATTTTATCAGAAAAATACAAAAAAGCACCAAAATTAAATTTTTATGATCCATTTCCAAATTATAAGTTTATTTTGTCAAATATAACATAAAAATGTGTTAAAAAAATATTTAAATTAGGTACGCCATCAAAAGGAGGAAATACTAATTTTTTTAAAATAATTATTTTATAAAAAAACTGAATTTGTTCTTAAATCAAGTATATAAATTATATTAGATGAATTTTAATGTTATATAAAATTAAAAACATGGTTAATACTATTCATAACAAAAAGTTTATATCCCATTAAATAATAATATTTTAATTATATATCATTGTTTAGTGAAACTAGGTATTGCGTACAACGTAAGCTATCGAGGAATTTCATTCTTGAATATAATGAAAGAAAAGAATAGTTTTGTGTATAGTGAAAGCTAATACGCTGTTGTATATAGCACATACTAATACTGGTGAAGTCTACAACACCAGACATCAATGAAATTAAAAAGAATCGCTCTCATAAAATCTTGGTGTGTCACATATACTATCCAAGTTGAGGTATCTATAACATTTAATTATGGTAAGTGATAACTTATAATACCTTACTTTATCCTTATAAAAAATTCCACAATTTTTCCCATTCCATTCTTTGATACCAATTGTGATGTTTCAAACCCATGCTCTTGGTTATGGTTCCATAAACACATACATTTCACAATCTATTTGATACAACCTATAAAATACTCTATATAACCATCCATAATTTAAAAAGAAATAATGATAATTCTTTCTCTAATGTCCCAATGATATATTTAGGTTCCAAACATTATATTACTACATGAAATCATAAACCAATAAATTAAATTTCTTTCTCTTCTAAGCTAAATCTTTTCCATTATTTATGAAACTAATTAATCTATAATAAATCGTTGAAATCATCAATAATTTCCTTCCATATGTGATATTCCTCTATAAATTTCATGTGTACTAATTTTCTTAAATACATTGGGAAAGAAACATTAAAAAGGTTTTTATCGAAAGAGAGATAAGCGAATAATTTTTATAAGCTACCAAAAATATAAGAATGGTATATAAATAATTACATGAATAAATAATCTGGAAAATTTCATATCTAAAAGGAACTGATGGATTTATATATCCATTAAAATAAATAAAAATATGGATAAAAATAATTACAGATCACATGATAATGAAATTCATAATTTTGGATGTCAAATACATGATGTTAAGGCCTTATAACATTAAAATATATTGATATAGGGAGTGGTATGCTAGAAAAATGTTGTAGTTTTATGTCATTAGACTAGTTGATGTAGCGGAGGGAAAAATAATTCTGTGCCCCACCCAACACTTGATTATGTCCAATGAATTCATCATATGATTCAACAAGACATTTCATACCATTCCCAAAGTAACATATTGTAGAATAAAAAATGTATATCCATATAATTAAAAGTATAGTATTTCAATAAATAATAAAAATTTATTAGGATCCATTAATAATCAATAAAGATGACATGTCCCCACCTAATAAATAATCATTATTTATTACTAAACATCTATCAAAAAATTTAACTTATATATTCACATTGTATAGGGTAATGAATTACGGTTAAATTAATACTAGATTAACATGACCATTATCTATCCAGATAAATAAGGTGGATTGTTTAAAAATAACATATCCATAATGTGACCATGGAAATTTGAAGGATTATAACAAAATTAGAAATCACCATTGAAAAAATATTTGTTAAATTAACATCACAAATGAAGTGATCCAGAATCAAACCATTTTGTTCCAAGAGTTCGATTCCGGAATGATAAATATATATATTAGAGGATAAATTGTGAAACATAAAACCAATTAGATAAATTATTTTCTATCAGAAAATAAAAAATTATTTAAATACCTAAGAGAACATTATGAAATATATTTTATCATTGAAGTAAAATAAAAAATTTATGTATCACTTTAAAAGGAAAAAATTGGAACTGGTGATGTGAATGATATTTAAAAATAAATTTTTTAAAGTACTCTCTATTAATTGTTATGTAATGACCCAGAATTCCTGTGAAATTTTTTTCTCTTAAATACATTGGAATTTTACGAGTCTGTGAAAACTAACGGTGCATGATTTTGAGGTCCGGTGTGACCAGAATCAATTTCGGATGTTTTGTTTGGGTACGTTCAGTAAACGTACGAGCAGGTTTTTATAAGATTTGAACTGGTGCTCAGAATTGAAATCTGAGGACACTGTTGAACTCGTTGAACCGGTATTCTATTAAGGATAATTTCACTTCGATGATAGTGGGCCGAGTTTAAAAAATAGTTTTTGGGTGTTCTCGGAAAATAATTAAATAAATTGAGCTTCAATTTTTTTTATTAGAGCTTCCAAGTGGGTGTTTGGTGGTTATAACCTCCTCATGGAAGTTGGAGGAGGGACCATAACACCATAACTTCCCAAGAGTGGTCATAGTGGTGGGGCCGACCCAAATATAACCTCTCATGAGGGGTTATGACATGGGGATCACCCAAGACCACATAACCTCCCATTTTGAATAATAGGGGTGGGGACCACCCGACCCCTATTAATGGGAGGATATTATAACCTCTCAACTCTCCCTCATTAATGAGGGAGAGCCTCTTGACCTCCCCTTTAATTAATTGGTGCCAACTCCTCTAATTAATTTGCGCCAACACTCATGCATTAATTAGGTGGAGCCAATTAAATTTAATTCACCAATTTGAATTTTGTGGCAACAACTAAAATAATAGAAAATATATTATTTTTGGTTGGCATTTCTCATTTGGTGTATCTTGGGAAGAGAATAGCTTGGGAGAAAAGCTCCCAATGAAGAATGAAGAATGAAGAATGCCAGTGAGGAGCGACTTCGACTTCCTTCCTCGTATAATACTGACGTGGAGTTTTTTCCACAACCAACCTACCCTTTGCATCATCATCAATGAGCTGACGCAGCTCGGGATTGGGAGTGCATGGTGGACGCGATGAACGATGAACACCTTCATCTTCTTCACAAGACTTCAACGTCAATGACCGACAATCAAAGGTTAGTGATTTATTTTTGTGTAATATCCATTTTCTTTTTCTCTTCTTCAGATGGAGAGGAATTGTTATGTGGATGTAAAACAATTGATGTTAATCTTTTTAATTTGATGAGCCAATTGTTACCACCCTAAACGGGGAGGGTGCGGGCCAAACCAACATGGCCTGACCCCTCCGTCGTTCCTATTTGTGATGATTTTTGGCATTCATATGTAACAACAAAGTGGTGTAGAAGGTGATGAAGGAAACATCCAAAGGCCGCTCTTCCCGCGGCCTCCGTGAACCATACCACCCCGCTGCGTTTTGGGGTCCGACCGAGCTGGCTCCGCCAGCCGAACCCCTGCCAGCATCTTGCGCACCTCGGCTAAATGTTGTCGGCCCGCACCGGCCTGAGCCACGCCGAACCGTGATGGCCATGCCCTACCCGGCCACACGTAGTCCCGCCTGGCACCCTGCACGGCCACCTCCAGACCTGCTCAGCCACCTCCCTTGTGCTCGTCCGAACTACGCCGGCCTGTGCACCACATGATTCTCAAGTCGTGCCCTCGCGACGTTCCTGGCCAAACTGCCCCCGAGCCCGGGCCGAACCGCCCACACGGCCTGCTTGGTTGGGGCCAGTGGGATGGGCCGAACCTAACATGCAGGCCCACCCAATGGGCCGGGCCAGACCCAACAAGTCTGATCGGTTCAACCCAGACCGGGTCGGCCCAGACTAGATTGGGACGGGTCGGTCCGACCGAGTCGGACTGGACCTGGGCCCTCTACCGACCCTTAAATTTATTTTGGCCATATCTTTGGCACCGGATGGCCGATTGACGAACCACCAGCGGTGCTAGTTTTCATCCAGCATGAAGGTCCCTTTGAGTATACCCCACTAGAGTTTGGGGGTAAATTTGAGATACAGTCAAGTTGGATTGTGCACTAATCCAACCGGCCCCCCGGGACTTAAAAGCTAGTAACCCACAGACCGGTCGTCTGATTAATGCGTAGTCTATTGCGTTGAGACCCCTATGACGTGGCAAACCTTGGAAATACTTCTACATGGGACTTCAGAATAGTTGGAGCATCGACCAGTAGCTTCTGCATCAGATCCTCCTAGAGACGAGCATGCATAGCACATAGACCTAGTAGCTGGCTGAGACCTGACAACTGCTGACCGAGTCGCCTCGGAGTGACTCGACTACCCCATTGGGGAGCGCCTTGGTTTTGCGGAAGAACAATAGTGGGGAGCGCCGATGTGTGAGTGTTGAAGACCTAAGATACTCTATAGGAGGAGTACCTTAGCAGGCTATGAGGGGGAGCACCTCTGTGTGACGCGGTAGACCCACGGTGGAGAGCACCACTGTGTGATGCAGAAAACCCACGATACTCGATAGGAGGAGTACCTCAACAAACCAAGGTTAGTGGGAAGTGCCTCTGTGTGAGCATGGTAGGCCAACTGTACACGATAGGGGAGGAGTTTTCTAGTAGCTGAGGTTTGGACAATGTGACTGGGGATGATATTTGATACTACCCCTAGAATAAAATCCTTGTTTGAGTTGAGTCAGTAACTTTTTGTATTTAACTATTGATTGAGATGGATTAGTTGATAACTTAGGTATATGTATGGGAATATACCTTAGTGGGGTTATCTATTGATTTCATACTTTGTGGTTCATCCATGTTGGATTTTGTGAGACCTTGAGGGTCCCATGGTCCCTACTGAGTATCGTTATACTCACCCCGGCATGAGTTATTCCCGCACCTCATTGTGTTGGTTGTAGATGATGGATAACGCCGACTGAGGCCAAGAGTACCAGTATTGGATGGTATGAGGTGGTGGACTATATGACATGTTGGTACACAGAGGATACTGAAAGACATGGAGTGATGATGAGGCTATATGTACCTACCCTTCAGGTAAGATCCGTGGTGGACGATCCATGAGATGCTCTTCACTTTTCAGTTGTTATTTCCTTTTTAGATGTACTTGTTTTCAGTTGTTCTAGTATTTTCCTACTAGGCTTGTATTCCGACCCCACTACTTTAATCACTCTTTGTATATAGTTTTACTTAGTGTTTTGCCTCCAACTCGTACAGAGGTTACGAGCGGGTTTTTATAACTTTTGAACCGGTGCTCGAAATTGAAATCTGAGGGCACTATTTAACTCGCAGCACCGTTATTCACTTATGGAGACAATCAATTTGACAGTAGTGGGTCCAGTTTAAAAATAGTTTTTGGGTTTTTGCGGAAATTAATGAAATAATGTGAGATTTTATTTTTTTTATTTGAGCCACCATGTGGGTGTTTGTTGGTTAAAACCTCCTCATGAATGTTGGAGGTGGGACCACGACACCTTAACTTCCCAAAAGCGGTTATGGTGGTGGGTCCCCCGCGAATCTTACCTCTCGAGAGAGGATATGATGTGGGAACCACCCGAGACCACTAAACCTCCCATTTTGAATAATAGGGGTGGGGACCAACCGACCCCTATTAATGGGAGGAGAGTAAAACCACTCAAATCTCCCTCATTAATGAGAGATATCCTCTTGACCTCCTCTTTAATTAATTGGTTCTAACTCCTCAAAAGAATTTATGACAACACTCATGAATTAATTAGGTGAGGCAAATTAAATTTAATTCAACAATTTGAATTTTTTTCCAACATCTAATATAATAGAAAATCTATTATTTTTTGTTGGGATTTATCATTTGGTGGAGCTTGGGAAGAGAAGAGATTGAGAGAAAAGCCCCCAATGGATAACGAATAATTAAGAATGATGAACGCTGGGGAGGATAGACTTTGACTTACATCCTTGGATCCTACCGATGTGGAGCGTTTTCAACAGCCGACCTACCATATGAATCATCGTCAACGAGATGACGTAGCTCCGGATTGGGAGTACATGGTGAATGTGACGAACAAAAAACTCCTTCGTCTTCATCCTGTGACTTCAATGTCAACCGAGAATCAAAGGTAGGGGATTTATTTTTGGGTAATATCCCTTTTGATTTTCTGTTCTTCTAATATAAAGGAACTGTTGTGTGGATGTAAAACAATTGATGTTCATCTTCTTAATTTGATGTGCCAAATGATACCACCCAAAATGTGGAGGGTGCGGGTCAAACCAACATGTCCCGACCCCTCCGCCGTTCTTGTTTGTGATGATTTTCAGCATGGTGACGTAACAACGAAGCAGCGTTGAAGGCGATGAATGAAACAGGAAATGGATGTGCTTCCCACGGCCGCTGTGAACCACACTGCCCCATGACGTTCTGGTGCCCAATCGAGATGGCTCCACCGGTTGAACCCCCGCCAGCCTCCCGCACACCCCAGTCGACCCTCACTGGCACGCACCGGCCTTAGCCACACCGAAAAATGCTGTCTGCGCCCTGCCCGACCACCAGCCAGCTTGGTCGCACCATGCCCGACCCCCTGCCGGCTTGGCCACGCCCTACCTGGCTACCCGCTGACCCCCCATGCGCCCAGCCCGACCGCCTACCGGCTTCTCCGTGCCCAGTCCGGCCGCATGACGGCCTACCAGGCGCCCTGCCCGGCCACCTGCCGGCTTGGCTGCACCATACTCGGCCACCTCCCAGCTTGCCCAGCCTGCTCGACCGCATCTCGTGCGCCCGACCGAACTGTTTTGGCCCGCGTACCTCGTTCCACCCGAGTCTCATCGTCACGACTCTCCTGGTTGAACCGACCCTGAGCCTAGACCCGAACCGCCCACGCGGCCTTCTGGGATGGGCCCAGTAGGCTGGGCCGAACCTAATAGGCTGGCCCACCCAATGGGTTGGGCCAGACCCAATAGGTCTGACCGGGTGACCCTGACCAGGTCGGTCCGACCGAGTCGGTCCAGACCTGGGACATCTACCGACCCTTTAATTTATTTTGGCCATATCTTTGGCACCAGACAACCGTTTGACTAAACATCAGCGATGTTGGTTTTCTTTGACCATGACGGTCCATTTCAGTATACCCCACTGGAGTTCGTGGTAAAGTTTAGATACAGTCAGGTTGGATCATGCATGAATCCAATTGGGCCCCCGGGACTTTAAGGCTAATAACTCACAGACCAGGCGTCTGATTGATGTTCCGTCTGTTGCGTTTAGACCCCTATGACATGGCAGACCAATGAGATACTTATACGTGGTACTCCAAGATAGTTGTAGAATCGACCAGTAACTTGTGGAGAGGATCCTCCCCGAGACGAGCATGCATAGCAGAGAGACCAAGTACCTGGCTGAGACCTAACGACTGCAGACCGATTCGACTCGGAGTGACTCAACTAGCCTAGCGGGGAGTGGATTGGTGTCACGGAAAACCCATAGGGGGAATAGAATCTTTTTGAGCATGTAAAACCCATGGTACTCGACATGAGGAGTACCTCCGCAGGCTACGGGGGGAGCGCCTCTGTGTGAAGCGGCAAACCCACGGTGGGGAGTGCCTCTATGTGACATGGCAGACCCATGGTACTTGATAGGACGAGTACCTCGGTAGTCCATGGTTAGTGGGAAGCACCTCTGTATGAGTGCAAAAGGCCCACTGTACTCGATATAGGATGATTTCTCTAGTATCCTACGTTTTGACAATGTGACTAGAGAAGTTACTTGATACTACCCCTAGAATAAAATCCTTGTTTGAGCAGATTCAGTAAAATTTTGTACTTACCTTATGATTGAGATGGATTACCTGATAACTTAGATATATTTATGGGTATATAACTATGTGGGGTTATATATTTATTTCATACTTTTTGGTTTATCTTTGTTGGATTTTGTGAGAACTTGAGGGTTTCAGGATCCCTAATGGGTATCATTATACTCACCCCTGCACGGGTTATGCTCGCACCCCTTGGTGTTGGTTGCAGATGACGAACAATGCTGACTGATGATGAGAGTACCAGGACCAGACAGTACCCAGAGGTGGACCATACTATGTTTCGGTACGTGGAGGAGACCGACAGACGTGGAGTGCTGAGGAGGCTATTTGTACCAACCCTTCTGGTAGAATCTGTGGTGGATGATCCAAGAGATGCTCTTCACCTTTAAGCTATTTTTTTATTTTCAGATTTACTTGTTTTCAGTTGTACGTGTATTTTCATGTAGGTCTTGTATTCTATCCCTTCTAATTTTAGCAGTCATTGTATACAATTTTACTTAGTGTTTTTCTTCCAGCTCGTAATCTGTTGTGTGCATTTTCATGTATTAAAGGCAATGCCTTCCCAGTTAGGGATTTATGACTTTGGTGCTAGTCTCCAGCCTCTGGAATATGGAAGGCGGGCTTGGGGTAGTCATGGCATGGGCCCCGAGGGACGGGTTGTGACATGATCTTTGAAATCACATAATGCATACCATTGAGAAAGGAGGAGAGGTAATGATAATTTATGAATGTTAAATGGAAACCCATTTTTATTATTTTTAAAATACCATTATTCATAACATACATTGCAAAAAGAGTAAATATGTTTTAATTTATATCTAAATATATTTTAGCACAAAGAGGAAGGGTAATTTCAATATAAGAAATTATGGATAAATAACCCATGAATAGAAGAATATTGTTCATGATGAAAAAAATATATCTTAAAGAAAAGAGACATGAGTGATCAATATTTTTGGTGTGTAACATACTCCCTGATGTAATAAATATTTTAATAAAGAGTAATATGTGGTAGAAATTTAAATATATAAAATATGATATAATAAAATCCGTGGGTATAATGTTATAATCTTAAATAAAATAATAATATGGGAAATGATTGAAACTCAATAAATAAAAATTATGTCACTAGGAAGCCTTACAAGTAGGGTAAAAGTTGAAGAAAAATCCATTTGAATTAGAGGAATTGATTTTTATTAGTATCTTAAATAAATTATAAAATATATATAATTTAATTATATATCCATGTTTTGTGTAATCACTATTAAATGGAAAACATGATTCATAACATAAATATATCTCAAGGAATTAATGTTTTAGACAATGTACCTATGCTGATCGAGTAAACATTTAATGAAAACCCATATAAATTTTTGGATTATCATTGAACATAAAATATCAGGAATAAAATATAATTCTTGATTTTATAACTAAAAAAGGTAACATATAAAAATCAGAAATGAAATTTTCTACATACAACCAAACACGTTTTAATGAGATAAATTTGAGACCAAATCCCATGCATTGGTCTTGATTCATTGTCCAATTTCACCAAATTTGTTGAATATTTAAATTAAGTTCATTGAATACATACCCAATAACCTCATTCATAATAATAAATATTAATACACCCTATTTAAAATCATTCTACACATATAAATATTACAATGTTTTTAACTATTTTCAACATCGGGTGTAAATAATCACTATCACTATAAACTGTATTCATAAATGTTGTGATGGTTTTTTAATATAATAAAATTGAAACATTAAAAGATCATATAATTTTTTTATTTGATTTTATAAGTTCATTTTATATTCTATTATTTCCATTCATTATATTTTTTCCGATCCATGACGCTGAAATTGACAATTAGTGTTTTGTAATGTATCTTAAAGAGCGAAGGGTGGTTTGTTAATTAATGAATTGAATGATGATATAACCTTTCCAAAACTGAAAAAAATTTATTTAGATATTGGAATAATATTGAAAAGGTAAAAAAAACTTATAATATTCCTCAATGATCAATATTTATAATATTTTCCAGTTAGGTGTATAAATGGAAACAAACATAAACCTATCCTGATTAATGGAAAATTATGTTATGGTTATGTTTTAAATTCATTATTATAGAAGTATAAGGATATTATTCCATGTTTATTAGTTTCATATAAAAAATTTTTAATTAATTATATGAATATATAGTGGACTCGTAAATACTGAATAATATGAATAAAATAGGTTTCCTATTTTTAGAATTATTTTAAATGATTGAATTAATGATGATTGATTGTTGATCATATTCATTATAAGTTCTAAAATTTATAATACGAAAAAAACATGATAATTTTATTAAATTCATATTTATACATTAAAACCATTGTTATGGGTATCTATCAATGGTCATATTAAAATAAAAAATAAAAAATAATCATTAAATGGAGGAGATGGTCCAAACTTATGCATATATCATGATTTTGATTTCCATTTTATAGAAAACGGTAATAATACAGTACATAATTTAATACTATAAAATATTTCTTTATTATCATAAATTTATATTAATTTAAATGTTATTAACATTTTAGTAAGGTAGTAACAGAAAGTGAAACATGTTGTTTTATAGTGGTGGTAGTCCATAAGTCACATGAATTTTAGTTTAATTTTCCTTCAGGGAAGGGTATTGGTTTTCAGTGATTATTACAACAATTTTGATAATTAATTATATAATATAAATAACTAATTCATCAACTAATATTAAGAAAGATAAATTTGGAATATAAATATAACCATAATAACATTTAGTGAAAATATTTAACATATAATGAGATCATTTTTTTTCTCATAGAGGATTTCATTGAAAGGAAGAGACAAGAAAGATCTATTGTGACCACAATCCTATAAGAGTAAAATAAGAGACTCATTGATGGAAGGGGTCTGATATCCAAGAGGAAATTATTTTTATTGTTTTATTGATGGGGTTAAGTGAGGCCCCTTTTATAAGTGGTGAGAATGAAATTTTGTAAATATTTAAAAATAATATAAATGGATTCCTGGGTAAACATGTAAGTTGACATCAAAATTTGAAAATAATTGATTTTTGGGTAAGATATATTCTATAATACCACAATAATGAAGTTAATAACTTGTTTTTAACTTGTATAAATCTCATTGCCTTGTGAATTATTACTTTTTACATTTACTCATTTATTAATTTAATAATTATTTAAATAAGGTTTCAAAAATATTACACTAACAAATAAAGTGTTACTTACTACCTAATTTAGAATCAATGATTCTCAATTTGAAATCTATTTAATTACATTGAATTTATAAAATGATAAAAATTATATTGTATTAAATAAATTTTTTCGGAAATGATAATTATGTTCTTAAATATAATTTTTTTTATTAAAATATAATTGTTTAAAATATAAAATGATACTATAAAACATAAATTTATTCATGAAAAAGGTTTAAAAAGATAAATCTTATTATTATATACATTTGATGTAACAAATATCATGATATTTTAAAAAACATTATTTTTCATTATTCAACTAAAAATCAAATATATTAGAGAATTATAGAAAATTGTACATAACCATATATTATTATGATAAATATTTTTTTTTCTCTTTCTCATATTAAATTTCTAACTTTTTATAATTTAGTATTTAAATAAAATTCCAAAATTGTGGACAAGTCTTCCTATAAAAAATAATTTTTTTAAATAGAAACTAGATTTTATTCTTATATCCTTTCAACTATGAACCAGTTTACTGGAAATATATTATTAATATTATAAATATACTTTTTTATTATTTATTCAATATATTCTATGTTTTTATGAATTCTAGAATTGTGGTGGAAAATTTATTAATATGTATAAAATAGTGTTCTTAGTTGTTTTTAGCAATATTAGTTTAATGATAATAGTATTAAATGTAGCCTAAATGTTTTTCCTATAAATAATTCATACAGATGTTACTCCAATTATTTCCCAAAAATTCAATTGCCAGGTTTCTATTTTATAATTATATCACAGTTTTACTTTTGACTGATGTGGTATATGGGGAAATATATTGAAGAAATTAATTTATATAATGTAATGAAATATTTTAATATAGGTGTGTTACATCATATATATAAATCTATTTTTTTACACCAATTAAAGGCTATATATAATTAGGTGTCCCAAATGTTCACATCCAATTACTTATGGATTCTATCACTGGATGGATTTACACAAGTCTCCACAATTATAAGGAGATTGATAATGTCATCAACTGTGTCCCTAAAAATTATCGGTATATTCAAAGGATAGATAAAACCATTCACTATCATTTTTAGTTTCACAATACATAGCCCCTTAATAATATATCAATAATGATACCTCCCACATCCGAGACAATGTTTTCCAAACAACGCTATATAAGATTAAGCCTTACCTAGCACTGTTGAATTCTGTATCAGGGTAGATATCTCATACCATGATTAATGTTCAATTTTAATAATCACATTAACATATTTTAAGAGAAATTGGGGATATTTTACAGAGGAATATTACTCATTATGGTATTTTCCCATAATGTATGGCCTCACTAAATATTTTTGTTCTAACCCTGGTCGGCCAGTCAAACATGACGAAGCCTTTATTTTCACATATATTATTCTATAATTAAATTCATCATGTCACATCAATTTATTATTTAATATAAATTGTAACAATTTCTTATTTTTTAATAATTTAATCATAATTTGGAAATGAATGAATTTTTATTCTTTAGTTTTTTAACTCAATTTCATATTTCAAGAGTAACGTTTTTTTAATTGATCCACATTCTAAAATTATTATTTTTGGCCTCATGAAATTATCTTTATCATTTAATTAAACTGTAACTTCACTAGAATCCAAAAATAAATCACCCAGAGCATTTTCAATATATAGATCACATAATTTATTCTAATTTTGATGGACATTTATTATGGTACTACATCTCTCACATTAAATATCAAAGCGACGTGAAATGATTATGGTAGAGAGAGAATATTTATATTAATATTTTATATTTCTATTTATACTCCATATTCAATTGATTTTAAGGTCATAATTTCATGGGAAATCAAATAATAGAAATTTTAATAGTCTTTAGGACAAAAATATTATTCTGCATTAAATTTTCATAACCTCTGCCAATAATGGGATATGAATATAATATTTTTCACCTATAAATAAAATATATAAGTTTATAACATTTAAGAATAATAACATTTCATATTCCTCAAATAAAATTTTCTTACCAGGCTTAAATGATTGAGGGAGATATTTGAAGCCAATATTAGTCACCACCCATCCCTATAAAAATGTGTTTCCGAATAATTGAAAAAGACTTATCTATTATATTTTTCATTTTCAGTAGATAAATTTGTGTTATTATTCTATAATTTATTTCACTATTAGTAATATATATTAGAATAATAATGTATTCCATTATTCCTCTTCTCT
Organism: Viscum album; assembly: GCA_963277665.1. NCBI lineage: Eukaryota > Viridiplantae > Streptophyta > Magnoliopsida > Santalales > Viscaceae > Viscum > Viscum album. The sequence goes on along the minus strand of OY728138.1, from coordinate 1,984,555,168 downwards.
TTTAATTAAATTTTATGTTTCCCCCATTGTGATCTTTCTCAACTCCATATAAATAATGAACTAACCTCACTAATGTTTGAAGAGAGATATGTGATGTTCTTAGGTTGTTGTGATTCAATGATTATCTTTATTATATTCCATGAATTTTACTATTTTTTATATTTATTTAACTAGGTAGTTGATATCTATATTATTATTTTCTTCTTCTCATTCATCAATATCCCTCACATTCAACACCAAGATTTTTTATATGGTGGAGTTGTATTGTAATGGTGATGTGAGGTAGATAAATATCTCCAGATCAAAGATGTTAGTTAATAAAAAATTAAATATGAGGATCTGGAGTGATAAGTTTTATTTAATCATTTTATTTAATATTAAGAATTATTATTCTTGCTGACCAATGATACCATTTCTCTGAACTACATATGACCATAGATTTTCTCTCATTAACTTCTCTGTGATTTCAAATATTTATGTTTTTCTTTTTTTTTAATTTCATATATATATTTGAATATAATAATAATATTTTAAAAACTCCATTATATTATTATATCATATTTTTTGTTGTTATTTAGTCTTTAAATAGAGTTAGTTACAAATCGGTGTTAATGAGACTCCTTCTTGGGAGATCATTCTCCAGTGGCCATTAAACATCACTCATATGTAAATAAGAATTTATTTATTATGGATTCATGAGAAAGTACTATTATAAATTTAGATTCACTACTATTATGGAAAATGTGACACAGTCATTTTTTTCAACTAAAAAAACTCAAAAAAAATTATTATTTAACATAAATTAAAAATTAAAACATCATTATATATCTTTTTTTATTGAAATTATTCGGTCAAGATGGAGTATTATTGTGATTATTCATATGATAATTGTATTAGTCCAAACGTTTGTGATGCTATTATGGAGGAATCATGAATGAATCAATTTAAAAAAAATCATGAATTAGTAATGAGTTTAGGAATTAAATGGGAATTATTTCAACATCAGAAATAAAATTGGAAGCTCTAAAATACTCTCAAGAAATAGAGGAAGAAAATATTTATTTTCAAAAAAATTAATTGATGTTCCTTGTTAATATGAAATTATGATGGAAATAGTCTTGAACATATATATTTAATTTCTTTATGGAGTTACAAAAGTAGAAAATCTAACTGATACTAATACGAGAGATCAACATTATTTATATAAATTTATAGTGAATTTTGATAACGATTAAATTTAATGTAATTATAATATATTTGATGATAAAAACTTATTTCATTCATCCTCTCACTATATATAAGAAGATACTATTCATGTGTTGGAGTTTGAATAGAAATTTAAAAAAATTGACCACATGCCTCAAACTTTGAGCCCCAAAATCAATGAGGTACTGAGCAAAGAGGATGAAATTAAAGACGTAACTAATCATGGAGATAATGTTTCCTTGATCTCATTTATTTATAATTTTCATGAAAATTAATTGATAATTAACTAAAAATATATTTTATTTTAATATATATCCAACATATTGATTTCTATAGAGGTTGAAGAATATAATTGATCACCTTCTATGATTGAGTTACCAATGTTCATTTCGAAAGATATCATATTCCAGGCTGACCTATTTAATGTGAAATTTTATTATTTATTAGTTTTAAATTAATATTATTTTATTTTAAGGTTCCATTTTCATAAAATTTGATTGAATATATATTATATCATCATAGTATAACGCTATGTATATTCAATTGAAAAGGGATGTGAAATAATATATTCCCTATAAAAATGAAGAGGATCCATCTATTCTCTTTCCAACTCATTAAGATATATACAATATTTATATAGGAATATACCAACATTACACAATTCAATTATTCCACTTTTAAACTCATGAAGGTGTGTACAATATAAGGAAAAAATGTGGTTGTTTATATCACAAAAACCACACCCACCATTAGATTTTGGGTTATAACCAGAATGGGTTTACTAGTGGTTGTAGAACCATAGCACCCACATTGGTGCCTAAACCATGTAATATTGAATTTATTCTTTTCATTTCAATTTCATTTATTTTCTTTTCATTTAATAAATTAATAATTTTCATTCCTTGTTTATTTTTTGTTTAATGTGTCAGAAGATAAGAGAAGATAAGAGCTTAACTTGATGATGTCAATGAAAAATAAAATCATGTTGTATCTTTACATCCCCTTGGTTTTACATCCCATGTCTTTGAAATTCCATTTTTTTACTAATATATGTGTTGTTAAAAACTATGTGGGGTATGATTCCTAAATATTTTTCATAAAATTTTTTTGTGGTTGCTTTTTTGTCTTTGATTTAATAATTTTGTGGGTTTGTCATATGTCTTTATTTTGGTATTATTTTTGGATTCGTAAGCATAATGATATAATTTTAAAAAATCAATAAAAATTATTATTTTTAGAATATTGATTTTTTTTATTATCTGAGGATTAAATTATAACTAAATGTATTGTTAATCATGAATTTTAGTATTATAATTTTTCTGTGTTTTATTTAATGTGATATTTATGTTCACAAATACTATCCAAAATAATTATCCTTCCGAACCAAAAAATATTCCAGAAATTTCTATAAAAATTCATTTTATTTATATTTTTCTTATGAATAATGAGTTATTTAGTGTCATAAAGAACGTTTTATTTTTATATTTCAATGTTTCAGTTTTCAAAAAATGTTTTCGACATGATTGAGGAACCTTATTTGGCTAGCTATATTTTTATCTTGAGAGCTACTAGTTACATATAACATATTTTCCCCTTTAAATGAAGGAATCCTAACTTATATTTGAGACACATTACAATCATATTTTGCCTAACCTAACATCACTCTAAATAAAGTATCATATATATTTCATGTTTGAGTGTGGAAAAATAGAGGTTTACATGTTTTCTATTAGATGAAGATCACTATATAGTAGAGGGTGGTTTTTTTTCAACATTTCAATCATTTGATACAGCTCACTAAGTAATTATTTATTGTACATAATTCATATCATTATGTTTTCAAAAATTAATCTTAAAATAAAAAAATGAAAAATATATTTTTGGTTGACTTATTAGATGTGATCACTATAAATAATCAATTCCTTCCAAAAAATAATAGCATTTAATTATTTCTCATTAAATGTATTTTATTTCCATGTCATCCTATATGTGAAAACGTTAAAAATGAATAAAAATTTAGTATGTTAAATAAAATAATAAAAATAGGGATTTAGGATGAATTCAATACTATAAGGTGACTATATTATTAAAATTTGAGCATCTCCCAAGGATAACATGTTCAAGGTGGTCCAAATTAATAAAGACCAAGTGAATCGACCCTAACTACAGTATTACATAATTAATGAAGCTAACCCATGCTAGAGAAGATAATGAAATGATCCACATTGTTCACCCATAAATCTAGAAAAATCACCATTTCATTCCCCTCATATCATGGTTTGATAAATTCCCACCCGTGGATGAAAAAGGATTTTTCCTTTTTTCTAGTGTGCTAAATGATATCCCGTAGAATTTGTATCCAATCCTACAACACACCTAACCTACAAAATTGTGCTATTATCCACCAATTCCAATGAGAAATTATGCTTATGAAAAATCTGGATTCCCGTCCCTATTACCTCGGCATACACCATGACGGAGTCCACCAACCCAATGCTGTTGAGAAATTGTTGAATAACCACCCCATTGGGGACCCTAACAAACCCCCCCCCCCCCACACACACATACTTAACACTATATATACCTGATCCATCCAAATTAACAATAAGTCCACTAGATGGTGGGTTCCACCATACCCATATAGCCTGCTTGATTGTGTTCTATGGGAAATACTGATAATTCTTCACAGCCATGAACATTCTTAATGATGTTGAGCCATCCCAGCATCTGAAATGTGGGATTAGGTCTGTGATGGTTTGTTGGACCTTGTTCCATAGTCCTAGGCACAATCTAGTAACTCCAGTGCATCAAAAATGGTTTCTCACCCTTCTTATAATCCAACATCCCACCTCTACATGGAGAACACTCACTTACCGCTTCTTCACCCAATCCTTCGTCCCCAAAAACGAAGTATCTAATAATACTCCATAGAACATTTTTGGTTCCCTTTCATGATGATGACACCCAGTGTCCCCCATATAGTTTTATCCCACTCACTTTCATATAATAGTTGCACCACTAAATCTTCTTTGGAGTTATAGTGGCTCAAACATTTAGACACTATCAAGATGACTATTTTTTGACCCAACTCATCCCTGTAAAAGCCTTGATTTTGAATCCTCCATACAAAAAATTTGATCTTATTGGGTATCTCATTTCCCCAAATAGACTTGTTTCAAGCATCCTGACCACCCACTACTTGAGTCATGGATTTATAATCCTTAGCTGAGAATGTGCATGAAGTGAAACATTTAAATATTATTTTATCTGAATCATCATTAATGATGATAAAACCAAGGTTCTCCCTATGATTATGGATTAGAATTGAATGGATGGTGTTATCAAATATGCATTACTGATAAAAACTAATATCATGGGTTGTGAATAAAGGAATGATGATCACTATCCCCAACCATTTTCATTCCAGATTCTGATTTATCATCATGTCACAATCCACTTAGAATGTTACCTCTACACCATTAAGTGACTGTAAATCCCTAACTAAAGTTTAAAAAATCCCCCACGAGCTTGGTTCCCAAAATATATATATCATTTTTTCATTAATCTTGCTGAGATATATTTCACCAATATGAAGTACAATGCGAGTTTGGAATGCATGGTCTACATATCCTCCATGATACACCTAATTATGTTACTCCCAACACCTACCTTCCTAGACATCATGTACCAATAGACCCAATGATACCTACCTTATGTGTGAGATACCCATATGAAACTACTAAAGACCATTTAAATGTTATTTAAGACCATCTATACTCGTTTGATCACTTAAAACACCTACATTTGTATGTAAGAAAGAACATAATTGATCATTATGATACACCCATGAAGGAAATAAACAAGTTATTTCATGGGACTAGATCTATTAAATGGATGAATATAACTCGGGTGTTACATATTTTAAAATTAATCCATTTACTATTGAAATCATATGAAAACATTCAATGGATATTTATTGATCAAAAATTATTCATCTCTCTTGCCTATAGAAATCTGTCTCAATATAATTTCAAAAGAGATATCCATTTGAGATATCCATCTTGAGTATATAGTTATGGGTAATTGTACTATAATAGTCTTTTTTTTTCTAATACTCTATTATTATATTCTTATTATATTTGGTTTCTAATGTTCTCTATTATTCTCATTCTCAACTCCATGAAAATGGGGAACAAACGTTATTTTCTCATGGCAAAGTGATGATTTTTCCCTTTCGTTGTTCTAGAATGCATATATTTTTTATATTCTAAATATTAAAATAGTGTTTAAGTCAATTTAAGTAAGTGGTTATTTTTCATACAATAAATTTCTTATGCTCATTGCAAAATATTCAACTGCTTCATCATCCTAATTCTACATATGATATAGTATCATTATGGTGATGATGTGTGAGATATTTTCCCACATATATATTTTTAATGTGGGCTAAGACAATTTTCATTATTAGGATGCTATGTTATTCAGTTGATCTCAATATTTGATAAAATATTGAGATTTAAAATTTTAAAATAAATGTGATACAACTGATGTTAATTCCCTATATTGATATATTTTATATAATTAATTCCTTTATGTTTTTATTTTTTTATTTTCATTTATATATTTATATATAACATGAATTATTAGTAACCTTGTTGAATTAGTTTATAATTTCATAGTTTATTACTTAGAGTGGAAATATTAAATTTAGAAATTCCAAATTGATGAGTGGATTCCATGAATAATAGATCCTTGTTGTAAACTAAACTAAGTTATTAGGTAATTAATAATTTATTTAATAGAGATTAATGATAAATCTATCTTAAAAATAAGTATTTGGACTGAGGGTTTTGTGAGGGAAATATATTATTAATAAGTAAATCTATTCCCATTTGAAAATTGGTATCTTTGAGAATCCTTGTTAAATTATATGATTGGACATAGGAGTTTCATCTCTTCCATAACATATTCTCGAAACTATGGTTGATAAAATCCACCCCATGATACAATGGAACATAAATATAGAAGTCATCCCAAGATAAACTACTACAAAGGTCCTCCCCACAACACTATAATCAGAAAATCAAGCGGTTATACCTTGAACCATAACTATGATGGACCTCCACACACTACCATAACCAAACAATTTGGGGGTATAACCTATAAAACCCCAATATATATATTAATATATATATATATATATCCTTTTAAATTAACATTGTGTATTTGATATATTACTTTACACAAATCCCCAAGTCTAGGACTGGATGCAAAACTATTTTAAGTAAAATTGATACTTTTAATAACATTGTTTTAATCTGAAATAAATGTTTTTAACATACTTCTTTAGAGAAATATTTATTTATTGATTATTATAATTAAATTTATTGAATAAAGTTTAAATAAAATATTTTAACAATCATTCAATAGTATTTACCATATAATGAGTAAATATGAATTCAGTTTTCTGATTAAACATTATTTTTTCTAAAAACATGTTCTCGTTATGTTTCACAAAACTATTTTAAATTATAATTGTAAAACCTATAAAAATTGAATTTAATAAAATTAATTCGATAATTTTAATTCGCATGTAAATTTTTTTATAGAGTCCCCTTTCATTGTTTTCATTATGAATAGTAAAAACTATAAACAAATACCATGGTTATCATTAAAACACATTTACATTGGGTTAATCCAAAATATAAGGGTAATTTTTCCATATAAATATATATAATTTTTATTTTTTGATATATTTAAACCCATTATTACCATACCATTGAAAAAATTCCAATCTTGAAACGTTATATTTTATAAACACGTAAATTATATTTATTGATTTTATGTAATTCCATTTGTATCCTCTACCTCATTTATTAAATTAAACATACTCCCCACGCTTTTTTATAATGTTTTATCTAGATAGATTTGTCAATACCAACACTAACATCATTCTAGATTCCTTAAATTGAACCTATTGTCTGTAGTTTTCTCCTAATACAATCATTTTAATGATTAAGGTGTAAGTTGGTGTAGGTCTCTCAAAAAAGATGTATATATATTATTCGAGATCTTTTAACTTTATTTAATCTTCCTAGTTATGTAAACCTTTTATATCTATTATAAAATTCTGAATCTTGTATCATAAATATATTTATATATCATTATGATGATGGAATAAGTGTTTTCACATATTCTTCATGGAATAGGAAATGAAAGTATCACTCATGTATACATATGGAAAACAAACTCCCAAAGTGATACATTCCATTGTACTTCACCAACATTCATGGATGGTTATAATGATATCTATTTTTTATATATGATTTTTGGGACATTATTATGATTTTTGGAATGAAAAAAAATATGATTTATCTTTCTATCCTTAATTTTTTTTTTCAAAAATAAAAATAGTGTTTATCTATATGTATAGACCACGTCCCCATGAACCATGTAAATAAATTTTCAATATCTTATTTTTATGGATGGTTATACATATTTATATAATGAATAAATATTATATTTAAGTCATTATTAAATTTTTTGAGATTATTTGACAACAACAAAAAGTTCTCAGACCACTGTTACAGAATGAAAATATTTATAACAAAAAGCTAACACTTGGGAACAACAATATAAACTATGATATATTAATAAATTGTTTTAAAATGATATATATGGACTATAAAATGTATTATTAGAATTATTATGGACATATTATATAATTATTATAAATTTGTTTTTATTACATAATGGGATAGTGTTCTTACAATGCTAGATGGACTTGAATGAAGGGTTTGATGGTACTATATCATTTTTACCAGGACTATTTATATTAAAATATAAAAGTATGAAATTATTTAATATATCCAAAAATAAAAACATAAATTATCATATCATGTCACACTGTGGTTTAATTGTTTCCATAATCTTGGATTGGGATGGGGATCGAGTGAGGTCCTTTTATAATTTTTTAGTTTCATTGAGAAATAAACTTTTTTTGGGTTTGGCACCGTCTGGCTTAGAGGAATTGCACGGTTGGGAGATTGTAAGGCTTTTCCATGGTGACCATATGGCCTACCCAGTTTGTAGGATGAATTAAAATTTTAAATTAATTGTGAAATAATGTTAAAAAGAGTGTTGAAATAAAGAGATCAAGTGGTTTAGGCATACTATTTTTATTATTATTATTGCAGATAATAATATTAATATTTTTAAATTTGTTTTTTATTAAAATTTATTAATATTATTTAAATTTTTATTAATATTAAAATAATAAAAATTGAAATGATGATCTTTATTATTACAGTTATTCTTAAAAGTCTAATTAATATTATCAGAATTACTAAAAACGTTATTAGTATTATAATTATTATTAATGAATCAAGTGTTTTAAAAAAATTAACATTATGTTTTTGTTGTTATTATTGTTATTATTATTAGTGTTATTTTTTTATTTTTTTATTATTTTTATTATAAATATTATAATTAAAATTAATAATTATTAAAAATATTATTAATAATATGACTATTATTAATATGTTTATTATTATTATCATAATTATTACAATTGTTATTTAATTAGGTTGTGGGTTTTTATGTAATTTTATTTATTTTTGTTATTTTAGATATGGGTTCTTCTATATTCTAACCCACTCTCTTATTCTATGTGGTGCGACCCCCCCTACCCTCACACCATGCATTGTTCCAGCGTGCTACCCTTGGTGCACAGAAATCCTCTAGTTCCAACATCACCCCTAACCTACCTACTCACCAGCAGTACTCCTTCCTTGAATGTTCAACTAATCCAACTGAACCCATGATACGTAGTTCGGCCCACATCACACCCCCTTTTATCTCCACCCAACTTGCAACCTCCCCTCCATCCTCCAGCAATCTAGCTCCAGTGACCCCCCCTTTTGTGCTGCTCCTTGCATACCATCTCTGGCCAGCACTCCTAGCGCGTGAGCTTGGTGCTCATCATCCGTCCAAAACCTCCCTCCCATCTATAGACATTGTTCTTACCTCCTCTCTAATAGACCTATTGGCGATCTGCGACCTTTTGTGATTTGAACTGCAGTACCCCCCTTTCGTGCCCCCATGCTATTGGCGTTGCATCCCATTGTTGGGCTTCTCTCCAACGGTCATGGTTTTACCATTTCACCTTTCATAGGAAACAGATCGTCCCCCTTTTCGGTTGTAGTTCATTCATATAATGTTTCCTTGATGAGTATTATCTTTTTTGTCCAAAAACTAGTTATTTGGATTTTTTTGAATTTTTTCCAAAAATTATAGGATCAATAATGATGGTTTAGGTTGGCTTTAGCTTCTTTTGGGGGTGAGAGAGGTTCATCTAGAATTTTTCACCAGTTTCATGTAGTCTTTAGATGATTGAGGTTTTTTCTCCCTTGAATATAACTTATTAATTTATTATTAAATTGATTTATATTTTTTTCACCTTCTGTGATAGTTTATTAACGACTCGCAATATTTAGAATAATATTTTATATGAAATTTGTTGGGAATGATTTTTCTTTGTCAAATTGGGTATATTTTGTGTTCATATCATGTTATGTATCTTATAACATTTTATAAAAATTTTAAATAATTTATTAAATTATGAATATTTTGAAATTCACAATTTGAGATAGTCTTTATATGTATTTGATCTTCAAAATCGGGTTTTGGTTGTGGTTTTGATGTAAAATCCTTTTGGTGTGTCTTTAAAATGGTTTATATATTATTTTAGTGGTTTACTAAATTATAAAAAAAAAGTGTGAAACATGTTTGAGATATTTTTTTATTAGCGCTTGATATTAAAAATGGATTTTAATTTGTGGTGTGTTTTTGTTACGTTTTTCATCTTTCATGTTTTGTTAAATGGCTCGATTAACACTTCTACATGTTTATTGATTTTTAAAAGCGTGGTTTTTTTGTTTTTATAAATTCATTTTATGATTAAAATCATGTTTGGATATTTCAAAATTGATTTTATCCCATTAAAACTTTGATGGTATCCCTCTTTGGATATATAAAATTTGTTTTGGACTTGAATGATAATATGTATTGACTAAAGTGATTTTCATGTATAGTTTTTTATCATAGTATGGTTTCATAAAAATGTCATAAGCCCCATTTGGGCCCATGAATTGGTTATTTGGAAAACCCTTCTTGGGTTGGTTGTTTGTCTTGTTGGTTTATAATGAGATGTGATGGTCTTCAAGATGATACCCCCATTGTGTAATAGCTATGAGGACTACGAAGAATGTTTTATGCACTATTTTAGATTACGCACTTGATAGTGGCCCATAATAAGAAGATATTTTTTTATTATTACTGTGGGATTGGGCCACATGATATGCTAGATGGGGTGGTGGTCAAGCGTTCAGATTTCATTTAGTAGGGAATGAATTTAAGATGAGTCACATATATAGTATGTTTTGGTTCTCCTTGGAGTTCATAGGATTTCCTATGTTTGCTATGATATTAGTATAGTTAGTTCCATTCCCCTTGTTGTGTATGACCAAATTTCTGCAAAAGGTTTTGTCTTCAGTTCAATCACCTTGGGTGATGTTTGGTATGGATTGGAGAGTGGCCCTCATGGTAACATGGAGACATCAGGGGTATCATTTTCCCTTTTAGATTTATATTTTTTTTCACTTGTTCGGTTTTTTCTTCTATAAATTATAAATTCAAGTAATGAAAATTATGAAAATAGATTCTAGATTATTTTTTTGGTTCATTTATTTTCATTTCATTATACATTTTATTTGGGAGAAACTATTACCTTTATCTCCAATGATACCCATGGAACTTGTTGAAATCTTAGTAAGATCGGGAATGCCTCTCGGGCATTGCCACAGATCGACTAGGATGATAGTTTCACTGTTGACTCAGGTTTATTCGTGATAAAATGGTATTATAGAACATAATATCTTAGTTTAACCTTCTTCTTGAGTTCCCATTTTTATTTCGGTGTTAAGGTAGAAGTAGTAGGATTTTTGGGCTTGTGGTGTTGGAACGGGATGGAAGTCATGAACCCTCAATATTTCCAAACCATCTGTTTCCAGGGGATTTTTGGGTTTGTCAGTGTTTGTTGGTTCTTGTGGATTGATTTGTATTGGGAAATGAAAAGGAGTTGGGTAGTAGCCTCCTTGAGATCGAATGGGCTGTAATTCCATGTGCAGCAAGGGGAATTACCCTTGAATGTTCTCTGTGATGGTGTTGTGACAGACATATTGTTGCTAACTATTTGACCGAGTCACCCATCGATGCTAGTTTCTCCTTTCTGATCCATTTTTATTCTTTCGTAATTATGGAAATTGGAACTGAAAAGATTTGGTTTTTGGATTGTGAAAGTAAAATATAAAATGTTAATGACTTTATTTTAATCCAGATCCTTATTTCCATGTTCTTTGTGTATGCCCCCATGAATGTTCGATGGACATCCAAGTTGTACATTCGAGTGGTACATCAATGGAAAACACTCGATTATATCAACCCATAGCCTACATCATTGAGTTTCGAATGCAGAACCCAACACTCTTTTATGGACAAGAGGATCCCCTCGAAGATGAGGAGTGGATGCAGAGGATTGATAAAGACTTCTTTTTTCATGTGCTTTTAGAGAAATTGAATGTCATGTGAGCTACCATTATTCTCAAAGGCCCAACCTGTAATTGGTGGAAGACCGTGATGCGATGAAATTATATAGAAGATCTTACCTCATAGCTCCTCAAGTCATCATTCATACAACTGTATTTATCTGAGATGAAGAAGCATGGAAAGAGGATGTAGTTATGATGTATTAGGTAGGGTCTTGAATCAATATTTGAATTCTATCGACATTTCATGGACCAAGTTCTATATTACACATGGTATGTTGGAAAGGATCCTGAGAAGGCTAGACATTATGAGTTTGGGCTCTAACCTGAACTATAGTTGAAGGTATTAGAACTCAACCTAACCACCTTTTTTGATTTGGTGTGAAAATCCCTTCTTGCCGAAGATGATCTAACAGGATTAATTGGGATGCTGAAACCTCTTATAGACTTTATAACTGATGTAGATAATTTCATTAAGAATAACGGGAGGTTGCCAGATGCTGTAGGTGATGGTAGGGGAATTAAGAGGCCTCCATACCTCCAGTCAACCTCTTTAGTTAATAATGTCATAATCTATCATCAATGAGGTAATATGGGTAACAATAATCTATTGTTCTCGAGTGCTCCTCAAACCTACTACACCTATGGATACTTGGGTCACCTATAGTGGTTCTGTCGAGGTGTTTTCGAGAAGCATTGTGAAGCTAAACCCAACACATTGAAGGTCACTCCATCCCACTCGCAATAGTAGGGTGATGTTTGAGATTAGTTTGGGTTATTCTTTCTGTATTGTACTTTGGATGTAATAGTTGTATCTGGTGCTATTTTTCATGTTTCCTTCCCTTCGGTTGTATGAATGGATGTTGTCGAATGATTTTAAACTCCTATTCCAATTGAAGTGTGTTTGTGAAATTTTTGAAATGTGAAATCTATTTAAGAGATTCCCAAGATAGACTACAAGGTAAAATATGCTTCAAATATCATAGATATATCCATAGATTCAAGGGTGAATCTAGAAAGTAGTCAGTAGAACCCCATTATTGTAAAACGGGACATGGTTTATATTTTCTACTTAGTGTGTCATGGGTTTTGTTATTTTGGGGTGTGATGTTTTTGGTATTGTAAAGAATGTCATTTTGATGGCCTGTTAAATGGGCCCTTCCCACCCCCACCCCCCCCCCCCTTATGGTGGGGGTTTTAGGTCCACATGGGATGCCTTTGAGTTCGGTTGAACTCACTAGTTCATATAGTGGGGATACCCATTGCAGGTCTCATTGAATTGGGTGTTTTACAATTTCTTATAGTGGGAAGTTTGTTAAGGTCACCCCATGTCTGTATCGTAGTATTGTTCTTGGCTTCAATTTTCTGCTGGTTGCATTGTGTAAAACCACCTAATTATGTGTCCTCTATTTGATTAAATGCTTATATTTGATATTTCTGGTAGTTTTGGATGTAGTTCTTTATAATGGTATATATGGTATGGTTTTTTTTCATTCGGTAGTTTGGAGGGATGGTATGTGTTCCTCATAGTGATATTTTGGATGTTCATATTTTAAGTCTAGTTTGGGAATCATGGATGTTTTATATATTTTAGACCAATCAACTGGGGGTGTTTATACTTTTGTGGTCATGTAGCACATAGTGCAGAGTCCTTTTTGGTCTCCCGTATTCATCATTCTAGTATTTCTCTCATTGGTGGTGTTTTTTTGACATATTCATTTATTTTTCTTTGGCTGTCTCCTTGAACTATAAAAGCGAATCAGTTCTTGTTTTGGGGTTTAGTGTTGTTATAAATTTCTAGGCGCAGAAAGCATTATGGTTTGGAGAATTGTCACACTTGGGTTTTATTTTTTCCTTGGTTCTGGCTTGGTTAGGGTTTAGACGAGTCCCTATTAAAAATTTTTAGTTTTATTGAGAAGAACACATGTTTTGGTCTCAGAGGTGTCTGACGCACTTGTAGAGCATGATTGGGAAATCGTCCGGAAATGCCCTAGTCATGGTGCGGCCTGCCCAGAATGCAGGATGAATTAAAAAGTTATATGAATAGTATAATGATGTTAAATGAGAGTTAAAATATATAAATTGAGGATTTTAGGAATAATAACATTATTACTATTGTTCCTGATGATAATTTTTTATTAATGTATTTTTATTAACTTTAATACTAAAATTTAAATTGTTATTAAAATTAATACTATTAAAAAGTAAATAATTCTCATTACGGTTATTATTAAATGTTTCAGTAATATTATCATAACTGTTTAAAATTTTATTTTTATTATTATTATTAATGAAACAAGTGTTATAAATAATTTTAACATTATGTTGGGGCTATTATTATTATTATTAATGGAGATTGTTATTAATATATCTATAAATATTATATTTAAATTTAATTCTTATTAAAAATATTATTAAGGATTTAAATAATATTAATACGGTTATTATTATTATCAAACTTATTAGTATTATTATTTTAATCAGGTTGTGGGTAATATTTTTTATTTTATTTTATTTTATTTTATTTTTCAATCTATCTAGGGTTTCAACTAGAATCTTCCTCCCTCCCTTGGTCCTTATGTTGTAACCCCCTCACCCAATGCACTATTCCACTACACAACCCTTGGTACACAGCAATCCTCCAGCACTGACATCACCTTCAGCCTCCCTGTTTGCCAGCACTTCTCCTACATGGCATTTACAACTCATCTGGTCGAACCCTTACTACACTATTCGGCATGCAACACACCCCTTGTGCCTCCACCTAGTTTGTGACCTCCCCTCACTCCTTTATCCATCCATCTCTGGTAACCCCCTATGTGCCCCTCCCCTATTATCATCTCTGGATAGCACCCATAGCATGCAGCCCTATTGCTCATCATCACACGGTGGCCTCTCTTCCATCTTCGGCCTCCATTAATCCCTCCTCTCTTGCCGACCTAATAGGGATCTACATCCTCTTATGAGTAGACCCATGACACGCCCCTTTTATGTACTACTGATATAGGTGTCGCCTCCCCTTGTCATATTTCTCTTCGACTGTCATGATGTCACCAATTCACCCTCTTATGGAATGATTCATCAGCTATTTTTAGTAAAATATAATTGTTATATGGTTCCCATGATGAGATTTGTCTATTTTTTCCAAACCCAAGTTGTTAGGATTTGTTTTTTGAATTAAATACGAAAATGTTATATTTAATCTTGATAGTTTAGGTCATATTTAGCTTCCCTATGGCGCAATTAATGTGATTTGACATTTCTCTGTGGTTTCAGGAAGTATCTGAATGATTGAGGAAGGTTCCCCCTTACACGTACCTTTTTAATTTAATATTCAATTGTTTCCTATTTTTCTCACCTTCTGTTGTTGTTAATTATCAACTCACAATTTTTTGAGTGAATTTTCAATGTGAAATTAGGTTGAAATGAGTTTTACATTTGAAGATAAGTTATATTTTGGGTGCATAACATTTTTTGTCTCTTACAATAGTTTATAAATTGATAAAATAATTTATTAGATTATTAAGATGATGAAAATCACTATTTGAGAAAGTCTTGATATTCTATTGAATATAAAGAGAGGTTTTTGGGTGAGGTTTTGATTCAAAATCCTTATAGTGATTCATAAAAACGTTATATAAATTTATTTCACTGTTTAGTAAATTTAAAAATGTGTGAATCATGTTTAAGATATGTTTTTGAGGTGCACATCATTTTAAAAATGGATTTTAATGTGTTCTGTGTTTTCATTATGTTGTGTTTGATTTATGTTTTGTTAAATGGTTTGGTTAAATATTTTATTTTGTTGATGATTTTTAAAAACATGGCATGTTTGTTTTTAAATTTTTTTTTATGTTCAAAATGGTGATTAGATTTTTCAAAATGGAGTTTCATGCATTAAATGTTGGATGGTTTCCCCCTTTGGGTTTTAGAAAATATTTTAGATATGAATGATAATTTGGATTGACTAAATTGATTTGTGTGTGTGGTTGTTTATAAAAGTTTTTATTTATAAAAATGTTGTAAGCCCCATTTGGAACATTTAATTGGTTATTTGTACAACCCATCTTATGTTGGTCACTAGCCTTGTTGTTTCATCGTGAGATTGGAGAGTTTCAGGATGAGACATCCCTTGTGTAATAATTATCTTTTTTAAGGGAGTGACTACCCTAGATGTGCCTAGGGTGGTGCCGATTTGTGTGTGCTATATGTGAAATTGTATATATGGATTGTTTCTTGATATTATTTGGCACACCCCCTTCTAAACAGAGAATGCGATTCATTCATTGCTACGAGGACTACAAAGAACGTTTGATGCAGTAGTTTAGATTATGCACTGGCTAGTGGCCCATAATAGGAGGGATCTTTTGTGATTATTTTAGTAGGATTGGGCCCCTTGACTAGGCTAGGTAGGGTGATAGTTAGGTATTAAGGAATTATGATGGAATCGAGTAGGGAATTATTTTAGGATAATTCACATGTATAGTATGTTCTACTTCTCCTTTGAGTTCCTAGGTTTTCCCATGTTCTGATGAAACAAGTATCATTAATGCCATTTCCCTCGCTGTGTAGGATCACATTATGGAACAAGGTTTTGTTATTTATCTTGAAAATTGTAAATTTTTGTTTTTTTAAATGGATTTAGGGGTATATGATTTAATTGGGAATGAATTCTTCCCTTTTAGATTAAAAATGATCTTCTCTATTTTTTATCCCCCTCTCTCTTCCCATTGTGCCTTGTTTTAAATTCATGAGGCTGATAGATTATCATTTTTGTTTTAAAAAGAATTTTATGGAAAACCTATGTTTATATTTTATAGTTCAAATAGGAAATATATGTCGTTTTTATTTTAATGGATGTGCATTGGGGATAGAATAATCTAGGCCTACCTATTATGTTTTAATACTAATTATTATAGTATTTTATTGTATTTAGTTTTTGTTTCATGATTATTCTCGAATTCAATCACCTTTATTTTTGTTTGGTATGGATTGGAGTGTGACTCGCAGTGTCACATAGAGGCATCATGGATGCTAGGTTCCATTTGGGTTACCGAGTTTTGATAATTGTTTAGTTTTTGTTTCATTAAATTGTAAAAGAAATTAATGAAATGTCTATAAATTGATTCCAGTTTGTTTGTTTCCATTCATTTATTTTGTTGCGTTTATTTATTTTATTTATGAAAAACTGCTCCATTTATATCTTATGATTCCCTTAGTGATTGTTTCTAGAATGTGAGGATCGAGAATTCCTCTTGGTCCTTACCATAGATCGACTTGAATGACCTATTTTGGGTCGAATCCGGTTGGTTCGTGAAATATCTCGGGATATTCGGTATATTGATTTTATTTCTTTAATTATCCACTATTTATGTACTAAAGATGCTGATATAATTTTTAAGATAACTAACAATGTTTTTCTCTTCACTCTGGAATCTTTTTCATCGAAATATATATTTTCATTGATATTTTTAAATAATTTTTTACTATTCTATTTTATATTTTAAATTCATGTTTTCCATGATTCATTTTCTATGAAAACATTCTAAAGTACTCATATCTTCATTATAAAAATGAGGAAGATTTAACAAAATCTATAAAAAAATACTTGTTTTAACATACACATTACAAATGGATTTTCCCACTATCATTACGAAAATTTTAATTTATTCTTTATCAATATGCTCCTATTATTATTTTCAAGGGTAATGTTTTCCATTGTAATTTTAGAAATTTAATATTTCATATTTTATATTGAAATTAGAAAAAAAAATCATGAGGATGTATCCTAGTGATATTTTAATCTAATTTATCATATATGATAACGTCATTTGATGTTACTTATTCTAAAATGGGGTTATGATCATATAGTACTATTCTTATTCTATATTTAGATGATTTATAATTATTATAAAGAAATATTCATTCAAATCATTTCATTCTCCATGGGTAATTTTATAATGAAATGATAAATGGATTCATTATCCTAGGTCATACATATGTATATATTATTATTATGTGATGCATTGTTAAATTATAGACATCCAATTTCATGGGTCATGATTAATGTTTTTTAGCTCAAATGATACACATAAGGTTATCTCAATCCAAAAATTTACTATTCAGGAGGTTACCTCAAAATTGAAAACTGGGTACATGAATGGTTATACTGAGAACAAAGTACATTCACAGGTGGATAAACCATGATTAAAATGTGATGAATGTCATGGATGGTATAAATGAAAAAATATTACACTGGCTAGAAATATGTTAGAATTTAGGATTATCTCTTATAACATGATTTTAAGCCAATATTATTATAACATTTCATAGATTTGTTAATTATTTTATGATTCATTTTTTATTAACTGAAAAACATTATTCCAAGAATTCTGATTAATATAAACGAATAGATGTGTATGTTTAAAAAAATCTTAGGATAACAATATATTGTTTATATTCTCTTTCTATTAACAATTGATAAATAATATCTCCCTTTGTTACCCTTATTAATAATCTCATATCACTGGCTATTATTTTTCATTTTCACCAAGATATGATGAAAGGTTATAAGTATGATAATAATATAATTGGTGGTAGTTTTGAAGAAAATTAATGTAGATGATACAGCTATTTTATGTGCTACTTGTTTATGTATCCTTTTTTCCGAATACAAAAAATCATATTTATTTTTAATACTGATTTTAATGGTATTTAAAGAATATTCAACTCTTGTGATGTAATATATATATATATATATCGGTGTGATAATTGTGCCTCTATAATTTGTTTTAGATCAATGTTTATTTAATTTTTGAAATATTGATTTGAAACCCTTAGTAAATACCCATAGCATAATAATATATATTGGATAATACCCTAAATTATAGTATTGAAAATATTAGAGGTTTATTAGAAAATATATCCCTATTAATATAATTGTAATAATTGTTTTCTAAGGAACATGGGTACTAAGGGGTGACACATCTAAATGGGAAAAAATGAGTATTTACTCAATCATTCAAAGTGTACAGTGAGTGGTCTTAAGACTATAAAACTATAAAGAAGGTCTCAAATAATATTTTGGGGATAATTTTTATTTTTTTCATTTATCATTATAATGGAATTTAATAGATCATGTTCATGTAAAAAGTTATAAAACCATTTGGTTTTAATGATTAAAAATATGGTCTCATGATTTACAGATAATATAAAATATTTTGTTCGTTACATGGATTATTAGTATTAATATTATACCTAAAAAATGAATTTTTGTATTCAGTTGGTTTAAATCAATTGAACCATGTTAAAAACTAATGGTAAGGTCGATCTAATTATTTTCCAATTCATTAATTGATTGCGATAGTATTTGTAATGAATGATATAATTGTTATTGGTAAATATATGAAACATGATAACCTTACAAATGACTGATGAGTAGAATAATGTTCTATTGACTCCTTTATGTTGAAATATCAAACTTTTTTGTGGGTTTTCTTATACATTAATTGATTAATAATGGATTAGAACCACTGAAAGCATATATTTTATTCACCAGTGTATGAATCAAGAAAAAATATATTTTAGTTGTGTATAAATTTGGTCATTAAGTATGTTAAAAGTTGAATCTTATCAAGAACATAAGAATATATAAAAAATTACTTTATATAGAGGGGTGATTTTTAAAATTTAGTTTTCAAAATGTAAATCTCAAGTATTCATAATATGAAAATTGAATATTAACTTCTTGATCGAATGAATAATTATGATTAATATAATAGTACCAATGAGGAATCATTTTCAAAAAATGTGGTGTACTCTTCTATTATCATCATACATCATGAATCAATGAGTAATTTATTTTTTAGTGGCATTAATGCATGTTTCAAAATGGATTTATCTAAAATAGAATTTGATTTCTATTCATAAATAATATCATGTTCTCTGAGAGTTGAAACAGATATCAAATCCACCCAAAATACCAATGGTTATAATAAGAATAAATATTTGAATTTAAATAATAATATAACCAAAAAAACCATTGTGGGTAAATTTTAATCATTATTTATGAAAAAATTAACGAGTGAATCCTGGGGGAATTTTGTTTATTCAGATTAGAAAATGATTGACATGTGGAAATAAATGTAATTGATAAATAGATTTATGATGTGTTGGGAAGATGTTAAATAATTATTATAATGGAGAGAATGATTTTCAGAATGAACCACCAATTCCCATGTGTATAAAATACAAGGAATATGATAATTATGATATTCAATACTCTAATAAATGTGTTAAGGGACATATTGAGGTTATCCACCACTTAAGCCCATAGAAAAAGGTAAATCCCATATGATCACAATTACCTATATGGTGTGTGATAACGATTTGTTGAAATGTATACATACTATCCACTTTAGAAATGGAAATGTCTTATTTGATTCTGTACTAAAGATAAGAAGAGTTGAGATGGAGCCTCTGAGCGGCGACATCCTTCTCTTCTGCGCCACCTAGGGTTTCCTTTCGTTTCTCCTCCCCCCCTCTTCCGGATTTGCTCAGATGGTTCAGCGACATCTACCTCGTCCTTGGTTCGGTTTCATCTCTGCAATTCCTATCTCGACAATGGATGTCTTCCTCATCAGCAATGGCTTTGATCAAGTGGTGTTGGGTGCCCTCGGCTACACAACGGCCGTCTTGACCTCACTCGATGGAAGATTTACTAGATCTCGGATCATCGTTGGATCCGACGTTCACATCAGATCAGCTACGGTTATGGAGTCCAAGGATCCAGTTTCCAGACGGCTTGGCAACATATGGGTGATGGCCTCTGCGCGGTTTCATCTTTGGGATCTTAGGTTCGCGACGGCGCGGCCCGATGACAGCTCTGGCGTGCTTTGTCACCCTGGAGTGGCTCGGCTTTGGCTACTGAGTGATCAGAGGGGGGGGGGGGAGGATCTGGTTTATTTTTTCTATGGAAGTTTTGCAGATCAATGGTCTTTTGGTTTGGTTTTGATGGCATTGTTCCTGGAGGTATGTTTGATGTTTTTGCTGTGTTGATGCACTGGTGGTGTGCATTTGATTTGTGAAGGACCTCTTGGCCAGAAGAAATCCATTGATTTGGTGATCCATGGTTTGCTCTGGTAATCGTATCAGATTTGTATTCGTTGATTTGAAGGAATGGTCCTTTGCGACCATGGAAACCGGTGTCGCATCATGGTGGTTTTTCTCTTCTTGAATGGTTTATTGTTTGAAAGAGGGAAGTATGTGATCTAGATGACTTCATAAACAGACCTCAGAGGATCTTCAGAGCTAGCATTTCATCTTTACAGAGTTTTTTGGATTTGGTTGTTTATGAGGTTATGGCTTCAGCCATTGGATCAGGCATGTGCTAGACACAAGACACCTGCTTGCTAATTTTCCTTGCAATGGTGGAGATCTTCTTCATGTTCAAATGCTAGGCGGAGTTGTTCAATGATTTCTTTCTGGTTTTTATTCTTTCTATCCTTCGAGTGTATTGTGCTATGTCCATGATGTCTTTGGGTTTTACCCCCTTCATCCATTAAAATGAGGATTTAACATATAATAATATTTTTGAAGGCCTTCAGGCCGTTGGATTATTTGATTCTGGACATAATAAATCTTATATATATATATATTTTTCTATGGGTATCACATTACTATATCAATGATTTTTTGTATAATTAGTAGTGAACACTCCTAAAGATATGGTGATCACATATCGAGTCTATCATTTCCTTATTGATCTTTGTGGGAAGGTTAATCTTGAGTGTATTTGTATTCATCACCTTGTTGAACATGTTGTTGTTTTGGTCTTGTATTAGATATCATTATGAAAATTCCATATCAATTTATAAGTAAAGTATGTCACATATGATAATCTAAACCAACCAATGAAAGTCTATTGGTGTGAGTATAAATATAAAATTATAAGGGAAATTTCATCTATTATTTGGGTCATGATTCATATTCAAATGGGGTATTTAATTCACATGGTTGGTTGGAAATTGAACATAAAAATCATATTATAAGGGAGTTTGTTTCTATTTTTCTAGTAGAGTTTTATAGTCTTCCTTTTAATCATTAATAATATTTTCCAATCATACTCAATCTAGTGATGCACCTATTTCAAATAGTATATATTGAAGGACCCTGATTGAGATATAGGAGTAAAATAAAATAGACATATATAATATCGATAAGAGATTAATTATTCCTTATACCTCATTATGGTATGTACTTTTCCTTTTTTGATAATATGATATATGGATCAATCTGACTCATTATTGATTTTTAGGAACCTAAAATGATCACGAAAAAAAATAAGTACCGTCTACCTTATATAGATGATTTCTTTGATCATTCATGAAGAGATTAATATTATTCAATTATTGATATGGACCCCGATACTATTGGTTCAAGGTTAAAATTTCACACCCATGGTGACCTTAAATTAATGGTATATGTACTATAAATTTATATTGGTTTCATTGTTATTACCGATTCCTAAACCATCATAATGAATTAAGGAATTTTTTCCTTGGTTATTATCATTATCATTTTGTTGTAGTCTTTATATATGATATTTTTTTTGTAATAGAATTGAAGGTAATGAATATAATAGAACAATTATACAATAAACAATAAGTAAGAAGATGGTGAATGATAATGTTAGTGTGTTTGAATTTTGGCTGCCCAAATTTTCATTCATGGGTCATATAATCTCTTGTTGTGGAATATTAGTGGAAACATCAAAGGTGAAATTTATCAAGAATTATACCAAATCCTCAACAATTACTTAGATCAATAGTTCCATTAGATTTTATGGATGTAAATTATGAATTTTTAAGAATTTATCATTGATCTAAAATCCAATAAATAATTTAACATAGAAAGGGATTGTGTTTCATTATAAAAAATAATGTGAATAAAAATTTCAAGTAAATAAATATTAGGATAGTAAGTTCACATGTGCACACACAAACCTATAATTGTGAATTGTTTTTTATTTATATTGATGCATTAAATATTGGTTTGGATTTGTTCCTTTTGAGAATTATATGGTGATATTTTATGCCACATAATAATTTATGTTTGAAGTGGAACTTTAAAAAATCATGATTTAGAGTTTATAGATGCTATAATTTAATTAATAATAAGGATGAATTATCTTAATGGGGAAATGATTGACAAATATACTGATCATAAAATGTTAGATTTTTTATTCACCTAGAAAGAGTTGAAAAATAACCACAAAAGATAGTGGGAGTTGATTAAAGATTTTGAATATATAATACATTGCCATCCTAGGAAAGTGGAAATGGTGGATGTTTCATCGATTCAATAGGTTTATTCCATCATATATAATATGTGGATAAAAAAATATTTAATATTTCATAATTTAAAAATTATGGACCTTAGAATCCTAATGGAAGGGGATGAATCATTTCTTACTCATGTGTGTTTTCAACCATCCATCCATGTGAGGATTAAAGAGGTAAAGAATGATGATATAGAACTATGAAATAATATTAGATGTATTTCTGAGTTCACGATTTATAAAGATGAAATGATATATTTTAGAAGCAAATAATGTGTCTTGTATGTACTGAAAATTAAAAAGGAACTGTTGTATGAATTTTTTTTCCTGTCATTCTGTATTTCTCCTATAGTTATGGAGATTTATAGTGATTTTAAATAGTATATATTTTGAGAAAACATGAACAAATATATTTTAGAGTGTTTATTTTTGTGCTTAGTATGTCACCAAATTAATGCTAAAGATCGAATTATAATGGGATGGTATAAAACATTTATGACAGGACTGAAATGGGGAAACATCCTCACAGATTTTATCATTAGAAATAATAATATATCTAAAGGACATATTGATATTTTTTGTAGTTGATAACCTTATGATGTCGTCAATTCTCATTTCAATCAATTTTGATTTTCCTCATTATCATAAAATGTAGATATAGATTTATAAGGTTCTATGGTTTCATGTAATACTATAATCTATCATATCTGATTGATTAATGAGGTTTACCACACTGTATTGTAAATACATTTAGTAAGATTTGGGTATAAAATTTGGATTCAATACTAATTATCTTATATAATTAAATGGTCAGTCTAAGAGATCCATTCATACATAAAATGGTATGATAAGATATGGTTCTCAATATTTTAATGGTTTTTGGTATCAATGCCTTTATATTTTCAAATTCTCTTATTATAGTATCTTTCACATGATCATTCAGATTACCCCTTATGAAACCCTCTATAGAATGAAGTGAAAAACTATAACCTATAGGATATATATATATATATAATGTTATTGGTACCTAATATATATAATTAAATGTTTGAGAAGATGATACCTAGTTAGCATCACATTAAAGACACATAGAGTGGGCAAAAAAGCTCTGTTGACAATAATAAGTGATATCTAGTATTTAAATTTAATTTAAATTTTATCATATTAATTTATCCATGAATATTAGAACCCGGACTTAAACATTACATAATCTTGAGGTAAATGAATAATTCACATTGATGATATTTTCATATTTAGAGTTTTAGATAATTAGGCCATAACTATTACATTACATCTTAAAAATTACAAGGTAGACACTTATACTTAGTTTACATTTTCTTCAAAAAATAAAAACTCATGGAAAAAAGAATATCGTCTAGTCTCATGTTTTAGACAGCATGACATTTCATTGATCCCATCCTTGACCCTATTCAACTTTAGGTCCAGTGCAAAACATTTCGAAACATGGGATGAGCATAAAAATCTCAGAAATAGTTATAAAACATAGAAAGGATACTATAGTTCATCATTGCATACATAACATAAACTCTTTAACATACCTCGTGAAATCAAAAGATTTTTGAATAACACATATAAATCATAAATCATAAAGGTAACTTGTGGCATTCATATCATACTTACATTATAGCTTCCAAATCTATGTAGGGAGTTACATTTGGAATACCCATCACAGTATGTTCCCTAAATCCCTTAGGAGAAACATTCATGTTTACCTCCATCATATTACCCAATGGATTGAAGAGCTATCTCAGGCTCACCTGCCCGAGGTTTACCATAGAACCACCCATATAAATAAACAATTCCGAAGAACCATAACAAGTTCATAGCACATAAAACAAACATAAAGGGAAGATAAAACTTCAACATTTCATTCAAATATAGCATTTAAATATATTTACATAAAAAAATCCATTATCAAAACCATTTTCAATACCCAAATATATAATAGAGTATATGGTATTTTATTTTCCTTTAAAAAACATTACGCCTTTTTAAAGATGCCAAACATCATATAATACTCGCGGCGGCAGAAAGGTCGTTGTCACTGCTTATGTTAAAAAGAAAAATTCTTTTTATGTCATTTTGTAAAAAAATTTGTAGAAAAATATTCACTTTGAATGAAAAGAAAAGAAAAAGGTTTTTATACAGTGTATAAAATAAAGTCGTGTATTAAAACAAAATATACCTCAATGAAAGGAGATTGAGATGAAGTCCCTTACCTCGTGTATGAGTTGACTTGTTCATTATTTAATCTGTGGAATAAAAAACTAATGATAATTTCTAATTTCTTAAGAACTTTTTTCAAGTTTATTATTACATTTATATCTCTTATTTCCATGTTATAAAAATTATTTAATCATTAATGTTAATAATGTTCGTTTTGTCGATATTT
Source organism: Viscum album (assembly GCA_963277665.1). Lineage (NCBI taxonomy): Eukaryota > Viridiplantae > Streptophyta > Magnoliopsida > Santalales > Viscaceae > Viscum > Viscum album. The sequence goes on along the minus strand of OY728138.1, from coordinate 1,984,529,607 downwards.
GGTACTTGAGTCAAAAATAGACATCTTATAATTAAAAGTTGTTCACATGGTCAAAAGTTCATTATACCCAGAATTATATTCATGATTTAGATATCATATATATCATATAAATCCAGAATATACATGAATTCATAATAGTACATAACATTTTGAGGTAAGAAAAGAAATGCACCGTTCATGGAGACAGTAAGTCGTACGTACGCATGAATGCTACATTCATTTATATTTCCTATTTTAATGGAATTTAAACATAATTATACATAGTTATATTATAATTACAGTAAAATATCATATATAATATCATTATCTCCATCCATTATACATCCCACATATGGAATTAATGAGTCATATCACTTTGAGGGGGCGGTAGTCAGCACTTTCTCAAATGAAATTATCGTGTTTACCCATAATAGAAACCATAAAGGTATTATATAAAAGAAAAATACAGAAACATAAAGAAAACATAAACATAATAAATATCATATATAAATATAGTTTCATCATAATTGCCACTCTGAGAGGCGGTAGGAGATACTTGAACTATCATCATTTAATGAGGCATTAGTTTTCCATTCACAGAAACATTATGTTCTTCACCTATTAGATTGAGGTGTGTTTAAGTGTAGTTAGTATCATTCTCATAAAAGCATACTAGTACATTGAGGATACTGGTTTTGTTATAAAATAAAGGAATAAAAATTGTTTCAGGGTTGTAGAAGTAAAATAAAAGAAAAGATGTTAAGAGAAATTGTTACCTTTAATTTGGGTAACTCCCTTTGGTTTGAACTAAAAGGACTTCCTGAAGTGCCTTATTCCTATAGTAAGTCTTCTAAGAGTAGTATAGGGATCTTGAGAGATTATTTGTGAAGGGGTTGGATGTTCCAAGGGCCCTGAGAGGTTTGTGGAATGGGTTAAAAGGGAGAGCTTTTTATAAGGGGGATAAGGGGCTCATTAAAGAAGATTGCAAATATTTTTTTATTATAAACATATCATCAGTTTCTAAAGATCCAAAACTAATTAAAGTAGAAGATTAAATTTCTCATGTTCAAAATAAAATAATCCTATAAAAATTGGATAAGTTTTGGATATTGTTTTAATATTTATAATCATATTTATTTAAATCATTTATTAATGAGATAATACTGCATCATTATTATTTCATAAATAATTTAATATAATTGATGACTAAAAGATATAAAATAAATACCATAATGTAGGAAATCGTTTCATCTTTCCAATGAATATTTATAATCGAAAGGATAACATATATAACCCCATGTAAAAATCGATTTACTAAAAGATATTTGTTTATGTCATTTTTGCCATTACTTTAAGTTAATTAAAATAAAGTGTCATTATCACACCCAAGTGGCTCCATTGGGTCATGAAATTGACCAAAAGATGCCCATGGTCTAACATTACTCAACCAATAATTTTAGGAAAAGTGTTAAGGTAATTTTGTATTATTATAATATTATTTTTACCTTAAATTAACCTATTTACCTTTAACCGTGGTAAATAAATGCCAAAAGTTACTATTCACCAAACATTATTTTCATCTTATTGAATCACATTTTACTTGCTAATAAAATCTGTGTATGTCATATTTTTGAAATTTAATCCACATAAGTGGTAAAATTTCATTTAAAAAAATGTCTTTTTTGAATACTACATAGTGGTTTCACTATTCATAAAAAAATTGACATTTTTTAGAAATCTACCAAAAATTCAGCCTAAGATATATTAGATATTCTAAATTCAAAAAATTTTTCTATTTAACCAAATTCAAAACATATAAGTTTCATAAATTAATTTAATATTAATTCCAATTTTCAAAACAGATAGCGTGTTTTTTAGAAACAATAACAATCAAAAGATTGATACTTGTTTATGTCCAATTTCAAAGTGAAGTTAATTCCAACGACCAACATTGGATCAAATGGTAAAAAAAATCTAATTACACTTTAAAAACAATTATAATGATAATATATACATATAAATAAATTATATTAAAAGGCACTCTTGAATTAAAATACTGTATTTTCACTATTCATAAAAAATGAATTTTATCATAAAAATACCAAAAAATTACCCAAAGTAAATTTTGATATCCCGAATCAAAAAAGAATTTTATTTTATAAAATAGAACATATATAAGTTACCAAAAAAATATTTTAAGAGGGTTCTCCATCAAAAAGCGGTAAATCGACCTTTTAAATAATATTAGACTATTTTTTCTTAAAATTAGATTCATCCACATTTTATGCCTCTAAAATTTATTAGATAAATGTAAAAACATTTTACAAACATGTATAATAATATTGTAGTTATTTATATTCATTCTTGTAAATACAAAGACTAGACTTCAACTACATTTAAAATAATATTATTAAATTATTAGTGTGCAATGTAAGATATCAAAGAAACCCGTTGTTGCGTATTTGATACGCCATCGAACATAGAAACCCCATTAAAGTAAAATTAAAATTTAATTCACAAAATATTAATTTAAATGAAAATGTATCATTTCTTTATTTACCAGGGATGTTACATCCTTCCTTCCTTTTGGAAATTACGTTCTCACAATTTTATTTACTTATCAATTTAATGGGGGTATTTATCCCTTATAGAATTTTCAGATTCCCACATTGCCTCTTCAACCATATGGTTTTTCCACAAAATCTTTACCTAGTGAATTACATGATTCTGCAACCCTTGCTCTCTACGGTCATGAATCTGGATAGGTTGATCCTCATAAGAGAGATTCTCTTCCAACAGAACTACATATGGACTTGAAAAATGAGATGGATTTGGAATATATATTCCCAATATTGAAACATGAAAAACATTGTGTACCTGGGATAAACTTGGTGATAAATCCACTGTGTAGAAAACCGATCCAACTTTCTCCAGGATTTCATAGCGTCCAATAAACCTCAGACTAAGATTTCCCTTCATACCAAAACGCATCACACTTTTCTCTGGAAAAAACTTTCAGAAAGGCATGATCACCTACCTCAAAATAGAGATCCTTCCTCTGATTATCCGCATAACTTTTCTGCCAACTATGAGTTGTTCTAATGTGCTTCTAAATCAACTGAACTGTTTCAACCATCTCGTTAACCAATTCTGGTCCCATTAGCTTCCTTTCACCTACTTTATCCCAACAAGCTGGAGTTCGACACCGCTTTCAATATGATGCCTCAAATGGAGCCATCAGTATACTGGAATGAAAAATGTTATTATAAGAAAATTCAACCAAAGAAATATATTGGTCCCAACATCCCTGGTAATCCAGTGAACTAGCATGTAGCATATCTCTAAGGTCTGAATTTTTCGTTTTGAGTGCCCATCTGATTACAGATGAAAAGATGTACTTAGATTTAATATAGTACCCAACGACTTCTGGAGGCCTTTACCAAAGGTAGAACTAAACCTAGGATCACGATTAGATACAATAGATAGGGGAACACCATGCAACCATACTATCTTTCTAACATACAATTGAGAAAGATGATCTTGTGATAATGTATCACAAATAGGAAGGAAATGAACAGATTTAGTCAGCCGATCGACAATAACCTAGATTTCATTATTACCTCAAGATGTCTTTGGTAATCCCACAATAATGTCCACAGATATATTTTCCAATTTCCACTCTGGCACCAGTAAATACTACAGCATCCATTTTCGTAACTACCACTCTTCTTTAAACTGCTGACATGTCAAATAAATCATAATAAAATCAGCAATATCTCTTTTCCTTCTATCCCACCAATAATACTCTCGAAGATCTCTGTTCATCTCAGTATTGAAAAGATGAACTGAAAATGAAGAACTATGATCTTCACATAACAACTCATTCTTCAACTATGAATCGAAAGGAACTTATAATCTCTTCCCAAACCTAAAAAAACAATCCTTATCAACCTTAAATTCAGGCAACTTACCATTCCTAACCAACTCTACCTTTTTCTGTAACTCACTGTATTTCTTCTGTGCTTTCTTTATTCTTTCAGATGGAGGTGATTTCATAACCACCTGAAAAAAAAGAATAATTTCCTACACCAAGAACTTCTAGGACAAATTTTATCAAATGAAAAACCAAAGGATCTTGTTCCAAATGTATCATGTTTTATGAAGTATTACATTTTCGACTCAAAGAATCAGCCACTTTATTTTCGTTTTCCTGATGGTAATGGATCATGCAATCATAATACATGACTAATTCCAACCATCTCCTCTATCTCATGTACAATTCATTCTAAGTGAATATATGCATAAAACATTTGTGGTCAGTATATATTTCACATTTTACTTCATACAAATAATTCCTCCAAATATTTAAATCAAAAACAATAATAACTAATTCCAAATCATTTGTATTGTAATTTAACTCCTGAGGTTTCACCTGACGTGATGCATAAGCAATTACCTGATCATTCTTCATAAGGACACAACCAAGTCCTTTCAATGAAGCATCAATGTAAATAACAAACTCACCATTTCAGGAAGTTTGTTCCAAAACAATAATATTCACCAATCATCTCTTCAATTCATAAATACAATCATCACATTATTTTGTCCAAACTAACATAACACCTTTTCAAGTTAACTTAGTCTGTAGACTAGATAACTGTGAAAAACATTCAACATACCTCCAGTAATAACCTACCAAACCATGAAAAATATGGACCTTGATTATATTTTTGGGTCTTGGAAATTCATCAACATCTTTTTTTAGTAGAATTAATAGTTATTACATTTTTTGAGACAATTTTACCAATGAAAGAGATTTTCTGTAACCAAAACTCACACTTGCAGAATTTCCCATACAATTTCTTTTCTTTTAAGGTTTTCTATACAACCCTTAAATGACATTCATGCTCCTCTTTAATTTTAGAATAAACCAAAATATCATCAACATACACAACCATAAACTTATCCAATAACTCATTAAAAATTCTACTCATAACATCCATAAATATAGCAGGTGAATTGGTTAAACCCAAAGGCATAACTACATGTTCATAATGGCTATATATAGTATGAAACACAACCTTTAGAATGTCTGCTTCTATTACTTTCAACAGATGGTACCCCGACCTCAAATCAATCTTTGAAAAATACTATGCTCCTAGGAGCTGTTCAAGAAAATCATCGATATTAGGCAAAGGATACTTTTTCTTAACAATGATGTTATTCAATGCTCTATAATCATTGTTATTTATCATTTAATCATCTTCCTTTTTAATAGACAAGATATGATCACCCCATGGTGATGTTCTAGGTCAAAGGAAAAATTTATCTAATAACTCATGCAATTTCTTCTTTAACTCTAAAAGTTCAATTTGAGCCATCTGATAATGGGGTTTTGAAATTGGATTAGCATCAGCAACTAAGTCAAAAATAAATTCAACTTTCTAATCAGGTATAATTCCAAGAAAATTATCAGGAAAGACAAAAAGTTAATCATTTACCATAGGCACATCATTAATTTCAACAGTTCCTTTATTTTAAACTATATCTGCAAGGTAACATTCATTTTCGTCTTTTACTAGTTTCTCAGCTTCTAGATATCTTATCAAAATAAAGGGTTCATTCTTGTACAAAAAATAAAATTATTTTTAAAAATAAACATCTTAGGATCTGCAGTCAATATTAGAATGATAAATAGAAAGTCAATCCATACCCAAAATAACATCAAATTCTACTAGAGGAAAAACAATAAGGTTTGCAGGTAGATTATTTCCACACACAAGGACAAGAAGGTTCTTATAATTACTTTTTGTCACAACATTTCCCCCTGGTGTTTTTACCATAAGTTCATGATTCATATCTTGAGATGGAATTACCAATTTAATAGAAAAATTCTCAGAAATGAATGAATGTGTAGACCCATAATCAAATAACACATTGACATAATTTGAAAAACAAACAGTGTACCCGATACTACTTCATTTGATGGCCTAACATCTTCTGAAGTAGTTGTAAAGGACTTCACCATCCCTTTTTTCTTCTAGTCTGGTTGCTTTCCCTCAGTTGAGTTATTCATTGGACACTCATTTTCATAATGACCCATTTCATTTGACGTAAAACATCCTACAGATTTTAAATCAGATTTTGTCTTACCATTACCTTGCTCTTTTTTAGTGAAATTACATGTCTTATGTCCCATTTTACCACATCGACAACACTTACCAGAATTCAAAAGACATTCCCCAACATGTTTTTCACCACAATTCTCTCAAACTGTAAAATTAGGTTCCTTGCCATAGGACCTTTTTGTAGAGTTCTTCCTTTTTGTCTGCCACCTCGACCTCTTATTCTGTAGTTTGTCAACGAACATCTGATCATCGGCAAACTCCATTTCAACTTTCTTTTCACAACGAAGAAGTTTTTCATAACGTTTTAACTCACAAGAAACTAAATCCATTCGATACCTTGGATTTAATCTTGATTACAAATGGTTGATTTTACTATCATGATCTTGTATGAAATTTGGAGCATACCTTTCCATTCGAGTGAATTTTGCTTCATAAGCATCCACTGATTCATCCTCCAACCTCAATTATAGGAATTGTTTTTCCATCCTAAGACTAACCACCTTAGGAAAATATTTCTCAAGAAACATACCTTTTAATTCATCCTAATCAATAGCATTAATCTCGACACTATCCCTGATATTTGTCACAATCTACCACCACAGATTAGTTTCACCTTCAAAATAGTAAGAAACAAGACTATCCTTTTGATGTTCTAAACACCCCATGACATAAAAAAATTTCTCCAGTGCTTTAATACACACATCTTCTAGAACAGGGTCCGATGATCCTCTAAATTATGCGGGATGTTGCCTTATGAAATGCTCCACTACTGACATGTTTCTCTATGATTGATCTGGCTGATCTCATTCATGGATACCACCGCCATTTATTACCCGAGTCAAGTGTTCCATCACTGCAAAAAACTATTTAGTTCTGATTCCAACAATCTATGGTTGCTGATTTGAAAGGTTGTCTTCCACTTGATGTCATCCCAACATAGCTACCATGTTTCCTCTATGGAAAAAAATTATAAACATATAATTATCTCAGGCGAAGTAAAATGGTAATCTGAAAGTGCTATATCATTTCAATATAAATATAATTTAATTTGTGGATATTAATTTAACAATACCCTAAGTCCTAAAGTCATCTAAACTGACCTCTACTACCAACTATAAGGACCATTCCTTAAACATTACATAATCATAAATTAAATCAATAACCCACATTGAAGATATTTTCATATTTAGTGTTTTAGATAATTAGGCCATTACTATTACATTACATCTCAAAACATTCATTGTAGACACTTCTACTCAGTTTCCATTTTTTTCAAAAAATGAAAACTCTTGATAAAAATAGTCATGTCGAGTCCCATGTTCTAGACATCAAGAATTTTCCATGATCCCATCCTTGACCCTATTCATCTTTAGGTCCAGTGAAAAACATTTCAAAACTTCGGATGTGTATAAAAATATCAGTAAGGGATATAAACCAAAGAAAGAAAACATTAGTTCATCATTGCATAAATAACTTAATCTCATTAACATACCTCATGAAATCATAATATTTATGAATAACCCATAGAAGACATAAATCACATAGGTAACTTGTGGTATTTATATCATACTTACATTGTAGCTATCAGATCTACATAGGGATTTACATTTGGAATACCCATCATAGTATATTTGCTAAATATCTTAGGAGAGACATTTTTGTTTACCTCTATCACATGACCCAATTCATTGGAGATCTATATCAAGCTCACCATCCCTAGGTTTATCATGGAACCACCCATATACGAAAACAATTCCCAAGAACCATAACATATTCATAACACATAAAACATATATAAAGGGAAGATAACATTTCCACATTTCAATCACAATATATCATTTAAATATATTGACATAAAAAAAATCAATTATCATAACCATTTTCAATAAATATACATAAAATAGTATATGGTATTTTATTTTCCTTTTAAAAACATTACGGGTTGTTAAGGAAGCCAAATATCAAATAATACTCGCGGCGGTGGAAAGGATGTTGTCACCACTTACGTTAAAAAGAAACATTATTTTCTTGTCTTTTAGTGAAACGAATCATAGAAATAGATTCCCTTTGAAAGAAATGAAAATTCAAAGGTTTTTATACAACATATAAAATAACATCGTGTATTAAAACAAAATATGCCTCAATGGAAGGAGATTGAGACGAAGTCCATTACCTTGTGTCTGCCTTGACCCGTTCGTTCTTTAATCTTCTGAATAATAAACTAAAGTTAATTTATACTTTCATAAGAACCTTTTTCATGTCTATTATTTCTTTTATATCACTTATTACAATGTTATTAACATTATGTAATCATTTATGTTAATAACGTTAGTTTTGTCGATATTTGGTACTTGAGTCAAAATGGACTTCTTATAATTACATGATGTTCATAGGGTCAAAAGTTCATTATATCAAGAATGATATTCATGATTTACATATCATATATATCATATATATAAAGTATATACATATATTTATAAAAGTACATAACATTTGAAGGTATGAAATTAAATGCACCGTTCATGGAGACGGTAAGACATACGTACGCATGAACGCTACTTTCATTTATATTTCTTATTTTAATGGAATTAAAACATAACGGTACATAGGTATATTAAAATTCCAGTATAATATCTTATATAATACCATTGAATCCATCCTTTATACGTCTGATATATGCCAATAACAAGTCATATCACTTTGAGGGGGTGGTTGTCCGCACCTCCTCAAATGAAATTATCGCGTTTACCCATAATGGAAACCATAAAGGTGTTATATAAAAGAAAAATACAGAAGCATAAATAACATAAAAATAATATATATCATATATAAATATAGTGTCATCTTAATGGCCACCATGAGAGTCAGTAGAAGATAATCGAACAATCATCATTTCGTGAGACGTTAGTTTTTCATTCACAGAAGCAGTATGTTCTTCACCCATTAGATTGAGGTGTGTGTAAGTTTAGTTCGATTACTTATCATAATAACATCCTAGTATATATATAGGACACTGTTTTTTTATATAATAAGTTAATAAAAAGAGTTTAGGGGTTGTAGATGTAAAATAAATGAAAATAAGTTAAGAGAAATCATTGCCTTTAATTTGGGTAACTCCCTTTGGTTTGAACCAAAAGGACTTCTTGATGTGTCTTTTCCCTAAGGAAATGCTTCTAAGAGGAGTCCATGGATCATGAGATATTATTTGAGTAGGGGAAAGACGACCCAATGGGAATGATAGGTGTGTGGAATGGTTTAGAAGTGAGTGCTTTCTATAAGGGGGAGGAGGGGCTCTTTAAGAAATTTTGAAAATATTATTTTATTATAAACTTATCTTCCTTTATAAAGATCAAATACTCATTAAAGTTGAATATATGATGACTTAAGTTAAAAATAAAATCATCCAATAATAATTGGACATGTTTTTTTTATTGTTTTAATATTTATAATCTTATTTATTTCAATCATTTATTAATGAGGTAAATAGTGCATCATATTTGTGCAATATATAATATAATTTATTAGATGTATTAAAATTATAAAATAAATACCATAATGTAGGAAATCGTTATATATTTATAATGAAAATTTATTTTCGAAAATATAACTTTTATAACGCTTTGTTAAAATTGATTCACTAAAAGATATTTTTTTTTGTAATTTTTTCCTTTACTTTATGTTAATAAAATTAAAGTGTCATTATCACTCTCATGTGGCTCCATGGGGTCCCAAAATCGACCCAAAGATGTGCATGGTTGTAAATGACTCAACCAATAAGATTAGGACTACTGTTAAGGTAATTTTTTATTATTATAATATTATTTTTACCTTGAATTACTCTATTTACCTTTAACCGCGGTAAATAAATGTCAAAAGTTATTAATCACCAAAAATTATTTTTATCATATAAAACCACATTCTATTTACTAATAACTACCATTGTTTGACTCATCATGTATTAATCATGTTTTAATGATCACAAATCCTACTAAACTTAGTTAAATCCTATAAATTATATCACAATCATGTGTTTTCAAGTGTATTATTGTTTAAGTGGTCTCATGCTTTAAGAAGAGCCATTCAAGATCATAATTTCTCTACATTCAGTTTACTTACATTATACTATCATTAATCAACTCTCATAATACCTTCATGGACAAATTCTTATGTCTAATCCATTATATTATCATTATTGTCTATGTCTGAATACAGTTACTTTGAAATATCTGAGACATTGTAAGTCTGTTACAGGTTATATCTTTCTGACACTATGAAGCAGACACCGTGAACAAGACACTGTGAAGACTCATACACCGTGAAGAGTCAGACATTGTGAAGCAGACATCGTTACCATGAGACACCATGAACAAGACACTATGAAGACTCAGACACCGTGAACAAGACACCAAGACCACGAGACACCATGAACAAGACACCGTGAACAGGACATTGTGACCACGAAACACTGTGACCGCGAAACACCGTGACCGCGAGACACCATGACAATGAGACGCTGTGTGAAGGAGACAACATTTCCATGACTTACTTTGACACAGTTTCTTAAACTATTTTTTCATTTGTCAATTTAATTTCTATTGGTCATATTTGAAGATTTTAAATGCACTGATATAATTAATGTTTCATTGTAGACATATCATCTAATAGTACAAGGTATGAGGTGTGGTATCCATGAAACTTTTCGACTCCAACACATGTATTCCAAGATAAAAGTGATGTGTGGCCAAGAATAAAAGTGTGATACTAAATTAAAGAACCAGGCTATGAGCATGAAAACAAAGAACACTGAGAGACTTTCTAAAAGAAAGATTGTCACATGCATGCCTCCCAAATATGCGGAAGAACATACTAAGTACATTGGAATATAGAGAACATCTTCTCATTATTGAACCTCACGAAGAACAAAAGCAGAATCGTGACGCTCTATTTTAGAGACGAGGACTCGAATTCTGCATCTGTTTCATCTCAGAAGTCCAGAGCTGTAAAGACCAACACTGAGAGCACTTTTAAACCTATTTAAATCTTTCTGCTCTATTGTGTATATTTTATTAACTATTGAGAAGAGTGTGTATTTTTATAGAAACACATTATGTCTCCCACATTTAACTAAAGGATACAAGATATCCTTACTCAAACATTCTTTTAATCTTGTGTATACCCACTGATAAGTGTGGAAGAGGTCCCTATGTGTCCTGGTAGTTTGTACCCATGAAGAACTGTGGAAGAGGTCCCTGTGTGGCATGGACAGTCTGTGTACTATTGTCAACCCCGATCCAGGATGTAGATCAATGTATATTTATATAAACCACTTGGTGGAAGGTGATCACCAAGTGGAGTGGAATAGGTCTCGTCTTGAGACCAAACCAATAGTTTCACATCGGATGTGCTGCTTAAATTAGTCTTTTCTAGTTTATTGGTTTATTGTATAATTCAGTAATCACAAATTTCACTTTGATAGTTATTAATGGAAAGAAGTTATAACTGTATTATTCTTAGTAGAATAAGTTCAAAAGTAATATTAATAACACAAATTATTATTACTGAGAATTAATCAATCTTCTAAGATGTTTCTTAAATAGTCAAACTCTTATAATAGTATAACCTCGATTAAATGGGATGTATATAATCTTTGGGGAACCAATTTTGTTATAGAATGTTTTAGAAATACCTTTTTACATAAATTTTTATAGTTACTCAATTCACTCCTCCCCTCTTGAGTAAACTACTCCGACCAACAAGTGGTATCAGAGAGAAGTTTATTAGGACTCTGTGTAATCTTATTCAATGTGATTGTAGTTGTAATTTAAATATCTATAAATATCTATAAATTCTAAATTTATAACTCTTTTAAATTACTAAATTATTTAGGATAATAGATTGGAAGCTGTTTCAACCAACAGAACACCATTCCTTAATAGAACCAACTATGATCAATGGAAAATTAAATTGAAAATGCATTTAGAGAGTATGTGTTTCGAAATTTGGTCATCCATTATAGATTAATACTAAATTCCTACTACTGATAGAATCATGTGAAATGAACCTACCATAACTTCCTACAATAACAATTGAAAAGCTATCAATGCTTTATACTGCTCCTTTGGAGATGAAGAATTTAATAGAATTTCTCTTTGTAAAACTGCCCGTGAAATTTGGGATACCCCGTCTGTATCACATGAAGGAACATCTAATGTAAAAGAAATGATAAATAATACATATACTATCAAATATGATAATTTTGAAATGAAACATGATGAGACTATTTCTGAAATGTATCATATGTTCAATGAGATTCTCAACACAATGATTACTCATGGAAGAGAAGTCACTGGAAATGAACAGATCATGAGAATTCTTAGAAGTCTACCAGACAGATAGGGGTGAAACTCTATCTTTATTAGAGAAATTTACGACATCTGCAAGCTACCTGTACACGAACTCATTGGGAAACTGATGATGTATGAATAAGAGTTGAAATTTATCAAGGAAGAGGAGGATTAATCAAGGAGGAAATCTGTTGCATTCAAGACCACCAACTCTAAGCACAAAGACAAAGGGAAACTAGATGCTTCTATAGAAAGCTCCACCAGTAAACAATCATCACCTAACAGGGACGATGATATGCCTCAACTAGATAGAAGATTCAACTGATTTTACAAAAAGAATAACTTTTTCAGAAATCCTATCTTCAAGGTAAAATATGTCGAAAAAGGAAACTGGAAGAAGGACCGGAAAAGAAGTGACAAAACTGATGAATTTTTTTTCTATGAATGTATGTGGAAAAGACCTATCAAGGGTGATTGTCCAAAGCTCAAGTACAAAAAGAAATATGAGGACAAGGATAGAAAGTATTAAAAGGAAATGAAAGCAACCTGGAGTGATTCTGAGGACAGTTCAAGTGACAAAAGAAATCACATGATGAACTAGAGAACAAATCCAATATATGTGTTATAAAAGTCACATATGAGGTAACACTAGACTCTTCTGTACATAATTAATACTATTCTGAAGATGAAAGTGACTCTGAAAAAATTTATAATGAATAAATGTTTGAATACTATAACATGCTTGAGGAAACAAGAAATGAAATAAAAGACAAATATGAATCATTGAAGAAACAACATGCTCTTACTGTGACTATTAAATATGAACACACAACTAAAAAGGAGAAAAATTCTCTACTTCTCAAAGAAAAAAATGAATTAAAAATGTCTAATGAGCCATTAAATAGTGACTTAGAAAAGTTTACTAATGGAAAAAATACACATACCCAAATTCTATGAAAACAAATGGCCTCTAAATACAAAACTAGCATTAGTTATCAACTTGGTAAAATAAACCTTGGTAGAACAAATATGGTTTAAAATCTATGACATATAGTTTTACTTGTCGTTCTGGACTCAAGTCAACTAATTCAATCCATGATACATATTCTACTATTTCATGTTTTTTTGGAACGAATACAGTTTATTTTTCATATAATTTACATAATTCTTATAGGAAACCTATGAGGAAAATATGGGTTTTTAAAGAACTTATTACTAATATTACTGGACTCAAACAAGTATGGATAACAAAATATATTTTTTCCTAATGTTTTTGAAGGAAATATTCTTAAAGAGCTTCTGCAAATGTCCATGGTACTTGGATTGTGGATGTTCAAGGCACATGACAGGATTCTACTCATACTTCATGAACATGATAAAAGTAGGAGGACATGTCACATTTGGTGACAATACCAAAGGAATGATTATTGGCCTCGGCAAAATCGGTAACTCTTACTCGGTTTTAATTTCTAAAGTACTGTTTGTTGATGTTTTAGAATATAATATTCTTAGTATCTCACAATTATGTGATGATGTATTTCATGTTAGATTTGAAAATGATGTATGTAATGCCTTTAATTAGAAAAATGAATTAGTATTTTCTTCATTATGAAATGAAAATGTTTATTCTATTAATTTAGATTCTTTAGCTTCTTAGAATGCTTCATGAATAAGTGTATTTCATAAATAATCTTGGCTCTGGCATAGGAGACTAGGAAACTGTAATGTTAACTCCCTTAGATATCTAACTAGAAAATTCATAGTTAAAGACCTACCCAAACTTGAGTTTTCAAATGAAAAAGTGTGTAATCCCTGTCAAAAGGGAAAACAACACAATGTTTCCTTCAAAACAAAGAAATAAGTCTCAACTTTTTAGCCTCTCGAACTGGTTCACGTGGATTTGTCTGGACCATCTAGAGTATCTAGTTTAAATGTAAATCACTATGTTTATGTTATTGTATATGACTTTTCTAGATATACTTGGACCTTCTTTATGGATCAAAAAAGTTAATCCTGCTCTTATTTTACTAAATATGCCATGTTTGTAGAAAATCGTAGTGGACTTAGAATTAAATCATTAAGAAGTGATCTTGGTCGTGAGTTTGAAAATCACGAGTTTGAATCCTTTTTCTCGCAAAATGGTTTTAGTTACAATTTTTCTGCCCCTAAAACACCTCAGCAGAATGGAGTTGTAGAGAGAAGAAATAGAAGCCCGCAAGAAATTTCTAGAACAATGCTTAGTGAATATGACCGACCTATTTATTTTTGGGTTGAAGTTGTCAATACAGCGTGCTACATAATCAATAGAGTTTTAATCAGACCTATTCTTAAGAGAACTCCATATGAATTATGGAACAACAGAAAACCCTAGGTTAGCTACATCAATGTTTTTTGTTGCAATGTCTATATTCTTAATAACAAAGACAATCTTTACATATTTTCATCAAAAAGTGATGAAGGTATCTTTTTACGATATCACATGTCTAGTAAAGCTTATATAGTGTTTAATAAAAGAACTAATTGGGTAGAGAAATCTCTTCATGTCAAATTTGATGAAACATATCCACATGAGCCCAAAACCATTTTAGAGAATCTAGAGGATGATGTATCAAATCTGAGCATCAATTAAATATCCTCAAATTCTTCTGTGAATGAATATGTGAACACTTACAGCTCTGTAAATTCCATTGAATCAAGTCATAGAGAACATGAATCTATTGATGAACCTGAAATCACTAGTCCCTCTTTTTCTAGAACTATTAGAACCCTTAAGAACCATTCCTTAGATGTTCTTGTAGGAGACTTAGACATATGAACTCAATCTATAGCTTCTCTTAGAAATCGGGTTTAAAATAAATTATTCATGTCACAACTTGAATCTAAAAACATCAATGATGTTATCAATGATGAATTTTTGGCTATGGATATACAAGAAGAACTTAAGTGTTTGAAATAAACAATTTTTGGAAACATGGTGAAAGACACAAGGACACATTCCCCATAGGTACTAAGTCGTTGTTTTGAAATAAAGTAGATGAATATGGTAACATAGTTAGAAACAAGGCTAGATTAGTTTCACAAGGCTATAGTCAAGAAGAAGGAATTGACTACGAGGAGAACTTTGCACCACTAGCCAGACTTGATGCCATTAGAATCCTGCTTTCCAATGCTACACATATGAATTTAAAACTATATCAAATAGATGTTAAGAGTGCATGCTTAAATGGGTATATATCTGAGGATGTTTTTATTGAAAAAACCCCTGTATTTACAAACCTCCATTTTCCAAATCATATTTTTTAAAAATCAAATTAATTATATGGTTTAAAGCAAGCTCGAAGAGCTTGGTATGATAGATTGAGTACTTTTATTATTTACAATGGTTTTACAAAAGGAATAGCTGATCCTGCCCTTTTTATAAAGAAAATTTATAATGATTTTTTAGAAGTTCAAATCAATGTAGATGAAATTATTTTGGGATCTTCAAAGAATTCGTTATGTGTTGAATTTTCTAAAATTATGCAAAACGAATTTGAAATGATTTTAATGGGTGAACTAAAATTCTTTCTTGGATTTCAAAATTTTCAAACTAATGAAAGAGTTTGTTTTAACTCAAAGTAAATATACTAGAGATATTCAAAAATGTTTTGGATTGTATTACACTAAAATTTGTGACACTCCAATGAGTACAACATGTTAGTTGGATCTTGATGAAGATGGAAAATCTGTTGATCAACCCACATATAGAGGAATGACTTGAAGTTTACTCTAATTAACTAAGAGTCGTCTGGACATTATGTTTAGTGTGTGAATATGATCTCATTTTCAATCAAATCCTAAGTAATATCATTTAAATTTTGTAAAGAGAATTTTAAAATACCCCAGGCATACACCCAGTCTAGGACTGTTTTATCCTAAAGGACAATCATTTGAATTAGTCAGTTATTATGGTGCTGACTTTGGTGGATGTAAGTTAGATAGAAAAAGAACATCTAGAACATGTCACCTTTTAGGCATGTCACTAGTATCATGGAGTAGTAAGAAAAAAAATCAGTTGCCTTATCTATTACAGAAGCTGAATATATAGCTGCTGGCAGTTGTTCTGCACAAATTTTGTGGATGAAACACACATTACTAGAAAATGGATATCAATTCAGACATGTACCTATAAATTGTTATAACACAAGGGATATTAACATCTCAAAAATCATGTTTCACATTCTAGGACATAGCACATTGATGTAAGACATCAATTTTCGAGAGATCATCATCAAAAAGTTGACATCAATTTGGAATTCATTGGTACTGATTATCAGCTTGCTGATATATTCATCAAACCATTAAATTCTGAGATAATAGACTACATCATAAAAGAACTTGTCATGATAAATGTTAAATAGATATCCTACTTTTTACTATTTCATGTCCTACTATTCGATATCTTATTGTTTCATGTTTACGGTCTCACAGTTCATATTTTGTGATTACTATCTGACAGTAACTATCTCACCGTAAAGCACACTGAGAAGTTCGTTCACTGTCACACCTTGAATCTCATTCCCTATCTCACCATAACGTGTGTTCACTATCTCAGCATAATGACCAAACACTGTCTCATCATAAAAATTCTTTATAATTTTTTAAAAAAAACTCGTATCGCGGTAATTATTTTTCCCCCTTATTTATTTTCTCGTGTTTTTATTTTTGCGACGTTTGGTATTCCTAAATGATTAAATAAAGAAAGTATCGCTCGATTCATCACTCAGGTTTTCTTCTACATACTCATTTAGAACCCTTTATCATCCCTACAACCCTTCCCTCTCTTGATCCTTCATTTAATTCCAAGGGTAAAACGTCCTTCATCGTCGGCACCTGAGAAGCGTAGTCAAAGAAGAAGAAGATTTCTCCTATGCTAACAACCGAAGGACCTTTACATCCGAATATGGTAAACCATGTTATTGTACCTGAGAATGAGATTTTCCCAAAATGTCTTTTATTTAGTATGTCTCTAGTATTGAATGTTTTTAGAATAGAAAGACTAGTTAGAGTGGTTCTATAAGGTAGATAGACCAAACTACCGAAATTTTGTGGCTCAGTTTTACCAGTATGTACAGTTCTCTTTTGAACCTGGCGATATATGTGTTGTAAGAAGCTAGGTCAATGGCCATAGATTCTCATTCTCTTTGAGGTTATGGGTTGCATGACTTCGGATACCTCATGAAGGCATCTGTGAGGATTATCAGAGAGAACCTCCACCTTCAACTGAATTCTTTGATTTGGAAGATATTCTGAAAGACTTAACTGGAAATGGCACTAAGAGGAGGTCCATTGCTGCTAAACTAGATGGATAATCAAGCCTCCTATTCAAGTTTATTCAAAATCTAGTTAGCCCTCGAAAAGGTTATTTTGCTGTATTGAAATATCAAGATGTGTTTCTGATCCACCTTATGGAAAATGGGCATAAGATCAACCATTTCAAGTATACCATTCATCAAATGTGTGAGCTGATCAAAGCCACATCCAAGTCAACTTCTCTATTTTACTCTTGGTTTATCTTATCCATGCGGCATGACAAAGGTTTGGTTGGACCTAATGAGGAGGTTATAAAGGACTGTGAGTACTGCCTTTCTAAACTAATCAACAAGAGGATGAAAATAAACTGGAATCATTGGAAAAAGGAATGGGTGGAAGAGAATAATAGAGTTTATGAGAAATTCAATCTCGTGGATTATCCCTCAAGACCAAGAGATATTTCTGATCCTGGATTAGAACCAGATGAGATTGTTGAGTATCCTATAGAAGAGGAAGAAGAGGATGATTTTACACCTAGGGAAGCTATTTTTTAGGAAGAAAGAACAAATGTACCTCATGATGTTCTTAAACAAGAAGTCCCTACTCATAAAGAAGATGTTAATCTGGAAACTCAACCCAAGGATGAGACAAAATTATTTGCCAAAGAATATGAAATGCATTCCATGGAAGAACCTATAGTGGAAGAGCTACCTGTTATGCAACAAGTCAATCTTGAGGAACTCCAAGTGGAACAATATATTCCTAAAATCATCCCTTCAGCTAAAGAACAGATGGCGTTATCTTTTTAGGTGGCTAGACATGAAAAGAGTGAGGAACATAGAACTGAGTCTGTAGAATTAGATCAAGATCCTAAGCTTCTCAGTCCTGAGAAGGAGGCACCTGTTGAAGGGATCATACCCCAAATAATTAGTTTATTGAAGCTTCACATACGAATGAGTCAAGTCCTGTGGACACTCAATATATGTTCCCCAGTTTCTATGATGTGGATGACTCTCAGCAGGTTTCACCATACAACATTGATCATTCCTCTATATTCCAGTTGAAATCAGTCTCTAATATCGCACCTGAGAAGGAACCTGAGCCTTTACCAGTCCCAATTCCTGAACCATTATTGGAACAACCATATTTTGTGAGTAAGGATGATCTGAAGGAATGTGGTGCTACCCTCTTGTTTGGAGTTGAGAAACTCATGAATACCCAACCTCTTCCTGTGACCAACTTAACTGAGAGAGATGAATCACTATTGTTGGAGAATGTTATTTTGAAAATACAACTTAAAACGATTCATGAGATTCAGGATGTTAGAGTTGAAAATAAGCTGCTGAGTAATTAAGTGAGGACCCTAGTACGTATGGTGGAAGACATGCAGAGAGAGCTGCATTCGAGATCAGAGCCCATTGCTCCTCCTGTAGAACCAGTTGTTCCTCAAACTCCACAGGTTGTGGTGTCTAAGATTCATCCTTTTCTAGCTGCCATATATGAAAAGGTTTCTGAAAGGAAAAAAACAAATTTTGAAGTAAATGAGAGTGCTAGTATTCAATCTTAATAAACTCACTGATGAGTATAACGGGTGTCTTCAAAAGATGTTAAATCAGCTCAAATCTCTGACCACAACTATCAATTACTCTAGAGCATCTAGTCAATCCTCAAAACCCTCTTTAGGCAGTGATCTACTAAGAACTGTAATCAATGAAGAGCTTCAAAATGTACTCAGTGGTTTCAATATGGATTCTCTATCTGATGTTGTCAGGAACAGTGATAGAGTTCTTGATCTAGTCCAAATCTACTAAAAATTGCTAATGATGCTCAGCAAGATATTTCCAAGAGAGTGGATTTCTAATTCAACAGAATCTTCTCCAAGACCGATATGACAAATCATTTCAAGAATATTGTAGAAAAACTGCGGATTCCTCTTGTGACTCAAGATTTCAAGACCCAAGTCCGAAAGCTCACAGAGTTTACTCAATTTTTGGAAAAATTTATGGAGAACAAGGATGATTTTGACAAATCAATGCAATATGGCGAAGAGATCAATATAGATTTCATCAAACTTTTGAGGCCCTATCTTCAAGTCCAGAGTACAGCCATTGTTGCTCCAGCGGATGCACCTCTAAGACCTGGGATGCCTACCTTCACTTCTGCCCTACCCTCCACTACTTTTTCTGTCTGCCAAACCCTGAGTCATATCAGTCATGTGATTATCGATCAATAACTTCCTAGATCTTCTAATTCTCCTACTCTAGCTCCATCAGTCTTTGAAGGCCTTCCATTACCCTATTTATCAACCATCTCACTCCCTTATTCTACCTCTACCTTTGCCCCTATGGAATCCTCTTCTGCCACTTCCGCTAAAGGCAAAGCGAAGGCCAACCCCTGAAGAAGAATAGTTATTACTCCTTTTTGATAAGAATAATAATGCTTTTGTATTGCTCTTTTGTCTGTACTGGACCTTCGGTGCAATTAATTGAATGTGCACTTTTGACATCTCGTATTCCATCTTTTTTATAATCCCAAAAGGGGGTGAAATTTCTATATGTTAGCCATTTATCTTTATAGTTTATTTATCTCTATAGTTGAATCAAATATACACTTTGACATTACATGATTTGTGATCATTAAGAAGGGGAGATTGTTGGACTCCTCTTGTATTAATCATGTTTTAATGATCCCAAATCCATCTAAACCTAGTTAACTCTTGTAAATTATATCACAATCATGTCTATTTAGGTGTATTATTGTTTAAGTAGTCTAATGATTTAAGAAGATCCATTCAAGATCTTAATTTCTCTACATTCAGTTTACTTACTTTATACTATATTTGATCTACTCTCATAATACCTTCCTGGAAAAACACTTAAGTATAATCCATTCTATTATCATCATTTCTTATGTTTTAATACAGTTACTTTGAAAAGTATGAGACACTGTATGTCTGCTACTAGTTATGTCTTTCTAACACCATGAAGCAGATACTGTGAACAATATACTGTGAAGACTCGGACACTGTGAAAAATACAACGTGACCACGAGACACTGTGAACAAGACACCATGATGTAGACACCATGAACAATATATCGTGATCGCGAAACATGGTGACCACGAAACACCATGACTACGAGACACTGTGACCACGAGACACCGTGATCAATCTGGACATCGTGTGAAGGATACACTTTTTCTATGACTTACTATGACACCGTTTCTTAAACTACTTTGTCGTTTTTCAATTTAATCTCTAACGGTCATATTTGAAGATTTTAAATGCACGGACATAATTCATGTTTCCTTGTAGACATTTCATCTGACAGTATGAGGTACGAGGTACGGTATCCATGCAATATGTCGGCTAAAACACATGCATTACAAGATAAAAGTGAAGTGTGTCCAAGAATAAAAGTGTGATACTGAACAATAGAACAAGTCTATGATCACGAAAATGAAGAACACTGAAAGAATTTCAAAAATAAATACTGTCACATGAATTCAACCCAACTCTACTGAAGAACATATGAAGTACATTGGAATCCAGAGAACATCTTCGCATTGTCGAACCCCACGAAGAACACAAACTGAATCACAACACTCTGTTTTACAAACAAGGACTCAAGTTATGCATATGTTTGTTCTCAAAAGTCCAGAGCTGCAAAGACCAACACTCAAAGCACTTCTAATCCTATCTAAATATTTTTGCTCTATTATGTAGCTTTACTAACTTCTGAGTAGAGTTTGTTTTTGTAAAGAAATACATTTTGTCTCCGACATTAAACTGATGGATACAAGATATCCTTACTCAAACATTCTTTTGCTCTTGTGTATACACACAAATAGGTGTGGAAGAGGTCCATGTGTGGACTGGTAGTTTTTACCCACGAAGAACTAAGGAAGGGGTCCATATTTGGCATGGACAGTCTGTGTACTGTTCTTAACCCTGATCCAGGGTGTGGATCAATGTTTATTTTTATAAACTGCTTTGTGGTAGGTGATCACCAAGTGGAGTGGATTATGTCTCGTCTTGAGACTAAACCACTTGTTCATATCAGCTGTGATGATTAAATTAGTCTTTTCTATTTTATTTCTTTACTATATAATTCAGAAATCACTTATTTCACTTTGATAGTTAGTCTTGGAAAGAAGTTATAATTGGCTTGTCTTAGTAGAATAACTTAAAAATTAATATTAGTAACAAAAATTATGATTACTGAGAATTAATCAATATTACAAGAAGTTACATAAATAGTCAAACACTTATAACAGTATAACCTTGATTAATTGGGCTGTATTTAATCTTTGAGGAAACCCTTTTATAGTAGAATGTTTTAGAAATAGATTTTTATAGAATTTTTTATAGTTACTCCATTAAACCCTCCCCTCTTGAGTAAAATAATCTGAGCAACAACCATGTATTTCGAATTTTCTAATTTCAATCCAAAAAAGTGATAAAATTTCATTTAAATGAAAATGTCAACTTTTAACTACTACTTTGTTGTTACACGATTCATAAAAAATTGATGTTTTACAGAAAACTACAATAATTAATCCTAAGCTATATTTTATATTTTGAATTCAAAAATGATTTTTATTTTACCAAATTATAAACATCTAAGTTATATAAATTAATTTAAAATTAATTCCCATTGTCAAAACAAATAGTGTGGTTTTAAGAATCAATAACTATCAAAAGATTGATACTTGTTTATGTCCAATTTTAAAGTGAAATTAATTCCAATGACCCACATTATATTAAATGGTAAAAACATAATCTAATTACAATTTCAAACAAATGAACAAGATAATCTAACAATATAAATAAATTATATTAAAAGGAACTTTTGAATTAAAATATAGTATTTTTCACTATTCATAAAAAATGAATATTATCAGAAAAATACCAAAAATTTACCCAATGTAAATTTTGATGTCATGAATCAAGAAGGAATTTTATTTTATCAAATAAAACATATAAAAATGACCAAAAATATATTTAAAGTGGGTTCTCCATTAAAAGGTGGTAAATCTACCATTTAAATAATATTACAGTATTTATGATTAATATTATATTCATTCACATTTTAAGCCTCAATCATTTATTGTATAAATATAAAAACATTTAAAAAACATTTATAATCATTCTTTAGTTAGTTCTATTCGTTCTCTCTAATACAACATCAAGGAATTAACTACATTTAAAATAATATTATTATATTATTAGTGTGCAATATAAGATTTCCAAGAAATCTGTTGTTGAGTATCTGGTACGCCATCAAACATAGAAACCCATTTAAAGTAAAATTAAAATTTAGTTCTCAAAATATTAATTAAAATAAAAAATATATTATTTAATTATTTACCTGGGGTGTTACAATGAAATTGATTCATTTTATTTGGAATGAATTTAATGTTGATAGCTATGTGTATGTGACCCTTCAAGACTCTAGAGAAAGTAGTGACTCTATATTATCACTTGGAATTTCCATCGAACCCCTATCTTGTTCATGTTGTGTCCCACAAATCTCACTTGATGAAGTAAATAATTGATCCATCAAAAATAGTAATCATAGAAGTCATATCATGGGAGAATGAAATTTCATATGAATAAAAAATCATATAAATATTTGAAAATTGAGATAAAGTGAAACGAAAAAAAGTTTAATCACTTTGTTAATGTTCTTTAGAGGAATCAGAAATTCATTGAATCTAAATTTCAACCTATGAATTGGATGAGGTAGATATATCCTCATTTTTTATATCAAGTTCATGGAATTAATATTTTGATGTAAATATTAATTGGATTATAACAAAACAGTCGAATATTTTATATTCACTTCCATTGAAATAAACATGAATTATTGAATAGCTTTCTATACAAGTATCGTTGAGTCTAAATGAACATTTCACTTAGTATACCATTATCACAATGCTATTGTATTAAAAGGTATAAATATAATTACCAAAATTATGAAATATATATTAAAATATTTTATTAATTAAAAAAATATAGATTAATTTCTCTGATAAATATCAATAAATTTACCATAAAAACAATCTGTTATTAAAAGTTCATTTTTATATTAAATGTAATTTTTTACAGAGTATTTGATATTATCCAATTAAATTAATTTGATCCCAAATAAAATTTATTTTTTTGATATATATTGTTATTTAATTAATATAATCCCATATATTAGTTATCTAAAGGTTATTAATGAAGATAACATTATTTAAATTTAAAATGTTTTGTTTTTTGGAAAACAATTTTAATGATCACAATGTGTTTTTATCATAATAAATAATTAAAATTATTATTTATAAAATTCATTGGTGTAATTTAAATGTTATATATTAAGTAAAATATTGTAACATTAATTGGATGAGTTTTAGTAGGAAATGAAGTGGAATAATTTTTTATGCTTAAACTTTTATTTTTCAAGAAACATGTTTTTGTTGCCTTTTGGGAACTTATTTTAAAATTAAATATTTTACACATTAAAAAATTAATATGATTAAATGGATAAAATATGTTGAATGATATTTTAAAAAAATTATTGAGTCAAATTAAATTTTTATTATAATGAATATGAATGACATTAAAAATTTCTTATCGTGTTTATTTTAAAATGTGTTTTCCATCGTATTAAACAAAATTATAAGGATATTCATTCAAATTAACATGTATATGTTTTATTTATTTGAGATATTTATCCCTATTCCTATCCAACCATTAAACACTTTTCTATTTGGAAGAATTATATATAAGGAAAAAATAATTATATTTAAACATTTAATATAGATTGATGTGGTACTAGAATTTCATTCATGATAATTGAAGGATAACAAGAAACCATAGACAAAACCTGATTTTGATCTAACAATAATATTTTTTCATTGAAATTAAATAAAATTATATTTATGTTGAATGTATAATATAAATAATGGTCATTAAATCAATATGTATATATTAACATGAAATGAAATGAATTTATTCCAACAGAAAGTTTTGGAGTATATTAATTAGTGTGATTTCTCAATAAAATACCTCCCTATGAAGAAAAAGAAGGTGTCCCATGATTGAAGTTGAATGTATCAAACAATATTGTCCATGATAAGGTTTGTAAAATATAGTACTTATATATTTCAATATGATGGACCTCAAAATGATGTGGGAAGTGGTTAATTAATATCATACTCAAATGAGTTTTCATCAATCCATTCAATCGATGATTAAAGAGGGGAAAATGATTATTTAGAGATGAAATAGAAAGTATAGATTATTTCAAATTTCATGCATTATCATGATGGAAATATAAAATTTTGTAACCAATTTTGTGTCCCTAAAATACATTAATTGAAGATGGAGCTATTGGATGAATAAAACAAGTAATCATTCTCTACCAATAATGGTGGAATAAAAATATATATAAAGATCTAAATGTCAATATACCATTGGAAAACATGAAAAGGGGTATTGTAGAGTATGTAACTCAATGTCTAGAAGGTGTGAATGTTATGGATAAATTTCAAATGTCTAAGGTGATTACGTTACCATTACACAAACTTATATGGAGATGGGGTAACATGACCACAGATGACATTGTATGCTCCCAAAAACATTTAAAGGGGAAAATCTATTTCGGTGTTATGTTAATCAGCTTATGATATAAATAAATTTATTTTCTCTCAAATAATAATTCTCACAATACATACATTATATGTTGTGAAATGATGAGGGGGTAAGGGTTCATCATTTACAGCTCTTAATAATATCAAATCAAGATACTTGTTTTACAAATTATTTTTGTGAGAAATATTTTCCATGAATTTAATAATGGGTTGTATTTTTTATCTCTATGACATCCGTAGATAGATTTTCAGTATTAAATAACTATTCCAACAATATATGATGTTAATAGATATTTCACAATGGATTTAAAATGATGATGAGACTAACATCTTCTATTATAGTAATTTTCTCATAGCAATAACCCCAACTAAAGAATTAAAATTGATCCTTCTTAACACCTAAATAGAATCATGTAAATAACCCTAATGCATTTGGATGGTGTTAGAAAATGAAATCCATCAGGTCCAAAGATAGTTAAGGAATTGAAGAGAAACTCATATCTATTAAAAAACACAACCAGGTTACTCCAATTCAAGAGATGAACACTAATAATCATTTCAGTGGCCAATAAATTTGTATTTTTTATAATTTATTCTTAGATATAATTATTTTCATGAATATTTTTTTTATAAGGAAAAAGAATATGATCCTCAAATTATAAAATTATTTGGTTTCAAAGGATCTATAAAACCACATTTTTTATAATTTATATGTCTTTTTTGGAAATAACAAATTTATATAAATTTATATGTTTACACAATTCATTGGACTATGTAAGGGGAAGAATAGTTAAAATATGTTATGTAAAGGTAGAGTGTATTTTCCCATGGATTCATAATGGTAACCCATGTTGTTTCATTTGTTTCATAAGGGTAACATCTTATTTGATGGGGTTCATAAAGATAACATCCTTTTCCTATTTGACCCATAAAGGTAATCCTCTGTATATATAACTTGTATAACGGTATGTGATGTTTTTTGGAGTTGCATATGGGTAATCTTCTGATCCCAAAAATGTATAAAGGTAATACCTTATTTATATGTTTTCTGTAATGGTATGGTACGAGTCACATAAGTGTAGTATAATGTTTTCAAGGGATGTTTAAGGGTAAATCGCACCAATGTAAATGTATTATATAGCCTTAATTGGTTCGTAACAGTAATAAATGATGTGTAAGGTTACATGAGACATCTTGTGAGGTTACAATCTTGTTTATAATGTCTATGTAATGTTATATAAGTTGATTAATTAATGTAGTTGGATTTGTGTATGGGGTAACACACTATTTCAAAGGATATGTAATGTTAGCCCTCGACCCTTATGTGAAACCAAATTATTATGTAAGGTTAAAACCATGATTCCCATACAGAACACTATTTTTGGGAGAAAAATAATTACAAATCATATATAGTTTCATTTCCTAGCATGATCCAATAACCTATTTTTATAAATTTGAATTCCATATATCATGGAATTTCATCTCTTGATTCAGATATATAATACCATTGGTAATGACTGTAAACTCTTCACAACTAATAATCATGTAAAATTTAAATTAAATAGTATATATATTTTGTATTTTTAATGGTATTAACCTGTACATATATTGGATTAATTGAAATATCTGAACCTTTTTTATTTAGATTTTGAGACCCTCTCACAATAAATATGATTTGAAAACCCTTAAACTATGATATTTGTTGTCCTTGTTGATCAAATATCTTTTATTTCTAATTTTATTATTTTCGGGTAAACACTCTACCTCATTGATATTGTTGGGAAATTTTATCAAATAAATATTATTCTAGTTATGAATTTATTTATTCAATTTGAGATATATTTCTTAATCTTTATTAAAGATTTTAATAATTATTTCATAAATTATAATAATATATAAATTGACACTGATTTATGAATAATAATTATCGTAATTATCCTAGAATATTATATAGGGATTTAATATCATCAAATATGAAATTATATTTATCCATTGTGAAAGAAACTATTAAGAACATGTTATGGATTAAATGGATAATTTTGAAATTATTCTAGAAAATGAAATTTTTATCATGTTTGGGATTGTAGTTATAGTCTATGAAATAATAAAGAATTATCATTTAATATAATATGGAACTATCGTGTTTATTATAAATTTTTTATGGGAGTTAATTTATATTAACATATTATTATGTTTTTTTATTTGGAAATTAAATTCATGGAATCGGTTGTACAAATCATTTTCAAGTCGTTTGAGTCGACAAACATGTGGATATGATTCATGTTACATTATGATGAATAAAATTGGATTTATTAATCATTAACCATAATGTATAAATACCTTAACATCCTCACATTTCATATATCTATTATTCGCATGATTTATGGAATGTGTGGGTACACATTATAAACATATGTATGATTCCTGATCACATAATGTGTGTGTGTATCCTTGAAATGTGCCTTTATTTCAAATAAAGGGATTTTTTGGATGATGATATAAATGAAAAAATTGGATGCTTTGATCTCTCATTTTCATCTTTTCCCATATGTGATGACTATTTCTTTTACATATGAGCGTCCAGTGGGGTTCATATGGAAATTTCCTGGGAGTTGTGTGTAAGGGGTATGGTTAGTGTGACATCCCAGTCCTGGATTCAATTTATCTCATGCCTCGATCCAGGATGACCACATGACCCCCGGTGTGTCTCCCCATAATCTATGGGATACAGACACGAATTTGGGTGTTTTAAATGGAAAAATCGTTGGGGAGACGTTTCTCCCATGTTAGAGTACACAACAGATGTAACAATAACATACAGTAGTGGAAGCATAAACAACAAATAGATAATGTAAATAGAAGAATATTAATAGAGATAATGGAAAACTAATAATATATCAAAATCCCTCATAGGTGGTGTCTAATAAAGATATTCATTCATGGAATGCTAATAAAAATTGGAAATAAAATATGATAATTGTCATACATAGTTCGTAACTAAAAATGTGAAACAAAATCTAGAAGTTATCAATTAAATGTTGAGCATAATATTGATCATATTTTCCTAAGATAACTCTAAATATAAAAGATCAAAATCCATAAGTGTAGTGTTTTCCTCTATCCATACCTACAGGTATACATTCTGCTTGGGTGCTAAAGGCGGCCCAAATAGGGTGTGAGATAAATCTCAGTAGGCCACTACCAATGGATTATATGTGTAATATGAGTGGTGCTCATAAGTAAATACTGTGAAGTAATTTTTGGAATTTAAAATAATATTGGATTAAATAATTGTCCCACATTCAGTTTTGTGGGAACACCTAGGTGGTCTACATGATTTGTCTCAATGAAGGAATGTCGGAATGAATCACTAGGTACTTTTGTATATATATAGAGTTTATCACTAGCATGAGGTAAGAATGAAACTCTTACATTAACATATATTAATATATATAATATCTAGCATGGTATAAAAATTCCCCCATCCATAGAAGAAACTGACATGCTGTAAGAAAGGCTCTCATCCAAATAGTGGTTTTAACAGGCACTGGGTAAGAATGCCTCCCGCCAATAATGATTATTAAAGTAATGGAAGGAGGTAATAATCCCTCTCATCTATTAATATTACATAGGAATGGAATGATGCAATAATTACTCTCATCCATGAATATTATATAGATATATAACAACACCACATTATTATATACAAGGCAAAAATATCTTATATTGTTATTCAATTTGATGCAAAAGATCATATTCATGTAACACAAAATAAACAATGAATTTAAAGGGTGAGGCCATGACATCCCTTGGTTATATTTCATTTCAATCCAAAACATTTAAACAGTTTTGTGGGATATGTCTTCCTAGCCAAACTATGCAAGAAATCAAACCCGTTAGCCTAACCTGGTAATTCATCTACAAAGTTACAAGGGAAGAGAAAAACCAACATCAAATAGACATATGGTCCAATTCAAAATTTCAACACTAAGAATTAAAAACACCAATGGGGTGTCTTGTATTGTTACATATACAGAAGGAACAATCGTGGATTCAATTGAAAACAAATCAATAATCCCCAAAAAAATTGACATTATGGTAAAATTGTCCAAATATGGTAAATATTAATGGAACATCCATTAGGAATTTATAAATATAAATGGTGATAAGAAAAACCCAAATCAAGAGTTAATAACCCAAATTCAACAAACTAGGGTCAAATATTTATTATGTATTAAACATAATAGAGGATCTTGGAAAATGTCGGCCCATGACACAACCAGATAAAATATGAAACGACCAAAAATCATGGGGAAAATGACATGAACACCTACATTAGAGCTATAGATGGTGATTCACTGTGTATCAACCTCATATTCAGAGTTGTTTGGTTTGGATATGAGTTTCTTTGAAACACCCTAAAAATAAATTTGTAGGGATTGTTTCTAATTAGCGCAACTGGTTGAATGATTCAATGAGTGGAGAAGGGTATAAGAGGTTGTCCTTACACCTAATCATCCAACTCCACAGACGGACTGAAGTCCTAACATGGGATATACGTTCAACTGATGAATTAAGGAGAGGGTAACATGGGAGCTCAATGAGGGGGGAAAGGACATCCTAAGATTAAAAGGGGCAAGGGGGTGGAGAAAAAAAGTGAGTAAGGTAATATCAGTAATTTATTCCTTAAAACAGGATCACATTGTTTCTACAAATTTTTTGGGAAACTGTGGAAAAACAATACTGAATGGATCTACGTGCTCTGTAAACATCCACATAATCGTGAACCTTGGCCCAAAGAACTGTAGAAAAACTATGCACTTTTGATGGTACCTCTTCCTACAACTGCATGGTTTACCCAAACCATACGGCCTATCCTACAACCAACTTTTTTGATCATCTGAGCTTCGAACCAGGAATGAACGCTCCAAAAGCCTTTCTTTGGCCATATTACAACACGACTAGGATTAAAGGAAGGATACAAATCAAAAAACATTGTTTTTACCTTCAATAAAATTTAGGTCGTTATAATCACACCTCCTTAAAGAAACTCATCCCCGCGTTTCCCTTCTACGGGTAAAGAGGTACGATCAGCAATGAGTATTGGCCACTAAAAATTAACGATAGCTTCTCATTCCTTGGTCTCTTTTTGTAAACGGTCGTATTATTGTACCACCCATAAAAGTGTGATGGACCTACCTCAGAGTTTCTTAACACTCTGATCAACTGTACAGTTGGATAATCCCCCATAGAAGTATCCATATCTTACTAAAACATATCTGGATGAAGTATATGAGATGGGTCTAGATAATATTAGAAAATTAGAGATATATGAAAGACATCACGCATCGACTGATATCTTTGGGGATGTGCCAAAAGGTAAGCCACTGGTCTGATCGGCTCCACACCCTCAAAGTGTCCTACAAGTAATAGTGATAGATTACCATTATTAATAATACGTTTATACCCCAACCTGGGAGAGAATTTAAAGAAATCCCAGCCTCTAACATAGAACTCAAGAGGTCCCCAGTGTCTATTGGCATATGACTGCTGTCGAGACTGAGCTTTCAACATACACTTCTGAATCTGCTGGACCTGGTCAGATGTTTCCTACAGTACATGAGGCCTAAGAACAATTGCTCCCATACCTCCAACCATCATAGAGGATAGCGACAAGTCCTACCATACAATCCTTTGTAGGGAGCCATCTCAAAGGTATTTAGGAAGATTTTTTATATGAAAACTCATTAAGGAGAATGTGCTTCTCCCAAGAACCCCCAATGTCATGAACACATGAATAGAGAATATCATTAAGTATCAAAATTGTATGATCTATCTGACCATCAGTATGAGTGTGATATGTCGTTCTCAAAAGTAACATTGTACCCACGACCTTCTATAGACCCTTCAAGAAAAGTGATGTAAATCGAGCATCTCTGTTAGGAAAAATATAACGAGGTGCTCCATGAATACATACCACCTCCTTAATGTATAGTATTCCAAACTCATCAATATAAAAGGTCCCTCACAAAGGCAAGAAATGTTGTACCTTAGTCAAATGATCAACAAAAACCTACACTATATAGTTTACCTAAGGTGATCTAGGAAGACTAGTTACGATGTCCATCAAAACATCTCCCAATTTCCACTAAAAATGAACAAAATCTAATAATTTCATGTTGATCCCTGATGCTTTGCGTGGCACTAGTAGAATCAGTATTAATGCAGAAGTAATTCAATCCTTCAACTCCTGATAAGAAACTTCGTAGGATTCTAACCATTTGAATTTCACACAATTTTCCTTCAAAATTGTATGCGGCACTACAATGTGTGATAAATCCTTAATGAAGTATATATAGTGTCCAAAAATCGTGAAGAAACATCAGATATCAGATTTTTCCTTGGGATACTTCCATGAAACTGATGCCCTCCCTTTCTCTAGGTCATCATAAAATCCTCTCTATGAGATGATATGACCCAAAAAGTGGACATAATCAATTCACAAGTTGCATTTATTGATCATAGCATAGAGTTGATAATCTCTCAGTGTATTTATCATGATCTTGAGAAGGGTTTCATGGTCATGGATTTATCGATAATACACCAAGATATCATCTATGAATACAACCAAAAATTAATCCAGAAATGGGTGGAAACCCCTATTTCGGAGAGCCATAAACACAACAGATGCATTTGTGAGTCTGAAAAGCCTAACCATGTACTCATAAAGTCCATACCTACTCGGGAAATCTATACAATGTATGTGTGAAGTCGTTATTTCTTCCTGATAATAGGCTAACCAAAGATCTATCTTTGAAAACACCTTAGATCCTCATAGCTGGTAAAAGTGTTCATCTGTTCTTGTAAAAGGTTACAAAATTCCTAATTATTATCTGATTCAACTGAAGGTAATCTAAGAAAACCCTAAGAGTACCATCTGACTTCTTGTCAGAGAGGATATGAGAACCCTAAAGGTAATTTTGGCGTTCCGAAAACCATTCTCCTCCTTGTCATCCAACAGATATTTGGGTTCTAGAAGCTCTTTAGGTGCCATCCTATAGGGAGGAATAGTCACTTGTGATTCTCCTAGAACAAGATAAATGGTGACCTCTATCTATTTCACCAGGGGTTGACTAGAGAATTCATCAAGAAAAAATTCTCTAAAATGATATACTAGAAGAGGAAAAACAACATGTTTCAACCCTTGATCAATGAGGTAAATACTAGAAACCTGTGTCAAAACACTACCCAACCTTTACTGCTCAGGTCCTACTCAATTCACAAAGACATCCCATTCCCCCTTATGCATGTGTTTAATGCCCTCTGGTGATGTAAAAAATATTCTATGACGATATCAATCAATATGGGATCTTTCAGGAACTAACCAATCCATACCAAGAACTACGTCGAACCCTGTCATATCGAGAATGTACAGGTTCCATTATAATAGGTAATCACTTATCTCAAGAGGAAAATTCTGGGAATTTCCAATTCCCTCTGAACGAATACCTAAGGGTGTATCAACTATCATGATTCCATGATAATACTTGACGTCAAATAGCGGACTCTCAATGATAGACTCAGATAAGAACGACTTATAATCACCTGTATCAAACAGGGAAGATACTAAAGTAGAGGATACTAGAATAATACCTTATATAGTAGAAGTTGTGGATCCCTACTGATGTGGAGTATTGTGTACTGCATGTAACTGGAATGTACCATGGCTCTGGGTAACTACCTGACTATCCTGAGTAGGCCCGCTCTACGACACTGCAAATTACACACATGATTGTATCTACCTCAACAACCACCTCGACCTGATTGACCAACGATAGTCCTACTAGATGAATATCGTGATATTGTTGAACCCACTTCTGATCGATGTGTAGGAGTGCATCCCTACTCAATAGTAACCGGAGGTAAACTTTTATAGAACTGGTGGATATGACCCATCCTACCATAACATCTTTACTCCACTGGATTCCAGGAACAGTACCTCTTGAAAGGTAGTAGATCACTGAACATGTGATAGATAGAAGAACCATTGGCAGATGGAGCCTGAGCATCGCTACTCCAGCCAAGCTCTCCAAATAGTCAAATTTTCACAGAAGAAGAACAAAAAGATGGTTTCAGTGTTGAAACATCATGGATTACACCCTCTGGATCTCTCATATTCCATGGGTTAATTAGGGTCTAGTTGACGATCTCAAAAGTAATTTCTATCCATAAAATGTGTACTTTTTATCGGACAGTTTAACACATCCCATCTTCAAATCACCTAACACTCATAAGGTCATTAGCGGTTAGAGAAGAAGAAAAACATTTTAGCTCAGTGAAATGGGTTGAGTACTCAATGACTGACATGGTCCCCAATAGTAGATTCATAAACTCTCTACCTCAATCATCAATTAGAGTTTTGGGAATGAATTAATCTTAGAACATAGTCTAGAAGTCATCCCAAACCATCTCTCTTTGTTGTCCTACATGGGTGATAACATCCCACCACCTCTCTGCTATGTCGAGCAACAAGTAGGTATCTAGATAGACTATCCTCTATAGAGGAATATATAGGTTTTTGATGATAGAAACCAATTCTTTGATTCATGATTCAGCAAAAAATGGTCCACCGTCCCCTAAGATAGTGGCTGGATGTTGCTGTTGAAACTCACAAGTCAACTCTTCCATGATCGAGGTAGGTTGAACTCCACCTCGCATATTCTGCATCATATGCAAGAAGACCTATTGAAACTAGGTGTCAGCTCCGAATTCAGGTATATTTGTTGGAACCATAGGTAGTTAGACTTGAAGAACCACGAATGAAACCTTCCCACTACCTCAGCAACATGGTCGTCACCACCTTCGAGGCTCACAACCGGGGGACATCATGGAATCATAATGCAACAGTTTCAAACTAACATCTCAGAAGAGATTCAGTAAATTCAAAGGATTTAATTTAAGAAACTGGGATAGGTACTCAAACCATCCTTTAATAATGAATACTCCTCTCTTACTACTTCTAAATCATGTACAAGATAATAGAACAGTCCCTAATAATAAGATTGAACAAGAACACCACCTACCCACTACTAAGGTCGGGTTTGGTTCATGCTTCTATGATAGGCCTATGAAAAATGGTTCTTCTCTTATTAAAAATTATTTCATATAGTTTAATCCAATGATATGTAATTTATATTTTAAATTCATCCTAACCTGATAATATATCATTTCCCAGATGGTTGAGATGGTCAAAATACCATTTTCTAATCTATAAGGGACCATGCACATTATGAATGAAAGAGAAGAACCCACCAAACTAACACTATAAAACAATCTTAATCTGTTGGAATGAATCATCACAATGAAATATATATATCACAAGACACAACAATATGCAACAACAAATGATCGCTAAAAATTTCCATATCACATTGAAAGATGCATGGCCAAATCATATGGGGCCTACTGTGATTCATATTCTATAAATGACCCTCAATTCATAGGGATAAAAAATGAAATCAAATTTCTAAAACCCAAAAATGTAAATAATAGCAGAAAACATGTGAATCCCATAATGGTAAAATGATATCAACCATAACAATAGAATAATTAAAAACATTAGTCAAAGCTACATGGTCCTTAACCAGTGCATGGGTTCACGACACCCAAGCACAACTTATGACCTAGTGCTAGGCATTACAAATATCTAATATATCATCACCAAATAGTAATGCCAAAAAGAAACCACCCTCTAATACCACATTGTGATGTCCAAGATCTAGTTTCCTTGTAACTCGACCCATGTGCGAGTTGATGTCATGGGCCATGGAACATCTCCCCATAAGCCAGGGGTTTCTATCCAGTAATGAGGGTTTAAAATGGTAAAATCACAGTGGATATTTTACCCCCATGTCAAAGTACACATCAGATCTAACCACATCATAAAATAGTGGAATCATAAAAAAACTGAAAATGAAAACATTAGAATAACAACAGATACAGCAGAAAAATACTAATATATCAAAATACATTATTGTTAGTGTATGATAAAGATATAAATTCATGGAATACTAATACAAAATGGTAACAAAAGATGAAAACAAGAAAACACAGTATGATACTAAAAATGTGAAGAAAAAAATCAAAAGATACTCTATAGTATCTCGAGCCTAAGCCTGGTCCTCTACTCCTAATCTCCCTCCAAATAGAAAAGATCAAAATCTAGAAGAGTGTTGTTTTCCTCTATCCATACCTGAAGGCAAACAATATTCACAGGTGCCAATAGTGGCCCAAATAGTGTGCTAGATAAATCATAGTAGGTCACCACTAACGGTGAATACATGTAATCTGATTGGCACTAGTAAGTAAAATGTGTGCACTAATAACATTAATGTAAAACAATAAAGGATTAAACAATTACCCTCAGCCTCATGTTCTAGGGGACACATGGCAGTTCTACCACCATCAGCTCAGTGTTGTAATTCATGAATGAATCACAAGGTACTTATGTATATAAGTATATTTTATCACCTATATGAGGTAAAAATATCTCATGTCCATTAACATATGTAATTATATGTAATAGCTAGCATGGGATAATAATGGATCCCACCCATTTAATATATGATCATGTAGTAAGAATGGATCCCATCCAAATAGAGGTTAAACTAGCATGGGGTAAGAATTCCTCTGACCCATAAGGATTAAGAATGTAATGGAACGATGTAATAATTCCTCTGATCCATGAAAATTTTATAGATATTTAAATATTTAAGAATTCCTCTAATCAATGAAGATTATTTATATATGGAACAATACCATGTCATACGATACAAAGAAAGAACATATTATATTGATATTCAATTTGAAGAAAATGATTCATTTCATGTTATTCCAAATAAACAAAGAATTACAAGGGTGAGGCCATGTCATCCTTTGGCTCTGTTCAATTTGAAGAAATAACATTTAAACTAATTTAGAGCTATGTCATCCAAGAAAAACTATCCATGCTTGCAAACCAATTAGACTATCATAGAAAGCCATCTATAATGTCACATGCTAAGGGAAAAACCCACATAAAATATTCATATGGTCTAATTGTAAATTTCAATACCTTGAGGTCCAAATCTCATGGGGAGATTTAGATTGTTTAAAATACATAAGGAATAATGGAAAATTAAATTTATAACTATTCTGTATTCATTGATCCATAATTGACAATTTGGAAAAATTGGAAAAAAGGGGAAATTTGGATGGAACACCACTTGGGAATCCATAACTAGAAAGGAAGATAACAAAACCCCCAATAAAGTGTCAATATCCCAAAGTCAATACACTAGGGTCAATTATACATAAAGCATTCCACCCAAAACAGGATCTTGGAAATAGTCGGCCCATGACAAAATGCGATTAAATATGAAATGACAGAAACTCAAAGAGAAAATGGTGTGACCACCGACCTTAGGGTCATAGATGAAGCCTCACTGAGTATCAGCCTCAGATTAGAAGTAGGTTTTAGTATATTAGTGATTCCATTTGATACCCTGAAAATATTGCTGTTTAGTTTGCATCTAAATAGCACAACCGATGGAATATTTTAATGTGAGATGAAGAGAATAAGAGGTTAACCTTCACTTTAGGCATCCAATTTTGGAGATAGACTAAAGACTGGAAACTGTACATAGGTGAAATTGGTGACTGAAGAAGAAGAGACTATGGGACCTCACAGAGGGCGTGAGGGACCTTCTCTGTGAAAAGAGAGAAAGAAGGGGAAAAGGAACTTAAAGGGGAGTTGGGTAATTTTGCTAATTTATCTATGAAAATATTCTCTTATGGTTTCTATTCATAGTTACACACACAATATGCAAACCATGAAGAATGTCTTTTTAATCTCTTCAACATTCCATATAGCCATGTGCCTTGGCCCACATGGTTGCACAAATATCATGCGAACTTTCATGATCCCCTACCAAAAACCACACAACTTACCCAAACAATGTGACCTAGATTGCAAGGATTACACTAACCATTTATCCCAGCCTATATACCACATTTCAGATCATTCAAGTGTCGAACCATCCCTGGACGCTCCTCTAGACTTTTTTATGTCATAGTACACCTCTAGCATGACTAAATGATGGATTAAAAATTAAAAACCAACATTATATACAATGGATAAAATTCAGTTCATTATAGTTGAAATGAATTTTACTATCCTTATTGAGGGATTTTTTAACCATGATTGGGAAAATCCAGATGGTGAAATGTGTTAGGATATCCATTAGGGATTCATTCGACATAATTCTAAGTATATTATTCCACTATGTACCAAACATGTGTTTTATAGTTCTATGAATTATGGTATTTTAAATATTTATTATTTTTACATCCATTAAATAAACTTTTATATATTTTTCAATTATGTAAAGGGATATTTAGGATGACCCTATCCATTAACACGTATTATTACATGATTTTAACCATTACTATTCTTCAAAAACAAACCAAGTATCAAACATTATAGTTTCATTGAAAGGGTAGGTAGATAAAACTCTAAACAAGGAACCAAAATAATAAAAACTTTTATTTAATCTTTATAATGAAATCCTAACTTCCATTGAGATCATAAATATATATATGATAAACTGTATACTACATGAACCGAGGAATATGTTGAAAATCCATGTAAGGGAATAATCAAATGAAGAAATCATTAAAAAAATTCAGTTGGAATGAATGAAAAGATTAAATGAAAAGGAATTTAACATTGATAAACATGTGGAATCATAACGTATAGAACATGGGATCATGTAATCATTGAATCATTGAAATGGGGAAATAGTATACAACATGACATAAACCCAATTCAAGGTTACCCACCAAGACCATTCCACATAGAAGATCAGGAGTCAAGGATAACCACTATAACCATTTCCCATAGTGTATAATGAGAAAAGGATAACCATAAAGTCCATTTCCCAAGTAAGCGAAATCATTAAGGCTAACCACCACGACCATTTCACATTGAGGTGCATGATTCAAGGATTACACCCAAGACAATTCCACTTGACATATCATGAGACTAAACATTACCCAAGTAATTAGAGAAAAATATGGTTGAACCCAACATATAATGTTCAGGAATATATATTATACATTTATAATCATACATAAGTATAAAACATAAGGGTTACCCATGGAATAAATAGGTTATCATAATATTTTTAAAAGGGATGAAATATTGGTGTATCATAACGGTGTCTCTGAAATAATGTATTTAGATTATATATGGAACTTAATAAGTGAAAATAGTAATAATACATGACAAGTGATGTCAATATTAAGTGATAAAATGTAAAAATAGTGGTTAAAAGACCTTAGAAGTTATTCATTTTAGTGCGATTTAAAGGAAAATTTTAAGATTTTTTAAAAATCAAAACTCATAATTATATGTATAAAACTAAAAATGAACCCATGATTGATTTTCATGATTAAATGATCGATTTTACAAAAAAAAATGTGTATTAAAAAATATTATGGAGATCACATGAAAATGGGTGATAAATACAGAAGTACCCTTTAATATGGCATGCTTATTGTGAAGGTTTGAGAAGGGGGAATTTTTTAAACAAGTCTGTAATCATAAAATATTGATGAAATGATCTTAATATATGATTTTTGAACATATAAATGGAATTTATAATATTTAAATTGAATTATAATATAATTTCATTAGGTTAAAAAGAGATAAAGCGTAACCAAAATGGAAAAATTGAGGTTTGGAATAAATCTATTACCTTATGTCCAAAAGTGTTCTGACCTTGATCATAATGTTTTGGATAATGAAACATGATTCATTAATAAATTAATTCAGAACCACTTTCACATGTATTATATTTATTATAATTTTATTATGTTTTTTGATATCATTTTTAATTAGATATATGATACAATTTCGTAGTTCCGAGAACATTCGTCTCCTTGGTCATCATGATTGGTTTACATGTTAACATGTATGGAATGTTATGTGAATTGGAAATAGATTTCCAAAATTGAAAATATATATTATTAATGAAATAACTTAATATTAAATTG
Source organism: Viscum album (assembly GCA_963277665.1). Classification (NCBI taxonomy): domain Eukaryota; kingdom Viridiplantae; phylum Streptophyta; class Magnoliopsida; order Santalales; family Viscaceae; genus Viscum; species Viscum album. The sequence goes on along the minus strand of OY728138.1, from coordinate 1,984,490,131 downwards.
TCTTATATATCATTTTTTTCTTTATGTGGGGTTGAATCATTAGATAAAATGTTAATGATAACAATTTAGTTTATTTTATCATTTTTCGATCATCATGAAATAGTTTTGTTTTATTAATAAATATTATGTATATATAAAGGTCCAGTAACCTTAAATAAGTTGTAATAAATATATTATAATATTAATGAACCATACAAATGGATTTCTGAGAAAACATGAAGGTGGTAATGGAAATTGATAACTCGTCATCCTTGAATGCTATAAATTAACACCTCACAAACACTGTTTTAATTTTTTGAAAAAAAGGTAGAGGAAGAGAAATGATGATGAGTAATTACATTTAAAAAATAAAATTGTAGAATAAAAAAGATTACATAGTTATTAGGTATCTTTTAATATTGTAGGTAATGATATAAATATAAAAAAAGTAAAAGGAAAGGAAATTAAAATAAAAAGAAAGAGGTTTTCACCTCTCGAATTATTCTCCTTGATAAGATTCTTGAGGCTCTTAGGTTTGGTATTTTATTGTGAAAAATGATTATAGACAATGTTTATATATTTTGGATGTCTATTGGGAATAAATTTTACATGTTTAATTTCATATATTGTTTGAAGAGATAAGGTGGTGAGGGCTGGTATTTATGGTGGATGAGAGGTGGTGCTTTTTTATTACTGTATTCATTTTTTATTGTTTTGGACAAATACTATGAATCCTGATGGTTATTTTGACTATATATTGTAATAAGATCATTTTATGTTTAGATAATTGTGCTTACATCCACCATAAATCTTCCAAAACTCAATAATTCATGTATTTAGCTTATAGGTTACATTAATGTTTTTCACTATTCAACAAAAAATCAACTATTTTAGAAAATTTTAAAAAAATTCACCCTAATAATATTTTCATAATTTATATTTCAAAAATGATGTCCATTTTATGAAAATAATTCTATAAATATGATAAATTTATTTTTCAATTAAAACATCACTTATTCAAAAAAATACCAATATTAGAACTATAAAAGATTTTATTACAATTTTAAAAATTAATTAAGGCGTCATAAATTTATATTATAATAATTATAAAAAAATATAATTTATGAATATATTTTCTGAAAATATAATTTCATTAAAATTATTATATTAATTATAATATTGCAAATAAAATTTTTTGTTTCACAGAAAATATTGATACTTAATTAATCATTTTAAAATATTTATTTACAAATTCCATGATATAAATATATAATATTTTGGATTATAAGATTATGAAAAATTATTTTCATTTTCAAAGGATAGGTTTCAATTCTACTGGTTGGGTAACTATTCATAATGGTCACATTACTATTACAACATATATGTTAATATTACCAAGGTCATATAACTATTCCATTGGTTTAGGATCCTTAATTTCAATAAATACTTCATTTTTTAATCATTCTTCATTTATAAAGATTTTATTGTTTCTTATATGTGATTTTATGTGATATAAACTATATGAAATAACTATATGAAGTTAATTTTTATTGATAAAAATCATGGTTGTAACATTATTCCCCCTTATGAAATTTCACTGTCATAATTTCATTTTACTTACTAAGGTGATATTAGATGAGGGTATTTCTCTTCTTTAAATCCATTAATAAGAAGAGTTAAAATAATATTCATTGGATTTAATATAATTATAATATTATTATGAAATGTAAGCATTATACCTAGAAGAATTGAATAGTAAATTAAACATATATAATTTTTTTTGATTCGTTGAGTTTCAGTATAGGCAATACATGTTGATATAATTATCCCTTTGATTCATACAAATGTTTTCTAGTGAAAATATCAAAAAATATATTTATCATTCTCTGATACCAACTATAATGACTCTACCGTTTTACACATATTATTACATGATTTTACGCAAATATAGACTTCATAAAAAGACCAATGATCATATAGTCTAGTGTTTCTGGAAGGTGTGGTATATTAATCTATAATGATATATCCAACATAAAATCATATTTTATTTAATACCTATAATGAAATCCTAAATTCCACTGATCCCTTACGTCTTCATAGGATGACCTAGGGAATACATATATAAAGGGATGAGCTAAGATGTCCAGTAACGGAATATGTATAAAAAGAAAGAATTAAACACAAGTTATAAGGCATAACATGATGACATAAAAATTAATCGACCACAAATAAAGATATGGAATCCTAACATTCAAAATATAGGATCATGTAATAATCGAATCATAGTAATGGGGAAACAACACACCACATGACATAATCATGAGTAAAGGCTAATTACAATGTCCATTGTTCATATAGAAGAGTGAATAAAGTATAACCACCATGACCATTTAAAATTGGGGACCATTAGTCAATTCTGACCACCAAGACCATTTCACATGGATACCCATGAGCTGTGGATAATCAACAAGACCATTTCACATAGATGAGCATGAGTCATGACTAACAACAAAGGCCATTTCACATGAAATATAATCATACTAAACATCAACCAATTAATTGGAGTGCTATATTGGATCGTCCATCATAACAGGTCCATTAATATCTGTAACACATAAAGAATCATTCATAATGAATAAACATAAGGTTTACCCATGTAATGAAATGAGTATTATAATCATGTCATTCATCATAACAAATGGGTTCCAAATAATGGTGTCCATGAAAGATTTAATTGGAATTATACATGGACATTAATAAGTAAAAATGGTCATTAAACCTGATTAGTGATGTCAAAAAGAAATGAAAAAAGAAAAAAAATTATGAAACTTTAAAAATGAGCCAGTTTTATGTTGTTTAAGGGAAAATTTTAATGATTTTTAAAAAGAAAAATTAACAATTGTTTTTATAAAATTAAAAAATGAACCAAAGATAGCTATTCATGTAAAAATGAGTTATTTTTGAAATAAAATATTTTATTAAAAAAGATTATGGAGAGAAAATGAAAATGGGCAATAAATCAGGTTGATCCCTTTAAATGGGCTTTCTTATTGGGATGATTTGAGAAAAGACCCTTCTTAAATGATTTATTTACCCATATTACGGGGATGAACTAAGAAGGATAAATAAATTTGGAAAAAATAAATAGTATTTAGAATATGTATATAAAAATAATAAATAATATCATTTGGTTAATGAGAGAGATATCATATCCCAAAGGAAAAAATGGTTGTTAAGAAGGAATTCCTTATGTTATGTTTGAAAGTGTTCTGTGGTTGAAATTAAAATTTTGGAAAATGAAATTATAATAAATAATACTTTAATTTAAAACTATTTAACATTTATTGTATTTATTATTAAATGTTTATGTTTATTTATGGAATTTTGATAAGTTATTAGATACAATTTCACCATTCTAGGATCGTTCATTTCTTTTTTTCATGATTGATTTTGGTGTAAACATGTATGGAATATCATGTGAAATTAATGAAAATATCCCAAATTCAAATTAAATTATTTTAATGAACATAATGAATCTTAAATGGTCTTATAAAGCATTTTACCATATTTTACTATGACTTATTAGATAAAACATTACCTAAACCCATTTAGATTATTTTGGCATTTTTTATCATCATTAATAGTTCTTGTGTTTTTAATTAATATTATGTATATATACTATTTATTGAACATTGTATAAGATATATTAAATTTTTAAAAAAATTTATTACCATAAAAAACATTTACGACCATCCTTGAAGGCGATTATAGAAATTGATAACTCGTCGTCCATGAATGTGATAAAACAATGCATCAGAGACAGGGTTTTCATTTTTAGAACAAAAGGGGATGGGAAGAGAACTTATGATATATTTTCCAGTAACATAATAAAATAATATTATATGAAATACAAAATATATTTAATGTCACTTGGATTTCGATAGGCGAGTAGAGAAAAAGAAAATAAATTAAATTAAAAATAAATTTAAAGAAAACGAAAGAGGTTTTTACCTCTTAAATTATTCTCTATTATACTATCATCGAGGTTCTTTATTTTGGTATGTAATTGATACCAGATGCGTTTTTAGGTGGGGAATTTAATTTGAATTGTATTGGGTGTCATTTGTAAATGATTTGAGGAATCAAATTTGTGAGGAGAAACGGTAGTGAGGGTGGTATTTATAGTGGATAAAAGGGTGTTTTCTACTTATCATATTCAGTTGTTTATTATTTTCGATCAATAATGTTAATACATTTTTTTGTGACAAAAAAATAGTTACTAGAGAATTTGAGTTAGGAATAATGGTGCTTTCATCATCAATACATCGTTGTTGACTCAATATTTCAGGTATTAAGCTTATACCGTATTTCACAATTCACTATAAAATTGAACTATTATTGAAAAAAGTCAGAAATTCATCCAAACCATTTTTTGATGAGTATAATTTAAAAATATACTCAATTTTATGTAAAAATTTTTATAAATATGATAAATATTATTTTTAATTAAAATAAACATTTATTTGATAAATGAAATTTCTAAAATTATAACTTATATTATAACACTTTGAAAAACTAATTAATATATTATAAAATAGTCATATATCATAATAATAAAAAATTAATTTATAAATATATTTTATGAAAAAAATCGAACAATATATATATTATAAAATTCTAAATAAACTTATATGTTTCATGAAATTATAAATATTAAATTTCTTATTTTAAAAATATTTATTTACATCTTCCATGATATAAATATATCATATTATCATTTATAAGATTCCTAAATTGGATTTAAAATTTCATTGGTGAGGTTACTATTCCATTTTCTGAGATAATGTTTTTAATGGTGATATTACTAATCCAAAGGACATGTTATTAATCCAAATTTCATGTTACTATTCCATTCGTTTAGGTTCATTAATTTCAATAAATACAGCGTATTTAATTAATTCATCATTTATAAATTTTGAATTGTGTTCTCTAGGTGACTTTATTTTATTTATGTTGTATTAAATATTAATAATAAGGTTACTTCCATTGATAATATTCCAAGTAGTTTCAATATTTATGTTTCCTTACTAAGTCTTCTACTCACTCCCTAATTAGGCTTTTCAATGTGCTTCGTGATTAGGAATCAGTTTAATGGAATGGGTCTTGTGGTGACCAGTTGAGCAGGTGGAGCCATAGGATGTAAAAATTATTAGATGGCCTTTGATTGGTTCATCTACTACTGATTTTATTTAAAATAGGTATAATATATTGGATCCTCTTATAATACTTCTCTGTATTTATTTGATAGCTTGTATCGATACTTCATGAGTCGGTTTCTTTATCTTTCTACTACTCGAATGAATATCCAAAAATTTATTATTTAATGTTTAATTTGTTTACTTATTTTATCCTACAAAATTATAATGGTTGTATAGTATCCTCACCAAAAAATTTATCCCCTCGTTACTAGTCTGATGGTCAATAACAATGATGTGACAAAAAATGCTACAATATATCAAAGGGAAATGATGATAGATAAGGGCTTTGAAATAACAATGATTTTCCAGGCATTGTTTTTAGATATTTTATGGGTTATTTTCGAGACTAGGTGGTGTGATTACATATGATTCAGAGATAAATTTTTTTAATGTATTACATATATTAAATACTACACATGCATAGTTTTTCAAAATAAAATTTTAATCACATCTTAATAGGGTCACAGATTATAAATTTAAGGTCACCATTGAGTTTATAATATGGGTTATACCCTATGGGAAACATAACCATTTTTGGCATGGGAAATTTATGGAAACGTCATTGTGGGAATGAAGTAAATAATATAATTAAAAATATTTTATTTAAACATTGACGTAGTGACCAAATGTTTTCCTTAAAGACAAGAATATGTAAAAAAAATTGGATAGTTGCACAACTATGAAAATTCTTGGATATCCATTGGAGAGAATGTAAATAGATTCCATTAGTGAATTAATTTTTTATAGATAGATTAATGAATTAAATGAGAGGTAATTAGAGGATCTCTCCAATGATGACTGCACAATTCTATTCTTTATCACTGATTGATTCGATTTGAGTATGGACATTTATTTTATTTGGAGAATTTACCTATTTTTAATTTCAAGGAATAACATTATTCAATTCACCAAGGTATTGATTCATATATTGGTTATTTTATGGTAGGGTATTGTTGTGTCGTTTTGTTCAGATAGTTTAATAATGATAAAATTGTTACTTCATTGTTCTCTATTCAAATTGAAAAGAATCAGGGTCAATACAAACATCATGGGAGGTTCATTCCTCTTGAATGATCTTGTTCATTTCCCCCTCAATTATTCATTCATCCGATGAATTCTTCATTTGACTCTTTCATCAATGTATCCAAAAAATTCAAAATGTAATTACCCATTTCTTGGAAGAACAAATTGAAATCGTAGATCATGGTTGAACATGACATGATGGATGTTGATCAATGGTAATGTTGAATAGACAGGACAAGATTATAGTCTCTTGATTAGAGTAGGGTGTGTAAAAATAATCATTATGACACGAATCAGTTTTTTAAATGAATTCACAGACCAGGTTTTGAATAATGGCCATATGAAGGTTCATATGGAATATATCTATGATTTATTGTGTGTTTGATGCTAGATTTTGAGGTGGTAGTGGTACAATAATTAACTGATGAAAGAAACATGGTTACTAGAAAAACATGACCCACATGGAATTTAATATGGTATTACATATAATGTGGGTCCTTCCTAGTAGTTTCTAGGGTTTCAGTAATTAGATATGTATCAAATGACAAGTGAGCTTTTCACAAGGTGTTTGGTCCCCTTTGGTGAGATCATCATGTACTTCAGAGGGTATACAGACATAGGAATATAGTGTATAGCTAGAAGAAATAGTGTATTCATACACAAACATGTCTAGGATTTCAAGTACACGGGAAAATCCATGTTTTTCACATGAGAAGAAGTATGAGGGACATAAAATTCCATGTACTATTACATGGTCATGGACACAGTTCATTTACCCAGGATAGACCAGGGTTCAAAGGGACACAACATGTCAACCCACTACACATTGTGTACCCTCTTGATGTTTTATTGGATTCCTTTTAATATATATGTTGGGAATGATTTGTAAGGTTACATTCCTTATACCCCCCAGAGGTTTAGTATGAAATTTTCCATTACACATAGTACAATGATCCATTCACCATGAATTCTTATATATAGCAATTGGGGTCCTTTTATGAGACCCTGAGCGTGATCCTCTATTATTCTTATTCCACAAGGTATATTTTATTGTATCGGTATGATATACACTACATGGGAACTAATCATATACATAGTGGTTTAATCCAGTTTGAGTTTTTTGTATACCCTAAGGACATGGGAGTGATCATCATTTTGGTTTCTTATCTCTTCATACTTTCATAGTGTACATACTATGATGATACCTGATGATATCTAACAATATGATGGACCTCAAAATTACAATCATAAATATGGAGTGGGTTCTCCCATATGGTTTCTTTGTGTAGCCTTCATTCTGGACTCCTAGGATGGAATTATGGTTGTGACCTACCTTTAGACTATGTGTCTTTGTTGAGTATATTTGGATATTGTACTTATATGTGTTGTAGACATGTACCTATGTAAAGATGATTTATATTCAATGTTTTAATGAATTTTGGTTTCAGGGTGTCCTATATGGATTTTTATACTCACCAATTCCTAGGGTCTTCCCTCACATGTCATGTCATGTGCAGATGATCAACCATTTGGAAGAGCCCTTGAGGGACCAAGACCAAGCAATGCATAGTGAGACCGGAAATATTGTGGTATGTTCATGTTTTACATTGACAGAAGACCCCATAACATTTTCAAGTTTTACTCTTTTTTGTACTCTTTATGGTTGGATTTTACTTTTCCTTTTTTATTTTCCATTACATCATGTCCTACACTAGTGTATGGATTGAGATTTATGAATTAATGGTTTTATAGTTGATTTAAACTTTAGAATTGTATGGGATAGGATGTGTGTGTGTTTGTTTTTTTAAAGGTACAAAGGATAAGGGATCCCATGTTAGTGATATTCTTACTCTTTACTAGTAGTCAAACCCTAGCCTTTTGAGGGGGGGCATTGGGAGTTGCAGAATAGGCCCCACTTGGACGGGTCATGAAATTCTGGTATCAATGAAGTCTGTTCTAACCTAGGACTAGACTATTTAATATTGGTTTTGGGTGATTGTTTTATTTTTCATGATTTCATATTTTGGGCTAGAGACTAAAGTGTTGGTGCAGCGTCTGACATATCTATACACTTGGACTTTAATCACCTTCTTTTAAAATTCATACATTATAAAAATGGTTGTAGGGAAAAAATAGTACATTCATCATATAGGATTGGGTTGTGGTTTCCATGTCCTTACTGAGTCATCTCTCTAGATATATATCTGGACTATTGGACATTCCGTTTACATTAATGATTCCTACACAATGAATGATAGCTAGGATTCAGTGTCAAGATCATGTGGATGATCCACATTATGAAAATACATTGAAATAGGGACCAATTAAATATATGTTACACCTAGTTGTTTCACTAACTATACCACAACGTATAAAGAATCAAATGGTAATTGTAGTGAAATAGAATATGGTGTGTAGGTTGAGAAAAAATCTAATCCTTTGGGATAGAGATGGCTCTGGTTCTAAAGTGAGCCCAACCGACATGTGGATGAGTACGGGATTGATTCGGTGACCCTATATCTTTAGTCTTGTCAGGTCACTAGAAGATTAAAATTTTTTTATGGTGGTGATCCTTCTCCATATATTGACTAGGCATTGGTGTGGTTTTTTGACCAGATCATATGATGAGTTGACTCTAACAAGGTTTGATTTTGAGAACCATTTTAGAGAGTAGTTCTATCAAGATACTTTGAGATATATACATATCCATGAGATTTCGTAGGCCCATAAGGGTAGCACCATAGTAGCTGAGTATCCATTGTGATTTAAAAACCCCTCCAGGTGCTCGATGATATGGTTCGAGATTAGTTCTTCTAGGACAAAACCATTGACCAGGGACCCATAGAGACATTCGATCAAATTTTATCCATCTATGAATTATTACTTATTAAAGGGTGTTTAGTCAATATTTTTTGTTTGATAATTTATTTGATGATAAGGAATATGAAATAGATTCTGGTAGTGGGGATGATTATGTAAGGACAGTGACATCAAGTAGTTGAAATTAGTCTCAGGGTGCTAGAAATATGAGATGTTTCAAAATGAGATCCCATGAAAGTGGTTATAAAGTTCATGGTCCATATGATGGGTCCATTCATCCTAGGGAGAGGTTGTGATACTCATGTGATTGCAAGGAAAATCTTGCATAAGATTATATGAACCAGTGCATAGCAGACAGGTAGATTGTGGATGGACCATTGAGTTTTAGGTTGTGACATGAGAAGATAGGTTCGCAAGGTGGAAGGCATGGTGGAGGAGATAAGAGATTATCCAGAGTGGGTAGAATATTTGAAATGTTTTGAACACGAGCACTATATTATTCATGTCTTTCATAAGGAGATAGATGACAAGGGTAGGAACATTTGAAGATAGTAAACTCATATGATCTAGATGCTCCAAGAATGATCCTCTCTATTCCTATAGTATTTCATAGCATAGATTAAATACTGAAAGACACAGGTGATAGTTATTAATTTCATTCCACCTATCTGGTTCGTGAAATGGATATTTAGGATGAACCTTATCTCACCAATTTCACATAGATACATATACTAGATTGGTTATCCACAGTCCATACCAATATTGAACATTTCAGATAGAGGATGCATTGTGTTTATAGTGATATGACATTGTTTTAATTTTTAGGAGAAAATGTAAACCTGCATTCTCACGAAAGAATCTTTCATATGAGTGTACAACCAATAAATCATTATATTTATATAATTACCCTTGGTATAATGGATGTTATGTGTATTCAATTCCATTCAGTGGTGGTGGATTATAGGGATTCCTTCTAAAAGTAGTTTCTTGCCTTACATTCCTACTGAGAAACAGACTTTTGGATTGATCTACACAAATCTTAAATCACTGATATCTTTGAAATCATATCAAATGGGTCGCATAGAGCTTCACAATCTGATGGCTCATTTGGAGGACATGATGAGGAATCGATTTGAAAAACCCCATGTTTCACACTGGGCTACATTATTTGTGTCCTCCAATAATGAAAATGTGAGATTGAGGATATCTGTGTAATATTGGTGCATAAACTAGGTGACCGTGAAGAATAGTTATCCACTACAGATTGTCGATAATTTCTTTGATCAATTGAGCAAGGAATGATAGTTCTCAATGTTGACCTCAGGTTCGGCTCTTGGCTGTTTCAAGTAAGGAATGAGGATTTTCTAGAGAATATTTTTTGATGTTGATATGGTCACTAGGAGTAATTGATGATGAAATTTTTTGCGTTGAATGCTCCTTAGTGTTCGTGGGACACAAGATCTAGATCTTTCAACCCATATTATATAGGTTCATTTCAATCATTATCGATGACAACCATGTGTAATTTGAATCCTAGGAGGAGAACAGAATGCACATAATGATGGTTCTTGACATACAACGAGAGGACCAACATTACATAATTCCCTTGATGTGTTAGTTATAGATATTTAAGGTCCGAATTATGGGATATATTATCTAAGCAGATGGAGTTGTAGTGTACTCAGAAATGGTAAACGAAATTTTAGAGTGGTTGTCACCCAATAGTGTGATAGCGGATTGAAATTTCTTTAGGATATAAGTATTTTACATGGAATTCATACATGATTTGTCTAGGATATCATCACCCAGAAATTCTTTAACCTGAAATGGGAAGCCTTTAATGTTGACAGAGGGGTTCTATAAGGCTTTTCCACAATTGAGTTAGAGGTTTAGGAGTGTTCCATTCTTGAGATTTCTAGATGAGGGTTTTGAGTATGTAGTGTTATGTGATATATCAGGAATCAGTCTGGGTTGAATTATGATGCAGAAGAAGTGGTAGATTTATTATTCTTCTCATCAGTGGAGACCACAATAGTTGAACTATATGACCCACGGTCTTTAATTAGTAGTGATATTAATTTCACTAAATATGTGGTCATCATATAAGATGGTCATTAGTTTTATCATCTATTATGATCATAATTGTATCAAGTATATATTATCTCAAAAATATCATAACTTGATATAGATGATATTGGTAGAGCTCATCCCGGATTATGACGTCAGGATTGTCTATCATCATCATCATAATCTTGTAGATTTTTATTAGAGAAAATGAAAAAACTCAAAAATCACCAAAGCACCCCCTGACCGCCAACCCCGAAGCCGAGAGCTAAGGGGGTCTGAAATAGTGATGACTGAGGGCATCCCCTCTAATCAAGTTGACCCCCTCGGGTTTCAAGCTAGCAAAAGAGTGAAAAAATAAATCATCCGGACCTGATATGACGTGATATGCAAGGTGGTCAGCGACCTTGTTGCCCTCCCGCCAAGTATGACCCAATTTGATGTTGTTGCCGAGTAAGCACCGACTGTTCCTAATGATATATGTGATCGTCCAGGGTGACATGGCCTGCTCCTGGAGGGACTTGTGGAGCAGTGAAGATTCAGTTTCCTCTTCCATCAGGATTGTCTGTATTATTAGGAAGGGAAACATGGTACTATATTCTCTTTGTGGGAGACCTTGTGCACATTTTTTGAATGAGGTGTTAGAGAAGATGGAGCCATTCTAGTTATCATTTATGGATGGAGATGGAGAATCTTATCTCTAGTTGATGGTTGTCACATGTACCCTCTTATAGTGAGTTATGGAGTATGATCTTGGGGATACTGACTGAAAGACCCAACACATTCTTATGTCCAAAAGACATGATCCTGAGTGATTTTATGAAGTATGGTATATTTTCATTCTCCATAGAGGAAGCGTAGTGGTAATAGTAATGTTGTGAGAGGATGTTCTGAATGAGTTTTTTACATCCCATTTTTTTATATATCTAGGAGTGGAAAATATCTACCATAACCTGTGACATTAGGTTTGGTGTCCAGTGAAAAAGAGAGAGTTGCAGTGGTTGTCTCTCAATGCCTTCCTTGTCAGCAAGTGAAGGTTGAGAACCATTTTCCATTTAGTTTAGCTCATCCCCTTGAGATGCCAGAATAGAATTTTTTTTATATTCATGGACTTTGTGAGGGATTACCACATATGTCCAAGAAAGATGATTCCATATGGGTTATAATATATGGATTCCCAAAGCCTAATTAATTCCTATATTTTCATGTATAGAGTTTATTAGATGGATATGGATACCTATAAATATAGGATATTGTATAAATACATAGACAAATTCACAATGCCAAACCAATTCCATCTGGGTTATCATTGATGGATTCCAATGATCCTGCATGTGGTACTTTGGCTATTCTTGGGAGAATCATATGCCACTTGTGGATTTTTTATACAATAAAAGTTATTATTCCACTATCAGTATCGTTCCATTGGATAATTTTTACGGGTGACCCTACATGTCACCACATTTCTAGACTGACCATGGAGAGTCTTTACAGATGAACCAAGAGTTGGTGTGAGAAACAACCGAGAAAGTTAAGACCATACATGAGTTGATAAAGACTACACAGAGCCGTTAGAAGTCTAATGCATACATACAATAAAGGAATTTGGAGTTCTAGAAAGGTTACCATGGGTTCCTATGGTATTAACCTCGTCATGAATTCCAGATATTCGGCCATAGCATCAATCTATCTTTGATAAACATTGTCTCTTTACCGATACATAGTATAGAAAGTGAGTTGGATTACTTCTTAGCTCTACAACCATTGTTAGACCTAGTACATGACATATTTCTCCTATTAAAAATGATGAGGTATGTGCATGAATAATCACACATTATTGACTAAGGATAGCTGGACATAGAGGATGTGGAAACCATTTCTATGTACCAAGTAGATTTTGGCTATTTATAGGAGAAGATACATTGGGGGAATGTTGTTTATTTAGTGTGTGTTTGGTGGTGGCACAAGAATCTTATGGAGGGCACCTAGGATTGGGAGGTTTAGATACATGATTAGTAGCCACATATCGTTGTGTAGCCTTTATTTTGGCATTGTTTGGGAGGTAAGACTGCATGGTAGTGAGAATTTAATGAGTTAGGTTTTAGAGGTATTATTTTTGGATATTATATGGATTATTTTCAAGACTATTATGTAAGAAATCATGTAATTATGAGGTCCAGGGGGCTTGGAATAAATGTTGGAAATATATTAAATATATTAAATATAACATGCACACAGTTTTCATAAAAAATAGAATAACTTCTAAAAAGGACTTATATCAGTATCTAAGAGCACTATTGAGTTCCGAATATGGGTTTTACTCTTAACATGAAATGACCCTTGTTAGCATAGGGCCATTTTAGAAAAATTGTTGTGGGCATGAAATAAATTAAAAAATTAAATAAAATTATTTTATTTAATAATTTCTGTAGGGGCCTAATTATTTCCTTAAATAAAAACTTATGAAAATTTTTAGGGTTACCCGTATAAACCTGCATGTCACTGGAGAGACATTGGACTGCATGGAAGGGTATTGTATTAGTTGATGAAAATCATATCAAAGGATCGACGACTAGTGTTAGAAAAAATCAGAGGATCCCACATAACATTGTGGAGAACCTGTGGTCTTCATCAACAATTGATGTAAATCGAAGTAGGTTTTTTTGTGCTAGTATTTTTTCCCTATATTAATTTAATCTAATAAAGAGAATAAATCTACCAACTAATTGATTCACATATTTTTCATTTTTTATGATGGGATTATTATATGGGTTTGTTTAGAGAATTTCATTGTGATTAAATTTTTATGTATTTTTTCATCATCCTAATTGAAATTAATCAAGATCAACATGAACATATAACTTGTTTCATTCCTACATATTTTTATTGTGCTCTTCTCCCCCGATTCTTCATTCTTTGGAAGCATTATTAATTTGTCCCATAGTTTGACGTAAGCTAGAAAATCAAACGTTGTACCACCATTTCATGTCCCAACAATTAAGAATCATATATCTAGGGTAATCATGACACGAATTAGGTCTGAATATGATATAGTTTATCAGATCAGATAGGATTCAAGACCCTTCATATGAGGTGGGAATGCGAACATTCATTGGAGGATGATATCTGTTTTTTGAGTGGATTCAAAGGCCAAATTCTAGATAATATTAATGACAATGATCAACCAGAATAGATCCATGATTTATATAAATATTTTGGCCCAATTTTGAAGAACTACCAGGATGAGAGTGCATGGATGGAAGAACCATGTTTTCTAAAAAAACTCATTCCACATGGTCTTTAATCCTATATTACATGGCATGTGAGGACCTCCTCAAAAGAATTGGGTTTCAAAAGGGATATAAATATAACCCAATGTGTGAACTTAATATATGGCTTATGGTCCCCTTTGGTGATATTGGACTTTACCTCAGAGTTTACATGTATACTTGATGAGAGTAAATGACCATAAAAATGTCATTTACTCTTACACGTACACTACTAGGATGGTATATACAAGGTCTATGACTTGTACTAGCACATGGGTTGTTGTAAATAGGTAGTAAAATAGCTTCTACTATTACATGTACATGTACATGGGCCATTTATAAGGGGCATGGCCTAGGGTGAAAGGGACATTGAATGTAACATTACTACATGCCTTGTACTCCCTTCATGTTTCCTGAGTTATACATTTTCTTTTATTTCATAAAATATTTTTTCATATTTATATTCTCTAATTTAGTTTCTAGTATATAATAGAAATATAATTTCTCATTCCTCATTTAATCTCTTGGTTTCATACAACACATGCATTTTAAGAATTACAATTATTTATAGTGAAATATTTAGTATGAAATATTCAGGTGATACATTATTCCTACCATAAAATGAATTTCCTACTCAAATTTTATACAATAGATGATGTTACCTCTGCCACATCAGATCATCAGTTCCCCACATAGCCTCCATTATTGGTTGTTTCTCCACAAATCGTTAACCTAGAGAGTGGTCTTATTCCATAAAAATTATTATTATATGATCTATAATCTCTATCGGTTTTTATTTATAAGAAATATCATCCTCCATTGGTACGACTGATGAGTTTAGTACATGTGAATTGTCAAGTATGTACTTTCATAGAAGATATACATGGAATACATCATGAAATTGAAATTGAATCATTGGAAGAACCAGTATATAAATTACATTCCCAACATTATCAATTGTTTCGTAAGGATTGGTATACTTATATATTATCTTAAACATCTTTATAAATATTATTACTCTATTCCCAAGATACATTCATAGAAATAACATACCACCCTATTAAAATTCTAGTTATTTCGGACTATTATGAACATAAATGTTTCTTTAGATATGAACTTCACTTATTTTCTACTGAATGGATATAACCTACTCTTCCATTTCCATAACTTGATCAAGCCCCAATATATTTTTTCCCAAATTCATTCCAATAAGTTGGACTTATTCACATATTATTAGAGATGGATTCATAAGTTTCTATCTTAATAGTTTACTGAAATCTATTTTTTTAAGAAAATATAGTAAATTTATGTTTTGATACTAAACACTTATGAAATCCATAGATAATTCTCTCAACTGTCTTCTATAGTTTGATTTGTTCCTCTCATAATGTCCATCTTTCTAATGATGATAATAAATTATAAAACTTAACTATGTATCTAGTTCCTTTTGAATAATTCCTTTAAAAATCAATAAAATCCTTAGTACATGATCAGATGTAATGGATAGTGGTACTACATGAAATATTACATCTTATATAAGATATATTCTATATTGATAATCAAGAATGAATTCATCACTAATACTAATAAATTGTTCCAATTTCATAAAGAGATCTATAAAAACACCTATATAATTGTAGTTTCTAAATTTTTTCATATATCTGATGACAAAATAATTGGTTATGCTTTCCCATTTACATTCTCATATGGGTAATGATTGTAACATACAATTATACTTCTATCTCCCATCATTAAAATTTTGAAAAAACAAACACCAAGAAACATATTCTGCAATATCATTAATAATTCCACCCATATAAAAATAATATTCTAGATAAATATACATCATTGTGATTCCATGATTAATAAAGAATTGTAAAATATGATCCTTATTTGAAATCCCATTCATTAATTTTGGTATGAGAGGGATAAAAAAACAGTTCCTAAAACTCATTATTCCATCACAATAAAATTTATACTAAGCAACATTTCTAACCATCTATTGTAGCTCGACATATTCATTTTGCGCTTTTATAATATTTACATTCATAGATTGTGGACCATTCATTTCATACATATAATATTTCACCCCTTCCATAAAAAATTTTATACCCATCCTTGGAAAATCATTAAATATTTGATCTTTTGTGGCCCCCATCATATATAGGCTACAATGGTCCATTTGATTCAAAACATCTACCACCTTGTTCATTTTCCCTTGATGTTAATGTATTGATAATTACTAATACTTAATAAACTCCAACCATCTTCTTTAGCTCATATTCAGCTCATTTTATTAAAAATGTACTTTAAAATATTATGATTTGTATACATGTCACTCATTTCTAAAAAATAATAATTCCTCTATATTTTATTGAGAAAATTAACATAACTAATGAAATATCATGAGTTGGGTAATTTTTGTTAATGGAGTTTCAATTTAAATTAGGCATAAGCTACCACCACATCATTTTTCAGGAGAACAGATCTAGGACCAGTATTTATTCATCGCTATAGATCACAAATGTTCCTCCACTACAATGTACTATGAGCCTTGGTGCACCGATAATAATTTTTTTCATCTCCTTGAAATTATGTTGACATTAATATATCCATATGAACATAACTCATATTCTAGTCCACATGGTGGGGTATTAGATATTTATGATAAATATTTCACCAAACATCCTAAATATCTCTCAAATCCATGTAAAATAAAGATATTAGTGACCATTTCTACTCCTAGAAAATGCTAGAAAAACAAATGTTTGTTCTGGATACACATATATCCCCTCTATTAAAATTATGTGACTGTAAATTTAAACATTTTGATTCCAAAATTCACACATGAGAAATTACTCATAATTCTTCTCCTTTACCATGGTCATTAGTACATTCCTCATTTGATCTTCCTGTTATTTCATTCTACTTTAACATAGAAGACTATCATCTATAAAGACTACTACCAACTGATCAATATAGTATCTGAATGTACTATTCATTAAATCTATGATGATATAATGAGGAATTGGTATTAAAAAATGAATAACTATAGATTTATAGTTATTTAACTTTTATAGAATTCCATCTTGGATATATTTTCCTTATTAACACTCATTTTATGATATCAATAATGATGATATATCTTAGAAAAGTATTTATATCGGTGTAGTTGATCAAATAAGTCATCAATACTTGGGAGATGGTATTTATTATTGATAGTGATATTGTTAAGTTGTCGATGATCAATGATGATTCTTATTTATCAATATTTATTCTTAAAAAATAGAATAGGCACACCCCGAGGTGATGCACTAGGGAATATGAATCCATTATCAGGATTCTATCAGTGTTTGTTCATCAATTCCTACAAATCTAATGGGGCTATTCTATAAGGAGTCTTTGAAATAGGCATAGAACCTTGCATGAGTTCTATTGAAAACATGACATAATAATTTGGTGGAATAAATAGAATGATTTTAAGGATGACATCATCAAATACACATAACACTATTTTATGAAAAAAATTAGTTTCTCCCTAACCATATAAGATAGTTATCATTAATTTATATGAATTAAGACCCACAAGATAGATGTAATATCCATTAGAAGTTCATATTTATCGTTTAAATGATAGATGATCAGAGATTCATTCGGAATACAAAATGTGGTTTACTTTTCCTATTAAATGATATTGACTCCATATTGTGGAAGCTAGTGCATGCCACAAATCTCATTGAGTTCACCTAAAAGAATTATTACAATATTTTTTGGAATAACATTCCATAAATATCAACTATAAAAGTTTTATAAACATTTAATGTGATAGTTGTTACATTAGGAGTTTTCACAACTAGCTCGATAATTAATTATTGAGTAAATATGGAAATACCCATTAAAGAATCTCCATAAAAATGTTGGTTGATCGAAAATATAAAAAAACATTATCTTTTTTAGAGTGGATATTATGTGTACCTTTAACTACTTCATGGTGGTACTCCACACCACCATTAGTGATCTGATGTGATTTTCTATTATATTTGGAATTATGAGGTTACAGATGTCGGTCTTCAATGATAACCCTCAGATTTGGTAATTTGTTAGAAGATTTCCCATTTTCTATTAACATGAATAATTGAAGTGTGGGAGGAGAATTTTTTGCATCTTTTTCTCAATTATCTAATTCAGATATCTTTTTCCATTAACATTAGTAGTCAATTTCATGATAAACATATTTAAAAATCATGAAAGAATTATTATTCCCCTTAATATAGTTTCCTCCATATTTCTTTCAACACTTTGATCATAATAGAATTCTCATATTCTATTCACTATAGTTTTTTGATTTTCTCTTCCATTCCATTTTTCTCTACTCAATGAACCTTTAAGATTTATGGGAAACACTAATCACTATATAAATCTTGAGAGAATATCGAATGATTTCCTCATAGATACTAATGTCTCTTAGAGTTAATTCCCTTTTAAGACTAGGCTTTAAGCCACTAATGAATCCATCATACATAATCTTATACTGGATTAGAATTCCTAAATCATACATTGGAGGCCCTGTAATATTTTTCTCTTTGGTACTTGGGGATTTAACATTATATTTACTATTCTCAAGAAACTGTTTCTCCATCATTGATCGAAGAATACGGGGAAACTACTTATTGAACTATATTTTCATAAACTAATCACATTCCCTTGAATCAATTTTATCTGGTCACCTCATATTCTTGTTGAAATTCCACCATGAATCATATTCACCTCCAAAATGACAGACTGAGAAAAATTATATTCTCATGTTCTAATCAATGCAGAACTAAATATAAATTTTTAGTGGTACTAATAAACTGTTCCTCCACAATTGGATTATAATTGTAATACCTAGGGCTATTTGGGGGTACAAATCTTCTTTTTTGTTTTAAATGTGTGGCTTTCCATTTTTTCAGGGACCCTTGGCTGGTCTGTGGGCAGGTTTGGTTGTTTTTGGTAAAGGAATGGGAAAATAAGCTGAAATGATTCCACAGGCCATGTACAAGTTGTGTACTTGTTCAACACATTGTGTTCATTAAGTACAGACAATGTGATTTGTCGTCACGACATGTTGCTAGTCTGGGTTAGAAAAAAATAAGTTGAAGTTTGCATCATGTGCTTATCTAGTTGAATTTTTTATAACAGAGGAAGTGGTTCATATTTTTAATGTAAATTCTTCTCCTATCATTGTGTAGTGAATACCATGCCCATTTATATATAAAGGGTACACAACAATATAAAGATATACTTATTAATTATATATTTTAATGTATTAATTCCACATTCCTTTATCATGGATTAAATAATGATGTTTAATTAATCCATGTTTTATGATCTATGTGGCACACATATGCATGAAATGAAATTATTAAGAAGGGTGTGCCCAAATAGCGCTCCAATACATTAGGTAAAGATTGGAATCATGATAGGTCAGGTGAAATGATAGTCTACTCATTCTAATTCAAGTTCAATGATTATTTACTCATGAACCATGTACAATGAGCCTTGGATCATGATAATGTCATGTTAAATGTTGTTTCACATTTCCATGTTATGTTAATTAGGTTATATAATGACTTTATGTTAATGTTTTTATTGTTCTCCATTGATATTCCTATTTTATAATAGGTTATATATTTTTTAGTTATTCATTGTTTACACCCTTGCTGATATTTATAGCTCAACCTTTTCTTATGCATGTCCTTGGGTTATCCCATGAAATGTTAAGTATCAAGGAATGTTGTGGTCATGCAAAAGAAGTTTTCAATAAAGATTTTGTGTTTTATATTCTAAGATGTTATGTAATGATTCTAATTTATAATGACACGAGACCACTTGATCCTTGGAGTTTTTTTAAGGTCATGTTTATGTAATAAATCATGTTTATGTGTGTAATAAAGATAAGGGTTTTTATAGTTGGTATAAAATGGGGGTTTAATTATTTTTGGGATTAGTATTAGAAAACCCTTGTCAGAGCCATAGGGATAAGACAAAGTATAATAAAAACATCCCAAAATTTTTGTGAGTATTGATTAAGTAGTTTTTCATGAAAATATATCCCCCTCAGGATAAGAGTAATTAGAGGCGGCTCTCGCATAGATTTATCTAGGGCTAAAACCCAAAATCACTACTTTGAGCAAGAATTGAACGGGAACTGGTGCATGAAAATGGGCCTTTCTCCACTCTTTGTTACGAAACTCATGGGAGATATGCTTGGTTAAATACATAATCATAGTATGAACCATTATTAATGAAATTAAAAAATACCCCTAAGAGTAAATGTTTGGATATAGATCATAAATAACATTGATATGTTATCGAAATAAATTGAAATTATAAGTTTTCCCTTTTTTCATTGGATTCCCCTTTATGTGATACCCAGAACAATTTTTTTTCATCTAATGGATGATAATATGAGGACTCTGGCTAACAACTGATGTGATGATCATGGTGATGAATGTTCTAACGAGATTCCCAATTTGATGGGAGCAGGATTCACAATCATTATCTTGAAACTCTCTTAGTTAACTCAATTTTTTAATATAAACATGGGTAATGAGGAATGTTAAACCCCACCCCAAGAAAGAACTAGAAGCAATAAAGGGCTTCATGAGACTATGATATCATAATTTTAATGGATCATCCAATCCCTTAATCACTGAACAATTGATCATCTACATTGAAAATATATTCTCCATCCTTCAATGTTCTAAACATGAGAAGTTGCTTTCGGTTGCTTATCATATGGAGGGTGAAGATGATCAATGTTGGACATTTATCAAAATTACGAAGGATGAGTAAGATATAGAGTCATTGGAATTGAAGGATTTCTAGAAAAAGTTTTTCGATAAATATTTTTTGTGAAACCCTCCAAATTAAAATTTTATGTGACTTATTTTCCCTAAAAAAAGATGACGAATCCATCCGATCGTACAAGGAGAAAATCATACAGATTGCATGATATGACTTCGGATATGTCATTACCCCCGAATTCATGGTTCACTTCTTCTTTGGAGGGCAAAAGCCTAGCCTTTGGAATGCCCTAGAAATCAGTGACTTTGAAAGCTATGAGGAAATGAACTGATGTGCCCCCAAAGATGAAATAGATATCATTGAATCTTAGGGGTATCATGGGGATAAGAAGTGTAAGGTGTAATTAAATTCTGGTATTCTGATGGATAAATCCCACAGTGCTATGAAATTAATGTACCCCACTTGCCAAAGGTGCGGAGAGAAGTACGCCATAAATTGCCTAAAAGGGACGAGGAAATGATTTAGTTGTGGAAGTGAAGGGAAACTTGAAATTAACTATCAGTAATAAAAGCCCTCTATTGTGAAAAAGGATAGGAGAACTTTGTTTGACACTCAACACACTATTCATTTCTTCAACTACGATGAACCAAGGGACTTTACAAAATAGTTCCCTAAGACATGGTTTTTAAGAGGCAACCAACAACCTCCACGGCCGCAAGGGTGATCTTTTTCCATCACAATTGGCTAAGTGAACGGAGACAATGATGTGGTGATAGGTACAATATTTATTCATTAATTAATAGTGAATTTACTTTTTTATTTTGGTTCTATTCATTCATTTATATCGTGGAAATTTATTAGAACAATCCCAACACCACCAAAATTTTTGGAACTAATGATTTCAGTGAGAATCAAAAATAGGGGAATCATTGCAACCCATGAATATAACTCCTCCCCTATACTAATTTTTGGTTTTAAAATCCTAGAGAACCTCTTAATTCTCCCTCTGGTGTAATTTTATTCAATTCATGGCATGGATTTGGCTTTACTTATATATATCAGAAATAAATTTCTGTGAGAGGGAAATCACTATCCATAGAGAGAATTGATCCCCAAATTGGTACAAGTGTGAGGAGGGCAATGAATATTCTTTAGAACCATCATCTCAAGCATGGATACTAGTGCATTGTGAGTATGAATTTAATTCTCATATGATTGAGTCTAAGGAAACAACCTTCCTTGAATACATTCCTATTATGAGGGGATTTACTGAAGTGTTTCTTGAGAAATTTTATGGTATTCCTCCAAGAAGAGATGTTGAATTATCATTTGATCTTATAGCTACAAATTTTCCAATATCCCATAATCTATATAGAATGGTTGTTGTGGATCTGGAGGAGCTGAAGAAAGAACTATTATAGAATTTGGATAAAGGGTTTATACACCCAAGTGCATTACCATGGGGTGTACCGGTCATATTCATCAAGAAGATAGATGGGTCAATATTCCTTTGCATTGATAATTGGGAGCTCAAGAAAATCGTGATAATTAAAAAGTATCATCTTCCACAAATTGGTGACATTTTTTATCAATTACATGGAGAAAAATAAATCTCTAACATGGATTTTTGGTTGGGATATTACCAAGTAAGGGTGAAGAAGGAGGAAATCCCAAAGAATGCTTTTTATACAAGGGATGGGCACTATGAATTCTTAGTGATGCCTTTCAGACTCACTAATGCTCGGGAAATCATCATGGACTTGATGAATTGATTCATTAAAGAATACCTTGACAAATTCATGGTAGTATTTATAGACGATATTATAATATATTTAAAAACCAATGAGGAGAATGAGGATTATCTAAGCATTATACTAGAGACCTTGTGAAAAAAGAATCTATATGAAATGTACATAAAGTGTGAGTTCTGGTTGAAGGATGTATCATTCATGGGTTATATCATCACAAGTAATGGGATATCTATGGATCCCTCCAAGGCCATTGCAATTGAGTAATGGATGAGGCCAACATCGGTGACAATATTTTAAGCTTCCTGGGATTTACTAGATATTATCACTGGTTTGTGAGAAATTTATCTTTATTTTCAAACCCTCTTACCATGCTAACCCAGAAGGGAGTCATGTTTTTATGGAATAATGAATGTGAAGAGAGCTTCATGGAGTTGAAAAAAAGGCTTATCACTATACCTAAGGTCTTATTACTCATAAGTGGAGAAATGTTGGTTGTATTTAGTGATGCTTGGATGATGGGCATGGGTTGTGTGTTGATGAAAAATAAAAAAGTCATTTAACATGATTCAAGGTAATTGGAAGTTCACGAGAAAAACTATCAAACACAAGATCTGGGGTTATATGGAGTGATCTTCACATTAGAAATTTGGTGACATTACCTCTTTGGGGAGAAGCATGAAATATATATGGACCACAAAAGCCTCATGTATATATTCACACATAATTATTTTAATATGGTCCGAAGAAGATGGTTAGAGATGGTCAAAGAATATGACAGCTCAATCCATTACAACAATAAGAAAACGATAATGGTGAAAGATTCATTATGTAGAAAGAACCTAGTAATTTTATCATTGATTAGAATTTAAATGAATCCAATCTTCTTATATTTGATAAAGATGGACATGTGAATCATAAAAAATTGAACATCATAAATACTTCCACAAATGATTGCTCAATCTTCTCTTATGAAAATGTTAAAGGGTGCTCAGAATGATGATGTGGTAATTTAGAAGAAAGTAGAAACTATCAAAAAATGGGAAATCCTCATAGTTAAATGTTAATGAAGAAGGAATTGTGATATTTGGGTCAAGACTATGTGTTCAATAAATTCCTAAGTTAAATGATGAATTATTGGATGATGCACATAGATCACATTTCTCTAATCACCCAGGGAACACAATGATGTATCGTGATCTCTAAGATCATTATTAGTGGGTAAATTAAGTAGAAGATCATTGAGTATATATCAAATTTCCTTGTATGTCAACATGTGAAAGTTGAGAGGCATAAGTTTATGGGGATGATGAAACCATTACCTATACCAACATTGAAATGGGAGAACATCAACATGGACTTTGTCACCAAAAATCCAAATATGTCTAGATAAAATAATGTTATCTAGGTTGTTGTGGAGAATCTTACAATGACTGCACACTTTATTACAATTTGAGAGGATTTATCATTGCATCAATTGGAATATATATACATCATAGAATTGGAAAGGCTTCATGGAGTAACACTATCAATTATATCTGATCAAGATCCATGATTAAAATGTATGTTTTGGAGGAGTTTCCAACACACTGTGAATATTGAGAAAAAATTCAGTACGACTTATCATCCTCAAACTAATGGCCCATATCATCATACTATCCAAACACATAAGGAATTGTTAAGAGAATTCTCAATATACATCAAAGGAGGATTAAGTCAACATCTTTTTCTGGTTGAGTACACTTACAATAATAGTTTCCACTCAAGAATCCAAATTCATCCTAATGGAGACCTTTATGGGAATAAGTGCAGGACACCAGCATGTTGGGATGAAGTTATGGAGTGAGTCCTCCTTGGTACATAAATGGTCGAGAAAATGGTGGATAAGGTTACGAACATCCAGTATCACATTAAATCTCCTCAGATTTGACACAAGAGCTATGAATATAATTGTTGATGAGACATAAAGATTGATGTTGGAGACATGGTATACCTCTTCACATCACTTTGGAAGAGAGTAATGAGTTTTGAGAAGATGGGAAATCTTAGTCCAAGGTACATCGACCCTTTTGAGATCATTGATCACATTGGAGCAGTGGCATATCAACTAGCACTCCCACCAAACCTATCTCAACTACATGATGTATTCCATATATCACTCTTGAGGATGTACATTCCAGACTCATTTCATGTGCTCAATCTATATGGGGGGAAATTGGAGAATTATATATCTTATGAAGAGAATTTGATAAAGATCTTAGATCATAAGGAAACAGTTCAACAAAAGAAGAAAATGCCCCTCGTTAAGGTGTTGTGGCGAAACCACATGTTCGATGAAGTAATGTGGGAATTGGATGATGAGATGAAGCAAAGTTACCCTCATCTATTTTAAAGAGGTAAAAGGAAATTTTGCGTGAGAATTTTTTTAAGGGGGGGAAGAATGTAACGACCCCATATTTAGTTAATGAAAAGTCCTATTAATCTTATTAAATGTATAATTATGTAAATTGTCTATATATGACATATAAACTACATTGGTTTTATGTTTTTTTATTTGAAAATACCTTTAATAATTGTTACGATTTCTAATATAAATGTTGAATAGTGATCACATGATTTGTTTAAATATTGGTTTTTAACCAATACAATTTACTTAGAAAAAGGAAGTGATGGCCTCATCCAGTAGAATTGCTCTGTTTGAAGCCCATTTGTCGAGCTTATAAAGGAGGTGGCATCACTTGGATTCTCTCCTGACCAATCCTAAGATGAGATTTATCATGTTAAGCTGTAATGGAAGTTCTTATTGAAGAAGAGTATGATAATAGAGATTACCACCTGAGAAATGTTTTCTGAGCCACCCTAACAATCTGTCACTATCTCACACCTTACCCTTAGTTCTTTTACAGGTGTTATAAGGGGTTATGTAACAAGACCATAGCTCTATGATTATGTGAATTATTTTGGTATGGAATAATTAATATACATTCATCTTATTATTTTAACTTTGTAAATAGTTTTTAAAGTATAAATAGTATTATTTTAGTTAATATTCAATTGAGAAATATATTTTGATGAATTAGTGGATTTTTGAAATAAAAAGTATTTTGATAAAATATTTTTATCAAATAAAGTTTTATTAAATATAAATTATAATTCAATTTTATGAATACAATTTAAATTTTTTTAATATTTGTAAGTTGTTTTTGTCAAAACCCATTAATTTTTTATAAATGTCAGTTTTTATTTTAAAAGTAACAATTCAAATATTTAGAAAATTATTAGATAAAATGAATATTATTTTTGAAATCAGGATGTCATAAATTTCCAACAGTGATTTTTTCTATAATTTTATGAGAAAATTGAATTTTTTGGTAAAAATTAAATAATGTTTAAATATATAATGTGTTTTATGACATAATAATGGCCCAATAGTGATGTAAAAAATACAATAAAAGTGTTATTAGGAAAATAATTTATAACTTTAAAATAATGTGATTTTATATATGTTTTATTAATTTTATCGTGCCTTAGGGGACCATCAAAGACATAAAAAATATTTTAACATTTTATTATGATTTCCTTAAGAGTGGGACTCACCTACAGATAAGAAGTACTGATATTTTAATATGTTCATACATTGGGAAATAAGATTATGTTTTTCACTCCACTTTGGAAAATGAAATGTGAAAAAACCCTGGATGGTTTGTGGTTTTGATGAGTTTAATGTGTGGTTTCCAAGACGTAAATAATAATGATTTCACTCCTCTTTCTTGTATAAACCCACTCAATATCCCATTCCACATCACTCAAACCATTTGTATATCGACCAAACCCTTCCCTTCTCTATCTAGATTCTTTATAGACCACCCCAATCTCCCATGAAGCCTCTCTCAAGCTTGTTAAAAGCCTCTGGGTTCACGTTTCCAAGTAAGATATTTCTTCCTCTCCTATTTTTTTCTATGTTTTATTATGTTTATATACCCTTGTATTTTCAATTACAAATGTTGGGGTATGATTCAAAACATCCCCAATAAATCCCTCCTTATGATTGAATAATTATTAACCTCTTTCTCACTCATTAGTGCCTCCCATGTACACTTGTTACCATGCATAAATTCCATAAGGGATTTCTCTCACCACATTTACATTCAAGAAATTGTTTTATATTATGAATATAAATTCCATTACATATGTTGGGATATGTATCTATATGAACCCATTATTGTATATTTCATGTAAATTTAATGATATAACCCTTTCTCTCTCATTAATCATTTTTATGAATTCTTAAGTCACGTCGTTATGCTGTCGAAATTGCATTGTGATTTTCCATGGCAAATTCAATGTGTAGTGAATACCATTCCCATTTCACTATAAAGGGTATCCACTTTTATACACATTTACCTATTGATGATAGAGTTTCATGTATGAATTGAACATTCCTTATCATGGAATAAATGATGATTTTTAATTAATCCATGTTGTAGGATCTATGTGGCACCCTTATACATTAAATGAAATGATTAAGAAGTGTGTGCCCTCATAGTGGTCCAATGCATTGGGTAAAGATTAGTATAATGATACATCAAGTAAAATTAGGGATTACTCTTGATAATTTATGGGATATGATGGTTTAATCATTATTTTTTTGCAATGATCCTTGTATTGAGCTATTTTAATGTTAAATGTTGTTTCCACATTTCCATGTTATGTTAACCATTTTATATAATGCCTTTATGTTCATGTTTCTCTTGTGCTCCATTGATATGCCTAATTTTTAACATGTACTATATTATTCATGTTATGCCTTATTTACTCATATACTAGGCTTTATAGCTCACCCATTTCTTATGAATGTCCTCATGTTATCCCATGCAATGCTAAGTACTAAGGTACGTTGTGGTCATGTAAAATAATTTTTCAATAAAGATGTTGTGTTTTATATTCTAGGTTGTTATGTAATGATTGTAATTTCCCAAGACACTAGACATCTTAATCCTCAGAGTTTTCGTAACTGATTTTTTTGGTAATATATCAGGTTTATGTGTGTAATAAAGAGTATGGTTGTTATATGACCTCCTTGACCATGGTCAATATACTGAAGTCATATTGAAATTATGAACCGACCATCTTCAAAACACTAGAATTGAATATAACTAATAATGTTATTAAATATTTAATTAAAAATACTAACATAAACGAACCAATGATAATATAATATAACTACTAAAATGTCATATGACATGAAAATAATTAATATATTTTTATTATTTGTGGACATAGTTGATGAACATAGAATGTCTAGACTCGAGGTAAGGGATTTTGTCTTAATTTCGCATCATCAATGCATGTTTTAATAATATTAACCTAATTTAATTTATATAATGTATATATTTTCCATTTACATGTTATACCATGAATACTTTACAATAATTGGTATTTTTTTATCAATTTAATGAATATATTTTAATTCAAATGTTGCCCAATCGTTAATGGTATATCTTAACTCAATTTCTATTAAAAGGGTTATTGTTAAACTTCATTTATTTTTTTATCAATATTTCTATGTGAAACAGACTTATATTATATTAAGTTGTACTTATATATTTTTTTGCTGTTTTTTAATTATTTCACATAATCACTCCATCGATTAATTATCAATTCAATGATACGATCATTGTAAGGGTCATTAATCTCAATATTATACTTCTTGGGAATTATATTTATTTTAGGATCCAATATTAATATACAAGTTGAATATACTATCATTTGAGTTTTTATATCATGGATTCCATTAAATTTATTATATTTAATTATTAATTTTAATTCATTTCATTCATATGATTCAAAATTTACCAAAATGGTACGGTTTTTTAGAATACAATATCTTCTTATTTTGAGATTGTCTATGTTAAAATTTCATTTGGTACAAATCATATGATATTTTTTATTAACCCAAAAAATATTCTATACTACTCTATTTATGATTGTGGATTCCATGTTTATTTCCCATTTCCATAAATATATATTTAATAAACTAAAATAATGTTTCTTATAAGTGATACTGATCTTGTACCATCATTACGATTGGTAGTCAATCTATTGCATACCCATTTCTTATAAAATATTTACAAGAACATACTAACAAAAAATTAAATTATTTCATATATTTGTTTTCTATTATTTTTAAATTTATTTATAATGTGTATAATGTAGAATATTTTTAATAATATTCATATGATACATTTTAACTTTATTTACAAAATTTGAATGTAGTGTTTTATTTGAATGTATATTGATTAACCATTTTTTGAATCACCGTGATTTTTTTTGAAATGGTTCACCCTTTGAAATGTTATATAATTATTTTGAATGAAGTTCATATCCCCATTGTCTTGGAAATATATTATTTTTAAATGTGAATTTCAATGTTGAAACTGTATTTTCCCAAAGAATGATTTCAGTAATTTACAACAGTATATATATTTATAAATGAAAATATCAATGGATTTTACTTATGATCTAATAGGAGTATGTTAAAATTATACAATCCTATTTCATTATATCGATGGTTTTTCATTGTTTAAAAGTGAATTTTCTAGAACCAATTTATTTTCCAAGGATAAATCATGCTATGAAAAAATACTTATTATAATTTTATTCAAAATTGTCAACAAAAAAATGATTTTGATCATTATATGAAACATTAATATCAGTATGGATGATTTATTTTTGGTTATATGAAGATATAAGCATGGTTGGTTCTATTAGAAACCATGTATGGGTGGTTCTATTATAATCCAAGGATGAGAGGTTTGTTTTTATCCCCCTAATTCATTAGATAAAGTGATAGAGTAATTGGTTTTAGGTTTCTCCAACAGAATTATTAGAATGTAACATATTTTTTATTCTATATTCAATTTTTATATATTATAATTATGTTTAATGATTCTTAAAAAATAATATTTATGATTTATATGAATTTTTATGGTAATATTTGTCTTGTTTGTTCCACACAACTCATGATAACAAATTCTTATGAATTGTGAATTTTTTATAGATTTATTTTTTTCTCGCATGTTTAATAATCCACATTTTAGGGGAATAATTTATCTTATTTTATTCCCATTTATATATATTAGGTCACTATAAACTTATTGTAACTTATTACATTCAGTTTTCAATGATTATGTTTACCCTTACAGGGTGTTTCATTTCGCCGTTATTATTTTTTCCATTTATGTTGGTTATGATTATTGATGATAAATGAATAATTCATTGAAATGTTTTATGTTTGATGTATTTTTTGGGAGATTTTGGATATTAAATGTTAGATATGAAAATTAAATAATAGTTAGAAAATTCTCACAAGAATGCATGGTAACTATTATATTAGAGTATATCCTAATTCATTGACGATATTAACTTAAAATTTTACATTAGTATGTAAGTGATTTTATATTTCTATTTAATTTTTAATGTAATGGATAAATAAAATTGGGCCATCATTATCGTTAGAAAATAAAATAATGTAAATATATTATTTTAAACACCTGATTCTAGAGTGAGGGTTTATGGCTATTATAATGACACCATAACCTATAATACCATGTCTATGACCCCATATTTGATGGTATAATGTATATAGAATGTCATTGTGATTGATGATCAATTTCCCTTAATCCACATCAACATCTACAATCATCTGAATAAAACTGAGAATTATTAGATTTTATTTGATGAATTGGAGATACATAGTGATAAAAGGTTACAGACACTACACAACATAAAGATCCTTCAAAATCAAGTCACTCGAGAATTTAATAATAAGGTCCACCTGTACTAATTCATTTAAAAAGAAATAACTATATCTCAAACAAGACTTTTGATATCGGAGATGTATCTTAAAAATGATGAGATCATGTGGAAATCCATAAGAAACTCATATGGTCAACCCTAATGTAGCTTACTTCTTGATTATTATGGAAGGAGAGTGTATTAAAACATCAAAAAATTTATTTTTCCAAAGAAATATTTTCGAAATATTCATATAATACATCATGGTATTTTTCATCTTCCTGTAAAATATTTGAAAAATTGGTATATGTTTAATTACCTTAATGTACATGACACCTATTCAATCAGATATGACATTAAAATATCCATAAGGGTCCACCCTAAGTTTCCCAAAGTGTATGGCATGGTTTATACCATGGAAAATCTAATTATTAAATTATGAATTATGTATGAGATTTATCAATAGAAGTGTTCTATTTTTATTTAATTTAGATGAATATGTCAATAATTATTTTTACCGAATGTCATCATTCATCAAATACATGACAAAAAAACCTTTTAATAAAATTTAATGTTTCTAAATTTCTGTTATCATGGAATAAGTAGTAACGTTTTGATGTATTATTCTGATCACAATCAAGGATTCAATTTACATTTTTATGACATCAATTGTATATGCATTAGGTTTTAACCACATTATTATTTCATTCGTGTTGAAAAATTGTTAACATTGGGTATCCTCCCTTTTCCTAGAATGATGATCATCGATTTTAGAACAACATCCCGCATACATTATGAAGATCTACAAGAAGACTCTAATTTAAGTACATCATATATCATTATTCATAAATTTTTAGTATAATAAATGATATAGATAAATAATTTTTGGTCCATTTATAACACGTAATTTCATTAATTGTAGTTTATATTCTCTATATAATTCATTTATGGTATATCTATATATCCTAAAACTAGTGATATCCACCCCATTTCCATTATGTGATATCCATTTCATAGTGGATATTTCCAAAAAATATATATTATTAAATTCTTATTCTAATAAGATTAATAATTATTACTATATCACTTTTCATGGATTTATAGAGTGGGTTCATGTACTTATAAATAATCCTCCCTATCTTGTGTATGTGTTTTCTAATTCATGATAGGATTCCTCAAACTGTCCTTTAATCTGTTAAAACGTCAATATATTATGAACTATTTAAAATATGATTCATATTATATTATAATGTTTAGTGATGGATTGATATTATTTTATACGATTGCCTATAATTTCAAACACTATCAAAACATGTTCGATCATATGGTCTCCAAATTCTCACTAATTATCAAACATATAACACTATGACCTAATGATATATATTCTAGAAATTTATATGGATTAATTCCTATCATACTAGTGTATGTACTAATACTTGGAACAATATTCATTATAAAAAAATAGATATACAAATAATAAATTTACACTAAATAAACCTGTATTTTTTGTTTTAAATATCATAATTGAACTCATAATTTCCAATGGGTAGACCATTATTTTTTTGGAATATTGGATTCCTTTTATTTTTTGTAATTTTGTGAAACACTTAAATCTCAGTAGTTTTAAGTACATGTTCAATAAAAAAAATTGTTAAAGAAATTAAAAAAATTGTCAATTATTTTAAAATAAAAAAATCATGGAGACATGTCATGATGAATACCTATGAAGGGCAGCCTTAGAAGAAATCCAATCTATGCTTGATGTTCCCACAAATATACAAACTTTTTTAGAATATCTTCTATTTAATGTATAGATGAGAATAAACTATTACATGGGTACATTAAATTTTATTATGTATCCACCTATACACACTATATATGACCACCCTTATGAATGGTTATGTGTTCAATAAATTTCATATTATCTTTTTCACATAGAGAACATATTCAATACAGAGTTGAATAAAATTTTTGTTGTGTTAATCATTCATGAATATACATTTCTGTATAAACATAATTTATTACATTGATGTATAAATCATCACCATAATATGTCCATGATTCAATATTTCCCTCCTTGAATTAAAAAACATGAGTATACCATAAAAATAACCCCTTTAAAAAAATGGATGTAAATATAACTAGTTTTGAAAAAGAATCCATTATTGAGTAATGGCAACCACACAACATATTATACCAGGCAAATAAACTTATTTTTTATGAGGATAATATCTTCAAATCCCATGAGGTAATTATTGATATTTCATTGGTGGTATCTATACTACCTAAGATTGATATTTTCCATTATTTCTTCATTTCCTATTAACATATGAAATGTTATGTTATGATTTACACATTCTATAACACAACTATTAATGTGGATTTCATAGCCGTTTACATTACACAATCATATATCACAACCACATTCAAATAAGTACTACAACATACTATTCTTATAACCATTATTATATTCTCCTTCATTTTCTATGAAGAACTATAAAAATTGAGTTATGATTCTCCTATGTAAAAATTCTAGTGGAATAGAAAGTCCATGTCAAATAAACATAATCTATATAATGTTTTGTCCTTATCACGTTACTTTAAACTACATGAAATATGATCAATATTGAATTACATTAAACGATATAGGGTGTTTTGATCTATATAGAAGTACTCCAATACTTATAATGAATATATTTAAAAATATTTTTGGAGTGTTAGGATACTTATTCACATTAAGTTATCTCCAATAAAAATAAACTATAATTAATCCGCTTATTTAATCTATAATTTGAGCCAGATATAAGTTGAGGGCTTTATTTTAATAGATACATGTGACTATATTCATATTTATAGATGATATATTGTTATTATAGACAACATATCATGGGGACAAATAGCATACCTTTTATTACTATACATAGTGTTGAATCTATTTTATAATTCACATCATGTTTCATTCATACCTCTCTCACCATGGTAGTCATTAATTCCAGATTTTCATACATAGGAACTCTACCAATCAAAATCCCCTAAAAAAATTTAATAGATTCATTTTCAATATGATTGGATATGTAGTGATTACTATGTCATTCATCTCCGACCCAAACAGAGAGTTTCATCCAAATCAAAATCCCACTCATCTAATTGTTTGAACATCAATAGTTGATTTTATGTTTTCCCCATATCACTGATATTATGATGGGATGATGTCATTTTTATCCAAATCTATGTAAATACCACCGCATAAATGTACTCATCATATGAAATTCGACTATATAAAATTGGAGTCCTTCTCAAGAGATGTTAAACTATATGACATGTGGTAAATTTTCCATGATCATTAATATAAACATATTGGTGTCTTGTATATGGAATGGTTCCCCATTATAAGATTCATTATCTATATAATATTAATGGGATAAAAATATAAAAACATCCAATAATCATTTACTACTATTTTATTATTCATAATTAAATTAGGGTACATCATTTTTATTCCCCCACACACCATTTCAGACATTATTTTGATTCACATATTTTCTTGATTTCAAATGGAATTGGTCATTATGAAATACCTTTTTGTAATTGATGTTTGAATTTATAGAGAGGATATAAGGTTAGATTATCCTTATGTATGTATTATTTACTTTTTATATACCATCATATTTATTGAATACATATTTTTGAAATCCATTCAAATACACAATACTGGTTACCTTGGTTGTGAATATGATTTATCATAACAATCCATGGATGAGAACTTATTAATATAATAGTTGTTATATAAATATTTTACTATAGTACCTTTCTGTGCTTTAATGACACATAAGTATGTTATTTTAAATTTACCACTATAAGAGGATGTGGTTTGTGTTCTACAGTTTGAATTAGACCCAAGATAGGGAATTAAAATATACCCCTATAAAAGTGTTCAAAACCCATGTAGTTTATTACTGAAATGCATGACACATTATAATATTTATATTTATGTTATTAGGAACAATGGGGTTCCAATTATAGTTTTTCATATATGTCCATGTGAGTTTCTTTTTATGGTCACTCATCTAGTAGTAGTGATTTTAATTTTATGTTTTTGTATCAAAGACCGTTGATGTTCCATTTATGATTGTGTGTCCATGATAATGGTTTCACATAATTTAAGGTCATAAAAAATGAAATATTCAGAATAGTTTAATTTTAGGTAGAATGTTTTACATGTAATGATGTTTTAAAAAAATGAAAATACGAATTCCTAGTGAATTGTTTCTATTAGATATGGTGTGAGGCTTACCCATGAGTGTGACTTTGTATTTTAACTTGAAAAATGAATTATTTGAGTGTAGGTGTTTCGATCTCCTGGGATATAGCTGACACTATGTAGAGGTGAATAAATGATGCATTATTTGTTATAAGTTAACCATTTATCCATTATTAACCTATCAAATTATTTATTTAATATATCTCTCACACTTTTTCTCATTTATGTTTCAATGAATTTAAAGGTAAATAGGAATAAACAAAATAGTGTAAACCATGTTTTATTAACGATACATGCCTCCAATATAGATAACTATTACCTTGATGTATGGTGATTTAAATCCTTGTCATATAAAAGACATGTTTTATTGTCAATATATAATTGTTAATGTGTATATCATTATACTTACAGTCCTATAACTAAACTGATATAACAC
This sequence comes from Viscum album, assembly GCA_963277665.1. NCBI lineage: Eukaryota > Viridiplantae > Streptophyta > Magnoliopsida > Santalales > Viscaceae > Viscum > Viscum album. The sequence goes on along the minus strand of OY728138.1, from coordinate 1,984,454,687 downwards.
AATAATTTACCTTTTATTATTATATTACAAGAACAAAATTCACAACCTTATAGACAAATTAATATCATTTTGGTATTTCTATCTTGGAAAATATGGAATTTATATTATTTCTTGAACTATAAAAATATCATGGGTTTCCTTAAACATCATCAATCCTTATTTAATTTTTGTATCATAACCACTAACATAAAAATTAAAATTCTTCCTCCTTGGAAATGTCAACAGTTATAAGGTCATTATATATTTTTATTCTCTATTTAAAAAAATTTTGATAAATCCATCAGAATTGTATTGGTACCCTTGAATTCTTCGACACATAGTACATTCAACATGATCTCAATGACATTTACCTTTCCTATAAATACAGATGATCTATAACATAATCAATAAATGCGTTTTATTTTATTTTCATCTTTCAAACAAGGATTTATTCTATTGATAGAAATGATGAACCCCCTTTTTATTCATTATTTTTTCTAAAGAATTGACCTCTCTCTCCATGAAATATATATAATTAAAATATCCTTGAGAATTAATATTATATTTCAAGTAATCTTCCCCAAATATTACAAAAGAGTTCCATTCTTTTTAATTCTCAACAAAACATTATTATCCGTGTTTATATAGATTCTCACACAACATAAAAGCCCCGATCATGAAATACCATATTGCAACACAATGTAATACTATGAAAAAACCATCATCAGGAATTATAACACATTAATCATATTTATATCTTAAATTACTTGTCATAAAATATATCCATTATTAGTTCAACCATCATTAAAAAATTTGATGAAGTTATGAGCTAATCATTGGATCATAATATTTTCAAATTTATGTTTATAGTAAAAAGTCATTATATATTGTCAGGATATCATGAATTATAAAATGGGAGTGTCATATGCTATGATTTTTATCTTGTATACTTTTATTAATCAAAAATTATTTGGTATAAACAATTTTATTAAACACTAAATGACTCTTATATTTCTTTAAAATGACTCCTATATATAATAAGTATAGTCATTATCATTTACAATGATCTCTTAACTGATGAGTCTTTTCGTATTAATTGATTGATCCTCATGAAATTCCAAATTACAGTAATATGTTTTCATTTCATTGATAATTATCCACCCAAAAAATGAGATAACTTATAAAAAATCTCAATGAATCTTACATAGAGTCCATGATATTATTATGATGTGTAATACATTTACGAAATTTATAAGAATTGACAATTACTAAAAAAGATAATTCTTATTCATTCATTTGTTCCAAAAACTCTAATAGATAAATTATATTTTCTATTTATTACATCTCTTTATAGAAAATTTTATTCATCATCTCATATGGATTTCACAAATTTTCCCTACCTTTTAACATTTTCAGGATCGACATCATAGATACTTCTTATATATCCACATCCATCACTATTTTTTCACATTGATCTTAAAAATTAATTCATTTATATCCAATGACCCCCATTTTAATCTAATTAAACTATAATATTCAAAACTACAACTCAAGATACAATTTATTTATCAATCATTAGTCTTATTTATAAAACAATACATCATGCATTTTTGATATCCAAAAACACTAAATCACCTCTAATAAATTCAAGGATCTTTACTAATTTACCTAACTATCCAATAAATATAATTTATCAAGTATGCATTATACTCTATGAAATTAAACTATGAAATCCACTTATTCAATTCAGCTTAAATATATATATATATATGAATCACTAAACATCATTCACATTATAAAAAACAACATTTTGAATTTTAATAAATGAAATTATATCCCTGTAATATTAGATATGAGAAAATATCATTTTGGTTTTTAATGATTTTATTAGAAACCCCTAAAGTAAAATCAAATATTACTTAAATAAAATCTCCACATAGTATATTAAACCACTGACCTTCCAAATATATTTTCCATTTAAATCGAACATCAATTAAAATCTTAATTGTACCATATCGATATTTTTAATTTAAATAATGTGTAGAAATAATTTCCATGATCAATGATGTCACGTTACTTATTAGTCTTTACAATAATTAATCAGGTAATCATAAATTTTCCTGGAACCTTTTTTCCATCACAACATGATTGGGATCCCCAACATTCCACTCTATACCCCTTAATAAATATTGACATCATGATACAAATATGATAATTGAAAAAAACAAAAAAAAGCACTCATTACATTAAATAATATCCCCTGTAATTTTTTTCAATATTAGTGATGGAAAATGTATTTCATATTTTATTTCAATCATTAGTTACCTTTTAAACACATTATTTAAAATAAATACAATAAAATTAAGTTAATATAGTATCAATGAATTGTTACGAAATGTGTCCTAATTTATTCCACTCTATGACTATTTCAACCATGATCGATGGATAAAACTATATGGTCTACTTAAAAAAAACAATTATCCATATGAATAATGTACAACTTGTAAACATCCTTAGTGGTTTTTTTTATTATTTTGAAAATAATACCAAATGTTAAATTAAATCACATGATTCAAATTGTAAAATAAATTTTCATGTGTTTTTTTGTAAATGAACATTATATTGATAGAAAATTATCAAGGAATATTTAGAAAATTTTATATTCATGAATTAAATTAAATAATATTATTAATATTTTATAAAAAATATCCTATTTTTCTACCTCGTAATAGGAATATACAAATTTTCAATCTTAAAGGTGACCATATGATTTTCATGATACCTAATCCTAGATCATAATAGAATTTCTCTTTACCATGTGTCGATTACTTATTCATACATGTCCAATTTTTCATGTTCTCGAATTTAATAATGAGTTAACTTATATTTCATTCTTGTAATGAACAAATAGACCTTTTTGGAATAAGGTGGAACATTTTTTCTTTTAATTAGTAAATTATGATTGAAAAGTAATTATCATCAATGTAACTTCTTTATTTCTTACTCTATATCTAGTTAAAATCTTTATTCATACTTTATTATTCTACGAAAGAGTGATATTGTGTAGTATTTCCTTCATTAATTTTAATACTAATTCTTTGTTTTTTATTCACTTATTTAATTTCAATAGAAATGCCCAAGGGTATTTTATTGTTAAATTAATTTTAAAAAGAATTTTGTTACTGAGATGGTAAGATGACCAGTCCATCAATGGATTATTGGCCATATTTTTTCAAATTGAACATAATTATTCACGAGACATTGATTTGTTAACATTTAGAAACCTATTAAAATGATTAATTAATTAAATTACTGTAATTTGTTTCCATTAACACTTTTTGAAACCTGGCCCCCCACTACTATTTTTTATATTTACAATTTGACAGTAATAATGAATATACACACATTATGGGAATATGTTGATTTTGTTTTTCATCAATAGGGTTACTTATGATTTTTTTTTTCTAATTCAATCATTTTATTTTTCAAATAGACCATTATTCCATTCATTTCATGATTTCTTCCACTAATATAGACACACATGGATAATTTTAAAAAAATTACATTTTGCCTTTATCTGCAAAATAAAAAACGCATGACTTTTCATGAATAATTATTTTAACACCTTGGGATTATATGATATATATTTTTTCAAATAGTTTTCATTTCTTCGATGGCTTGGACTACATGCAACACAAAGGATTAACAGTCCATGACATACTATTAATATTATCATATAAACACGACCATCATAACCATGCCATTAAAAATGATTGTATGTATAAGAACAACAAAAATTTTCAATCTAATATAATTTTTTTGGATAATGATAATATATTGATAAATATGTACTTAAATATTTTTTAATGATATTATATACTTATAAGTTTTTTATAAAAACATATTTTCAATGATTATTGTGAAAAAATTAAAACAAACAAATTTTCCAACTATTAGATATTTAATTTTATAATATAATGATTATTTTTTGAATCAATATGTAAAAACTTATAATGAATTTATTTTTCAATGGTTAGTGAGAAAATATATTTTTATTGAAAATAATCTTTTTATTTATGGAATTTAAATAGATCCATTATTTTTTACAATGGTTTAAAATTTAATACATATAATTTATATGGTAATTAATATAATTTATACCATTAAAATTATTTTATTTCGGAATTATTATATTAAAAAATAACTTCTGATAATTTTCTATTTGGATAATAGATTTTTTGTTGGATCTGTGGTTTTAATTTTAATTAAAATTATTCAACTTATGTTAATATAATTTGAAAAAATAGATTACATGTTTATAATAATAATAATTAATATTTTATTTTATTTTCATCTTAATTTGTATCATTAATAATAATATATATTGTAAAAATAAAATACCACAGTTGAAGTGAGGGCAAGTATACCATATGATAAAAAAAATATAATGGTAATTTTGACATACAAATATGTAAAGTTCCTATTTTATTGAAACATTTAAACCATGTAATATCTATGTTATATGAATGATCCATTTTGATCCTTTTTTATGTGTGAAACATGGGTATATCATTTTACTTTTTAAAATTCTATGTCACTTATATCATCCACTTAAAAAGGGAACAACCTATCATATACACTTTACACTATCAAATCCATTATATTAATCCAAAATATACCCAAATACATTACATAATTACCTATATGAATAATTGAATTAATATAATTAATTTTTATCTTTATCAATAAAGATTTTGGTGCAAACCTATGGAGGTCATCTGGAAATGAGGTGTTGTTCTTAACTGAGGTTTTTTTTATTTCATCCTACAACTCAATCATATATTAGTAAACAACGATGATATAAAAAAAATGGGTTTATAAAATATGGAAAGATATTATTATGTTATTTTCACAACCTGTATCCATTTACTCATCCATAAATGTGGAAACAAACCCATCAATCATGTGTACGGTGGACTACCGCCTCATGAACGGATGTAATTTTTCATCCACCACTTCCTCCCACAAATGAATATCAGGAAATAATTAATGTTTTTTATGATATTTACGAAATAATTATAATTCCTTATTTATAAATTTACCAATACATTTTTACCTTCCAATATTTTGAAAAAAAATTACATAGCATTTTCCTAGGTGTGGAACACCAACTCCTTGAAGTGGGGTGATATGTTATTCATTTTATGATAATGTGGACAAAAATAATGAAATATATAATTATTATATATGTTACAAATCATATAAAAATTATTCTGTAAATGAAATATAATATTTACCATTCATTTTTCTGATTTTTTGAGAAAATTAAAACAATGTTCTTGTTTACGTACGACCTACCATCTCCATGGAAAGTATAATTCAATTTATATCTATAAATTTAGTTGTTAAAAATGTTATTATTTAATTAATATATATGTAATGTTTATCTTGTTAAATGTTCTTGATATGAATCATCCATGATCAAAGTAAATGGAATAAACCTAAAAAACTGAATCCTAGATGTAAAAAAGAAGTAGTTATTACCCGAAATAGTGATTTGAACAAAGAATTGTTTTTTAACATGTGATAAAAGGATATAAGTAAATCATATATTGTATAATTTAAATTATTAGGTTTCTTTAATACATTTATAATAAGTATATAATTATTATCTATGGGGTTAAAATGTGTAAGAATAAATTTGATACTTAAGTTCGGGGATTTCCATCTAAAATTTTCTTCTATTTTATATAAGTTATTTCATGAAACTATATTATTTTATGAGTTTTATATACACCCATTGACATTTTGTGTCTAGATTTTATTTCTTTTAATGGAAATTGACGTTTCATTTTAATTTATTCATTTAGGTCAATTATGATTCAATGGTTACTAAAGAGGTAATGTATTTTCTTCTCATTTTTATTTCTATGGGACTCACACAACACTTATTTATTTTTTTGAGGTGTATATAGTAACCATGAATGTATTTTATTAATTTCTCACGATAAATATGGGATAAAAATATACACATAAGGTTATATATTTCATTTTTCTTGTTATTCAAAAGTACCAAAGTGGTAAAGGTTTTATTTTACAATCTTAATATTTATCGGGATTGTATACGATCAAATTTACAAGGATTAAATTTTATTTACTAGCTCCCAAGAATATTATAAATATTATTATCAAAAATAATTTGGGAGAACAATTTTTTTCATTTAATTTTCATCACATTATTTAATAAATTAAATGAAAGGAGGTTTTTTATTTAAAAGTAACCTTATTTCCCCCACCGGTCAAAAAAATAATTTTTCTTCTAGGATATCATTTTCTAAAAATAATCAATAGACTTATTATTATTCACCAAAAAAATATTTAAATCCATTATTTACTCATGTCTAAATATTTAGAATAAAATTCAAAATGAATCCCCTTTTTCACAACAATTTAATTTGTTCTTTTCACAAAAAATGTATAAGGAAGAAATGTTTTGACATATATGATATAAAAGTAATTTTCTACTATCATAATAGCTCAACGATTGAGGAATTCCTAAATAATTTTACATTATTATTTTGGTAAATAATATTTTATATATTTTTATGATATTTAAAGATTTTTATTCTGTTATTTTATATAGGAAAAAATATTTTCTTAATGAAATGTTCCACGTAATATTTCAAAAATATTTTTCATCCAAGAAGATGTATTTTGTTGTTATTTATTATTTATAGGGGATATTATAGAATGATACAATCCTTATTTTTTCTCTAGATGGTTTATATTTATGATTTGATGACTTTTATAGTACTCGTTAAATTTTTTTGTGTTCCGTTATAATGTAATGATGAAGTGTTTATGTAATCAGTTTATTTTCCATGAGTTATAATTTGATGAAAATATGAAATGTTTATAAAAAATATTTATTTTACACTGGTTATTTCATGTTGAAATGTTTATGAAACCCATTTTTTCCATGGTTAGTGATATGATGAATGTTTTACGGTCTTTTGGAATACATATGTATGGTTTTCATTTTTTGATGGGAGGGAACTATACCAACCTAAAATGAATTGGATAAATATTAATATATCATGATATGAAGAGGAATGGAAAGGGGTGAACCCAAGTCAATAAAAGATTTTGTCTACTCTGAAAGTCTACTAAGTGAACCTTGACTACTATTTTTGGTTTTCTTAGTGAAAAAATATACTATGATATCATTTTAAATGATACTTTAATACTAAAGAAATCATTTTCTAAGATGATAGGTGTGCCAAAAATCCATATATTATTAATATGGTATGCTCTATTGGATTATATCCACTGAAACCTTAATTAATCATGTCTAATGAACATCCACGACTTATAAAATTACTAAACATTTTTTTAATTAATATTTAGGGTATTGTTTTCAAATGTTATACCCATATTCCCATATCATTATTTTCATATTATCATTATGTGATCATTTATATCTCCCATGTTTACCCAAATTAAGACTAAAATATCATTGCTTATTATGTTTCCTTTCCCTAGGGTTTGGGGAAATATTATACATATTATATGTAAATTAATGGTACTAGTTATGGATATCTTTTTGGGAGATGATGTATAACTCGTATAGATGTGTTGTTTATATTTACATGTTTCAAAAATAAACTAGACTAATATGATTTAGGCATGGATAGTTTTTTTATAAAATTAATATTCATATGTTATTATTTAATATAATTTTATGAAAATCATGTGTCTCAATAGTTGGTATCAATGAATATTTGGGTTAACCATTGGAAACTATGAAAAGAGAATGTTATTTACAGCGATATTGAAATTTCTAAGTATAGAAATGCATCGTAGGATTTTTTTTATGGATAGATAATGTGGTTCCCATTTATTTATAGCCCTTTATGGATATGAAAACATAAATTTTGATCTGGAATAGTTGAATGTTAGGTTAATAACTCTAAAAATGGTCCATTGGGCTTTGACATGATCATCATAAATTTTAGAAAAATAGGTCTTACTAAAACCATGTTTGGAAATATCAGCATTTTTTTGGAAATTGTCAAATATGTTATGAACCATCAATAATAATTTGAATATATAATGATAATTAATTTCATAAGACATGCATAAGGTTTCATAGATTTAAAATAAGGTATCCTGATTTAAACATCATAAGAATTATTTTTCATTATTAGTCACTCTGATTAATGATGGATGATGGAAATACTAAATATCATGATTTTAGAAAATGATTTATGATAGAATAATGACATTGGGGTTGTTAATGTTATTATCCAATGTTGAAATATATTACATGATCATAGATATATAATTTTCATTAAATCATGAAAAGTGGACAGAAATGTTACTTCCTATCACCATTGATTAGATTGAATTAGTATATAAAACACCTTATCGAATGATGATTACATTTAAATTCAATATTTCTTCCTCCATTAAAGAATAATGGAATATGCTTCCTAATGATATTATTAATCTCCATCTGGTTGAATTTGATGTTATATTTTTCCTAGATTATGATTCTCTAAATAAATAACTCCTCAATTTATAGGGAATAGAAGTAATATTTGATGTACCCAACAAAATAATGATTATATATATATGTGCAATGATAAATATGAATAGCCATTGAAGATCAAATTCATTTTATATATCATGATTCCTTTTTAAAATCATTGTGTATCTTATATTATTGCTGAGAAATTAAACATTTATAACATACCTATTATGTTGGAGTTTGTTTTTTTATTTCTAGTAGAGTTACAATGAATTTCACTGAATCATGAAGTTGTGTTATCTATAAAAATCATACCTAATACTACTCCAATTACTATAAATCCATATATAGTGTACCCAATTTCATTTCAAGAACTAAATAAGTAAATAAAAAAATATTGATGAAGGATTCATTCATCTAGGTGTATAGATTGTGGGTACGCCTATATTTTTTATGTGTAATGATGTATCATATAAAATATGTATTCATTATTAGGAACTGAACAAAATCACAGTAAAAAAAGTATCATCTTCACTTTATTGATGATTTATTCACCTACTGAGTAAATCTTAATATGGTTCGTTGATTACCCTTATTTATGGATATAATTAAATGATGGTTATGATTGAGGATATACCCATAACAACATTTCAGAAAATGTATGAAAACTATGAATATATAATGATTCTATTTGGACATTCTAATTCCCCAACTATTTTAGGGAGTTAATAAATAATGTCTTTTAATATTACATTGGTCATTTTTTGTTAGTCATTATTGATGATATTTTTATATGATCAATTTTCATGTAAGAAAATAATAACGACTCCAAATTTTGAAGATTACCCTATGGGAGGAGAAAGTGTATTATAATTTTACAATGTTTGATTTTTTACAAAAGGAGATTAAATTTGGTTTATATAATCTCAAGTGATGGTATATTAGTGGTTCCATCAAAGAAACAGGCTATTAAACATTTGTCAAGACAATCCATGGTGACTGACATCCATGGATTTCCTCCTTTTCCATATATTATTGATGATTTGTAGAAAAATTTCCATGTCTTTCCAATCAACATACCAAACTAAATCATATGGGAGAAATTTTCTATTGGGATGATAAATGTGAGAAAAGTTTCTATGAACTCTTGAGAAGGTTAGTCATTGTAACTATTCTCACATTAACCTATTTTGGAGAAGGATGTTAATTTTTAGTTATTAATCAAACAAAGTATTTCTGTTATTTATCATATAGAATGACATGGTTATAGTTGACGATTTAGGAAAAATGATGGTTCATGAGAAACATTTTCTGAAAACAATATTTGAGTATAGTTGTATAATTTTCATTAATTACTGATATGAAAAAAAAAATTATAGGAAATTTTGTTATATATATAATGATAATTATTTTTACATTATATTTTCACATAGAAATATGTGAATATATACCAACGAAAAAGGTTATAAATGATTTAATATTAATAACGGTATATAAATTTTCACAAATGGAATGAAATCGTGTTTCTCTATCCTATGTGTTCAAAGGATCATGCAACCTTATCTATAATGAAGATAAACAAAAGATCCCATATTTTTGGATTTTTGAAGGATTTGCCATAAAATTTTTATGAAAGAGTAGAATTCTTATCTTTCTTAAATAAGTATTAAAAACTATATAAATTTTAATATTTAAGTGGTTTTGAGGAAGATGTAAAAATTTAGAAAAATATTAGAAATGTTCTTTAGTTTAACTATGATTATGATGGAAAAATAAAACACATAAACCATGTATTAATTCTATACAAACAAAATTTTAAAAATGAATATTTATAGGAACCTCATAGATATTGATTACCTATTCATCATGGAAATAAAATGACATATATATAATTTAAGGTGTATTTCTGGTGGGAATGTGTGAAGAGAGATATTACAAAGTGTGTATTTTGGATCACGGATTATCATCAATTTATGTCCATGAGTAAAAATTATAAGGGATGTTTATAACAACTACCCATACTTGAATGGAAATGGGAAAACTTCATCATGAATATTGTTATCTCACACCCCAAAACATCTATTATTGGTAATGTAATTTGGGTTTCAGAAGATATCCATAAAAAAAGGGACACTTCATTACTACTAAATAAAAATTTCTTTTTGTATCATATTTCATAGATATCAATAATAATGTGGTAAGTTTTCCCAGTTCTCCACATTATATTATATATGGTCTTGATTTGAATGATACGTATATGTTCAAGTGATATATACAATAGGATCATGAAATGAAGTTAATTTTAAGCATGTTTTATTATTCTCAGATAAATGGTCAGTATAAGAGAATGATATAAACCCCGGGGTATAAACTGAGATCATGTTCTATGTATTATAGTGGTTAGTGGGATCACTATTTGAGTTCTCATAAATTGATATATTTCACTCGATTTTTCATATAGATCTTTATAAATACCAAAATTTAATGAATTGAATAAATCCATCATGTTTGTTTGATTTTTGAGAAAGAATGTTATTAGGATGTGATCTCATAGAGGAAATAACAGAGAAGGTTGAAGTCATTTAACACCACATAATGGCGGTATATAGTAAACAAATAATTTATTTAGATAGGGATCAATGTTATCTAGAATTTAATGATGGTGAAAGGGTTTTTCTGTGAGTTTTTCAATGGAACAAAACATGATACATTGGGAAAATAGAATGTAAGTCCCTAGGAATATTTTCCATTTCTATATTCTTGATTGAGTATGTACAGTTTCTTATCATCTAGAGATTCAATCAAACCTTAATCTATTCTATTATGGGATTCATGTATTTATAGTGAGGAAGTTGATATGTAATCCTTCACATGATGTAAACTCATATTCTGTACCACTAGATCACGATAGTTTCTATGATGAACAACCATTTGAGATTATATATAACAAATGAAAAGTTATATAAAACATTACCACTCACCCAGTTAAGGTTTTATAGTAAATCCACTCATACTAGGAAGCCAAATTGGAACCTGATTATATGAAAATGTATAAGTATCTTATGTTTTTATAAAAGTGAGGAATTTCATGGAATAATTCCATTTTAATGGTGGAATAATGTAACCACATAATATTTTTTGAAATAAATTTCTTCAAGTAAATTTAATTTCTTTTGATAGCTTATGTTACTTGCAAAAATGATTTTTAACAAAACACAATATGTTAATAATATTATTATTTAAAAATGACCATTACAACATAGCCATTCAACATGGAGGTATGAATATGAATAAATGTTTTTAAAATTAAATATAATAGTTTTGATAAATTAATATAATGGAAAAATTAGTACATTATTTTTTTTAATGTCCTTATATACATCGAAAATTTATTTTTTATCAAAAATATTTTTAACTTCATTTTTATAATAAAATAATAAAAATAATAATTTTTAACTTTTATATGATTTATTTCACAAAATAACTATCATTTATTTAATCAAAATGTCAAAATTATCTTAGGATTTATTTTTTAAATTTATCTAAAAGTATTATTTTTTTAATCAATACTAAAAAAATTTATTTTTATTGAAAACTTACATTCCATTTAAATATTTTAAGAAGATCCATTTAAAAAAACAAACATTTAATTTAAATTATAATAATTTCCAATATAGGCCCTTTTCATGAATTAAATATATATTTAGATTACTAATACATTTTTACTTCTGAAAAATTTCTATTTTGAAAACCATTTTTTATCACGTATATAGGTGAAACATAATATTAAACTCATCCACTCACATGAGATTAATTTTGAAAAATGGATTCCCTATTTTTAGTAACTATACTTATTTTACATAATAATTTTAATTTAAATTTTTTTTAATAATTTATAGTAAATATACTAAAAAATTATTTCTATAGTAATGGTTAAAACATGCTTAATAAAGAGTTATACTAAAATGATAAGGGTTACAATTAATGTAAATTTTGTTTAATTCCTATCAGATTTTTATATTTAGACCATCAATAATCTATGTTTTTATATTTATCCATATTAGGATTTTTTTCATGCGTAGCATGTCGGTATACATATTTATTTTCAAAACAATTCCAAGTTTGTCCTCTCACCTAGTTAAAAAAGGGAACCCCCTCCCCTATCCAATTTACATATCCAAATAAATTTCTTATATGATACATAACAAAAATATATTACTTAATACAAATTGAATTTTCTAGAGGAATTTTTTCAAATTAGGAAACTCTTATATGAAGGATTTTGGTGCTAATCAGAGGATGTTGTCTAAAGAGGAGGCATCATTCGTAACCGAGAATTTTAATTTAATTCCTTCTTCTAGTTAATTGAAATAATTTTGAAATATGATGATATAAAAACATAATTATATCCCATAAAAATATATTTTCTATGTTATTTTAATAACATACATTCACCACTTCTGACAAAAAATGGGAAATAAAACTATTGACTCTGTGTGATGAACTACGACCTTGAGAACATATGTAATTCGTTTTTTATAACCACGTCTCACTGATTAATGAAATGATCAATTTAAAAAACAAATATGATATTATTGACATAATTATAAATTTTTAATTTTAATATCATATCTACCTTCTTATATTTCAATCTTCTGAAAAAAGGTAATATCCTAAGTTCGTATGTAGTGAATACCACCCCACAAAGGGATGCAATACGTTATTAATTTTACATAGACATAGATGGTAAAAAAGAAAAATTTGATAAATATATGTAATATTAGTTATGTTAAAAAAATCTATAATTGTTAATTATTATTTACTCTACCATGATTATATCCTTCATGTATATGTAAACAACGTTCATGTATATGTGTGACATACGGGAACCATGAATGGTATAATTAATTTTACATATCAAAATTCAATTAATTATTATAAAAATATTTATAATAATTTAATATTGTATTTATATAATGTTTAATAATTTTAATAATGTTATAACATGATAAATGTAAAAAAAATTAAACTACTATAGCAAAACATGCATAAAATATTATGTAGCCACTACCTGAAATATTGATTTTAATGAAGAATTTTTAATGTATGGGTGATATGATAAAATATTTAAATCATATATGATAATAAATTTGTGACGGTAGTTCTATAAAACATTTATAATAAATCTATATTTATTATAAATTTCATCAGAATGTGTACAGAGAAATTTGGAACATGAGGTACGGTATTTAAGTCTCAAATTGTCTCTTTTTGTATATAGGTTACGTTATACACCTGTATTAATTTGTTAGATTTATATATAGCCCCATTGAAATTTCATATAATTATTTTCAATATATTAATGATATTTAATGTTTCATTTAATTTTATTTTTTCATTTTTTTTTATGATTCAAAATTTACCAAAGTGGAAAGGGATTTTCTTCTTAGTTATATTGCCATGGGACAGATTCCATATTCACCACTTGTTAATTTTCTGTAATGTATATTCTAACCTAAAATTTATTTAATGATTATTATCATGAAAAATCATTGGATATATATATATATATATGGTTCCCTATTTATTAGGTTTTTTAATAAATCATTACCAATGTGGAAATGATTTTATTTTATAATCCAATTGATTATCGAGTTTTTTTTATTAAGATTATGGTAATGATTTATTATGATATAAATATCTAGAAAATTATGAATTTTATTATATAATGGTTAATTATTTTGAATATTTGTTTTCATTTCCCATTCATCTCTTTGGAAACCCAATATACAAAATGTGTTTCATTATTAAAAGTTATCACATTGTTTACTTTCACTAGATAATTCACTATATTTCTTATCAATTTTTCATAAAACAATTTTTACGAAATTATATATTATTTGAAAATAAATTTAAAAGTAATTTATACCATTTTTTGAAATTTTAATTAAAGTTATAAAAGGAAAATTATTTCCTTTTTCATAATGTGGTACTTTAATATTTTTATCTATCATGTGTTAGATAAATTTTTTCAATGTATATATCAAGAACATAATGTCCCACTATCATGACGAGTTAGTGAATTAACTATTCTGATAAATTATTAATAGTTAATTTTGAAAAAAAAATATTCTATTAGTTGTGGAATTATTATGCTTTATGTATGTGTCTTTATCATCGAAAAAGATATTTTTCTCATGAAATATTCACTTTTATCCTTCAAAATAATTTTCATTCAAAGATGATATCCTTTAATGTCACATAAGAATTATTTGATATATGATACAATGATACCGTCATTAATAATTCTCTATATGTTTTATATTAATGATGATAAGAAGCTTATGAAACATACTCCATTTCCATGGGTTATTTGATAATGGAAAGATGAATGTCTATGAAAAAAAATATTCTTTTCCACATGTTATACTATAATGAAAAGATGAAATATTTGTAAAACCTATTTCTTTTCCCTGGTTTATTTCATGATTAAATTTTTATGAAACCCATTTCTTTTAAAAGTTTCTAAGATAATGAATTTTCTATTATATCATGGTACACGTATATATGATTTATATTATTTCATGGGTGGGACTAGTGAATCCCTATATTTAACTTGTTAAATATTGATATTTCATGTGATAAATAGTGAAATAATATGTACTGAATAGAGTTTTGAAAGGGAATTTTTTCACTATGATAGTATTTGGAGGGAAACCAAATACACTATGATATCATTGTAAATTATCTCTGAATACTATATAAATGATGTTCTATTCTTATTTTTATTAAAAACTATATGTATTAAATATTTTTAATTTTCTCATGAACCATTCCCTTGGATTCCTTTATGATTCCTTTCTTATGAACTATAATGCTTTAAGCTATGACTCAAGGTTAAGATTATTGATATGAAGGGTATGTTATTAAACTTTTATCCTCATGTTCCCACATCATTATTCACATTTTAGGCATATGTGATCATTGATATAACCCCTTTTTACACTTAATGAGTTTTAAAGATTATCCATTCCTTTATTTCCATTCCTTTATTTCCATTCCAGGGGTCATGTAGAATGGTTTTTTGTAAGATATTTTGGATGTTAATATGATCTTTGTGGGAGATGATATGGAACCATCAAGATGTAGTTATTCATTCTTTCATGTTAACAATGTCACTATAAATAAAATATTATGGTGTGTATAATAATTTTTTCTGATTAATCATAATATATTTAGATGTTATATCTATATTTGAGAGGCTTTGGTTTCTCTAATTCTTCTTTGAAACATTTGGTTTTCATTTCTCTTTGGACTTCATTTAATCATTAAGCAAGGAAATATTTTCATTCTTATTACTTTTACTTTTATTTTTCACCTATTTTATTCTTTTTCTAATAAATTTTGACAATTTCTAAGTGGATTTGTACCATGTTATTCTTCATTGTTACCACATAAATTAAAATTTTCACACATATATTCACATCATTAAAATATGTTTCAGGTAGATAAATTCATACATATTTTGGGGGGTATTTTATCCGTTAAAATTCTATCCAACATAATATAGGATTTCATTATACAAGAAAAATTTATAAATTGTTCCAAAAATATATTTCCTTTTGCTGAATCTACAACATCACCGATAGGAGACAACCAAATTTGATTTTCTTTACTGAATAATAGTTTATCTTGAATTCAATTATTGGTGTTATTATGATTTTTTTTCTATACATAATATTTAATTGTGGAAATATATCTTCCAAACATTCTCACATATATGAAATATGTTTCAGCGAGTTTTTCATCAATTTTAAACATTTATTTGTGTGTATATTTTATTTTTAATCATTCTTTTTCATTAAACTAGTATGAGAAAAAACATTTTGGTTGTTGTGGATAGTACGTTTTGTTTATATTTTTTGAAATATAACATTATATTATAACTAACTATTCTTTTATAAGAAATATGTTCCATATCATGTATATCCTCCATCAATTTTTCCATTTAAATAATCATTTTTCAACTTATTTGGAAGACTTACCTTGAAAAATTTCCAAATTTTCTTATTATAATGTTTTCTCAATAAATTTATAGTAATGATTTTTTTTATCATTTCACACTAACTTTTTTGATCATAACATTAATTATTAATATTCTAATCATCTTTATAAATTTGTATCATTTTTGCATCAAAATAATATTCTCTTGATTTTTTTGTCGCAATATCCATTTGATAATTATTAACAACAACAAATTAAATATAAAAATATAGAAACCAAATCCTCTCAAATATATTATTACACAAGTTGGGTGATATTTTCCAAATTTAATTTAAATATATATATATAAGTGAAAATATGATTAGGAAAAAAATTTAAGGGAATATTAAGAAAAAAATATACATTATCATTTCTTTATGTTAAATTATAATTTTCCCCTATTTACCATTGTTCTTACTTTGGTAAGAAATATGAGATACCTAATATTTATTACAATAATGGTTTTAGCATTCTGAGGAAGAATGATTTCCTTTCTCTGTAGTTGTCGATTTAATAAACATATATTTTTCGACATTATCAAATATGTCTTCATTAAAACTATATCATCAGGAAAGTTATTATTATTCCACTATCAAAATAATGACTCATTATTTTAATTCATTTTCATAATTTATTCTTCATATTCATTAATATAATTGATTAGATTGGTTCATAAATTGAAATTAATAAATCGCTTCCATGTTATTAGTCCATTAAAATTTTATAATGATAATCTCCAAAACATAGAATCTCAATATTATTGAGAATATTATTAGAGGTGTGACCCATTGCATTGATTATAATTTTTAGAAACACCTATTATATAGAAAACAATATAATTTGGGTGATTCAATGTTGTATGATTCACTACTAATTTTAAATTTATCCATTTTTTACTCAATTTTAATTTTTTTTAATGGCTCTATCACTCTTTGTTTTTATTTTATCCCCATTCATGTATTGATTGTTAGTTATGTGATCAAAGATTGAGGCCATGGTTTTCAAATTAGGTTTTCTAAGAAAAAGAGATAAATACATCCATGGTGTACATTACGTTTTGTCCAAAAAAACCAAGTGCTTCTTTTATTAACATAAAATCTTATCATTGGGGTATATTCATGGTATTGTAATCCTTAAACATTACAGATACTACCAAATCACCAATTTTTATTTATTTGGATAAAACAAATACTAGAACCACAATATAGAAATATCCATAGTACTATATTTTGTCCCTCTAGAAAAATGAGGATTTTTTCAACTTCCTCAAATATTATTTACCACCAAGAGTACATACAACTTATTATATTAATATTATGAGTGTAACATAGGATGGTAACCCCAATATTCAACTTCCTCATCCTAAATTATAACAGAAACCAACTAGTTTCTCATGCTTCTTATTGTCCTTATTAGATTCTTAGGATCAATAATTCATAACAATATTGTATCTGTAGATTTCATCTACTAACAACATATGAAACGTGGTCTTTTGGTCGACTCTATATATCTTTGACAAAACCGTTGTATAATAGAATCAATATTAACATCCTATTATCTTATATTCCTCTATAAACTAGTTTTCTCTATTGATATTTTGGTTTAACCAATATTTTTCTTTTTATTCTTCTTCTTCAATTTTATATTATTATTTAAAATATGATTTTTTGTTGTACATGATCCTAAAATTATTAAATGATTTTTCTTGGGGTTTCTCATTTATAATTTTCAACATTCTCAAAATAAAATATTACATTTAAAATTACATGATACTCAAAAATATCTTCTATGAAATCATACTAAAATGTCACATTTCAATTACTTTATTATTAATTATCCAAAATATCTTCTTTTTATTAATCCATGTCTCCATGGGATCTCATACATTGTCAATTTTGACAGTCACATTATCTTGTATTGAAGATCAAATAAAATATTCTATAATCTTGTCATCATTCACAATGGTGTGGTTCTCCCATTATCTAAAAAAATTCCTTCTCATACAATTTCTCTATACATAGTTCAATATATATTCAATCATCCATTGTAATTATGATACAATTTTAGTGTCAATATTTTTTAGTTGTTATATTAATAAAAAAACATCAACATATTTATTAGGAGTATCCTATATTATAACATGGTAATATTATATGATTGAAATTTTCCTCAATACAATTTGGTTTTAATTTTTATGTAGTGACACATTTACATAAGATTAAATAACTATTATGTTTTAACAACTAACCATTATATGATACATTATGAGTCTGTTCCCATTCAAATTACCAGTTCACTTATGAATCATAAGGGATAACGAAATTACCCTTATATATTTCCAAAAGGAATATAAAATTTTTTCATTAATTAGTTCACTATCCACTAAAAATCTAAAATATCTAATATAAAAACACCAAAGACTCAAAAATAGAGTCTTACTGACTCATATTATCCCACCCCTAGACCAAAGTACAAAAATACAATTACTCTTATGGAATGTAACTACATTTCATACATATGAACCAAAAAACTCTTACATATATCTTACCTTTACCATTTTTATTAATATCTGGATAGTTACATTTTATGTATCATCTCACATTTACAGCAAATAAATGACCTAACATTGACATTTTTTTACCCAAAATAAATATAAAATATTATGTATCAACTTCATTTATTATATTTTCACTCTTATCAAAAGAATCACTTTTTTAATCTCTAGTTTCATCACATTCATATCTTATTCCATTGTAAAATTAATTGATATAACATAATGAAACTATTTTTTATTATTCACTCCCAATTTTATAAAAATAATAAAGAGTTCATTTGAAATATAAAATGACATCAAATCACATCTATTACACTCAAGCATCATTCATTTATATCATTACACATTAAACTATTATCATATCTTGTATGTTTAACAACATAGGGAAGTAAATTACAAAAACATTTATTTAAATATTCTTAAACATAATATATATATGAAATATAGTGAAATATTCTCATAATAAAAAAATGATCATTATATGCCTTGGAAAAAACTCTTAATGAAATATTGGTAGTAGTTTAATATATGTTCCATTTAAATAATAGTAGTAAACTCTTAATCTAATTCATATATTTAATAAACATATTCTACATATATAGTATAGAAAAATTAACCTCAAATATTACTTTACATTTAAATAGAACATTCATATATTCCAATATCATTATCCTTTATATTTATAAAACTCTAGCAATCTGTCAGATCTCCACGCTGTCTCTTATATTCTATTTATTGAACCCAAATCATCATATAATGTAACCATCTATGGGAACCTTCATTACATATAAAATCATTCATGAATAAAACAATGTGTTTATAAAACATAATACACATTAATATCATGCACCCCTCATCATCAATGACAATAAAAAATACCTATGAAAAATATGGATAAGTAACATTTTTAAGGCCTACATTGAGTTAGAGGAATGTGGTATTCATGGTTCATTGACTGCACCAATGTGGTTAATTAGATTCTAGATGGATAATAAGTTATTTGATATGGAAAATCTTGGATTCTTTTATAGATTTAGGGTATGTTTCATCCATATCCTAATGATAATGGCTCCTATTTTAGGGGTATTATTGATCATTTCTACCCCTAGTATCATATAGGACAGGTAGAAAACTCTTGGATACATTCTAATGGATTTCCCCATTCCCATTATGAATTTAATACATGATAATAAAAGATAAATCTTATTTACATAACACATTCATATATTTTACAAGGCCTCATGGGAGGTGGAATTGGATATAACACAATAGTGTTCTTATCCGTGTAAGGTAATGTTGGAAATTACCTTTTGTGAAATAAATATATCATAATTTGAGGGATTAGGCAGATGGGGTGCATAATTTGGATTTATTACGGTTAGGTATGGGATTAGGGTTAATATTTCTCTATATCATCGGTATCCTAGGCGAGTTTCCTTACATATAGCCTATATTTTCTTATAAGACTATTACACCATTTTAAAGATAAACAACATATTGGTGTTTCAAATCTAGTATCTATCAGTTTAGCATCTTGGTAAAATTTGGTTTATAGATAACTTTTTAAAAATTAAAACATAAACACTATTTAATTCCTTCTTTAATATCTTCTTAGTCTACTTCTCATTCTCCTTGGTACTAGTAATCACCTGATGATATAAATCAACTAAAGGGGTGAGCTAAAATTGTATTTAGAGGATTTATAAAGGAAAGAAACAGTATGACATGTGTGAGAATAATAATCATCATAAAATTATAATCATGATAGGAAACATTGTATGAAGGCAAGGAATGTGTAAATGAAAAAAAATGAAACATTGTGTTTCATTAGTCAACTTCCACACATTGTTGTGAACAAAGATATCATCTTGTTTATGCATAATATATGTACATCTTCATAACATCATCATTGTGAAAAAAATATAGAATCATGTTCTTGTATATTGCACTTTATCTCATGAGGTATATCAAATTACACAATGTAGTAATTGGGCATGAGGAGGTACCTCAAATAGGTGGGTTTTTTTAAATTTTTCTTCCAACATTCGATGAAAACTTGTCGACATCGTTAAAGTGGATCCTGGACAAAGCCGAGGACCACACATGAAGGCTTTTAAGCACAAAAAGTAAACCGTAAAATACCTGGTTTAAAATTGATGTTATGCATGATTTCTAATCATCGTTGGTGATCGCTGCTTGATGAATCCACTTTCAAATTAATCTAGATCATCCACACACACTTCAAGAAATCCATATGAGTGTTGTTCGTCGTAATTTAGGTGCTAGAATGGAATTGTGACGATACCTTCGACGTTACAATGATCACTGCATCGCTTCGCTAGTGATGCTAGAGAGAGTGCTCGATCTGAAGTCCTTATATAGAGAGCCTATCTCTCTAGAACATGAGGGAGGTAGAAGAGAGAGATGATCCATGAATATTACCTATCAAAAGAACATCCTCTTCTATTTATAATGGTTAATTAAAATACTCGGTATCGCCTTGCCAACCCCAAATACTAAACACACTATCAACGACATTTTATGACTACTAAACTATATCATAAATATTATTATCATTTAATTGTAATATATTAAAATATATTACGTGATAATAACTGAGTCATTAACTCGACTAGTCACTCCATTAATTATCAACTAAACCATGAATAATCTATAATTCATCAATTAATATTTTTCAAGTATTTATTTAAAACTCCAAAATAAATTTAATAAAAAAAATCAATATTCATTATTCTAAACATGAATAATATGAATTTATTTATTTTATTGGTGATTATTTAACTTTGGACAAATCCCAAACCCCTGTGGCAGGGCCCACTATGTCCAAAACTCATATTCAATTAAATATGGCAGGTTCTTGAATACGCTATTGTGTGTTACCCTCTAGGCCCTTATTTTGACAGTAGTGAATAGTATTCACAGACAAAGAGTGGGATCTAAAAACCCATCATGGCCCCCTGAAAAAAATACGTATTTTGAAAGTAGTGAAAACCAACCTACAAAGATGTACTATGTAATATAATCTCTTTGTATGTAATATCTCATAAAGCAGGACGCACTCACGTGCCACCACCCTTTTCTTTCTTTATAGTTTACGGATTTAAATGGATGGATTTACCTGTGACTTCCATGGACATGGTCTTATAAAGGTACCACCATCCATATCAACATCTCCTGAGATATATTACATCTAGGACCGAGAAGCGAGAAATCCATTCTTGACCATTCAACCAATGCCATGCCATGAATGACGCACCCACCACAAGTTACCTCCCCATGGCTTCATTTCCATGGTTTTCATCTTTCATTGAAGTACACAATCAAATGATATACATTGGTAATGATCTCAAGTTAGGAGACTATAACACATGAATGTAGATAGGAACAACTAATGAAACCTTAAACATGTGGTGTTCCTATTGGCAGGTCTGTCCTCGTGATCTCACTACCTGAGATCACAAAATACGAACTTCATGAGAAGAAGTCTCAAAGCTTATGAGCCCCCAGCACCTGATAGTCAAACATCAACTGTGTCTAGTAAGTATAATGAATCTAGAACTTAGAAAATATATTTAAGATTAATGTCATAATATCTACAGGTTCTCATTATATCTTGGGAACTGTTATAACCTTTCAAAATGAAAATTAATCTTTGTACATTACCATTTCAATAGTGGATGTTGAAATGTCTACACTATAATAATAATATAACATCATGTATAACTAACTATATACATGATATGATAATCAAAAGCACTAAATAGTTGGATCTAAGGAACCCATTATTTCAACACACAATGCATTAGAGTTCTATATATTTCTAGACATACCTGTCACATCCAAACATTGAGTTAATTATGCATGCCACAGAGATGTATAACAATATTTTTTCTAAACAATAACCATGTAAAAAAATATGGGTTTCATGAGAATTTAATAAATCATACATTAATAGAAATATATAGGATTTTCCAATATAAATAGTTAATTTCATAGATGGTATCAAAATCGTCAATCTTTAGTGATGAAGAAACAATCTCAAGAGAAGGAAAACATGTGTTTTTATAAGGGAGTGTTCTTTTGAAAAAATCATTTCATTTGTTATAAAACAAGTTGGGGAACTTGAATATCCCAAAATATAAAAATAGAGGAAAATAAATAATATTAATCGAATATTAATGATACCTCCATATAGAATATGTCATGAGATAAGGAAACCCCAAAGGAAGAGATTTGGGTTTGAGAATTCCCATTACCAAAAGTCTCAATGATTCCATCATTTTAATATCATTGATAATAAAATAAAATTACTAAATTATTAAATCAATAACCTATCCTGTTTTTTTATTTTTTATAGCTTTATTAATCTCATTATAGACTTTTTTATGAGTTATTGAGTTCAATTTCATCATTTGGAGGAAATGTTTTATTGTGTTTTTATGATCAGTTAACTTTTTTATTAGTATAGAAGTTCATGTATAATGAGAATGATTCTCCAAGATTTAAATAATATGTTAATAGTGATCATAAAGAAGTTTAATTGGTATAATATTACATTTTTATATGTTATATGGATGATTTATTTGATATAATGTTAATGAATATGATTTAATTTATATGAGTGGTTTTTATGAACATTAGGAACATATATAATTTTATTTAGCATCGTGTTTAAATATTAGTTCCAGGATAGTATATAAATTATAACATGTATAACAATATTTTATTTATCAATAATAATTCATTTATTTAAATCAATTAAGGCTTTATTGAAAAATAAAAATGCATCATCCGTGGTGTAGGTAAATCAACACACCATGGATGATATATTCATTAACAGGATAAAAGGAAAAGGGAAGAGATATGATGTTGAATTAAGACATTGAGATAATAAAATTATAGTGTATAAAAGACACCAGAGTTATCATATTGCTTGGATAAGTGGAGGTGTAAAGAGGACAAGAAAAAGAATGAAATTAAAAGAAAAAGAGAGATGATTTTATGTCTAGAATTATTCTCCATCAGAAAATCCTTTGGGAAATTTGTTTATTTATTTTGATGATACAAAAAGATAATGGATGTGGGAGAGTGGCTTGGGAATTGGATTGGTCATAATTGGGGCATGGATTGAATCTTCTATGGTGTAAGGTGAATATGTGGTGAGGGTGGCATTTAAAGGTGGGAGGGGTGTATTGTTATTATTTTATTCATTAAATTATTATTTTTGTTCCATACTATGACTAGATTGATCCTTATCCATAAATATATTGAATTAATGATGTCAATTTTGAGATAATGGTTCTTACATTAATGAATAATCAAGTAATATGTTAAATCAAAAATGATGTATATATACTGTAAATTATTATATTTCTCTATTCATAGAAAAAAATAGGTTTTTTAAAAAATCACTAAGATTACCCCTAAACATTCTTAGATTATATAATTAAAATATTAAATCCATTTTATGAAAATAATTTTATAAATATGAAAATTTTAATTTTAAATTAAAATCATCATTTACCCATAAAATACTAATTTTAAAATTATAAATGATTTTATAACACTTTTGGAAATTTTTTATAGGCTAATACAATTATATTATAGTCATAATAAAAAATGTTATGAATATATATAATTTAAATAAATTATATTTTAAATAATTATATTAATTATAAAAATAAACATCTTTGTTCTATAAAAATACCAACACCGAATTAATAATTTTTAAAATATTTATTTACTTATAGTATAACATAATTATATCATATTATCATTTATAATATGCATAAATTATATTTTAAAATTTCATTGATTTGGTTACTTTTTTATTGTCCAATTAACTATTCCTATAGGCTATGTTTCTATCCCAAGGGTCAGGTTACTATTCAATCAGGATAGATTTCTTAATTTATTGAAATACTACTTATTTAATTCATAAATTTTTTATCCTATTCCAAATGTGATTTTATGTAGATTATATTATTTTACATAATTATAAGAGGGGGATTCCCATTAAAAAAAAGTAGGTTGTTACATAATTCACCCCCTTTCAAAATTTAACCCTTAAATTTTTGTTTTACAAACTATGGAGAAAACACGTTAGGTAACTTCTCCTTCATCGCTTCCACTAGTTACCATGTTCACTCTTCATACATATGGTTTTACCATAGTACATTGATTAGGTGAGTAATTTTATTTTGTATAACATTATCCCTACAGTCCATGATCTTCACTGGTTTCTACTTGTAAGAGATATCATTTTTCAATACTACCGCCTCCAGATACAGTACATGTGAGGGATATGGTAACTCATTTTTCAATATGGATACATGGAATATATTGTGTACTTGAGACATGTTATGAGAGATTTTTGGTCGATAGGCCACCATTCTGACATAATCAATAATGTTGAAGTGGTTGATGTATATGGGACTTAGGTTTCCTTCATTCTTAAATCTCATGATCCACTTCCATAGAGATATACAGAGGAATTAAATATATCCAGACCTAAAATCTATGTCTCTATGATGATTTTTGAGATAACACTATTATCTACATTTTGGATCACTTTAGTCACTGTTTACTGTTTTTCACCTTCTCCAACATTTCAATAACTATTTCAGGTCCTAAAAGCATACATTCCCCAACTTGATCCCATAATGTCAGTGTTTTTCATCTTTTCCCATAATGGGATTCATATGGATCCATTTGGATACTCGCGTTGAAACTGTTATCGTAGTAGAACTCTTCTAGAAGATGATATTGATACCATCCTCCTTTGATGTACATAAAACATTATCTCAACATGTCTTCGGGTGTCAAAACATTAAGTCTAGTTTATCCTTCATTTTGAGGATGATAATATATAATGATGTTCAGCTCAATCTTTAGAGCATGTCAAATACTTTTTCTAAACATCGAGGTAAATCCTACATCTCGATTAGATCTGCTCGATAGCAGTATTCCCTAAATCCTTACCACTTATCTGATGTATATTTCAGAATATTCATCCAGTGAAAAGTTCGCATGAATTCCAATAATGTGATATTTTTCTCATAAATATCCACATCAAACCATATAGAATTTTTTCCTATAGATGTAATCTGAAGTCAAGGGAAAAAGTATATGGTAATATTTCCCATTTTCATGTGGGTATAGGTAATGGTTACATCATCCATTTAGACTTTTTCCTTTCAGCCTTCAATTATTGACATACTAGGATCATTGATGTATATCCAGTGATCATCTTCA
The DNA here is from genome assembly GCA_963277665.1 of Viscum album. NCBI lineage: Eukaryota > Viridiplantae > Streptophyta > Magnoliopsida > Santalales > Viscaceae > Viscum > Viscum album. The sequence goes on along the minus strand of OY728138.1, from coordinate 1,984,428,306 downwards.
TCATATTGTTCTACCAATATTCCCCAGGAAGATCTCAACACATATTTTTCCCCCATGGTTGAATAGAGAAGGTAGAGATATGTGCCTCATTTAGAAGATCCCCTTTATCTTTGGATCAGATGGTGCACATAGTCATGACCCAAATTTTATAATTCATTCCTCATCAGTATTAAATTATGATGACTACACCTTTCTAAAATATTCCAAAGTCTTCATAATTTCTGCATCATTTCGTTGAGGAACCTTTATTTCTCCATGAGACGTGTCTTAACAATAATTTGAGAATGGTTTGGTGATTTTCCTTCATTAATGATTCTGATTTCCATCCATAAAAATATGTGAATATTGGATCCATATCAATTATCATTAACGATAATTTTTAGGATCTTTTATACGTTGAGAATATTCTAAATTATTATCCATACCATGATGGTAGTGGATTGAGAAGTCATAATACATGATGATCAATAATGATATTCATTGGATCATATTAATATCCTACCATGTGAATATATATTTGAGACTCATATGATTAGTATATATTTCATAATTATCTCCATAGATATAATACCTTTAGATTTTCAACACAAATATCATAACTACCAACTCGATATCATGAGTGGGATAGTTTTTATCATGAATTTTAATCTTCCATATAGTGTAGGATAACACTTTATCATTTTTCATCGGTACATATCCTAATCATTTATTAAGAGAGTCATTGTATTCCACAAAGAGTTCACCACTTATCAAAAGTGTGAGTACTGATGTGGTAATAAACCAATTTTTAACTCATTGAGGAAATCATCACATTCACTAGTCCAAGAAAAATTTTCTCTGTTCTCGTAGATTCGGTTTAGGGGGTTTAAATATCATGATTAGTTATTCCCAGATCTCTGATAATACCCAGCAAGACTAGGGAAACTATATATCTTTGTTGCATATGTTGTCCATGGCCACTCTTCAATTTACCTAATCTTAGAATGATATATTTATATTCCTTTTCTGGTGATAACATTTCCCACAATGATACTTCCTTCATATAGAACTCAAATTTACTATACCATTTATATAATTTCTCTATTAACAATATCCGTAACAAAATTTTCAAATTCCCTTTTTCTTCCTCATTTCTCTGAGAGTATATTAGAATATTATAGATAAATACTACAATAAATATGGTGAGGTAATATCTAAATACATTGTTCATTAACTCCATGAATATTTCTATAGAAGTAGTGAATCATAAGGGAATCAATATTAACTCATAGTGATTCTACCACATTCAAAATGTTGTATTAATAATATCTTCCTTCTTCACCTTTAAATGGTGATATCCTAAAAAAAAGGTCACCCTTAGAGAAATACTTCACCCCCACATAGTTAATCGAACAACTAATCTATCCATGTAAGGGGATAATTTTTCATTATTATAATTTTTTGAGCGCATGATAATCAATTTAGAGGTACATTTATATTTCCTTCTTCTTAATGAAGATGACAGTTTGTCCCCATGAAGATGTACACTGATGTACAAAACCCTTGTCAATATTCTATTGTAACTGATTCTTAACATCATCAAACTCAATGGTTTTTATTACATAAGGTGTATTTGATATAATCCTAGATATAGAAATAAGATAAATTGATAAATCAACCTCTCTTTTTGGAGGAGGACCATGAAAATCTTCTGGGAACACATCAGTGTAGTCCCCCACAACTAGAATGTCTTCGAGCATTACTACCTCCTTTGTCTCGATCATTTTAGCTAAATATGATTTCATAAAATGATTTAATATTCACACATTAGAATGTAACTCTGAAAGATATTCACCCCCCTCCTTACTGTTGAATAGAATTAGAGTATTCTTTGGGATGTGATTATTGATCTCTATTTCATGATAGTGGATATTGGATTTGAATAAATGTAACTAATCCATGCCAAAAGTACCATCAAACACTATCAAAGAATGTATGATTATATTTTATTGGAGATCTAGTCAAAAATTGTTATCTCGGATGGAGTTTTATACATTGTAAGAAACAATTTTTTCATTTGTTAATTCTCATAGATAACTCAAACTCGCTCAATTGAGGTGTTATTTGAATAGTTCTACTAAACTTTCTAAATATGAAAGAACACATAGAAATAGAATAAAATAGTATATTTGATATTCTCGAATGAATAACTAATATACATATTACTTCATAATTTTTTGGTTCCACCTCTACAAAAGGTATGACAGAAATATTCCCCTTGTCCTTTCGCTTAGGTGGTTGATGATGTTGATTGCCATCGAGAACTCGAGGTTGAGTGGACTTCCTTAAACAATTCCCTTTCTCCATAAAATTGAACCATTGAACAATATATGGTATAATACTTTAATAAACCATAATTTCATGATCCCCTATGTATTTTTGGAATTTATGAGCTTGGTGGCCTTCTCTTCTACACTTATATCATTTCCCCATCCCTCTGAGGAAGTTCCCATGATGTTTCTTCACACATTTTTGACATGTGAGAGGTTGAAATGGCTTTCCAGATTTCCCATTATATCCCCCATATTGAAACTCAATCATTAATTTTGTATCACCATATTCATGGGAGGATTCTCCAAATCCATCTCCACTTTTAGAGCACATCAAACAACTTCTTCATAACTCTAAATGTCTCAAATTTCTATAGCATTCTGATTGTGTAGTTTTAATCCACTAAAGAATCTATAAATTTTCATAAAATTTTTTTATAAAAAAATTGGAATCATACCTTGAAATTTTTGTAATTTGTTTTTCATAGGATGGTAATGATTTCCCTTCCTTTTTCTTCAGCTCTATGAATTCTCTCTCCATCTTCGTATGAAGAGTTCAATGGAAATTCAAATTAACAAACATTATCTTAAAGTATTCCCACTCCATATATTAAAATTCATACTTCATCATAATGTTCATAATCAACTCCCAATATTTTTCGGACTCTTTATCTAGACAATAAAAATATAGAGTCATATTCTCTGTCTTCATACAAAAAAGTACAACAAATATCTTCTCCATTGAGTTGAACCACTGTTTCATGACTAGTGGATCAGAATATCCGCCTAATATAGGTGATTTTTTCTAAATAAAAGTCTATATATCTAGTTTCTACCTCTTATGTGAAGTATTATGTTCCACATTATTAATGTCATTATTCATTGCCTATAAAATCATGGTAATAATCACCATAAAAGTTTGAAATCCACCTTCAATGGCATTAGGGATATCATTTTGAAAATCATTATATTGTCTCTTTCAAGGGTTGTTTTCCTAGTTTCTCTAGGTTCCCACCATTTTCTAAAATAGAAACTTATTGAAAAAAACATAGTTTAAAAATTCATGAAGAAATAATTATTCCATTTTGAAATTACCTTGAAAAGAATATCTATTCGGATCCTTATGTTTAGAATTTTTATAAAATAAAGCATCTGGGGTGATTTAACATACATAGTGTCAATCAAAGTGTATCACTATGGTTATCTATAAATAATTACAAAATTAACTATTCCATTCTCTAATTCTAATGATTTTGGAACTACATGTTATTACATGAATATAACATCATTGTAATGATAAACAAAAAAATCATGTTACAAATCTAGGACCAATTGGTTTATTGTCTTGGAAAATTTAGGTTTCTATCTAACACTATAAAAAATAAATCATTAACGTTTTTTGATTCTATATTATCAAGCTTCATAGTGGAATTCACATTATCCTTAGTACAAGTAATTATATGTGGATATACATCAATGATAGGTGTGAGTTAAAATACATGTAACTGGATAGATAAAGGCTTGAATAAATGTAACAAGGGTGGGAATAATAATCATTGTACCATAATAATTATGATATTAAATACTAGATAAATAAATGGAATATGTAAATTCATAAAAATAAAACATCATGTCTTAGTGGTCAACAACCAAACATATATGTGAACAAATATAGAATCATGTTCACACATAGCATATTTGAATCATTATAAACTCATAATTGGGATCAAATAAAGCATCATTTTCATGTATACTACACATAATCTAATCAGATACCTCAAATTATTGAATGTATTGCAGTGCTATATAATTTTGGGTGCACCCAACACATTATAACATTTATATAATTATACTTTCCACATAAAAGGTTTAAAAATATTTCCCTTAAAATAACCCATAGAAAAAAATTTTAGTTTCATGATAATTTCATAAATTTTAATTTCTTGTATAAAAATTATGTTATCCAAAATAAAAATTTATTAACATTCTAGGTATATAAATTACCAATATGGGATAAAGAAGAAACAGTTTCATGATAAGTAAATCATGTGTTTTAGAAGGGATATTTATTTGGGAAAGATCATCACATTTTCTCTAAAAACATATTGGAAACACGTCTAGCCTAGTAAAGAAAAGGGAAGAAAAAAGAGTAATTATTTTTATGTAACATTAGAGGAACGTCTATACTATAAATGGAGTGAGACTAGGAAAACCTAATGGATGAGAGTTGGTTTCAAGAATTACTCATACCTTATGTATGATCGATTTCTCCACATTAATACAGTAGTTAATTAAATCAAATTCATTAATTGAAAATTAGGAACATATTATTCATGTTTTTGGTTTATTATTGTTTTATTATTTTCATTTATGTATATTTTCATGAGTTATGGAGGTCGATTTCATCATACGAGGGCATTTTGTTTTCTTGTTTATCATGATTGATTCACTTGTTTATAAGTATAGAAGTTCATGTACAATGAGAATGATTCTAAACAGTTGAAATTATATGTTATTAAAGAACAAAACAAATGAAATTGTTCATATATATCAATTTATATAGTATGATGATGATTTTTTAGATAGAATGTTAATGGAATGGTTTTAAAATTTTGGGTGGTTTTTACGACTATTATGAGCTTATATCATTTTATTTAACATCATGTTTATATGCTAGTTCCATAAAATTAGATAACATATAAATTGCGTAATAAAATCATATTTTACCATAATAATTTCTTTATAACCATCGTTTATGGAATTAGAGAAAAATGAAAACTCATCGTCAATGGTGGTGGTAAATCAACACACCAAAAATGATATAATCGTTTTTTGGGAATAACAGGAAAATGGAACAGATTTAAAGATGAATTATTCCATTAACATAATAAAAAACACAATATAAAAGACAATGTAGTTATCCATACACTTGTATTAGTTGGGGTTCAGATATGATAATAAATGAAATAGAATGAAATGAAAAATAATGTAAATTTTACCTCCTATGTTGTCCACCTTGAGATCCTCCTTAGGAAAATTTATTTTGGTTTTTTTGAGCGAAATGGAACCTAGTCATGGAGGATAATCTTGGGAAGAGGATTGGGTAGAATTTGGACATGGTTTAAATCTTGGAAGGTGTTAGGTGAAGATATGGTGAGTGTTGTTATTTATAGGGGATGAGAGGAGTGTTTCCTATTATATTATTCATTATTTTATTATTTTGGCTCATTTTGTGGAATAGATTGAACCCTATCACTAAATATATTAAAAAATAAGGAGAGTTTTATATAAGGGTTCATAAATCTTTAGTGACTCAATGAATATTTTATTTATCTTATAATGTATATCTAACTTAAATTATTGTATTCCACATTTCACGAAAAATTATTATTTTTTGAGAAATAAAAAAAAAATTAACCCTAACAATTTTTTGATATGTTGAAATAAATAATGATCTGAATTTTATTAAAATAATTTCATAAATATGTGGCATTTAATTTTTATTTAAAATAATCATATACATGGAAAGTATAAATTTCAAAAATATAATTGATTTTATAATAAATTAAAAAGTTAATTACGATCTCATTAAATTGATTTATAATCATCAGACAACTAAATGTTAGTTAATGAATATATTTTATGGAAATAAATTTTTTTAACAAATTATATTATATATATACTTATAAATATATATTTATGTTTAAAAACCATAAATAATTAATTTCACATCCTTAATTATACTAATTTTATAGTAAATTAATTTATTATACTAATTATTCTAATTATTAGTTTTCTTTTATGAATATATTTTTTGAATATATTAATTATTCTAATTATACTAATTATATTTTCTTTTATTAATATATTTTATGAGGATATTAATTATACTACTTATTAATTAATTAAATTGATTATACAGATTATATTTTATTAGTTATGATAATTATAAATTTTTTTAATTATACTAATTATAATAATTATAATAATTATACTTAATATTAATTCCATATACTTAATTATACTAATAATAAACCAAATTTATCTAATTATACTAATTATAAAGATTATTAATTTTCTTTTAATTATACTAATTTTATATACATAATTTCATATATTATTAATTATATATTTGTAAAGCCCCGACCCGGGATCCACTGAACAGTGCTCCGAGCCGATTGGTCACAAGCCCTCAAGTGCGCCTCCTCGTAGGCCAGAGGGTGTCGACTAGCAGCGAGGGTCTAGTAAGTCAGTCTTAGGGAGACTATACCATCTGTCAATATAATAAAATACCATCGGAAGTAACCAAGAAATAGCGGAAACACATATAAATAAAATATTACAACGTCACTAGCATAATAAAAGAAAACAGAAATATGATACTCAACTAAATGGTAAAATATGCAATGACTATACAAGTGACAAGTGTCTACAATGAAACTGAAGTAAAGACACGACGACTCCCAATGGGTCCCGAACCATGTAATATCCCTCAATTAAGCTCCATACCCAACTCAGCAATCTAGCCAGAGCTCTTTCTCTTGTCCTGTCTTGCAACAACAAAGTCTATTTGGGTACCGATCGGGAAGCCCGAGTAGGGTGTTAGTACGACTCAGTAGGTCACCCCCAATAGGGTCAAAAAATATCCAGTCAAAAAAAGTGTATGCATTTTCATTATTAATAAATTAAGGAAATTGGAAAAACAATTATATTTATCCAATTATCCTTTATTTAATAAGTTAAACATCCAGGATCCTAAGAACACCCAAAACACAATGCCTGCTTCGGCCCGTGTAGGAGCCTAAACCGTTCCCCCAGTTCAATTCATAATTACTATGTAACAATATTCAGTTTATGAATAGCCAAATGAAACTATAGTACCAAATAAATTGAAGAGTGCATAACATCATGTCTAGCACACATGTGAGTATTTGGATCATCAGTCCCTTTCTCACAACTCCATGGGTATTTGGAGCATCATTCCTTGTCCCATAAAATATCAAATTCATGCATGACATTTGTTCTAGAATGCCATGTCTAGAACCCCTGTGGGTAATTGTTGTATCATTAGATGTCGCAAAACCCTTTTTCAAATCAAATATCCAATTAACATATACAACATTATTCAAATGTTTAATCATCCATATTATTCCATCATAACTCTCTCCCATATTTAACTAGATCCACAATTCCCAAAGAACCGATTTACCAAACCACCAATTAATTATTTATGCCATGATATTTATACAACATCATATGCCTAACAAGATGAGACTGTGGGATTGGATTTAGACCACCTAACTCGATTTATTGATGGAATTTAGCCCAATGAAAATCCCAAAAAATCCGAGTGGCACAACGTCGTTGATCATGTTCTGGATCTAAATCCTCAAAACCCAAAATAATATCAAAGGCATTAAGATCTTACAAAACTAGATCTAGATCCACCATCCTGGATCTATACCTTAACTCATTGGTTTAGTTCTATGGAAATGATGGAAATCCCCCTTGAAAAGATCAAGGAACGATATAGGAAAGAATGAATGAAACAACATGATGAAATATACTTACCAAAAGGATAGCGGATCTTCAATCCGAGCCTTCAATATATAGAAAAGGTGTTTAGATCTCCTTGGAATATTTCCATGAGGCTTTGGAAACACCTAAAAATTCCCAATCCCGGTCCAAGGTTAGAAAGTAAGGAAATCCCAGAGTTTGGGTGGTTTAAATAAGGATTTTCGGAATTAAAAACCGAGCGCGCGATTTCCTGGACAGTGGCGCAAGGTTTGTCAAACCGTGCGCAAACCATGCGAACCTCACTTTCCAGAGATGCCCAGTCTGCATAGTTTGGTGGCATAGTTTTTCAAATCGTGCATAAACCGTACATACCTCTTTGTCCAGTTCTGCTTGGTTGGCACGGTTTGGCTGCACGGTATGTCAAACCGTGCGCAAACCATGAACAACATAATGACATTTTGTTTTACTTAAAATTTCACCCAAACACACCCAAAGTCACTAATCCAAAATAAAGGTACTCAAAAACATCAAAAATACCTGAAAATGCGCCCGAGATTAACTCTAGGTAAGGTCGGGATCTTATATTCTCCCCACATTGTAACATCTTGTCCTTGATATGTAATTTCAAAATTCTTTGTGATTACAAGCTAAAAAGATCATGCCACTGAGTCTGTATATTTGTCTCCCTTTCCCATGTCTCTTCCTGCACACTTCCATGATACCATAAAAGTTGTACTATCGGTACTGTCTTTCCCCTCAACACCTTCTCTCTACGGTCCAACACATGTATTGGATGTTCCACAAAGGATGCATCAATTTCTACCTCAACATCATCCACATCGATCACATGAGAAGGGTCAGGGGGATACCGTCATAGTTCTAATAAATGGAAAACATCATAAATAGCACTATATTGTTGTGGAAGAGCCAATTGGTATGCTACCAGTCCGACTCTCTTCAAGATCTCAAAAGGTCCAACAAACCTGGGTTCCAACATTCCATGCCTCTATATCCTGGGGTGACCCAACCTAGGTGACCCCTGAAGGAAAACACAATCACCCTCTATTAACTCTAAGTGTCATCTCCGTCTGTCAAAGTATGACTTCTACCTACTCTGAGCCATAGCCATATGTTTCTGAATCAGATAAACCTACTCTATCATCTCCTTCATGAGACTCGGTCCCAACAACTCTGACTCACCTGCTTTTATCCAGCATAGCGGTAATCTACAGAGCCTACCATAAAGAGCCTCGTATGGTGCCATCTGTATAGTTACCTAATAACTGTTATTTTTGGAAAACTCCACTAAATCTTGGTGCTTATCCCATGTACCACCAAAGCCAAGTAAACACGCCCTCAACATATCTTCAAGCACTTGTATAGTACACTCTTACTATCCATCTGTTTGGGGATGGAAAGTCATACTCAATAAAACCTTCATACCAAGAGCCGTCTGCAAGCCCTTCCAGAAATGAAAAGTAAACCGTGAATCAAAATCTGAAACTATAGTTCGTGGAACCCCATGCAATTGAACTATCTTATATAAATACAGCTCTCCCAACTGCTCAACTATAAAAGTTTCCCTTATATGCAAAAATGTTCCACCTTTGTTAGTCAATCCACAATGACCCAAATAGAATCATTCTACCTAAGTGTTTTTGGAAGACCTATCACGAAGTCCATGGTCACGTCATCCAACTTCCATTCTGGAATGGACAAAGGTCTTAGTAAACCCTCTGGTCGTTGATGCACTGCCTTCACCTGCTGACAGGAAAAGCATCATGTCACAAACCCTGTTATCTCCTTCTTCATGTCTGACCACTAAAAATGTCATCAATGATCACAACACATTTTGGTCTCACCAAGGTGCACTTCCCATCTTGAGGCATGAAATTCCTGCATGAGCTCCTCTCGTATGCTCATAGCAATGACAAACTTATTCTTTATATAAATGATATCATTATCATCTATATTCCAGTCTGAAGGTGTCTCCACACCTTTAAAGTTTTCCCTCAAGGACAATAATTCTGTGTCCTCATATTTCATGTCCCTGATCCATCTCAAAAGTGTAGACTCCACTGTAACCGACACGAGTACCATTTCCTCTTGTCTCTACTGAACCACAATGTGAATTTCACCTAGAAACGACGTCATCATCCACTTGGAACTAGATTCCTAAACAATCTGAGTTTGAGTCTTCCTACTCAAAGCATCAGCCACATCGTTTCCTTTCCCATGTGTAAATACTAGCTCAGAATCAAAATACTGCATATAATCAACCCATATCTGTTGTCAAAGATTCAAATCGCGATGAGAAAAGATTTACTGAAATATCTTATGGTCTGTATAAACTGAAAACCTTTCACCCAGGAAGTAGTGTGGACAACACTTCAAAGCATAAACCACTGCTGCTAACACAAGGTCATGCATTGGGTAATTCCTTTCATGTGGCCTCAGCTATCGAAACCTGTAGGCCATAAATTTATCTCTATGCATCAACACAGCTCTGAGTCCTATCCCAGAAGCGTCCCAATACACCGTGTACACTTAACCTGACTCAGGTAGAGCCAAAATTGGTATGGATGTCAAACACTTATTTAACTCATGAAAATATGTCTCTCCAGCCTCTGAACATTAAAACATTACTCCCTTTTTGTTCAATCCTGAAAGTGGTGTTTCCAAATGGGAAAAGTCTTGGATAAATCTCTTGTAATATCCAGCTGACCCCAGAAAGCTTCAGATATTGAAAATATTCTTGGGCTGCTCCCGATAAACCACTTCCTGGACCTTCTCTGGATCCACTAAAACACCATTCTTCAAGATAATGTGTCCCAGGAAGTGTACCTGATCAATCCAAAATTGAAACTTTGATAGATTTGTGTATAGTCGCTTCTCTCTCAGTGTACTCAAGATGATGTCAAGATGATGGTCATGATCTTCAGGAGTCTTGGAGTACAACAAGTTTTCATCCAGAAATACCACCACAAACTGATCTAGGTACGGATGGAAGATCCTATTCATCATGGCCATAAACACTAATGGTGCATTTGTTAACCCAAATGGCATTACAACAAACTCATAAAGCCCATACCTACTCCTGAAATCAGTCCTCAGTATATCAGAAGTCCGAATGCTCAACTGATGATACCCCGATCTTAAGTCGATCTTTGAGAATACATAGGCTCCCTTCAACTGGTCAAACAGATCATCAATACATGGTAGAGGATATCGGTTCCTCACATTCATCTTGTTCAACATCTGGTAATCTACACAAAAATGTTAACTCCCATCAGCCTTATTTGCAAACAGTACAGGCGATCTCAATGGATATGTATTGGGATGGATAAATCCTCTATCCTTCAAGTATTCTAACTGATCTTTGAGTTCTTGATGCTCTGTTGGTGCCATTCTATATGGTGCAATAGATAATGGATTATCTCCTGGCATGAGATCAATATAAAATTCAACATATTTCATAGGTCGCAGCCCTGAGAAGTCTTCTGGGAATACATCGTGAAACAATTCAACCACTGGTGGAAGGACATCTAGCCCAACACCTTCGTCAACTAGTAAATGACTAGAAACTTGGGTTGTGAGCTCTCCCAGTTGCTGAGTAATTGGCCCTGCTCGGCCTGCCTAGATATCCCACTCACTATGGTGAATGTAATGGTCACCCTCAAGCGACATAAATGTCACCCTCTGATGATAACAATAAATGTGGGCTCAGTATGTGAGAAAAAAGTCCATAACCAGGATTAGGTCAAAGCTTGTCATATCATTGATATAAAGATCCCACAGGAAATGGTATTCCCCGATCTCAAGAGAACATCCCTTGCACATACAGATGTCTCTAGACTGTACCCCCAAAGGTGTGACTATCGTTATAGCCTTTCTCACAGACTCCACCGCTAAACTCAAACCATTAACAATATTTGTAGATATAAATTAATGAGAGGTACCATTATCAAATAAGGCATTAGATAAAGTAAATTCCACAAGAATAGTACCTCTCACTGTCGAGGGTACAGCCTCTCTATCCACAAGTGTAGGTTGTACTGCATGCAACTGTGTTTCTCCTCTTCCCTGTGAAGCCACCTGACTCCCCTGACCTGTACCACTATGTTGATATAGGCATTTATACACAAGAGCACCATGTATATCACCCTTACCAACACGGCCATTAGAAATCCATCTTTGGGACTGAAAGGGTGAAGAGGATCCCCTTCCCACACCCCGACTCTGTTTAGCTAATCCATCACCACATGACTCCTTTGGGTTCCTGCAGAACTTCTAGAGATGTCCCATCCTACCATAGGATCTGCATTCAACATGAGGTCGGAGAAATTGATTAGGATAATATCACAGCCTTCCACATTGGTGTAAAAACACTCTGTTAAGGTCTTGTGTAGCTGACCCCTTGTGTCAGTTTACTCTGTCTCCCACCTCCCTGGCTGACATTATCATAACGTCGCTTCTTTCTCACAAAATTCGCACCACCTGACCATCCAAAAAAAATCGCCACTAGAAGCCTCCTTCAGGTTCCCCTCAGATATGAGATCCAGATTCACCACTTCTGGAAACTTTTTCAGCCTGAAAATATTCACTTGAGACATAATTTCACCCTTAATTCCATCCTGAAATCATCTTGCTGAAGTGGCCTCGTCTACTTCCAATGCTAGAGAAAAACGTTGTAAGTCTGTAAAGTGTCCAACATAGTCCATTACAGACATATTCCCTTGAGTTAGCCTCATGAACTCATCTGGTTTCTCCTGTCATATCATCTCTGGATAGAAGTGCTCAAAGAACTTCTCCTGAAATTCCTTCCACTCCATATCTTCGAGCTACCCATTCCGAGTCTGGATATCCCACCAACGTTTCGCTTGACCGCACAACATGTATGCTTCCAACTTGACTCTCTTCTCAACAGGTGTCTCCAGGTGGTCAAGTATAGTCTTGCTAGATTCAATCTAGAACTCAACCTTCTCCAGACCACCCTCTCTAGTAAAATTCAGCGGGTGCTGCAACTGAAACTCCCTCGTCAGATCAAACATGCTTTTCACAACCCGCACTAGGTCTCCTTCCATCATTTTCATGGAACGAGTGATGTTCTCTTGAAAAATTTCCCCCACATCTTCAGTTGGTACTATTGGTGCCTCAGGTTCACCCACTGGAGTACCATTTCTAACTATACCACCCACCCATCCTCTCAACAATTGTCGTGGAGGCATAATTCTACAAGACAAACATGAAATTTAGAAAATAGTTCACAATGTTACCATAATTACTCACAAAAAAATTATTCATATAACATCAAAATTATTTCTTTCAATTTCAAAATTAGACACCATTTTCATTTAAATTTCACAGGCAAGGAAAATAAATAGTTTAATTTAAACAATCTACCCATAATCTATTTTCTTGTGCATGCCTAACATGACGCATGTCACAATAATTCTGAGTGCCTAGAATGATGCATGTAAATAATACACTCATTCCATTCTGGGCGACGAATCAATACTCAAAAAATTCAAGAAATAATAATCACATCACACATCAAGTTCATCACCCAAGGTGAAATACTATTCAACTATAACGACAAACAACAATAATAGCAACCCCACACTGAGTACTTGATTTTTCCCCCGTACATGGGTTTGTAACTCCCATGCAAGAGCTCATTATCAAGCCCCGACTTTCCCTTTTATACTTTATACCTACCGAAAATAGTATGACAAAAAAATGAAGAATTAAAAGACCTCACCCTTTGATACCACTTGTAACGACCCGACCCAGGATCCATTGAACGGTGCACTGAGTCAGTTGGTCACAAGCCCTCAAGTGTACCTCCCTGTACGCCATAGGGTGCTGATTAGTAGCGAGGGTCTAGTAAGACAGTCGTGGGGAGTCTATACCCACTGTTAACATAATAAAATACCAATGGAAGTAACCAATAAATAACGGAAACACATATAAATAAAACAGTACAATGTCACTAGAATAATAAAAGAAAACAGAAATACAATACTCCACTGAAAGGTAAAACATGCTATGACTATGGAAGTTCCAAGTGTCTACAATGAAACTGAAGTAAAGAAAAAACAACTCCCAGCGGGTCCAAAACCATGTTTGGCTCCCTCAACCAAGCTCCATCCGCAACTCAGTAATCTAATCAAGAATCATTCCCTTGTCTTGTCTGGCAAACAACAAAGTCAATTCGGGTACCGATCAGGTAGCCCGATTAGGGTGTGAGTACGACTCAGTAGGACACCACCAACAGTGTCAAAAACAATCCATTAAAAAAACACAGTGTATGAAGTTGTATTAATAATAAAGTAAGGCAATATTGTAAACAATTATATTTATCAAATTAACATTTCTTTAATACGTTAAACGTCCAGGTTCCCGATAACACCCAAAAGACAATTCCTGCTTTGGACCATGTAGGAGCCTAAACCATTCCCCCTATTCAATTCATAATTACTATGGCCCAATATTAAGTTTATGAATATCCAAAAAAACCATAGTTCAAAATAAAAGAAAGAGTTAAGAACACAATGTCTAGCAAAAATGTGAGTATTTGGAGCATCAATCCCTGTCTCACAACTCTATGGGTATTTGGAGCATCAATCCTTTTCCCATAAAATATCAAATTCATGCATGTCATTGGTTCTAGAACACCATGTCTAGATCCCCGGTGGGTATTAAGAGTGTCATTTTGTGTCCCATAACCATTTTTCAAATCAAATATCCAATTCACATATACAACATTATTCAAATGTTTAATCATCCTTATCCTTCCATCATAACTCTAACCAATATTCAACTAGATCCACAATTCACAAAGAACTTCATAACCAAACCACCAATTAATTATTTATTCCAAGACATTTATATAAAAGCATACACCTAACAAGATGAGGTTGTGGTATTGGATTTAGATCACCTACCTCGATTTATTGATGGAAGTTAGCCCAATTAAAATCACCAAAAATATGAGCGACACAACGTCGTCGATGAAGTTATGGATCTAAATCCTTAAAACCAAAAATAAGATCAAAGGCTTTATGATCTGGAAAAACTAGATCTAGATCCACCATCCTAGATCTATACCTTAACTCATAGGTTTAGATCCATGGAAACAATGGAAATCCCCCATGAAAACATCATGGAAAGATAGAGGAATGAATGGAAGAAACAACATGATGAAATCTACTTACCGAATGGAGAGAGGATCTTTAATCCGAGCATTCAATATAGAGAAAAGGTGTTTGGATTGCCTTGGAATCTCTCCATGAGGATTTGGAAACACATAGAAATTACGAAGCCCGAGACAAGGTTGGAAAATAAGGAAATCTCAGAGTTCGGGTGGTTTTAAAAAGGATTTTAGGAATTAAAAACCGCACGCACGGTTTCTTGGATAGTGGCTCACGGTTTGTCAAGTCGTGCACAAACCCATGCAGACCTCACTGTCCAGAGATGGACGGTCTGCATGGTTTGGTCACACGGTTTGTCAAACCGTGCTGAAACCGCGCATACATCTCTGTCCAGTTCTGCTTGGTTGGCACAGTTTGGTCGCATGGTTTGTCAAACTGTGTGCAAACCGTGCACAACCCAGTACCCTTTTTTACATAAAAGTTCATCCAAACGCACCCCAAGTCACTACTCCAAAATAGTGGTTCTCAAAAAAGTCAAAATTATATGAAAATGTGCCTGATATTGGCTCTAGAAAAGGTCAGGATATTACATTATCCCCACCTTATAACAGTTGATCCTTGAGCTGTACTCCCGAAATTCTTTGAGATTCCAAGCTAAAAGGATCGGGTCAATGAGTACGTATATTTATCTTCTTTTCCCATGTATCTTCCTAAACACGTTCATTCAGACATAAAACACGAACTATCAGTACGGTCTTTCCCCTCAACACCTTCTCACTACGATCCAACACACATATCAGATGTTCCTCAAAGGACACATCTATTTCTAGCTCAACATCATCCACACCGATCACATGAGACGGGTCGGGGTGATACCGTCATAGTTGTGATATATGGAAAACATAACGCATAGAATTATATTTATGTGGAAGAGGCAATTGGTAAGCTAACAGCCCGACTCTCTTCACGATCTCAAAAGGTCCAACAAACATAGGTGCCAACTTTCCATGCCTTCGTATCCTACGGTGACCCAACATAGGTGACACCCGAAGGAAAACACGATTACCCTATATAAACTCTAAGGGTTGTCTCTGTCTGTCAGCATATGACTTCTGCCAACTCTGAGCCATAACCATACATTTTGGAATTATATGAACCTGCTTTTTCATCTCGTGCATGAGACTCGGTCCCAAAAACTCCGACACACCTGCTTCTATCCAGCATAGCGTTAATCTACAGGGCCTACCATAAAGAGCTCGTATGGTACCATCTGTATAGTTCCCTGATAACTATTGTTATAGGCAAACTCCACTAAATCTAGGTGCTTCTCCCATGTACAACTGAAGTCAAGTACACATGCCCTCAACATATATTCAAGCACTTGTACAGTACGTTCTCACTATCCATCTGTTTGCGGATGGAAATCTGTACTCAATAAAACCTACATACCAAGTGCCTTCTGCAAGCCCTTCCAGAAACGAAATGTAAACCGTGAATCATGATCCGAAACTATAGTTCGTGGCACCCCGTGCAATCGATCTATCTTCCTTAAATACAGCTCTCCCAACCCTTCATCTGTAATATTTTCCCCTATAGGAAAGAAATATTCCACATTTTTCAGTCGATCCACAATGAGCCAAATAGAATCATTCTTCCTAAGTCTTTTTGGAAGACCTATCATGATGTCCATGGTCACATCATCCCACTTCCATTCTGGAATGGACAATGGTCGTAGTAAACCACCTGGTCGTTGATACGCTGCCTTCACCTACTTATAGGTAAAGCATCATGTCACAAACCCTGTTATGTCCTTCTTCATGCCTAACCACCAAAACTGTCGTCACAGATCATGATACATTTTGGTCACACCAGGGTGCACTACCCCTCTTGAGGCATGAAATTCGCGCATGAGCACCTCACAGATGCTCGAAGGAACAACAACCCTATTTTTCATATAAAAGATATTATTCACATCTATCTCCAAGTCCGAAGGTGTCTCCCCACATTCAATGTTTTCCCTCAAGGATAAGCATTTTGTGTCCTCATATTTCTTGTCCCTGATCAATCTCAAATGTGTAGACTCCACTGCAACTGACATGAGTACCATTTACTCCTATCTCTCCTGAACCACAATGTGCATTTCAGCTATCAACGACATCATCCTCTATATGGTACTAGATTCCTGATCAATCTGAGTCTGAGTCTTCCTACTCAAAGCATCATCCACATCATTTCCTTTCCCATGTGTAAATACCAACTCAAAATTAAAAGACTGCATATACTTAACCTATCTATGTTGTCAAAGATTCAAATTGTGCTAAGAAAATATGTACTTTAAGCTCATGTGGTCTGTATAAACTGTAAATCTTTCACCCAGGAGGTAGTGTCACCAACACTTAAAATCATAAACCACTGCTGCTAACTCACGGTCATGCGTTGGGTAATTATTTTCATGCGACCTCAGCTGTCGAGACCCATAGGCCGCAACTTTATCTCTTTGCATCAACACAACTACGAGTCCTATCCCAGAAGTGTCACAATAAACCGTGTACTCTTCACCTGACTCAGGTAGAGTGAAACTTTGTATGGACGTCAAACACTTCTTAAACTCTTGAAAAGATGTCTCGAAATCCTCCAACCATTCAAATGTTACTCCCTTTTTGGTAAATCCCAAAACTGGTGTTTCCAAATGGGAAATATCTTGGATAAATTTTCTGTAGTATCCAGCTTCCTGAGAAAGCTTTGGATATCAAAAATATTCTTGGGATGCTTCCAAGAAACCACTGCTTAGACCTTCTAGGGATCCACTTAAACACCATTCTTTGAGATAATGTGTCCCATGAAGTCTACCAGATCAATAAAAAATTGACACTTAGATAGCTTGGCGTATATCTGATGCTCTCTTATTTTACTCAAGACGATGTCAAGTTGTTTGGCATGATCATCATGAGTATTGGAGTACACCAAGATGTCGTCCACAAATACCACAACAAACTGATCCAGGAATGGATGGATGATCTTATTCATCATGGCCATAAACACTGCTGGTGTGTTTGTTAACCCAAATGGAATTACAACAAACTCATAAAGCCCATACCTACTCCTGAAAGTAGTCCTCGGAATATCAGAAGTCCGAACTCTCAACTGATGATACCCTGATCATAAGTCGATCTTTGAGAAAACACAGGCTCCCTTCAACTGGTCAAATAGATCATCAATACGCGGTAGAGGATATCAGTTCCTCATAGTCATCTTGTTCATCCTCTAGTAATTGACACACAAACGTAAACTAACACAAGAATTCTTTGCAAACAGTACAGGCGATCCCTATGGCGACGTACTTGGACGGATAAATCCTTTATCCTTCATGTCTTCCAACTAAGCTTTGAGTTCTTGAATCTATATCAGTTCCATTCTATATAGTGGAATAGATACTGGCTCTGCTCCTGGAATGAGCTCAATCAAAAATTCAACATCTCTCTTAGGAGGCAGCCCTGAGAATTTTTACGGGAATACATCCTGAAACAAATCAACCACTGGAGGAAGGACATCTTTCCCAACACCTTCGTCATCCAGTAAAAGACTAGAATCATGGGCTGTGAGCTCTCCCAGTTGCTGAGTAATTGTCCCTGATCGGTCTACATAGATATCCCACACCCCATGGCGAATGTAATGGTCACCTACAGGTGACATAAATGTCACCCTCTGACGATAACAATAAATGTGGCCTCGGTATGTGACTAACCGGTCCATACCCAAGATTAGGTTGAATCCTATCATATTAAGGATATAGAGATCCCACAGGAAATGGTATTCCCCGATCTCAAGAGAACATCCCTTTCACATACAGATGTCTCTAGACTGTACCCACAGAGGTGTGACTATCATTATAACCCCGCTCACAAACTTAACCGCCAAACTCAAACCATTAAAAATATTTTTAGATATAAAGGAATGAGAGGCACCAGTATCAAATAAGACATTAGCTAAAGTATATGAAACAAGAATAGTACCTCCCACCGTTGAGGGTCCAACCTCGCTATCCATAAGTGTAAGTTGTACTACATGCAACTTTGCCGCTTCTCTTCCCTATCATACCACCTGACTCCCCTTACCTATACCACTTTGATGATATGGTCATTGCTTCCCAAGAGCACCGTGTTTTTATCCCTTACCACCTCGTCCAGTAGAACTCCAACTTTGGGACTGAAAGGGTGTAGAGGATCCACTTCCCATAAGCTGACTGTGTTTAGCTAATCCATCACCACCTGACTCCTTTGGGTTCCTGTATAACTTCTAGAGATGTCCCATCCTACCACAGGATCTGCATTCAACAGGAGGTCAGGGACATTGATTACAATAATTTCCCAGACTTCCACACTGGTAGAAAAACACTCTTGTAATGTCCTATGTAACCGACCCCTCTGTCAGTTTACTTTGTCTCCCACCTCACTGGATGACATTCTCATAACGTCGCTTCTTTCTCTCAATAGCCGCACCACCTGACCATCCAGAAAAAAACATTTTCCACCACAAGAATCCTCATTCAGGTTCCCCTCAGAGATGAGAGCCTGATTCACCACTTTTGGAAACTTCTTCTGCCTAAAAATATACACTTGAGACTTTATTTTACATTTAATTCCATCCTGAAATTGTCTTGCTGATGTGGCCTCGTCTGCTGCCAATGCTGGAGAAAAACATTGTAAGTCTATAAAGCATCCAGCATAGTCCATTGCAGACATATTACATTGATTTAGGCTCATGAACTCAGCCTATTTCACCTATCTGAGCATCTCTGGATAGATGTGATCAAATATCTTCTCTTGATATTCCTTCCACTCCATAGCTTCCAGCTGCCCATTCCGAGTTTGGATGTCCCACCAACATTTCACTTTACTATCCAACATGTAAGCTGACAACGTGACTTTCTTCTCAATAGGTGTCTCCAGGTGGTCAATTATTGTCTGGGCAGATTCAATCCAGAACTCATCTTTCACCATACCACACTCTCCAGTAAAAGTCAGTGGGTGCAGCAACTGAAACTCCCTCGTCAGATCAAACATGCTTTTCACAACCCACCCTGGGTCTCTTTCCATCATTTGCATGAAACAGGTGAAGTTCTCTTGAAACATTTCCCCCGCTTCTTCAATTGGTACTATTGGTACCTCAGGTTCACCCATTGGAGGACCATTTCTAACTATACCCCCCGCTCGTCCTCTCAACAAGCGTCGTGGAGGCAAAATTCTACAAGCCAAACATGCAGTTTAGAAAATAGTTCACAACATTACCACAACTACTCACATCCAAATTATTCATATAACATCAAAATTATTTCTTTAAATTTCAAAATTAGACACCATTTTCATTTCAATTTCACAAGTAAGGAAAAGAAATAGTTTATGTTCAACAATCTACCCATAATCTATTTTCATGTGCGTGCCTAACATGATGCATGTCACAATAATCCTGAGTTCCTACAATGATGCATGTAGATGAGAAACTCATTCCATTATAGGCCATGAATCATTACTCAAAAAATTCCAGAAATAATAATCACATCACACAACAAGTGCATCACCCTAGGTGAAATTATATTCAAATGTAATGACAAACAGCAATAAGAACAATCCCACCTTGATTACTTGAGTTTTCCCCCGTACATGGGATTGAAACTCCCACGAATGAGCTTATATTAAATCCCTGACATTCCCTAGTCTCCTTTATACCATCCCTAAATAGTAAGACAAAAAAGAAAAAGATAAAATAATAGACCTCGCCCTTTGATACCACTTGTAATGTCCCGACCCGGGAGCCACTGAACGGTGCTCCGAGCCGATTGGTCACAAGCCCTCAAGCGCGCCTCCCTATATGCTAGAGGGTGATGACTAGCAACGGGGGTCTAGTAAGTTAGTCATGGGGAGACTATACCCTCTATTAACAAAATAAAATACAAGAAGGAGTAACCATGAAATAACAGAAACACA
Organism: Viscum album; assembly: GCA_963277665.1. NCBI lineage: Eukaryota > Viridiplantae > Streptophyta > Magnoliopsida > Santalales > Viscaceae > Viscum > Viscum album. Next base: position 1,984,407,342 of record OY728138.1, on the reverse strand, counting down.
TATAAATAAAACAATACAATGTCCCTAGCATAATAAAAGAAAAAGGAAATATGATACTCAACTGAAAGGTAAAACATACTACGACTATGAAAGTACCAAGTGTCTACAATGAAACTAAATTAAAGACACAACAACTCCCAATGGGTCCCAAACCATGTTCGGCTGCCTCAACCAAGCTACATCCCCAACTCAGTAATCTAACTAGGGCTCTTTCCCTTATCATGTCCTGAAACAACAAAGTCTATTTGGGTACCGGTCAGGTAGCCTGAGTACGGTGTGAGTACAACTTAGTAGGTCACCACCAATAGTGTTAAAAACAATCCAGTAAAAAAATAGTGTATGAAGTTGAATTAATAATAAAGTAAGTCAATTGGGAAAATAATTATATTTATCCAATTAACCTTTCTATAATACGTTAAACATCGAGGTTCCCAAGAACACCCAAATCAAAATTCCTGCTTCGGCCCATGTAGGAGCCTAAACCATTTCCCCTATTCAATTAATAATTACTATGCCACAATATTATGTTTATGAATAGCCAAATGAAACCATAGTACAAAATAAATGAAAGAGTGTAGAACATCATGTCTAGCACACATGTGAGTGTTTGGAGCATCATTCCCTCTCTCACAACTCCATGGGTATTTGGATCATCAGTCCTTGTCCCATGAAATATCAAATTCATGCATGTCCTTGGTTCTATAACGCCATGTCGAGAACCCCTGTGGGTATTAGGAGCGTTAGTCCAAGTCCCACAACCCTTTTTCAAATCTAATATCCAATTCACCTATACAACATTATTCAAATTTTTAACCATCCTTATCCTTTCATCATAACTCTCACCTATATTCAACTAGATCCACAATTCACAAAGAACCACATAACCAAACCACCAACTAATTATTTATGCCACGAAATTTATACAAAAGCATATGGATAACAAGATGGGACTGTGGGATTGGATTTAGACCACCTACCTTGATTTATTGATGGAATTTATCCCAACAAAAATACCCAAAAATCTGAGCGACACAACGTCGTCGATCAAGTTCTGGATCTAAATCCTCAAAACTAAGAATAAGATCAAAGGCATTATGATCTGGGAAAGTTATATCTAGACCCACCATCCTAGATATATACCTTAACTCATAGGTTTATATCCATGGAAACGATGGAAATCCCCCATGATAAGATCAAGGAAAGATAGAGGAAAGAACGGAAGAAACAACAGGATTGAATCTATTTACCAAAAGGAGATCTCATCTTCAATCTGAGACTTCAATCTGGAGAAACGGTTTTTGGATCGCCTTTGAATCTCTCCAAGAGGCTTCTAAAACACCTAGATATTTCCAAGCCCGAGACAACGTTGAAAAATAAGGAAATCCCGGAGTTCAAGTGGTTTTAAAAAGAATTTTTGGAATTAAAAACCACATTCACAGTTTCTTGGACAGTAGTGCATGGTTTTTCAATCCGTGCAGAAACCGTGCGTACCTCTCTGTCTAGTTCTACTTGGTTGGCACGGTTTGGTCGCACGGTTTTTCCAACCATGCGCAAACCGTGCTCAACCCAATGCCCTTTTTTACTTAAAATTTCACCCAAATGCACCCCAAGTCACTACTCTAAAACATAGGTACTCAAAAACATCAAAAATACCTGATATTTTGAATGATATTGACTCCAGAAAAGGTCAGGATCTTACATTATCCCCAACTTAAAATAGCTCATCCTCGTGTTGTAATCCCGAACATCTCTGAGATTCTGAGAAAAAATGATCAGGCCACTAAGTCTATATATATGTCTCCCTTTCCCAGGTCTCTTCCTTCACACGTCCATGCTACCATAAAACATGAACTATTAGTATGGTCTTTCCCCTCAACTCCTTCTCACTGCGATCCAACACTAGTATCAGATGTTCCTCAAAGGACACATCCATTTCTAGCTTAACATCATCCATATTGATCACACGAGAAGGGTCGGGGTGATACTTTCATAGTTTTGATACATGGAAAACATCATGAATAACACTATATTTCCGTGGAAGATCCAATTGGTATGTTATTAGCCCGACTCTCTTCACGATATGAAAAGGTTCATCAAACCTGGGTGCCAACTTTCCCTGCCTCTATATCATACAGTGACCCAACCTAGATGACACCTGAAGGAAAACACAGCCACCCTCTATAAACTCTAAGGGTCGTCTCCATCTGTCAGCGTATGACTTATGCCTACTCTGATTCATAGCCATACGTTTATGAATCAGATGAACATGCTATGTCATCTCCTGCATGAGACTCGGTCCCAATAACTCTGACTCACCATCTTCTATCTAGCATAGCAGTGATCTGTAGGGCCTACCATAAAGATCCTCGTATGGTTCCATCTGTATAGTTTCCTGATAACTATTGTTATAGGAAAATTCTACTAAAGCTAGGTGCTTCACCCATGTACCACTGAAGTCAAGTACACACACCCTCAACATATCTTCAAGAACATGTATAGTACGCTCAGACTGTCCATCTGTTTGTGGATGGGAAGTCATACTCAATACAACCTGCGTACCAAGTTCCATCTTCAATCCCTTATAGAAACGCAAAGTAATCCATGAATCGCAATACAAAACTATAGTTTGTGGAACCCCGTTCAATCGAACTATCTTCTATAAATACAGAACTCTCAACTACTTAAATATAAAATTTTCCCTTATAGGATAGAAATGTGCCACCTTTGTCAGTCGATCCACAATGACCCAAATAGAATAATTCTTCCGAAGTGTTTTTGGAAGACCTATCACTAAGTTCATGGTCACGTCATCCCACTTCCATTCTAGAATGGAAAAAAGGTCGTATTAAACCTCCAGGTCTTTGATGCTCCACCTTCACCTGCTGACAGGTAAAACATCGTGTCACAAACCCTATTATATCTTTCTTCATGCCTGACCACCAAAATTGTCGTCGCATATCATGATACATTTTGGTCCCACCAGGGTGCACTTCCCATCTTGAGGCATGAAATTCCTACATGATCTCCTCTCACATGCTCATAGGAACAACAAACCAATTCTTCTTAAAAATGATGTCATTATTGTCTATCTTCCAATCCGAAGGTGTATCTCCACCTTCAAAGTTTTCCCTCAAGGCCAAGAATTCCTTGTCCTCATATTTCTTGTCCCTGATCTATCTCAAAATTTTATACTCCACTGCAACTGACACGAGTGCCATTTTCTCTTGTCTCTCCTGAACCACAACATGTATTTCAGCTAGCAACGACATCATCCTCTACTCGGCACTAGATTCCTAAACAATCTGAGTCTGAGTCTTCCTACTCAATGCATCAGCCACATCGTTTCCTTTCCCAGGTGTAAATACCAACTCAAAATCAAAATAATGCATATAATCAACCCATATCTACGGTCGATGATTCAAATCGCGCTGAGAAAAGATGTACTTCAAGCTCTTGTGGTCTGTATAAACTATAAACCGTTCACCCAGGAGGTAGTGTCGCCAACACTTCAAATCATAAAACACCGTAGCCAACTCAAGGTCATGTGTTGGGTAATTCCTTTCATGCGGCCTCAGGTGTCGAGACCCATAGGCCACAACATTATCTCTTTGCATCAACACAGCTCTATGTCCTATCCCTGAAGCATCACAATACACCGTGTACTCTTCACCTGACTCAGGTAGAGCCAAAAATTGTGCGGACGTGAAATGCATCTTTAACTCCAGAAAAGATGTCTCGCAAGCCTCCGACCACTCAAACATTAATCCCTATTTTTTTAAGCCCGAAGTGGTGTTTACAAATGGGAAAAGTCTTTGATAAATCTATTTTAATATCTAGCTAACCCCAAAAAGATTTGGATATGAAATATATTCTTGGTCTTCTCCCAAAAAACCACTACCTGGACCTTCTCTGGATCCATTAAAACACCATTCTTCAAGATAATGTGTCCCGAGAAGTGTACTTGATAAATCCAAAATTGACACTGAGATAGATTGGTGTATAACTGATGATCTCTTAATTTACTCAAGACGATGTCAAGATGTTGGGCATGATCATCATGAGTCTTGGATTACACCAAGATTTCATCCACAAATACCACCACTAACTGATCCAGGTACGGATGGAAGCTCCTATTAATCATGGAAATAAACACTACTAGTATGTTTCTCAACCCAAATGGCATTACAAAAGAATCATAAATCCCATACAGACTCCTGAAAGCAGTCCTCGTTATATCAGAAGTCTGAAATCTCAACTGATGATACCCCGATCTTAAGTCGATCTTTGAGAAAATACAGGCTCCCTTCAACTGGTCAAACCGGTCATCAATACGCGGTACAGGATATCGGTTCCTCACAGTCGTCTTGTTCAACCACCGTTAATCGACACACAAACGTAAACTCCCATCAGGCTTCTTTGCAAAAATTATAGGCGATCCCCATGGTGACGTACATGGGTGGATAAATCCTTTATCCTTCAAGTCTTCAAACTGATATTTGAGTTCTTAATGCTTTGTCGGTGCCATTTTATATGGTGGAATAGTTACTGGCTCAGATCCTGGCACGAGCTCAATAGAAAATTCAACATCTCTCTCATGTGGTATCCATGAGAAGTCTTCCAGGAATACGTCCTGAAACAAATCAACCACTGGTGGAAGGAAAAATATCCCAACACCTTAGTCATCCAGTAAAATACTAGCAACTTGGGCTGTGAGCTCTCATAGCTGCTGAGTAATTGGCCCTGCTCGGCCAGCCTGGATATCCCACTACCCATGGTGAATGTAATGGTCACCCGTAGGCGACATAAATGTCTCCCTCCGATGATAACAATCAATGTGGGCTCGGTATGTGACTAACCAGCCCATACCCAGGATTAGGTCGAAGCCTATCATATCAAGGATTTTGAGATCCCACATGAAACTGTATTCCCCGATCTCAAGATAACATCCCTTGCACATACAGATGTCTCTAGACTGTACCCCCAAAGGTGTGACTATCATGATAGCCCCGCTCAAAAACTCCACCGCCAAACTCAAACCATAAACATGATTTGTAGATATAATGGAATGAGAGGCACCAGTATCAAATAAGGCAGTAGCTAATGTAGATTCCATAGGAATAGTACCTCTCACTGTCAAGGGTCCAGCCTCGCAATCCACAGGTGTAGGTTGTACTGCATGCAATTGTGCTTATCCTCTTCCCTTTGATGCCACCTAACTCCCCTAAACTATACCACAATGCTGATATGGGTGTTGCTGCCCAAGAGCACCACGTTTTTCAACCTTACCACCTCAGCCAGTAGAACTCTATCTTTGGGATAGAAAGGGTACAGAGGATATCATTCCCACACTCTGACTCTGTTTAGCTAATCCATCACCTCCTGACTCCTTTGGGTTCCTGCAGAACTTCTGGAGATGTCCCATTCTACCACTAGATCTGCATTCAACAAGAGGTCATGGACATTGATTAAGATAATGTCTTGGTCTTCCACACTTGTGGAAAAACACTCTGGTTAGGTCCTGTGTAACTGACCCCTCTGTCAGGTTACTCTATCTCCCACCTCCCTGGCTAACATTCCCATAACGTCGCTTCTTTCCCCCAAAATTCGCACCACTGGACCATCCAGAAAAAAAACATTTGTTCCCCACTAGAATCCTCTTTCGGTTTCCCCTCAGAGATGAGAGCATGATTCACCACTTTTGGAAACTTCTTCAGCCTGAAAATATTCACTTGGTAATTAATTTCACATTTAAGTCCATCCTAAAATCATCTTGATGAAGTGTCCTCGTCTACTGCCAATGCTGGAGAAAAACATTGTAAGTCTGTAAAGCATCCAGCAAATTCCATTAAAGAAATATTCCATTGAGTTAACCTCATGAACTCATTCACTTTCTCCTGTCTGAGCGTATCTGGATAGAAGTGCTCGAAGAACATATCCTGAAATTCTTTCCACTCCACAGCTTCCTACTTCCCATTCCGAGTCAAGATGTCCCAACAACATTTTTCTTGATCGCGCAACATGTATGATTCCAACATGACTCTCTTCTCAATAGGTGTCTCTGGGTGGTCAAGTATAGTATGGGAAGATTCAATATAGAACTCAAATTTCTCTGGACCACCCTCTCTAGTAAAAGTCAGCTGGTGCTGCAACTGAAACTCCCTCGTCAGATCAGACTTGCTTTTCACAACCCACCCTGGGTATATTTCCATCATTTTTATCAAACGGGTGAATTTATCTCAAAACATTTAACTCGCTTCATCAGTTGGAACTATTGGTGCCTTAGGATCACCCACTGGAGGACCATTTCTAATTATACCCCCCGCTCGTCCTCTCAACAAGCATCGTGGATGCATAATTCTACAAGCCAAACATGCAGTTTAGAAAAAAGTTCACAATGTTACCAGAATTACTCACAACCAAATTATTCATATAAATTCACAATTATTTCTTTCAATTTCAAAATTAGACACCATTTTCATTCCAATTTCACAACCAATGAAACAAAATAGTTTAAGTTCAACAATCTACCCATAATACATTTTCTTATGCGTGCCTAACATGATGCATGTCACAATAATCCTGAGTGCCTAGAATTATGCATGTAGATGAGATACTCATGCCATTCTGGGCCACAAATCAATACTCAACAAATTCTAGAAATAATAATCACATCACACAACAAGTGCATCACCCATGGTGAAATAATATTCAATTGTAACGACAAATAGCAATAACAGTAATCCCACCTTGAGTACTTGAGTTTTCCCCCATACATGGGTTTGCAACTCCCATTCACGATCTCATTATCAAGCCCCGACATTCCCTAGTCTCTTTTCCACCTTCCCCAAATAGTAAAAAAAAGTAGAAATAAAAGAGCTCTACCTTTTATACCACTTGTAACATCCCGGCCCGAGAGCCACGGAATGGTGCTCTGAGCCAGTTGGTCAAAATCCCTCATGCATATGACAACCCTGCTTTTATTACAAACGTAAACATGATTTATTACATAAACTATTCACTTGATAAAACATGGAAGATCGGGAGGTCTAGTGTATTTGGGGATTATGATCATTACATAACAACTAAAAACATGAAATACAACATCTTTATTAAAAACATCCTTTACATGACCACTACATTCCCTCGTACTTAGCATTTCATGAGATAACCTGAGGACATGAATAAGAAAAGGGGTGAGATATAAAGCCCAGTAAGGGAATAAACATGGAATACCTAAGGAGTAAAATACATGTAAGACAATAGTCATTTCAATAGACAACAAGAGAAACATGGACATAATGGCATGATAAATCATGATAATCATAACATGGAAATGTGGCAACAATACTTAACATGGAATTAGGATGAGCCAAGGCTCATTGCACATGGAGCATTAGTAAATTTTCACCACACATGAAGCATGATTAAACCCTCATTTCACATGAATTAGCATGAGTCAACACTCATTGCACATGTTGTATCATGATACTATACTTTACACAAGGCATTGGAGTGCTATAAGGGTGCACCCTTCTTAAACATTTCATTACATGCATAAGTGTGCCACATGGATCATAAAACATGGATTAATAAAACATAATCATGTATTGCACGATAAAGGAATGCGGAATTCATAAATGAAACATTATAATCAATATGTAAATGTGCATAAAGGTGAATACCATTGATGGAGAAATGGGCATGGTATTCAATACACAATGGCATTGGCATAGAAAAATAGGTGCGATTTCGGCAGTATAACGACATGACATAAGAATTCATGAAAAAAAGGTTGATGAGAGATAAATGGGTTCCTCATAATATTTACATGTAATGGATAGTAAGGAGGTCATATAGATACATGTCCCAACAATTTTAATGTAATTTAGATTCATGATACAAAAGTATTGCTTGAATGTAAATGAGAATAAAGAAGTTCCTTTCTGAATTTCGGCATAGTAATGGGTGTACATGGGAAGAATTTAATGAGAAAGAAAGGGATCTTCCATCATTAAAACATAAATAGAGAAGTATGAGGGAGGTGCAAAACCATACCCCAACATTCATAATTGAAATTAAAAGGGCAAAAAAACTTAATGAAAATTGGACAAAAATGAGAAAGGAAGAAAAAACCTTTACTTGGAAGTGTGCTTCCAAAGGCTTGAGAGAGGCTTGAGAGAGGATTCTTGGGAGATCGGGGCACCTTGGAAGGATTCTATAGAGAGTAGGGCAGAGTTTGGATGAACTCCAAAGGCTTCGAGTGAGGAGGAAGTGGGATCTTGGGTGGGTTTATATAGGAAAGGTGAGTGAATTCTTTATTATTTAGGTTTGCGACTCCTTACATTAAACTAATACAAGCCACAAATAAGCTCAAGGGTCTTGCCCATGGTTTTTGGAAAAGGGAAGAGGAAAAAATTATTTTATAAGGCTAAAGTCCGAACTTCTTAAAATAATGTGGTTGCTTATGTGGAGGTGAGTCACACTCCCATGAAAAATAATTTAAAAAGACAAGATGTTTAATAAGTCTTGAGAGGTCCATTAATGCTTTGTAAAATAAGTAAAACAAACCCAAAATCACATTATTTTAATGGTGAAACATATATTGGCCGAACATAATGCTTATAGTATTTTAATACCTCACAATTGGTTCATTATGATGTCATAAAACACATTATATATTTAAACGGTATTTAATTTTGACCCAAATATTTGACTGCCTCAGAAAATTATGAAAAACTCAACGTTGGATAATTTCGACATCCTGATTCCAGAAATATAATTTATTTTATCTAAATAATTTTCTAAATATTTTAATTTTTTCTTTTAAAATAAAAACCGTCATTTATTGAAAATTCACGGGTTTTGACAGAAATGGCTTTCAAACCTTAATAAAAATTATAATTGCATTCATACAATTATATGATCATTTATATATATAATAAAATGAATATAATAATAATAATAATATTTTATTAAAACATTCCCTTGAGTTAACCACATAAACTCAGCCGATTTCTCCTGTCTGAGCATTTATGGATAAAAGAGCTCTATCAACTTATCCTAAAATTCCTTCCACTCCACAGCTTTCAGCTGCCCATTCCGAGTCTGGATGTCCCACCAACGTTTCTCTTGACCATGCAACATGTAAGCTGGCAAATTTACACTCTTCTCAATAGGTTTATCCTGGTGGTAGAGTATAGTCTGGGTAGATTCAATCCATAACTCAACTTTCTCCAAACCACCATCTCGAGTAAAAGTTAGTGGGTGCTGCAACTGAAACTCCCTCGTGAGATCAGACATGATTTTCACAATCCGACCTGTGTCTCTTTCCATAATTTTCATGAAACAGGTGATTTTCTCTCGAAACATTTCCCCCGCTTAATCAGTTGTTACTATTGGTGCCTTAGGTTCACCCACTGGAGGACCATTTCAAATTATACCCCCACTCATTCTCTCAACAAGAATCGTGAAGGCATAATTCTACAAGCCAAACATGAAGTTTAGAAAATAGTTCACAATGTTACCACATTTACTCACAACCAAATTATACATATAAATTCACAATTATTTCATTCAATTTCAAAATTAGACACCATTTTCATTTAAATTTCACAAGAAATGAAATTAAATAGTTTAAGTACAACATTATACCCATAATCTGTTTTCCTGTGCGTGCCTAACATGATGCAGGTCACAATAATACTGAGTTACTATAATGATTCATGTAGATGGGAAACTCATCCCATTCTGGGCCACGAATCAATACTCAACAAATTCCAAAAATAACAATCACATCATATAACAAGTGCATCACCCAAGGTGAAATAATATTCAACTGTAATGAAAAACAATAATAACAGAAATCCCACCATGAGTACTTGAGTCTTCCCCAATACATGGGTTTGCAACTCCCATGAATGAGCTCATTATCATGCCCCAACATTCCCTAGTATCTCTTCTACCTTACCCAAATACTACGATAAAAAGAAGAAGATGAAATAAAAGACCTCGCCCTTCAATACCACTTTTAACATCCCGACCCGGGAGCCACGGAACGGTGCTCCGAGCCAGTTGGTCACAAGCCCTCAAGAGCGTCGCCCCGTATGCTAGAGGGTGTCGACTAGTAGTGAGGGTCTTGTAATTCATTCATGGGGAGACTATACCCTCTGTTAAAAGAATAAAATACGAGTGGAAGTAACCCAAAAATACTAGAAATGCATATAAATAAAATAGTATAATGTTACTAGCATAATAAAAGAAAATAGAAATATGATAGTCAATTGAAAGGTAAAACATGCTATAACTATGAAGTGCCATGTGTCTACAATGAAACTAAAGTAAAGACACAAAGACTCTCAATGGGTCCCGAACCATGTCTGGCTCCCTCAACCATGCTCCATCCCCAACTCAGCACTCTAACCGGTGCTCTTGTCCTTGGCCTGTCCTGCAATAGTAATGTCTATTCAGGTACCGATCAGGCTGCCCGAGTAGGGTGTGAGTACAACTCAGTAGGTCACCAACACCAGTGTCAAAAACAATCCAGTAAAAAAACAGTGTATGTAGTTGCATTAATAATAAATTAAGGCAATAGGGAAAACTATTATATTTATATAGTTTACCATTCTTTAATACGTTAAACATCCTTGTTCCTAAGAACAGCCAAAACACAATGCCTACTTCGGTCCGTGTAGGAGCATAAACTATTCCCCCATTTCAATTCATAATTACAATGTCACAATATTAAGATTATGAATAGCCAAATGAAACCGTAGTACAAAATAAATGAAAGAGTGCAGAACATCATGTCTAGCACACATGTGAGTATTTGGAGCATCAGTCCATGTCTCACAACTCCATGGGTATTTGGAGCATTAGTCCTTGTCCAATAAAATATCAAATTCATGCATGTAATTAGTTCTAGAACGCCATTTCTAGAACTCTTATGGGTATTAGGAGTGTCAATCCGTGTCCTAGAACCATTTTTCAAATCAAATTTCCAATTCACAAATACAACATTATAAAAATGTTTAATCATACTTATCCTTCCATCAAAACCCTCACCCATATTCAACTTGATCCACAATTCACAAAGAACCACATAACCAAACCACCAATTAATTATTTATGCCATGAAATTTATAAAATGGCATATGCCTAACAAGATAAGACTGTGGGATTGGATTTAGACCACCTACCTCGATTTATTGATGGATGTTATCCCAACGAAAATCCTCAAAAATATGAGCGGCACATCGTCGTCGATCAAGTTCTGGATCTAAGTCCTCAAAACCAAAAATAAGATCAAAGGCATTAAGATCATGAAAAACTAGATCTAGATCCACCATCCTAGATCTATACCTTAACTCATAGGTTTAGATCCATGGAAACGATGAAAATACCTCATGAAAAAGATCAAGGAAAGATAGAGGAAAGAATGGATGTAACGGTAGGATGAAATCTACTTAACGGAAGGAGATCAGATCGTCAATCTGAGCCTTTAATATAGAGAAAAGGTGTTTGGATCACCTTGGAATCTCTCCAAGAGGCTTTGGAAACACCTAAAAATTTCCAAGCCCGAGCCATGGTTGCAAAATAAGGAAATCCCAGAGTTTGGGTGGTTTGAAAAGTGATTTTCAGAATTAAAAACTGCGTGCACAGTTTCTTGGATAGTCGCTCACGGTTTTTCAAACCGTGCACAAACCATGTGGACCTCACTGTCCAAAGATGAATGGTTTGTATGGTTTGGTCTCATGGTTTGTCAAACCATGTGTACCACTCTATCCAGTTCTACTTGGTTGCTAGGGTTTGGTCACACGATTTGTCAAACCGTGCGCAAACCATGTAAAACCCACTGCCGTTTTGTTTTACATAAAAGTTCACCCAAACGCACCCCAAGTCACTACTCCAAAATAGAGGTACTCAAAAACATCAAAAGTACCTAAAAACGTGCCTGAGATTTACTCCATAAATGGTCGGGATCTTACAATAATTATAATAATTTTCATTTAACTAATTATTAATTTTCTTTTATGAATAAATTTTTTGATTTAAATAATATTCTTAATTAAAAAATTTTAAAATATTTATTAACATATACTATGATATAATTATATCATTTTATAATGTATAATATTCCTATTTTTTGAATTTCATAGATGAGGTTATTATTCTATATCCCAAATTACTTATTCTAAAGGTCATGTTACAAACCCGAGGGTTGGGTTACTATTCCATCGATATATGTTCCGTAATTTCTTGAAACAACTCTTATTTTATTTATAAATATTGTTTTGTATTATGAGTGTTTTTTTATATTATTTATAATATTTTAAATAATTATAAAAATAGAATTTACATTGACAAAATATTGGTTTATTACATTCACCCTCATATTGACTAGGGAAAACTACTACCCTATTGGGGACTATGATGAAGTGGCACACTATATTAGAACATTGATAATTAGTGCCTTGGTAGGGGCTATGGTGAAGTGGAAATATCATATTGAATAATGAAAGGTTACACACTGGTAGGGAATATGGATAATCAGTAATCTATTATTAAATAAGGATATCTGGTTACCTAATATGGTACTACGGTGTAGTGTTTACATGTTTGGACTAGGTAAAAATGGTTGCATGATATGGTATTAGTTTAAATTGTCACCATGTTATGGTGCTTCCTATATTTCTTTGGGGTGGGGTTGCTTATTATGTTATCTATTTGATAACCACAGTGCATGGATTAATAGTATGATATCTCTATAATGAAATTGGTGTATGGTTCCCTATTATGATATCAATAGGTTTGGATCCTTCAACCTAGTTGTGAAATAGAATTGCGGATGTGTTCTTTTAAGAAGGTTTCGTGATAAATATCTAGATTATAAAATAATCATGAGTTTACATTATATTTATTATAGGTAGTCTTAGGCTGTCTCCTAAAGAAGATTCAAAGATCCAGATGTTACATTTTTTTAGATTCAGGAAATAACCAACAATAGAACATACCACAATCACCTACCTCTCATTTATGTGAATCCAAAAGTTAGACAATAAGGATAATAATGAGATCCTACAGAAATAGCCTCATCAAAATAATTTTAAATGTAACCGTTATAAAATAAAACAACCCATATGTTTTATATGTCTGAGGTACAAGGGAACCATCCCATAGATACCATATTAGGGATCCATGAACTAATATTATCCTGGAAATAAAATACAATGAAACATTGTGCCTGGGTAATCCCAGAGATAACACATTAAGGTGTCATGATCCTAAGACCTCCCTAACACACAATAGTTGGGATGAACATAACCCATGTCCTATTTTAGGGTTCCACTTCCATATTCTATACTATAGGGACGGTTCCACATGGTCCTATATTAGGGAACCACTTCACCCAAAAAAAATATGGCATATCATCATTATATATTCCTTCATTGAGAGACACCTAAACCTAGTTCATTTGGGGTTACAATTTTCTATAGTCCCTAGGGTTCCACTTTCCTCTTTTTATACCATGGAATCAATTTTCTCAAATTTCCACTAGGTATCCACTTCACCCTACTGTAAATGTGGATTCCACTCACCAATACCTTCTTTAAAAGGGTACCCTAATTACCCAAGTCTACTACCGAATATAAAAGAGGCCTATTAAAGATATATTTATAGATGTGTCTTTTAAAGTCCTATTAATCATTACATAAATTCTACATCAAACATTCAATATCTGTAATATTACAATGGTTGAGTCACCTTTATCCAGGAATCCTACATAACCTCATGTAATATATTAAACTATTATATATACTACTTTCCCATTATTCAATAAAGAATTCCATTAATAATGGGGATCATGAATCTCATGATACGGGATCCCTGAGATTTTTTTCATTAACTAATAGGTCTCTAGGCTACTGATTATTATATATTCCCGTAGTAATGGAGGAAAAATCATGTCATTAGGATATCGATGAAACTTTTTTTTGACCATGATTAATATCCTTACTATTCCATATAAACCATCACATATATCCGTGATAATCCACATTAACTCTTCAGTTCACTCAATGATTCTGTCACGACCCGTCCTCGGGGCCCGTGCTGTGACTACCCCAAGCCCGCCTTCTATAGGCCAGGGGCTAGTGACTAGCACCTAAGGCATAAATCCCAATATAAAGGGAAGGAATTGCCTTTATAAAAGTAACAAACACAATAGAGTAAGAAATAGAAGTAACACCATGTAATACTGAATACAAAAGTATGTGCTGAAAAGTAAATGGGTCAGTATACAAACCCAATTCTAAAGTACAGTACAACTGAAAAGCTAGTACAACTACAGCAAAGTAAAATAGAATCCACTGAGTCATCCTCCGGGAATCCCAGCTGATGTGTGGCTACAGATGGCCTCCTCAGCACCTCAAGTTCGTATGTCCGCTCCACATACGTATCACCAAGTGGTCTACCACCGGGTACTGTTCTGCTCTACAAGTCTGGACCTCAACCAGGGTTGTCTGTCGTCGGCATCCAACACAACGTAGTGCAGGAAATGCCCGTGCAGGGCTGAGTATAAGATACTCAGTAGGGACCTCGAGACCCCCTAAGGTCTCCCAAAATCCACAAAGGATAAACCACATAAGGGAGATACAAACATGAAGTATCAACCAACCATACTTAGGTATATTCCCATACATATACCTATGTTATCAACCATAGTATGAATCCAACTCTCGAGCCGAAGTACAACATAGTCCACACAGGAAAGAAGTCAATCACATCGATGATAATGATTGTAAGTCAAGACTCATATCACACAGATATACATATTTCGTATAGCGATAGAGATGATCAGATGTAGTCACTGATTCATCTAAGCTGTCAGACCCACACAGGATACAAGACCAGCTAAGCTGTCAGACCCAAACAGGATACAGGACCTTCTACTCTGCCGGACCCACCCAGGATACAAGTAAAGAGGTCAAACTACCAGACCACATAGGATACAAGAACAGTAGTCATCGTCGTCGATCGCACGGAGGATTCTAGTACTGCAGCCGTCGCTGTCGAGCCCAAGGAGGATCCCAGTGCGGTAGTCGATGCAGTCGCAGCCACCTCTAGGGTACCCACACACATCACACTCGATTTCGGGAGGGTCTTCTCCTCGAGAAAAGGGGTCGATACATCAACTATCACAAAGTCTAGATTTGATGTATCCTGAAGTTTCGTCTCATCAAAATAAACCCAACGTGATAGAAGGCGCGTCAATCGGACGCCCGGTCTGAGAGTTATTGGCTTTTCCGTTCTAGGGGCCCGATTAGAATTACGCTTGTTCCAAACCTAGAAATTTTCCAATGTTTTCAAAAACTCATTAGAGTATAATAAATGTACTGCCACGTTGCAAGGGTCCCAGTGCCGTAGACGGAACATCGATCGAAAACACGGTCGTGAAGTTATTCGCATTTAAGCGAAACGGGCCTGGCCCATCAAGCCTGAAGGGCCGGCAGGTCAGCCCGTCCTAGCTCAGTGGGTCCGACCTAGAAAAGTGGTCTACCCGGCCCGATGGGGCGTGGCCCGGCACATCGGGGCCTGGCTGGCCGAGGGGCGCGGCCCCCAGT
This sequence comes from Viscum album, assembly GCA_963277665.1. Classification (NCBI taxonomy): domain Eukaryota; kingdom Viridiplantae; phylum Streptophyta; class Magnoliopsida; order Santalales; family Viscaceae; genus Viscum; species Viscum album. Next base: position 1,984,391,722 of record OY728138.1, on the reverse strand, counting down.
CTTCTGAAACGGCGGCGTCGAGCGGCGCCGCCCTCATATCTGGCCGACAGTGGCCAGCAGGTCTTGTCGGCGTGAGCGGCCCGCATGGGCAGGCCACTGTTCCCCTAGCGAGGCACCCTCATGGCATCGTGGGGCCTTCCCAGCCCAGTCGACTGCCTTCCAACTGGTTTGTCCACCGAGCAGCCCACGGAACGCGGCCCGCGGTCCTCCGCAGCACGGCGCCCTTGTTGCGTTGTGGTTCCTTCGGCCCGGTCGGCTTTAGCCGGCCGGTTATTATTCATCCGAGTGACCCACAGATGCGGGCCCTGGTTTCCTCCATGTGGCTGGTGCGTGGTCGCCGCCTCCGTTCGCCACTGCCAAAAAAAATTCAAGAACCATCGGAGGGTCGTCGGGCCATGTTAGTTCGGCACGCGCCCTCCGCGTTAGGCGATATCAATTGGCCGAAGACAAATCAAGAATTCACCAAGGAAGGGATATAATTTCATTCATATACAATTATAGCAAACCCCCTACCTCGTAATTGGCGTCAGACTTCGATGAGTCTTAGAAGACAAGCATCATAGTAGTCGGGCGTCGCGGAAGACGACGTTGCGGATAACGGTGTCGTCCCATCAACGTGGGAGGAAGAGTCGTTGTCGGGATGCGATAGGAGAATCCATAGATGACGTAGATTCCTTGACTTCGGGGTGCATCCAAGGAAGAAGTGTCATTGGAAGAATTTCTTCATGTTCTTCGTCGGGGATGTTGTTCATTGAAGAACGATGTTCTTCATCGAAAAAGGATCACCTCTCTTCTAATTCTCTAGAGCCTCCCCCATAGAAAACTTTCCAACCCAAAAGAAATAAAAGGCTCCCAATTTAATAGAATTTTCATGCAATTCAAATTGATTCAAAAGAGGTTCCAATTAAATAATGTAGATATTAATTAGATAGGTTACCATATTCAATGGGTGGGAGGTGGAGAGGCTCCACCATAATATATATGAGGAGTTTTCAAATTAAAGAGTAGGGAGTTAAGGGGAGGTGAAAGGGTTTGCGTTATTATGGGCCCCGCCTCACTAAATCATCTCTGGGGAGGTTATGTGGGTGTGGGACCCACCACTAACTTCACCTTGTAGGAAATAACCACCATTTATAATTAAAATTGTGTACATCAATTTTATTTTATTTATTATAAATCCCCAAAATTAAATTTCAACCCGCATAAAACGCAACTGTGTAAAGCTCCCCTTAAGCAAATAAATGTGCTGCGAGTTCATCGGTGCCCTTAGATTTATATTCCTAGAACTGGTTTAAATGATATAAAAACCTGCACATACATTTACTGAACGTACCAGAACAGAACATCAGAAATTGATTCTGGGCACACTAGGCCTCAGAATCAGGCGCCGTTAGAAACCACATACTCGTAATATTCCAAATAATTTAAGAAAAAAATTTCCCTTAAAATTTATGTGTCTTTACATTACCCCCACCTCAAGTATTTACTTCCCCATAAATCTACAACACACACTAGGGAAACAAATGGGGGTATTGAGCACGCATCTGAGCCTCCCTCTCCCATGTGCTCTCTTGGAGATTCTCGTGATGCCAGTGAATATGGGTCAGAGGAATCGCCCATACATGTAGGACACGCTTCTGTAGATCCTCAATCTTCACTAGGACCTCCTTGAATGTTGCCCCATCATCGATGTCCATCTCCCCATGGTCGATGATGTTGGTCGGGTCGTGCATGTATATCCTCAACTGAGATACATGGAAGATACTATGCACCAAATGAAACTGAGGTGGAAGGGCAAGACGGTAAGCCACCTCGCCTACCCTGCTGAGAATCTAGAAAGGTCCGATGAATCGTAGAGATAACTTGCCTCCCCAGCCAAATATACATAGACCTCATCGAGGTGAGACCCATAGAAAAACATGGTCACCATCCTCAAACTCCAGTGGTCTATGCCTCCTATTAGTATAGGACTTCTATCTGCTCTGTGCAGTCTTCATTTTCTCCTGGATGATCTGCACCTTCTCCATCATAGCCTGCTCCATCTCTAGCCCTACTAGTGCTGAATCTCCTAGGTCTGTACAACACAGAGGTGATCTGCAAGGTCGGCCGTACAGTGCCTCGTAAGGGGCCATCCTGATGGTGGAGTGGTGGCTGTTTTTGTACACAAACTCTACCAAGGGTAAGTGATCCTCCCAGCTACGACCAAAGTCGATGAAACATCACAGAGCATATCCTCGAGAGTTTGAATGGTCCTCTCAGGCTGACCGTCCGTTTGAGTATGGAAGGTGGTGCTTAAGCGAATTTGGGTGCCAAAAGCCTCATGTAACCCCTTCCATAGCTGGGAAGTGAAACGAGCGTCTCGATCGGAGACGATAGTTGATGGTACACAATGAAGCTGAACGATCTCTTGAATATAAAGGCATCACAAGCTATCTACTGATCTCGTCTCTATGATCGGTAGGAAGTGGGCCGACATGGTGAGTCGATCTATGATCACCCAGATAAATTCATGTTCTCTAGATGTACATGGAATCCCCATCAAAAAATCCATAGATATCCCATCCCACTTCCACTCTGGGACCTCTAAGGGCTGTACCAAGCCTGCTGGTACCTGGTGCTCCACCTTCACTGGCTAACAAGTGAGACATCGTGAAACAAACTCTGCTACAACCTTCTCCATACTCGTCCACCAGTGTTGTCGTCTGAGGTCCTAATAAATCTTTGCCACTCCTGGATGTACCTCTAGGGGGGAAGTGTGGAACTCCCTCAGCACCTCCTCCTATAGTGAAACTGGTACCATGGTACGTCCCCTGAAGAGGATGACGTGCTCCCCACCTTCGGAAAATCCATCTGGTGCCTGCCTTGAGGATATATGAGCACGTCATGTCTCACAGTCAACGTCCCCATGATGCACCTCTCTGACTCGCTAAAGAAGTGGGGGAGTGACTGTGAGAGACTGAAGAAAGGATGATCCATCTCTATCCACAAAGGATATCTGCAACGCGACCATCTGCATCATCACCTCTCCTAGCAGATGAATGCTCGATCTTCAACTGAGAGCATCTGCTACAATGATCCCCTTCCCTAGATTATAGACTATCTCAAAGTCATAGTCCTGGAGGCACTCAAGCCATCGTCATTCTCTCAGGTTCAGGTCTTTCTGTGAGAAGATATACCTGAGAGTCTTGTGGTCAGTGTAGATTGTAATATGCTCGCCTATTAGATAGTACCACCAAATATTCAAGGAGAAAACCACTTCTTCTAACTCCAGGTCATGGGTAGCGTAGTTCTGCTTGTGCTGCCTCAACTACCATGAACCGTATGCAATCACTGCTCGCTCCTGCATCAGGACACTCCCGAGTCTGGTCCCTGATGCGTCATAGTTAACTATGGACCCTACACCCTCCTTCGGTAGCCTCATGATGGGCGAACTGGTCAACCTCTACCTCAGCTCCTGAAGGATCTCCTGGTATCTATCTGACCACAAGAAGGGTTTCCCCTTCTTCATCAAAGATTAAAGCTATGTTATAACTCTGGAGAAATCTGGCACAAATCTCCAATAGTATCCAGCCAGGCCCAGGAAACTCCAAACCTCCGTCACACTCCTGGGTGGATCCCAAGAAAGAACTGCCTCGATCATCACTGGATCCACTGCTACCCTAGCCTCCGAGATGATGTGTCCCAATAAGTGAACCTCTCGAATCCAAAACTGGCACTTCGAGAGCTTACCATAAAGCTGGTTCTCCTGGAGTGTGTCCAGTACTACCTGCAAATGGTAGGCATGCTCCTCCTCAGTAGTCGAGTGAATCAGTATGTCGTCTATGAAGACTACGACAAATCTATTGAAGTAAGGCTGGAAGATCCTATTAATGAGACTCATAAACACTACTGGAGCATTGGTTATGCCGAAGGTCATAACCAATAACTCGTAGTGGCCATACCAAAACCTGATGGTTTTCTTCTGCACATCCTTGTCTCGAACTCTGAGCTGGTGATTGCCTGACCTGAGGTATTTCTTCGAGAACCATCATGCTCCCTTGAGCTGATCGAAGAGGTCATCAATCCTTGGAAGTGGGTACTTGTTCTTAATGTTCACCTGATTCAGGCAACGGTAGTCGACACACAGTCACAAGCTCCCATCCGCCTTCATGGAGAACAAAATCAGAGAAGCCCATGGTGAAACACTGGGTCGGATAAATCTCTTTCCCTGCAAGTCCTCCAGCTGTACCTGCATCTCACAAAGCTTGGAGAGAGCCATCATATATGCTGGGATAGATATTGGTGTTGTCCCGGGGTACAGGTCCATGTAGAAGTCTACCTCTCTGCGAGGAGGTAGTCCTTAAATGTCGTTAGGAAAAACATCCACATACTGATCCACCACAACAGAAAAACTCGGACTCCGCGCATCAACTGCTCCGATCATGAGACTAGAAAAATGATGTGTGATCTGTTGCCCTCTCCTCTGTGTAAGTCCATCCTGCGCTGTAAAGGCTCCCTTATTTCCAGTGAAGGTGAACCTGGTCCCATCTGTGATGACACACCACACTTTGGGCCTAATATAGTCAATCTGAGCATGGACGGTAGATAACCAGTACATACAAAAGATGACATCGTACGGCCTCAACGCTGTTATAAGAAGTTCCCAGCCGAAGCTCTTGCCTCCTAGAGTAAGCTCACACTGTCGGCACCTATGCATAGTCGTCGAGTCTGCTCTCGTTGGAGTCTCTATCCGTAAGGATTGAGCCAATGACTCTATCGAAATCTCTGATCTCTAAACAATGGAAGCAGCAATAAAAGAATGACTCACACCTCTGTCTATATGTACTAAAGAAATGGTGGAGTAGACACATATAGTACCTTGAATCATATCAGGTGTGCCATGGTTTTAGGCCTCGACTGCCGGGAGCTGATCCCACCTCTGTCTGCCATCTCCCTATGGTTGGGGTGGACCTCCTGGTGGTAGTAGTGGTAGAGCCTCGAAACATCGTCCACCACTCGCTGCTCGGCCAGCTCCTCTACCTCATCCGCCCGCTCCCGGTGGACCACCACAGTCAACCCTCTGCCTATGCCTGGGAGGTCCCTCTACTGTCTTCTGCTCATCTACATGGAGGTTTGGGCAGTCACAAGCCATGTGGAACTTCCCACTGCATGCATATCACTGCCTGCTCCTCATAAGGCTATCTCTGTTTCGTGTGCCCCGCACAACCGAAACTATATAATGAGGTCGCCCACCTGATGGCCCGGTGTACTTGGACCTATGCAACATCTGTCTACTGTCAGCTGTAGAAGACCCTGCTACGTGTCGCCCTATGTTGGGTCTCGCCACTGGTTACTGCTCAGTAAGAATGCTCTCACTAGAAGGGAACGCTCCAGCACCCCCGTCTGCGTCGGGATGCTGAGGGGAATTGTCGAAGCCCTGATCTCATCCCTCAGTCCCTACTCAAAGGTTTGGGCCCTGAAGAACGGGTATCTTACCATATCTGTGGAGTAGCGTGATATGTTAGTGAACCTCACTGAGTACTGATCTACATTCACGATACCCTGTTGCAGATGAAGTAACTCTTAAATCCCCACCGCACGAAGGGTGTCTAGAACAAACTACAGGTGGAAGAGACTCTCAAAGTCTGTCCAAAGTAAAGATGCCTCATCATGCACCTGGAGAATCAGACTCCACCATCTACATGATGCTGCACACAGGAGACTCATGGTAAAGATAACCATAAGGTCAGCTGGTGTCCCTAGCAATCTGAAAACTCTGACGATAGCCTCTAGCCAATCCTCAGCTGCTAGTGGGTCCATCCCTCCATGGAACTTGGGTGGCATCTTTTGCTGGAACTCGTGCAATTCACTCAGGCGGCATGAAATATCTGTTGCGGGGCCTGGTGGTATCGGTGATCCAGTGGGTAGAGGTTTCGCTGGTACCTCCACTGTGATGGGGCCCTGCACCGAGGCCTTGTCATTCGGTGGGCTACCATATCGTACGTAACTCGGAACCCTAGAAGGCTGCCTTCGTGGGGCCATCCTGAAAAGAAACAGGTGCGCCATGGTCAAACAGTATATTTGGTGAGTTGACATAAATTAATCACAAAGAAAATTTTTCAAAGGAAACACACATGAAATCAGTGTTTTCGTGCACTGAGTTAGAAATCAGAGGTCATGGTCCTGGTGTATGGATACGTCGGCCCTCGCACCAACACTGGAGTCCCTGGACTGAAAATCACACTCAATACTCTTAACACTATTGCTTCATAGAAAGGAATGATCAGAGTCCTGAGTTCTATGGTAGAACCAACTCCTCCGATACCAATGTGTCACGACCCGTCCTCAGGGCCTGTTCCGTGACTACCCCAAGACCGCATTCCATAAACGAGGGGTTGGTGAGTAGCACCAAAGGATTAAATCTCGATATAAAGGGAAGACATTGCCTTTATAGAAGTAAAAAACACAACAGAGTACTCAATAGAATTAACAACTAAGTAATACTGAATAAAAAAGTAAGTGATGAAAAGTGAATGGGCCAGTATACAAACCCCACTGTAAAGTACAGTACAACTGAAAAGCTAGTACAACTGCAGTAAATTAAAAAATCAACCATTGAGTCGTCCTCCGGGAATCCCACCTGAAGGGTGGGTACAGATGGCCTCTGCATCACCTTATGTCTATCCGTCTGCTCTGTGTACGTCTCACCAAGTGGTCTGCCACCGGGTATTGTCCATCTCTACAAGTCCCTACATTGACCAGTGTTTTCCGTTGTCTGCATCCAACACAACATAGTGCGGGCAAAGCACGTGCAGGGGTGAGTATACGATACTCAGTAGGGACCCTGAGACCCCCGAAGGTCTCCTAGAATCCACGAAGGATAAACCACAGAAGATAGATACAAACACAACGTATCAACCAACCATACTTAGGTATATTCCCATACATATACTGAAGTTATCAACCACAGTATGCCTCCAACAATCATTCCCAAGTACAACTCAGTCCACACAAGAAAGAATTCAATCACATCTATGATAATGATTGTAAGTCAAGGCTCATCTCCCACAGGTATACATCTTTCATATAGGGATAGAGATTATCAGATGTAGTCACTGATTCATCTAAGTTGTCGGACCCACACATGATACAAGACCAGCTAAGATGTCGTACCCACACAGGAAACAAGACCAGCTACTCTGCTGGACCCACACAGGATACAAGTACAGAGGTCAAACTGCCGGACCCACACATGATAGAAGAATAGTAGTCATCACCTTCGAGCCCACGAAGGATTCCAGTACAGTAGTCGTCACTATCGGACCGACAGAGGATCCCAGTACAGTAGTCGATGCAGTCGCAGCTAGGTCTAGGGTCCCCGCACGCAGCACGCTCGATTCTAGGAGGGTCCGCTCCTCGAGCAAAAGGGTAGATACATCAACTATCATAAAGTCCAGAGTTGATGTCTTTCAAAGATCAATCTCATCGAAATAAACCCAACGCAACAGATGGCGCGTCAATCAGACACCCGATCTGAGAGTTATTGGCTTTTCCGTTCTAGGGGCCCGGTAGAAATTAAGCTCGTTCCAAACCCGATCGATTTCCAAAGATTTCCAAAAATCACATAGAGTATCGGAAAAGGACTGCCTCATCACAAAGGTCCTAGTATCGTAGATGGTGCATCGATCGGACGCACTATCATGAAGTTATTCTCATTTAAGCGAAACGGGCCCGACCCGTCAAGCCCGATGGGTTGGCGGGTTGGCCCATCCTGGCTAAGTGGGTCTGACCCGTCTATGTGGTCGGCTTAGACCGATGGGGAACATCTTGGCCCAGCGGGGCACGGCCTGGCCTGGTGGGTCATAGCCCGAACCGGCGAGGCGCGACCCGGCCCGCAGGTGGCCGAGGGGCGCGACCCCCAGTCTTCCGAAACGGCGGCGCCGAGCGACGCCGCCCTCCTATCCGGTCGGTCTTCCCGGCATGAGCCGCCCACACGGGCGGGCCACTGTTCCCCTAGCGCAGTGCCCTCTTGGTGTCGCAGGGTCTTCCCAGCCCGTTCGGCCACCTACCGGCCAGTTCGTCCGCCGAGCCACCCGCGGAACACGGGTCGCGGTCCTCCGCAGCGCGGCGCCCTCGCGGCGCCACAGTTCTTTCTGCCCAGTCGGCATAAGCCGGTTGGTTCATCTTCGGCCAAGCGGCCCACAGATGTGGGCCCCAGTTTCCTCCACATAGCCGATGTGTGGCCGCCACCTCCGTTCGCCACCACCTCTGGTCACCACCACCTCCCGCTGCCGCAGCCAAAAAAATTCAAGAACCATCAGAGGGTCGTTGGGCCATGTTCGTTCGCCTCGCACCCTCTTCATTAAGAGATATCAAATGGCCTAAGACAACTCAAGCATTCAACAAGGACGGTATATAATTTCATTCACATAAAACTATAGCAAACCCCCTACCTCTTAATTGACTTCGCACGTCGACGAGCCGCGGAAGACAAGCGTCGCAGTAGTCGGGCGTCGCGGAAGACGATGTCGCGGAGAACAGTGTCGTCCCGTCAATGAGGGAGGAAGAGTCATTGTCGTGACGTGGGAAGAGAATCCGTAGAAGATTTAGATTCCTTGACGTTGGGGTGCGTCCGAGGAAGAAGTGTCATTGGATGAAGTTCTTCATGTTCTTCTTCGGGGGATGTTCATCATTGAATGATGATGTTCTTCGTCGAAAAAGGATCACCTCTCTTCTAATTCTCTAGTGCATCCCCAATAGAAAACTTTCCAACCCAAAAGAAATAAAAGGCTCTCAATCTAATAGAATTTTCATGCAATTCATATTGATTCAAAAGAGGTGGTAATTGATTAATATAGATATTAATTAGATAGGTTGGCACATTCAATGGGTGGGAGGTGGAGAGGCTCCACCATAATAAATATGAGGAGTTGTCAAATTAAACAGTAGGGAGTTAATGGGGAGGGGAAAGGGTTTGGGTTCATATGGGCCCCACCTCACTAAATCTTCTCAAGGGAGGTTATGTGGGTGTGGACCCCACCTCTAAATTCCCCTTGTAGGAAATAACCACAATTTATAAATAAAATTGTGCACAACAATTTTATTTAATTTATTATAAATCCGTAAAATTAACTTTCAACCCGCATAAAATGAAACTATAGTAAAGGTATCTTTAAGAAAATACCGGTGTTGCGAGTTCATCGGTGCCCTCATATTTCTATTCTGAGCACCGGTTCAAAAGATAGAAAAACCCGCATGTACGTTTACTGAACGTACCCAAACAAAACTTCAGAAAATGATTTCGGGCACACCAGGCCTCGGAATCAGGCGCCGTCAGAAACCGTGGACTTGTAATATTCCAATGAATTTAAGAAAAAAAATAACCTTGAAATTTCCAGGTCTTTATAGATTAATTCATGTTGTTGGACGCCAACACATTTAATCCCCAAATCCTGCATTCACAAAATATATTAATCATATTGAACTATAAAAATCCACTAATTTGTAAGTCCCAAACTAACCATTTATTGAAATTTTTTTTCTTAGTATTCGTATATACCTATAATTAATAATTATAAGATTTAATATTTTTAAAATTATATTAAACTACTCAAGATTAGTCCCATCCATAAAAAAATAAACAAAAAAACACCAAGGTCTTGGCTGCAATAACATAAATGGAATATCACTAATATTTGATGCATGCCCTTACCATAAAAAACATACCCATGATGCACTAATTAAAAAGAGAATTTACTTTCTAAATAATGAAATACATTTAAAGGTACCCCATTAGACCATGTCACATTAACTTAAATGGTTTTTTGTGTCTTATTAATTGAAATCTATATTTTTCTGTTCTGATTCCCTTCAACGGGAAATTTATATATGAATATCATTTCATGATCTTAATAACAACTAAATAAAATGAAATGAATCCCAAGATAGAAATCATCTCTAGAGTTCCATACAATTTGGCTTCATACTATTGTGTAAAAATCTAGTATGAGAGATATGTGGACCTCTTTTGCAAAATAATTCATATATCGATGTCTGGTATTGATCAATATTTTTCATGACCCTTATAGATAACATTAAGTATTGATAATAATATCTTGGTTGTCCCTTAATAATATAATATTAACCTAGACTGGTAAGTAAGAACTACTAATAAACAATCCAACCTATGACCCTTTTGATCAACAAGTTATTCAATTTGACACTAGTATATCCCAATGACCCCAATCTTTAGAAACAAGGTCTCCATCTTATAAAACTTTCTCGGGAGTAGTGAACGTGTGGAGAAATCAATCCAATTAGACCCTTAATCATTGATATTCTTTAACATTAAATAATAAATTATGGAATCCTTTGTAAAGGATCATTAAATTCCCTTGGATTTAATCAAAGGAGTAATTATACCCCTGATATATTTCATAGAGACCAGTTTTACCAAATTTCATACAATTGATTCATTCAAATATCTAGAGAAATAAGATTCCATGAAATTAAACATTTTTACATTGTTAATATATATAATTCTCAATGATAATGAAATTAATTAATCCCTTGTTCATACCAATTATTAGAACAAACTCATATTGATCCAAACCCTTTAATTATAGGTCTATATTAAAGTCAACCATTCTCAATGTAACCATTAAATTATACAGTTTTAAAATAGTGAGCATATATATTACATATAATAATTCATACATGGACCCAATTTGGTGATCTCATTTATAATTCTAAATTAATAGGGGTTTTTAATGAATTTCATTTAACGTTTTTCAATGGATGCATAAGAAATAAATGGCCAAAACAATGACCTCATCATATCACCAGTGAGTAAAATTTTATACTAATATGTAGGATTGGGTATTTTATACGGATATCTCCCCATTTATGTATCATAAATCTTAGTGAAAACACATTTTACAATAAAAGGGATTAAAAACAATCAAAGATAAATAAATATAAATACATTTATACTAATAATGATTTTAGAATATACTATGTAAATATATGGAGTACACATGATGGAGAATTAATATTTCCCACTAACTTAATTAATGTACAAAATCTAGATTCATTAGTCATTATTTCACATTGGTTGATGTCTTCATCCATATAATAATTTCCTATTATATGATGGTTAAATGAATTCTTCTATTAGGATTCTCCCACCAATAGAGGAAAATTTTTGTTTAAAATCTGTATACATTAATATATACCTTGATAACCTATACATTAATATTGGCATTATGTATATTTTGTTATACTGTAATATGATATTTTATCATATAGATATTAACTTATAAAAAGATAATAGTTTTAGGTACATTTTTCATTATTCTTATGGTGTTTTCAACACCATAGAAATCAAACCATTCTAATAAGTGATGATATATGGATAGATATAATAATTCCATAATACAATATCATATATCTCATGTTACTGGTACACCCATTACTCCTAAAAATAATGAATAGGAGAAGGGAAAAACGTATTCTCATCCAATATTTGAGAAATGGGTCTTAAATACCAGGGGTGAACTATGATTTTGAATCTAGGAAGGTTGTATGATATGTGGCCAATTTCGAATAGAGATAACATGAATCCAATTTTTTATAAATATATCACATTTCCTTGAGAAGAAAAAAAAGATAACTATTAGCATGGAATTACAAAGATATTCCCATATTGGTTCTCTATACTTCCACCAATAAATTATGTTTACTAGATTACAAAAAAGGGAAAAATTAGGATTTTAGTGGAATGAAAATGTAACATACTTATATGGTTGAAGATAATGTTGATAACATAATCAAATACCAATTCATAAGAGAATATAAATATTTATAGTGTCTCTAAAATATCATCCTTGTGAGGAAAAAGCATTAGAAATCACTGTAATTATTCAATATATAGATATCAAATTCAATTTATTGGATTATTAATTTATATTCTCAATCACCAAACTATTGATTGATACAATGACTAGTTTCTAATAAACTTACTCCATGTATGGGTATTAAAGTTTAAATTTGATCTCCATAACCCTAAATATGAGGAGTCCAATAATTTAAGATAAAATAATGGGGTATAATATTAGTATATATTTTCCATTATCATGAAGAATGTTGGTGATACCTATAAACACTCAATGAAACATATTTTGAATTCATTTTAATGAATTCCATAGAATGAAACATAGATGATCGTTTGGTCAAATTAAAATTATTATAGGTTCATTTTACTGATCTTTTGTTAGAATTCAGCAATATAAAAAACCACATACTAAAGACAACCACCCATAAATATGATTTTGGAATGAAATACAGATAATTTCTTAGAATTATCATTCACCATTATAACATTGATGTTAATAATGATATAACCATGAAAATACATTATATGACTCCACCTTGAAACCCTTGAGATTTGAGAGGACATCCAATGTGAATCATTGATATTATCATGCCATATCTTTAATCATTGAAAAGTTATTTTAATCAAAATGTTTAAGAACAAAGGGTCACATATGTTTTATATATGTATTTCTAAAATGAATTTGATTATCATAAGAAGTTCCCTTTGCAACCAACATGCATAATTTATACTACGGAAGGAAAAAATATCATCCCAAATATACATACCATAGAGATATTTCTTAGTAATAAATATTAAAAATTATTGATGAGTTAAAGTTGAAAATAATAAACTATCATCATGACATTATTGGATGCCAATACCAGATATTAAGATATCTGAAAAAAAAATTCCTTAGTTTTTCAATTATAATGTAGATATATTATTCACAACACTATGAGAAACACTTGATCTCGTGTATTGATATACTAAAATATATCCACAATAATGAAATTATATATAACACAATGAATGATTAAAATTTAATCTATGTTAAATATAAATCCATTTGGTTTCCCATAATATGATCAAAGTTCATTCATTAATAGAATTTATTATTGTGAAACCTATCATAGAATACGCACTAGCGTATATGGTGTGTCTTATCGAATATGTTTTCTCCATCCGTGCAACATTCTTAATTTGGGAGATGAATCTTTTATATTGTTTTATTATTCTAATATGAAGAATTATAGAAAACCTGATGAATAATAGTGTGGAATTGGAATCATATTTATAGATTTTTTTCAAATATAATTCTACATTACTTCTTTCTATTAATTAATGGATTCACTAATAATGAGTTGTAATACCACAATCCCCTTACTAGATGGGTATTTCAACTATAAATACCTATCACTCGACTATATTCAATGACGGGTTCAGAGTAGGTGATCACATGAATTAATGGATATTTTACCATTATGATGAAAGAGTAAATTTCCCAACTTTAATATGTATACAAGTTGGTGATTGAATCACTCAAATAGATAATATTGAATCACATTCTACATTAATAGAAATTTATTTTCGATGAACCATCCAAAGTTTCCACAACCATATAAGATCATTATTAGAACTATATGGTCATTCATGTCACTCATAACTGATAGGTATCACCATTTATGAGTAATAATGTGAAAAATAATAATGAAATTAAATCCATGCTAGTTAATGGAGATTATTTTACCTTGACGATTAATCCCACAATCTTATAGATGTGACACACAGTGTAGTAACTTCAATATTTGAAACTCTCACCGAATCATGAAATAAGGAACAAATATAGTAGTAGGAAAAAATTTATCATTTATGATGGATTTAACTTCTCTAAATTCCTAGGTATGTACCATATCTATTAGTAATTATTAGTTTAATTAAATGAGAAGATAATATCTACATTATATAAGAGTTCAACATCCTCTCCTGTAGTGCTCATCATATTGAATATGATATTTTCCACCTTATCATCATGAAAGGATACATCTGGCCATTAATAATGCATGATTTCATAGAATTACCGAATAATATCCATGTATCTTAAATACCTAACATATGTACATGTAAACACATTTATTTTTTATACAAAAAAAATATTCTCATTTCTTTTCCATTTGGTGGTAGATATAACGGGTTCATACCCTCCAAAAAGGCCATAAATGTTGAGTTTGTTCTTACTACCAAAAATTTATTGATCTGGTGTTAAAAGATGTAACCCTAGAAAAGTCAAAAAATAAAAACAATAAATCTCAACATAATTATCTCAGTACAATATTTGGAGACAATAAAAAAATTTGATGTAATATGAGACCAAATTTTATCTTTTTTAAATGATGTGAAATTATCATGATTACAATAATTAGTATAACCACAATTCTTAATATCATGTTGTGATAATCATTATTTAATCAAATATCCTCCAAAAATAGAATATAATTACATGAATTATCATCTAAATTACACATTTTTGGGTTTCTGGGATTATCAAATCACAACTAGTCTTTCCATTCAGGCCCCCACACTTAATTATTAATAGAATTGAGGTAGACATTCTCATTGTGGCCAAATTACACTCAGATTGAAATGAAATCTACTATATACTTACTAAAAATTAGTTGAATCAAATCCATATAGATGAAATTGTTTTACACAATAACCTAATAAATCACACTAAATATAAACTATAATTTCACAAAAATTATTCCACATGAGTGATCAATAAATTTTTTTCTTTATTAAGTTATCCTGAGAAAATTAATTTTTCATTAAATAATTTCAATGATAAAAAATAATAACAACCTGAGTATTGATTTAAAATGAAAAGGATATTGTTCTAATAAAATTATTCACTCCTAAAAATAATATTACCTAATTATAATGGATAAAGTGTATAATTCCTGCCACCAACACATGTTTTATCAATAAATTCTTTTTATAAATTCACACAGTTGTTGTAATTGCCCATATTGTATCAATATAAACTATATGGAATGAGGATTTAATACTAGAGAATTAAACTTCGTGATGTTTTCCCACTATTGTAAGACCATAAATTACATGAAATAAGGACATTTTTGAAATACATTAAACAACATAACTCATGGACATTACCACAAGACCATAAAAAATATGGTTCATAGTTCTTCTCAAATAAATTTTAACTATTCATAGTGTTCCACCACACTTTAAATTTTACTACATATTTTGGCCTTTTCTTTGTTATTTTAAATTAAAAATTATCCTCAAATGTAAAATTAAGATATTTATTATAATTTTTTTTTGATTTGATTTTTATTCAAACACATTCTTTCCTAAATGACATAGTTCACCTAACAAGTGAAAAAATAATTCTTTACTATAACTATTTGTGGATTGATTTCTATTATAGTGGGATATATAATAACTATTGTATTTTGTATCCTTGGCCCCAAAAAATTCCATTTAACCATTTTTATTCTACCCTGGTGATGTAACATTTAATATATTATGTAAGATCGTACCATGGAAATATAATAAGATAGATCCATTATAGTTTATATTGATATTGTAGCCCCATTCATGATATATTTATTACCATCATCCTCCAATATAATCACCCATTTCAATATAATTTTCCTTTCACATGAGTTAGATCAGGGTAGATACCCACATTCTAAGAAAAAGTATAGATTGATTCTAGTTCTAATAGGATACATATTGATGTCCATAATTCTTATATTGGTCTTAGTTAAAAAATACCATTTCTAACTAATAATACATTCTATCTGAGTGCATGGGATTTCCAATTCATTTGGAATATCATCTTTAAACATATATTAGATTAAAACCATTATTCTCCAATTACATTGTGCAGTCAAATTCCTGTTGAGACGTGATATGTAAATATTCTATGATCTCCTATAATTATTTAAAAAATAATTTTCAATACCATAAAATACATGTGTCCACAATGGTTCCTAGATTATACCCTTTCATGATGGACATGGCCTATTATCCACTCATTAGTGTACCTAATTAAATAATTCCTTTTATTTCCACATATGTGATAGATCTATAAAAAGGGTCCATAAAAAACATTATGGTCAAAGTTATATTACTATATACTATGAAAAATATATTGGTTAGAAGATTATGGCCTAAAACGATATGTACAATTTTCTATATATTATTTTTTATATTAGTGTTGGATTTATAATTGATTTCAAATCAAATTTATATAATCCCTTCATTAGTCTAAGAATAATTTCATTAAACTTTTACCACCATCATTCCAAGAAAAACCATCACAAGATAAGTTCACATACTCTTTTGGATTCTTTTATTGGCATTGAGATATATATTTAGGTTAGGTTTTCCTAAAAAATTATATATAGATTTTAACAACTCTTGTTAATATATATATAACAAAAAATATATTAAATACTAGGTAAAATTTGTACAAACATAATCATCTTGTAATAATGTATGTCGTTGAGAGTTTTTAAATTGATAGGATATTTTTATTTTTGCTATAGAAGGGATAATATTTCAATAATAATGACTTGTATTATAATTTTTAACAACTTCACATCTCATGTATAAGTTTGTATAAGTCGATTCAGGATTGGGAGTCTTTTTGTTACATGGGTGAATGTTGGAGTTAGCTCATGCTAGCCCTACGACCCACTATGTCTGAACTACTGGGTACAATACTGAAAAAAATTCATTAAATAAAGGAATTCATATAATTTTATATTACCCAAGATAAACATATCTTTATTTTACATAATTTTTATATGTAAAACATTTATTCTCATAAATTAACATTCAATCAGAATAATTAATGTTTTACTCTTTTTAATGATTATACCAAATGTTATTTTTATCCATAAAATTTTATTTTTCCACTATAAAAACATATTTATTTTTATTAATTTAAATTATCTTAGAATGATACTCTACATCAAATTTCATCAATGATATTTTTTATAAAATCCCATTATAAAAATCAGGGAAAAAACAAATAGGTGTTCTAAAATGATCAATAAATGAAACAAGTTATCAACACAGAATCAAGGGTTTTAAGATAACCATGACATAAATCATGGGATCATGTGTAACCCCAAAAATTTAATTTAATATAATATTATCCTCAATATAATTCTTAACATGATCTTTTGAAAGTTATGAGAACTTTTATATATAATACTATCATTGTAATTTAAATATGAACATTACAACATAGAAACTAAATTCAAATTATAAATAGGAATAAAAAATTTATAACAAACTATATATAAATATTTTATATAATAAAATAACTTGACTTAATTTGTCGTAAATAAATACTCACTTTCAAATAAAGTTATTTATTACTTCAAAAATATGTTTTTTTTCAAAAATGGTTTCTAATACATATTGTTTGCGGAAATTATAATTAATTACTTACATTTTTTTAATTATTAATTATGTAAATAAACATGATTTCTGATATTATCATTCCAATATTATCTTAGGTTTAATTTTTTAAACTTTTTCAAGTTGATATATATTTTAATTGAAAGGGAAAAATTATTATATTTGTAAAAGTGTAATTTATTTTCATTATATAATGTAATTTTAGAGTCCCATTATGTTTTTAATGTTAAATTAATTTAATATAAGTCTCATTTATTTATATATAATTTAAATAATTATATATCAATTACCATTATCATTTTTTGGTTATATGTTTACTTTTAGGAAAAAAACACAATTTTCTAAAAAATACATTTTTTCTCGTTTTATGTATTTATATTAAAATATATTAAATCCTCATATAGAATATTAATATTTTATAAATTATTCCATATTTGGAATCAACATTTTCAAATTGGGTAAATAGTTTTCATTTACTTTTTGTTATTATAAATAGTAACCATTATAAAAATGTTTACCACGGTATGGGTTAAATTGGTAGAATATGGATACAATATAATATAAGGCATATAAATCAACAAACCACATACTTTTATTTAATTCTATATTATTCTTGATTATTATATAATTTCATGGATCTTTATGTTGATGATGACATTAATATTATTTTATGTCAAGAATTATTATAAAAAGCCACTCTATTTGTTTTGATATCACTAATATATTTCTACATGGATAATAATATGATATCTTTTGTCCTAAATGATTATTTCAAATATTAATAATTGTTTTTGTATTTGAAATTAAATTTCAATCCTTATTGAGGGAATAATAATCTTAATTAATTACACAACATTGATATAATTAATTTTCACGTAATAGAAAATAAAATAAAAAGTATTATGAAAATTAAATGTAATTAAATTTTTGTAAAATGTTATTCAAGATTTTTTTGATCAATATAAAATATTAGAGTTGTGATAAAATTTCATCATCAAATTCTAATTTTAACACATTTTCATTAAATTCAAACTGTTTGAATATATCTAAAAATGACTTTAATGGTATCATATATGAAAAAATAT
This sequence comes from Viscum album, assembly GCA_963277665.1. NCBI lineage: Eukaryota > Viridiplantae > Streptophyta > Magnoliopsida > Santalales > Viscaceae > Viscum > Viscum album. Next base: position 1,984,373,329 of record OY728138.1, on the reverse strand, counting down.
TTTAATTAAATGATTAATTTTTTAAAAAAAATATTAAATTTTTCATAGATAATATTATATTATCTATAATATAAACCATTTTACAATTTTTAATTTCTTTTCCTTTTATAGTAACTTTCTTTATCTCTAGAAAGATAAATATTATCAATATTAGGGTAAATGTCAAATTGGTTAATGGGGAAAAAACTAAGAAACAAGGGTTAAAAATCATATAATCATGTCTCCATTTTATTTATTGATATTATTGTGACCCATCAACCTCCAAGATTATAAATATATCATAATCATTCACCATCACATTAAAAGTAATTTATTATATTTGAATCTTGTATGTGATTTTACGTGTGTCCACTCCATCATAGCAAAGGGACATAACCCCTCCCCTCTTACACAGACCAACAAGAGACATATAGAAAGAACAAATCCGGAAAAATAAAACACTTTTAGACATCATTATTCATGTTCTAGTGCTTTTGGTCACTTTTTAATTCTATCACTAAGGTAGTTATGAATATATCTATAGAGGTTTATAAAAGTGGATTTAATTATTTTAACTACTCTCTCCCATTTTACATAATCATTTACCTCAAAACATTCTCCCTTAACCATTACAATATAATAAATTCAGTATTTTTCATATATTAAGATGTTATAAATTTTATGTAATAACCTTTATCTATCACTATTTCCATCAAATGAGAAATGGAAATATTTTCGGGCATACCAGTATCCTTCAACCTCAAAATATTTATTTCATTAATTGTCAATCATAATCAATCATTTTTTGTTATTATTATGAATTTAATGATTATATATGATAATTATAACATAATTATGATTAAATAATTATAATATATTATCTATATTCGCACCATTACTTTTTCTCGAAGACGATAATGTTGCTCATGTATATGGGTGGACTACCACTTCCACGAAGCATTGTCATTCATTTTTCATTTATGAATTACATGTTATATAATAAGGATATATTTAATGAATATATATGGTATATATATATATGATATACTTTTTTATTGTAGTTTATTTCTATTTAGCATTATTTCATTCCATTAATCAAATAGTATAAACATCACTCGTGTTTTTGTAGGAACTATTGCCCCTAAAATATGTGGTAATTACCTTTTCATTATTGATTTATATAAATTGTTTTAAAAGTGTATATAATGACTAAATATAAATCCTATTCCATTATTAATAATTTATAAATGATTAGACTACGAACAAGGTTCTTAGATCAGAACTGTAAAAAATAATGTTGAATGGAAAATGGGATAGTTTTCAAAAAAATATTCTTTTTAATGATGAATATTAAATAAAAGTATAATCAGAAATTAATTTGGAATGATTCATATTAATTTATGTGTTTATATGGTAATGGAATGTATTTATAATATATATAATTTCTAACACCCCAACCCCAGTTACCCAGAGTCGGGGCATTATTACATAACATTGGCATGATCACAAAAGATCAATTCTCAAAAGACCAATTACTTTAGTAGCCCTGGAAACACTAGATACATTCATAAGTCTTACAGTACATCATAAAATGAAAAACTAAAACAACATATTCTCCTTAGTCCACACTCATATCCCCCCAGACTATCCATGCATGTCAGTCATAAAATACATCTTCACATCCTGGGAAAAATAAAACACAGAAAGGGGTGAGCTCAGATGCTCAGTACGGATAACAATATGGAAGAAATTTTGAAAAATAAGATTAAACATTTAAGGAAATGTATAACTAAATTTAAATACTTTTAAACTTGAACTTCAGCAAAATATGGAAAAAATAAAATGAAATAATTCCATTTACTTATTCACATGGATATTCTACTAGTCGAGTAACCACATGCAATATCAATAACCACTTTCATAATAGTGGAATGCATAATTCCAGACTATCATAACCACATAGTCAAGGCCTTGTGCCAAGGCTAAAAATAAGATTTTGTCAAAGACTTGTTCCAAGAAACTAGTTTGTCCCATGAGACCTACCGATGCATCGAGTAGCTATAGCGGGCTCCATCTGTCACTTATTAAGTCCAATGCATTCCTCATATGAACAGGTTTAAACATAACATAAACATTCGTATTAAAACTATCATATGAAATGTCAATACTTTCTCTATAATTCATGAATGGTATAAAAATAACACATCCACAGTCAAACATATAACAATACCTTCAATACAATAAGGAAGTTTTGTATCATAATAAATCAAATTCAAATAGGCTTAAAATCCATCAAAGGATGTTGACATAGATGAAAAAAAAAACTATTTGAGAGAAATATATCTTTTTTTGAAATCATTTAAAAGTAACATAATTATAAAAGAAAACATTTAATTTGAAAATATTCTTATAATCTTGTAAGGGAAGCTTAGAATATTATATAACGGCGGAAAATAGCCACACCGCCGTATAAGTTAAAAAAAGACATTCTTACCTTAATTTGTCGAAAAGGCTAAAAGGTCCTTATTTGGAAAATGACAGAAAGATTCCTTGATAAACATCTTATAAAAATATAACCTTGGGTATAAATGAATTTAACCCATAATCTATAAAATAGTAAGAATGTTTAGAAATACATTTTTAAGAAACATGGATGTGGATGATAAAGAGGTCCCAGTAGATAATTACGTATAAACAACCTTGGATAACGAAGAAATTGTGAAATAAACTCTTACCTTGTACTTTTCCTTGGTCTAGGGTAGGTTAACCACATTTATAATGGTGAAATAATTGTTATTAAATTATACAATAATCATATACATTAATATGATATCATATATATGATCTTCTAACATTGTTTTGTTAATAATATCATAGTATTATCGTCGTTTCATGTGTTAATGGATTCGTTTTCCTTTATATTATTTGTTATATGAGCCATATTTTTTATTTATGGTATGTATCTTATTCATATCATGAATTATATCAAGTCTATAAACATTATTTTTAATCATCTAATGAAAAATAATCTTGAATGGACACGATGGGGAATGAATCTCATCGCGTTCGTGGAGATGGTAATTCGTACATACGCACGAAAGATAATATTATTCTTTTTATATTAAAATAATATATAATTAGATGGTATATCATATATACATAATAATTATAATTTTATATTTATTACTTACATGAATTACACATCATTATTATACCCATCCAAATAATATTATATTGAAGAACAATTACACCACAACGTGGAGACGGTAATCCGTACGTACGCACGTATGGTGACATGTCATTAAAAGGATGGATTGAATAATGAATATGGCTGTACCATATTTATAATAACATCATAGTATATAGAAGATACTGGAGTTATTATTTTATAATGGAAATAACAAATAAATAATAAGTGGAAGAAGAAAAGAACTTGAAAGAGGGTGGTGAAATTATTATCTCTTCTTCAGGTTCTTCCTTTTGATTTGATAAAAAGGGCTCTTGAAGTTGGATTTCTGACTAAAGGAAGGCATCTAGGATTAAGTTACTAATGTTTAGATCATATTTAGGCAGGGGTTGGCCGAGCTAAAAGGCTTTGAAGGTGTGAATTGGAGAGAAGGGGGAGTGCCCTTTTATTAGAGGGGTGAGGGGCACCTTTGGAAAAGCTAGAAATATTATTTTATAATAAAATAAATTTCGGTTTCTAATGGCTCCAAAATGGATTATTTAAATGATAATGTGGGGATGGGTGGAAAACCACCCAACCAATAGTTTTTACACAGGTTTGGGTCACTATATTAACCTGAACTTTTAGATTTAACTCTTAGTTAAATAGTTTGACATTTACCATGTCTCTTTGTATTTTTATATTATATGGTTAATAAACATACTATATACTTCCAAGAGAACCCCAAATAGTTAATTAATGATACACCTATAATTATATAAGTCATTTGGCCGAACCCTATAATTTAGGGAATAGAATATCTATTAATAATATAATAATTGTTTTAAAAACTCTTTTATGTCAATTTTGACAATATTTGGTATTTTGTTTTTTCTAAATTCATAACAACATTATTACTTCGAAAAGAATTCATGTAACAATCTCTAATATGTTATATTAACATATAAAAGTAGTTAAATTCATAAAAATTTTCAAATTACATTTATTTGGATATTTATAATATCAATTATTTTAACATTTCATTAATTTGGTAATTATTTCATCACAATTGTCTCATAAATAAATTATAATATTTAATGTCTAAAAATTATAAATAAAATATCATTATGTAGGAAATAGTTTTTTATTTCTAATGAATATTTAAACTCTAATTTATCTTATATATAACCCTATATTAAACATGTTTTAGATATTAAACTCCGATTTTAACTCTTTTAACTCTTCTTTGAATTAAATAATTATAAAAGTCCTAATCTAAACCAAGTGGACCAAAGAGGTTCATATTTTATTCCTAAGGTTGTTTTTGGTCGAATTATACTTAGACAATATAATTAGGACATGTGTTAGGGTAATAATAATATAATTTTTACCCTTAATCAACCTATTTACTTTTAACCGTGGTAAATAAAATAAAAAGGTACTATTCACCAAAAATTATTTTTATCTTATTGAACCACATTTTACTCCATGATATTAACTGTGTCTCTCGGAATTTTGAAATTCAACTCACAGAAGCAGTAAAATTATATTTTATGTGAATTTGAAAATTCTTTTAGGGGGCGGGTAAAAGACAGTGAAAAGTTTCAATAAAATTTTATATATCTAATATTATTACAAAATGACTCCAATGAATTAAATTGAAAATATTTATGTATTATTTATCTATTATGACCTAAAATAATTTTAAATAAAATAAACAATTATTTAAATAAAAATTCAATTTTAAACAACAACTCAGTGTTTTTCACTATTCATCAAAAAATGAATGTTTTCATAAAAATATAAAAAATTCACCCTAAGCTAATTTTGATATTCGGAATTCAAAAATGAAGTCTATTTTAACAAATTAAAAACATATAATTTTCATTTATTAATTTAAAATTAATTCCCGTTGTCAAAACCAAAAGGCGTATTTTTAAGAAACAATATCTATCAAAAGATTGACACTTGTTTATGTCCAATATCAAAGTAAAATTACCTATAATGACCATCATTGGATTAAATGGTAAAAATATATTATATTTATACTTCAAACCAATTAAAATTTATAATTTAACACTATAAATTATTTTTATTAAAAAAAATTGTTTTCATTTAAAATATAGTATTTTTCACTATTTACCAAAATATGAAAGTTATTAGAAAAACACCAAAATTTTATTGAAACTAAATTATTATGTTTGATTCTAAAGAATAATTTTATTTTTTCAAATATAATATATAAAAGTTTCAATTATTGGATTTAAAAAGGGTTCATCCTTAAAAGGCGATAAAAGTACATTTTTTGAAATAAATTCTTCTTTTATTTAAAAAAAATGATTTTGTTCTTACGTTATGTCTATGAAACTCATAATATGGTTTCCAAAATTATAAGGACTATATATAGTTCAATAATAAGTTAAAAATATTAATAACTGCTTTCAAACGGCTAGTTTGGTAATCTTGGGGTCCGCTCGAACCCGGTGTTGCGTGTAGTGCCAGTTACTGAATTACTTTGAAGAAGTAATGTACTATGAAATCTTCGGGTGTTACATTCTTCCCTCCTTCAATAAATTGTTTCCTCACAATTTGAAGTTTTTCTTCGAAAATAAAAGGTTGAAAATAGAAAATACCTTTGTGGGAAAACCCACATCGATAATTGGGTTAATAAAATTTAGTCTTAATAAGAGGAAAAGGGGAATGAAAAAGTAACCACCAAATTATGATCTCGATTAAGAGAACATTGGTGGAAATTATATACACATAATTGGAGGAAAAACATAAATATTTATAGGGAGTGATTGAGGTCATCAGTCACAAACAATTGAAGAATTGAGGGCCTCAAAGACATCAATCTATGATGATTTAAAATATCATCGGTTCCACAATACATAAGGTATTTGGATAACTCATTTTTTGTTTTAAGATCCCCTACCTAAAGTTTAAGAATTAATTTATTCATAGAATAAGAGAAGAAAAAAAAATATACTTGACAAGTAGAGTTCCATCCTTTAAATAATTTTTACCACCAACTCATCTTTCACTCTAAAATATAATAGAACTTAAAAAAATATTCTATTTATCCTATTCATATAGGGTTCCAAAAAAATGAATTTATAATTCATCTGATAGACCCTTTAAACAACTACATTATTCAATCCATGACATCACGTGGGTCAGTGGTAGGTGATACACCCTTTTCTCCCTTCTGTTGCGGGTTCAAGTCTCACGGCCTTGCTGGATGCGACAAGCTATCGCCCGACCTCCGGGTTGTCCTTTTTATGGCAATCCAAATATAATCTCAAACTAGACTTATCCAAAATACTTCTATCCAAACTCATAGTCCGAAATCTATAAGGTTGTAAACACAATGAAGATCCTTTTTTCCACGTAATAACATGTGAACACCTTCATCATGTATTCTTTTAAAACACTACAACATCCTGAATTAACATAAAACCTTATTGATTGCATTCATTCTCTCTTATTCCTTATAGAATAATGGATATACTCCTTCTATCCAAAAATGTTGTCAACTCCAATAATTATGGAATATAAAATAATTAATTAGTTTCAAGGTAGTCTAGAATATCCAATATAATTTATCCAAATCAAACATGTATTATTCCAAAATCACTACTTCAGTATCGGAACTATATTATGGTTTATCTTTCTCTCAACCATATATTTTCCAAAAATTTAACCAGCAATTGAGTCACCGTTCTTGGTTCCACACAATCTCAAGTCCTTAATGAGATATTACTGAAGTATAATCCTTATATACTCCATAATTATTATAACCAGTATAACGTTGATACAACACTCAAATGATATAATTCTTTGAAAACAACATAAGAACTCTAATAATTTCTCATCATCTGTGGTAGTATCATAACATGATTATTATCCAATAGCATCATTTGGGTCATACTATTATGATTCGAACATTGGTTTTCATAGTGTCTCAACTCCTTTCAGATGATGCATTGTACATTTGAAACCTTTTTCTTACCCTTGAAATCATGTACTTGGTGCCCTTTTTCTGCACACTTATAACAAACATCCATTCCCTTCAGAAATGTTCCCAGGTGTTTCTTCCGATAGTTATCACATATGGGAAAATTCTTCTTTTCCCTCTTGCCTTTATACAACTTTCTCTCTTCCATCCTTTTCTTATCTTTCTTCCCTTCAGAGCCATAGGACTTAGATAATTCTTTACTTATCTTATTAACAAATGATACTATTTCTTCATAAGTTGAGAAAACATGAGAAACTATTTCCCTTATAAAAGCTGGATTAATAATATGTAAGATATGATCCTTCTTACTCTTTGGATCATACGTTTTGCTGGAGTTCACATTCCTTCTACTGGTCACCATTTCTATACAATGGAATACACTGGGGCAGTTTATTAATTGTAATGAATAATTCCAAAATTGTAAAATACCTAACATAAATTGAATAGTTTATGGATATAATCCATAATCATAAAAATGTTTTCTTTGAGGAAGTATATACTCATAAACCCTTCATAATGGTTTATAATGAAAATGTGAATTATCCTGAGCATGTCCCCGGAAGTGTCGTAACCAAGAGTGCAGCAAGGTCCACTGTCATGCACCAGTTCTCGTTCGAGTCTATCTCAAAGCTGTGTTTTCGGGTTTTACCATTACGTACATATGTGCCAGAGCCGCCTCTACTTGCTCATATCCAGAAATGGATGTATTTCTCAGAAAACACACAAAATTACTACAATACCAAAATTCTTGGAATTTTTTATATACTAATCCTCAAATTCCATCTTTTGTCTGTGTGCTCAAATCAGAGTTTATCTAAATATAGCTTCCAAGGTTTGTGCTAAACTTCCTCTGATACTAACTATAACACCTCGACCCCAGTTACCCAGAGTTAGTGCATTATTACACAACATTGGAATGATCACAAAAGACCATGTCTCGAAAGACCGGTTAGTTTAGTAGCCTTGGAAACACTAGATAAATTCATAAGTCTTACAGTACATCATAAACTGAAAAACTACAACAACATAGTATGCATATGCCACACTCATATCCCCTCAGACAATCCCTGTAGGTCAGTCATAAAATACTTCTTCACATCTTGGGAAAAATAAAACATCGAAAGGGGTGAGCTCAGACGCTCAATAAGGATAACAATATGTCAGAATCATTTATAAATAAGCTTAAACATTTAAGGCAATGTATATCTAAAACAAAATACTTTTAAATTTAAACTTCGACACATTATGGAAAAAATAATATGAAATAATTCTATTTACTTATTCACATGGATATTGTACTTGTCTAATAATCACATGAAATATCAATAACCACTCTCATAATGATGGAATGCATAATTATAGACTATCATAACAACATAGTCAAGGCCATGTGCCAATACTAAAAATAAGATTTTGTCAAGGCCTTGTGCCAAGAAACTAGTTTGTCTCATGAGACCTACCGATGCATCGAGGAGCTATAGCATGCTCCACCCGTCACTTACTAAGTCCAATGCATTCCCCATATGAACAGGTTTAAACATAACATAAACATTCATATTAAAACTACCATACAAAATGTCAATACTTTATCCATAAATGATGAATGGTATAAAAATAACACATACACAATCAAAAATATAGCAAAACCTTCAATACAATATGGAGGATTTTTATCATAATAAATCAACTTCAAATAAGCTTAAATTCCATCAAATTATGTTGACATAGATGGAAACAAAACAATTTGGGAGAAATATATCTTTTTTTGAAATAATTTAGAATCCACATAATTATAAAAGAAAACATTTACATTGAAAATATTCATATAATCTTGAAAGGAAAGCTATGACTATTTTATAACGGCGTAAAATATCCACACCCTCCATATAAGTTAAAAAAAGACATTCTTACCTTAATTTTGTCGAAAACGCTAAAAGGACCTTGTTTGGAAAACAATGGAAATATTCCTTTATAAACATCTTATAAAAATTCAAACATGGGAATAAATGAATTTAACCCATAGTCTATAAAATTGTAAGAATGTTTTGAAAAACATTTTTAAGAAACATGGATGTCGATGATAAAGAGGTCCCATTAGATAATTACGTATAAACAACCTCAAATAATGAAGAGATTGTAAAACACACCCTTAAATTGTAATTTTCCTTGGGAAAGTGTACGTTAACCTTTTGTATAATGGTGAAATAATATTTATTAAATTATAAAATAATCATATACATTAATAGGATATCATTTATTATTTTTTAACATTGTTTTGTTAATAATGTCTTAGTATTATCGTCATTTCGGGTGTTAATGGATTCGTTTTCCTTTATATTATTTGTTATGTGAGTTATATTTGTTATTTATTGGATGTATATTATTCATATCTATAATGATATCAGGTCTTTAAACATTATTTTTAATTATCTAATGAAAATTAGTCTTGAATGGATACGATGGGGAGTTAATCTCATCACATTTGTGGAGATGGTAATCCGTCCGTACGCACGAACGATAATATCATTATTTTGATATTAAAATAATATATAATTGGATGGTATATCATATAGAAATAATCATTGAAATGTTATATTTATTATTTATATGAATTACACATCATTATTATACCCATCCAAATAGTAATGTATTGAATAACAATTACACCACGACTTGGAGGCGGTAATCCGTACGTGCGCACGTATGGTGACATGCCATTAAAAGGATGGATAGAATAATTAATATGGCTGTACCAAATTTATAACAACATCACATTATATAGAAGATACTGGAGTTATTGTTTTATAATTGAAATAACAAATAAAGAAGAAGTGGAAAAAGAAAAGAGCTTGAAAGATGGTGGTGAAATTATTACCTCTTCTTCGGGTTCTTCCTTTTGAATTGATCAAAATGGATACTGAAGTTGGATTTATGACTAAATGAGGGCCTCTTGGATGAAGTGGGGGAATTTTAGAGGATATTTGGGTAGTGGTTGGTCAATCCAAAAGGCGTTGAAGGTGTGAATTAGAGAGAAGGGGGAGCGCCCTTTTATAAGAGGGGTGAGGGGCACCTTAAAAAAAGATAGAAATATTATTTTATAATAAAAATATTTTCGGATTATAATAGCTAAAAATGGTTAATTTAAAGGATAAGGTGGGTATGGGTCGAAAACCACCCAAAAAATAGGTTTTACACAGGTTTGGGTCACTATATTAACCTAAACTTTTAGATTTAACTCTTAGTAAAATAGTTTGACATTAACGATATATCTTTCTATTTTTATATTATATGGTTAATAAACATACTATATACTTTCAAGAGAACCCCAAATGGTTCATTAATGATACACCTATCATTATATAAGTCTTTTTCCTGAACCATAGAATTTAAGGAAAAGAATATCAATTAAGAATATAATATTTTTTTTAAAAACTCTTTTATGTCAATTTTGGCACTATTTGATATTTTGTTTTTTTAACTCATAAAATCATTATTACTTCGACAAAAATTAATCTAAACAACCCTAATATGTCGTATAAACCTATAAAAGTAGTGAAATTCAAAAAAAAAGTCTCAAATTACATTTATTTGGATATTTATAATATCAATTATTTTAATATTTCATTAATTAGGTAATTACCGCTTCACCATTGTGTCATAAATAAATTAACTTATTTAATGTCTAAAATTTTTAAATAAAATACCATAATGTAGAAAATCTTTTTATCTTTCTAATTAATATTTATAATCGAATTTATGTTATGTATAACCCTATATTAAAAATGTTTTAGTTATTAAACATTGATTTTAACACTTTTAACTCTTCTTTGAATTAAATAATAATAAATGTCCAAATCTAATACAAGTGGACCAAAGAGGTTCATATTTTACTCCTAAGGTCGTTTTTGGTCGAATTATACATAGCCAATAGAATTAAGACATGTGTTAAGGTAATAATAATATCATTTTTACCCTTAATTACCCTATTTACTTTTAACCGTTGTAAATAAAAGTAAAAAGTTACATTTCACCAAAAATTATTTTTATCTTATTGAACCACATTTTACTCCTTGATATTAATCATGTATATCTAATTTTGTAAATTCAACTCACAGAAGCGGTAAAATTCTATTTTATGTGAATTTTCAAATTCTCCTAGGAGGTGGGTAAAAGATGGTGAAAAGTTTCAATAAAAATTTATATATCTAATATTATTACAAAATGACTCCAATGAATTACATTGAATATATATAGGTATTATTTATCTATTATGAACTAAATTAAATTTAAATAAAATAAATAATTATTTAAATAAAAAGTCGGTTTTAAACAATAATTCAGTGTTTTTCACTATTCATCAAAAATTGAATGTTTTCAGAAAAATATCAAAAATTCACCCTAAGATAATTTTGATATTCAGAATTAAAAAATGAAGTCTATTTTACCAAATTCAAAACATATAAGTTTAATTTATTAATTTAAAATTAAATCCCGTTGTTAAAACCAAAAGGCGTATTTTTAAGAAACAATATCTATCAAAAGTTTGACACTTGTTTATGTCAAATCTCAAAGTGAAATTACATACAATGACCAGAATTGAATTAAATGGAAAAAATATAATCTATTTATACTTCAAAACCATTAAAATTTATAATTTAACACATTAAATAATTTTTGTTAAAAAAAATGTTTTCAGTTAAAATATTGTATTTTTCACTATTCACCTAAATATGAATGTTATCAGAAAAACACCAAAAATTTATTGAAACTAAATTCATATGTCCCAATTATAAAGATGAATTTTATTTATGCAAATAGAATATATAAAAGTTTCAAATATTGGATTTAAAAAGGGTTCATCATTAAAAGTCGGTAAAAGTTCATCTTTTGAAATAAATACTTCTTTTATCTGGAAGAAAATGAATTTGTTCTTACATTATATATATGAAACTCATAATATGGATTATAAAATTATAAGGATTATATATAGTTCAATATTCAGTTAAAACTATTCATAACATATTTTGAACAACTAGTTTGGTAATCTTGTGGTGTGCTCTATCTCGGTGTTGCTTTTAGTACAAGTTATTGAATTTATTAGAAGATGTAACGTACTATGAAATCTTGGGGTGTTACATAATTTTTTTATTATAATGGATTCTTAAATTCATACGAAGAAAAATATGACCTAATGTAACTGTTCATCGTCTCAATTTTATTTGAAGACACATATGCCAGATTAACTAGATGTTTCCTTTCTGTGGTGTATACACTAACCATGAATTTTTTTATGATTATTATCCTTAAAATTATCTGTATTTAAATATCAATATATATTCCTCTCATTGATAAGTTTTTGATTCAACCATTACAAATTTGGAAATGGTTTATGTTAAATTATCATTTCTTTCTAGTATTTTCTAAGTAAAACATATATTAATGGATATGTTATGGACCTTGTCTCATCAAATGCATATATTTTATTCCCTAATGGTTATTCATATAATATTAAATTACGTGTTCCTTTTTTCTCTCTCTTTTACTAAGTATTATTGACAAAATGATTATAATAAAAAAATAATCCATATTTCTAATTTAATCGGTGAAATTTTTATTCCATGTCCACACACATTAAAAAATTATATTATTGAATTCCTATCATGGAAATGTATTTAAAAAGAAACTTTTCCATACAATTTACATTATTTACAATGATTTCAAGATTAATATTTCAGAATCATTTTAAAACATGCTTTTTTACTTTTTCAAAATTATGAAAGGAATGTTTTCTTTTAACTTATATAGCCTGAATGTATTTTCCAATCATCGTTAATTTTATTTAATTTTAATATAAAATAATTTTTTATAAATAAAAATTTAAATAATATTATTTTATTAATATTATTTTTAATTTTCTAAAAAAAATTATCGAATGAAAGGGGTATTTTCTCATGCTATCAATTATATGTCAGAATTAATATTTGAAGTTAATTTCCATATTTGATAATATCATTTGACATTTATTACATTTCATTGGAGATAAAATCTAATTATATGATACATTTTTTATGGATATATTATGGTTTTTAGACATTTTTTTATTGAATCTTATTTACATTCCATGGGATTTTCTTTGATGAAATGATGAATGTTTTCTAATCATGAGGATTAGATAAGTACGATTTTCATTATGGGTGAGTATTCAATAACCATATTATTCATTGGGTAGTGAATTATATAACAAGTGATGTGTATGGTAAATTAGTTGATGCGGTTGATCCACTATGGGAAACAAGTAGGGATTTCAAATCCATAATGATATTGGAGAAAAGTGGTGATGCATGATACACTATGATTCGGGAAACATGTAGAGATTTATAGTCTTCTATGATGTTAGAAATAAGGTGTGATTATTGATCTTTTATTAAATCAGAGTATCAATATAGTACCATAACATATGATACAAAATATGTTACAATGATTGTGACATGCCTTTCAGACATGTTGATATTAATATGATTTAATGTCATGTAACATGGTAATTTTTTTGATGATTCCCCAATCTTATGACGTACTAAGGTTTTAGTTCATGAATCCTGATTGAGATCTTTGAATTGTTTTTAATGATATTATATTTATATTCATATGTTCACATAAACATATTCTAATTATATTATTACATATGATCATTAATTGATGTCTATCAATTTTAACCTTACAAAAGAATCTAAGCTCACGCCTTCTTATGTTTTATTTTTTTCACAACATGATTTTAAATAGTAAAAATAAATAACATTATATAATGGTACCTTGTATAAGGAATTAAATCTCAGATGTTGAAGATTATACATAAATATAATGTTTATGTATCTAGTCTCCATGTACAATAAAACATTACCATTCTCAATTATATTTATTTACGGGATATATTGAATATTAATTGAAAATATTTAATATCTATAATTTTTATGATTCAGTTTCTATACTTATTATCATATAAGTGTTAAATTATTTTTTGATATTATGATAAGAGAAATTTTTTGAAATACATTTGGATAATTATAATTACATGAAAATTTTTTAAGGCTATGTTAAATTATAGATTGTATAATTTTCCTAGAAAATAAAACCATATATAGATATTGGAAAGAGAATGTGGTTGGGGATAATATGTCCCTATGGGTTCAAATCTGAAATGGGTGGATTGTGTATTAACGCAATCGTCTATGGTACATTATGAATGGGTATAATACTTGGCACATGTGTACACACATTGAGTGGATATTGTTTTGATAAATAATATTAAATTTGTAATAAATTTTTTTGTAATTTTATTTATGATGATGATGAATTACCAAGGCTAAACATAAGCATTAATAGATTGAATAAAATTATTTCATTATTTAGACACCTTATGAGTTCACTTTTTTAATTATATGATTTCCACCTATGATTGTTGCTTCTATGATTTTTTGGGTTTACATAATGGCTATAACATGGGGAGTCATGTAAACACTGAATGTGATAGAAAATGATATTACAATCCTTGTGAGAAACAGAATGAAATGGGGTTTGGAATATGATATCTTTTTATTATTCTTAACTAGATACCTTGATTTATGATTAACAATATGAACCTAGGTTATTTTTATAAAAAAATTAGTATAATAAAAAAGTTTATTGATGTTCATATAGTAAAATGATTAAATTTCTTCCATGGATAAAAATATGAAATGAAAATATCATCATAATGTATCAAAGGAACTAGAAAATGTTTTTTTGTATAAATTCTAATCGTAAAGAAGTAAATATTAGGGGGAAAATTATGTGTTCACCTACTAAAGTATATTAAAATAATGGTTTATTTAAGGAATCATCTATAGATGAAGGTTTTAAATGTTTAAATAAATGATTTCTCCTATATAACCCTAATATGTCACTAATAAAGGTCCACCATGAGTTGGTTGATCATATAAACAAGAAAAAGATTCACAGGTGTATCTAAATTTAGTTAAAGGAATATACTAAAATTTATAAGAAAAATTAAAAATCTATGAGACATCCTAAAATATTACTAATGGGATAAACTATAATGTAAACTAGGAAAATCAATAAGTTAGTCCTATGAGTAACCATATTTCACCACCAATCGTTCTTGCTATGAAGGTGATGTTAACAATGAGGAATTGAAAAAAAATAAAAAGCTCCATTAAATATACCAATGTCATAAAAACCACATCTATAAACAACCAAATTAAAATTAGGTTCTGATCATAGATCATAGTAGGATTTCACTAAATAATCTATCAAAAGCATAATTGTTTAAAAACATAATCTATATATTTAAACAAAATCCATTTATAAACAATTTTCAAAGGATAAACCAATTTGAAAATAATTTACAAAAGATAATTTTTTTTAGAATACATTGGTTTTCATAAAATCATTTTATATTCATATCAACAGGGAATATTAAATTTACATGTTGTAAATAATAGATGCATTAGAAAGACAATATAAGGATGCGTCCCAAGATAAACCATAGATAAACCAAACACATAGTGCACCATTATGTATAAAACAAATCTATATTGAGAAAGAATAATATTTGGTTTGTACCCTATGAGAATATGTATCAGTACATATGAGGGAACACTATGCCAAGTATTATATGAATCAAACCGATACTAATTCCTTTCATAGTATGTTGATGTAAATCCACTAGCGGTTATATGCACAATATAGTACCATACATCCATTTCCAAATTCATCCAATGTTTATGAATTCCAAAAAAAATAAAACTACCACCATGATTTATAATAATTATCATTAAAAACTATTGAAAATTACATAATTCAAATACATTAAAAAAATCATATTTTAAGGAATTTAAAAGAACATATAGATTTAACATATATATTTTTTAAGAAAATACACTTAAAAACGTGCGTCTCTTGAAACAACCCCACTTCTATATCAAATCAATAAATTTCCAAAAAAATATTCCACTTGATTTAATTTATGATTTTGAACCTCTATACATACACACATAACTCCCCATTAGAGGAAAAGTATCTTCATTTGAAAATGAATACTTGAGAGAAGTAGATCGGTTCCTCATGAATCTAGATCCACAATGACCAATATAAAATCCTTATAAAAACCATTATATCTAACATCGAAATCCAAATAATGTTCGAACGAGATATGGGAAGAATATATCCATTGAGGATATAAGAATAAGGATGAAAACCAAATAAAAATGGAATATACCATAATGGGATCTATCAAGAATGAAGAAAACCCATAATGAATCCATGGTGGAGCCTTTAAGGAACTAGAAATTTTTTACATCAATTGAATTGGGATTAGTATGTGATTTTACATATAAATGTCTATGGGGAAAGAGGTAAATTCCATTGTTTAAATGTTTTAATTCAAGATAATTTTTATGCCACATAGTTAGACAAACCATGTTCCAAACATACATATCCTCTATCCATTTAAAAATAGAGTCACGTGACTACATGGGATATGTCCCAATGTTTTAGAAAAATATTCTAAAGTCATGAGAAACCTCTATATAACTACATAGAAACTTTAATGATTTTTATGGTGTGTATTATAGTTTTACTAACCATACTCAAACTAGGAAAAGAAAAATTGTAAACTTATAGATCCATACCACATGGTTACCTCTTGGATATCAGTCACCAAACTCCAAAACCATGAACATTGATTGTTTTATGAAAAGAAAAAAAATCAAGCATTAACTCATTGATAGATCTTGAATGAACCAAAGGATAAACCATGAATAAACTATGTATTACCTATAAAATAGAGAGTGTCACCATTCTAGCCACTAAAAAGGGCGTTATATAACTAGAATGTGATCAAGATTACGAATTCAAAAAAGACTATTGAATCCTAATCAATGAATTCCACTCCAATATCTCAATTCAATCCCACCTGCACAACCAAAATTTATGTATCAAGGGAATTGTTTTACTATGTAATATCATGTCTCAAAAATAAATAATATTAAATTACTTCTCAACCACACATGAGTCGGGATTAGGATAAAAGTCATACCATTTTATCTTAATGGAAGGGTATGGATGGTACCTTCTCATATAGGAAATAAAAAAATGTAATCGATAAATATCGATTAATGAGAAAAGTAAAACAGGAAAAGCCTCCATTAAAAATCAATTACGGATCTCAAACTGGTTAGAAATTACAAGTGGAAACATACTATATATACAGAATCAATGGTTATCACTAATATTAAACGATGCTGGGAAATAAATATTATCCCTAAACACTTTATATTATTTGGAGTTGTCAATAACCTCTTGTAGATTAGCTATAATTTTTCCATTATCTGTTGGAAAAGACCTAGTATCACAAAATCCCTCTTTACCAAAACATCCCAACATAAGGGATATATAAATATAGACACAGAGAACACAAAAAATAGTTTCTTATTCATAAAATCATGATAATTAATTTTTTAAAAAAATTTACCATAAGTAGATTCTTTTCTCGTGAACTAGAAGAATTAATCTACCATGATCAATTCATATCCTCACTAATTTGAATAGGCATCGCATTCATCTAAACTAATGTTAGATGTTATTCAACGCTTAATTTTGACTAAGAACCCATCACTTATTGATAATAATTCCAAAACATAGATGTCATCAACAGGTCCCTATAATAAAAAATCAATGGTGGAACACCATAATTATTTACTACCCCTGAGACATATAATAATATGTGGTCTTCTACATTATTCATATCCTTGATAGAGAGGAACTGAAATAATTTCATAAATCGAATATTGATTATCCACACCACATCCTTGAAACTATATTTCAGTGGAAAACTGATAATGAAGTCAAAATGAATCTGATCCCACATGCATATCAGAATTGGAAATAGTTGTAACAATCTATCATGTCTTTATTGATCCATAATAATTTTCTGAAAAGAATGTCACTTTAACAAAAATTATGAAATCTACATTTCACTCCCACCCACTAATATTGATGTATCTGGTCATGAAAATTCATCGTATCCCTTTGGTGTACTGACCAACAAGACTCGTGCCTACCCTCTATCAAGTCCGACCTCATAGATATGGGGATAATCAACCTACCCCTGAAACAAAAATTGAAAAGTGTATATAGAGACCAATATCTTGTGGTCTCCCCACAATTTAGGATTATAGTAATGGAATTGATATCATTGTCTTATACCAGATCTTTCTAAACACACTTATCAAATGATTATTGATATCCCACTAATTCTAAGAACACATTCCCACTAGCCTCTTCCACTACATACCACGTCTCCGCAAGGAACTCATCAAAAACCAATCCATTACTGATTCCTTCAAGGTTTGGTTTTCAACATATGTCTCAATGGATCATTAACAACATAATTATTATCTATATCATATAAAATAAAAATATTTATAATCGTAAGATATGAAACCCAATATATGTAAACAAAATGATCACATCCCTCCTTGTAAAATATTAAACTTCTAGATTTTAAGATAAGAATATAACATGACATACTCACTAAAGAGGTAGGGATCCCATATTTCTATGCATTCTTAACATCTATCAACTCAATATTCTAATGAGGGTAGTTATCCACAATAAGGTGTAATTATTGAGATTCATATGCCATCACATATTTACCCAACATCAAGACACACCCCAATCCCGTACCCGAAGCATAAAAAATTATATATTCAACCTAATTTGGAATAATCAGAAATAATGATAATTTAAACCACTATATTAGTTCATCAAAATTAATATGATTTTATTAATTATATTAAAACATAGAAACCAAGTAGGCCAAATATTCAACTTGTGATTTAATGTTTCATATGATCTAAACAACCCTCCAATAATAACTATCCATTCCCAAGAATCTCTAAATCTCAAAAACATTTATTTTTTACCATGATATCACCAATGGAATTTCTTCATGATATATTGAGACTCACCTCTCTAATATGACATTCCTGAGAAATATCACTTCTTGGATAAATACAATTCAATTGGAAATATCACTAGACTAGTGATGTTATTCCATGATTCTTATATTTACATACAAATGATTCATGTGTCCCTCCTCTGACATGAATCACACAAAAAGGTAATCCCCCAATACAAAGAATATAGAATATAAATATTGATGAATGAGTTTTTTCATTAATTCCATAAATATCACATGAACATTATTGAGGACATATTTTAGGACGGAAATATTAAAATACACAATCTAGATCATAATTTTATTCTTAGGTAATTCATCTTATCGGAATCTAAACTAGTGGTAGCATGACTGATGTTTGGTCTTGAAAATATAATGGGACATTCTATGTTGATTAATGTGATAATAAATCCCTGGTAGAAGGTACTCTCCCTTAATAGTCACCTTGTTCAACTTTCAATAAGCAACAAAGTATGAGGCACCCACCTTCATTCCTAGGAAAAACAACAGGAGAATCCCAAGGTTACATGATATGATGAATAAATCCCATGGACCTATTTCCTATAAGGTAAAAGATAATATCCTCTAACTGAGTAGGTTCTGTTAAATTGGGTGAATTGGAATTAGAATCATATATGGGGACAGTATAATAGTAAACTCAATAAATCTATTCAAAGGATACCAAGAATAATTATAATAAATGAACTCACGGTATGCACTCACCACTGAAATTTGTATACTTCTCAAAACAATGATAATGATATCCTGGAACATCTTTGACATCTAGAATTTGATCATTCCATCATAAGAGACATAAGGTCCTTATCTCTAATATCTAGTATCTCCCTCTCTAAGAATGCCACAATAGACTAAATCTACAGATAAAAAATGAACTCTAAAATGATAATAGTTCATCAAGGCCACAACACAAACTATCCAATATTGGTTAAAAATAAGGTTTAATGTATAAATATTGAGAATACGAAATTCCCATGGAATATTAGAGTCATCTATCATCACCCAACAAGTGGGACATCTAAAACCCTATTCAGACTTCCTTCTCAAATGTATAGAAATATCAAATATGAATGGTATAATTTTTTAAAAACATTACCATCATGTCAATTATATTTGATGATATAAAAAATTATTTACACCTATATCATAAAAATATTATCACCAATGATAATGAACTAAACAATATACCACAATCTATACCTGACCCTAGATTTAATTACTCTAAAGCATTCTCATAGGAAAAGAGACATCTAGTATCAACTCATCTATTATATTTTTATACCTTATTTAAATACCATGTGTAATGTGAATAAGGTCCACCAACCTTATAACTAATAGAATAATCCTATAAACCAATGGTTGGAATATATCTAGAATTACTACCTCGGGACATTCTTCTGTGAAAATGCCAAATAAGGACAAATTGTCTAAAACAATGACATGTTCATGGAACATCTATGCAATTTGGTTTGGTATGACCAAGAAATTAGTAAATTTTATAAAAAAACATATTCTTTTCATTTTTAGCCTTGTGTAACTTCCCCTAAAGAAAACTACATTCCTTTACATTTCTTTTTTTTGGCCAAATGACTCACCTTGAATAAATGTTAGTGCAAATTAAGCTCAACTGAAATCCAATATTCCTACAATCTTTTCCTTTTCCAAATCATCTTCCCTATTTACCTACAAATCAGTCACAAGATATTAGATAATCATAATTTACTAAATATCATACCTCAGAACCATCTCAATATTCTGATCATTAAGTTAATCAATAATAACAATCTTATGTGTTAGATGATCCAACTCAAAGAAATAGGTGGATTTATCCAAAAATGTATTCTCCCCTTACTATAAGAATCAATATTTCCATGTATTTTCAACTTATGATATTTCTATAAAAAAATGGTAGTTTAATATTTTCCAAAAATATTACAACATATGATCCACATGTAACATATCTTTAATGATTGAATGCAACCATTTCCTGCTTATTAAATCCATCATATATATAAAAACCCCAAAACATAGATTCCTCTATGTTGTTTAGAAAATTTTAGAACCATTCAATCAACTCATTCCTCTCTTTGTATTATTAAGGTCCCTAATCACCAAGTAATATATATGGATTCATCATTTTAATTTCATATACATGATCTATTGTTCATTTTCGATTCCTAAAACATGCCTATCTTGCATTCTAAATGTTTAAGATTATAGATTCCTCTTTATAGGGGTCTATAAGAATATTTTTCTATAAAAATATTCTTAAAATTTGTCACCTACATTCAATATAAATCATGAAATTTTAATTTTGAAATAAACATAACACAATAACAAATATGTTTATGTTAAAATTCTCAAATCATAATACCCACATCATGAATCCAAACTGATATATTTAAGTAAAAAAATTAAATGAAATCACGTATTTTTTATGAATAATGTAACAATGAAAATAATACAATCCATTTTTATAATATATAAACAGTTTTTTCGAAAAAACTACAAACACAATGTCTAAAACACAACTAGAATCCTTTACCACAATTAACAACTCGAGTTCAATAATGTATGTGAGATTGGTAGGGACCCTTTCCCACCTATATCCCAATATCCCAATATTCCTAAATAATCTATATAAAGGACCCTAAAAACCCCAAGGATGTTTTATGAAAATTTCAGTGGGGTATTCCCTATGATGACATTTTATAATGAACCAGCCTAAATTAACCTAACATGCCGCCCATAAAGGATCTACACAAGGTGGTAGATCAGATAAACATGGAAACATGCATCATGTGTAACTAAAAGTTTTAAAACCAAAAATTATAATTTGTAATATAGAGTACACATCTGAGAGACACACAACCACAAGCCTAAATGAGTAATCCAGAATGTAAAACAACATAATATATACGTTAAGTCTCTATGTGGCCATCCATCATCACCAATCTATAAACAATAAATCCATCAACAACCAGGATCATATATTTAAATATATAAATAAATTCCCATTCCATCATTCCACGAAAAAAAACATCTATAAAAACTAGAAGGCCAACATATGGTGTGGGTAAATCTCTATAATGGAATTCAATAAATAATTATATAATGCTTAATACCATGAAATTTTTTTCGCTAGTTTTTAAAAAATATTATAAGTAATTTATAAAAGTGAAAATAATTTATAAAACATTTATTTGAAGATAAGTAAATTATTTTAGAATCATTGTACTTTCAAAAAATCATTTCATATTCCAATATAAAAATATTATTTCAAGAACATATTAGTAATCATGAATTTATTAACAAATCATCCAAGTATGATTCTTAATATAAACCTCTAGAAAAATAAACATATAATGAACCATCATGTATAAAACCAAAAATTAATGAAAAATGTTTTATTATCCTAAATTTGAGAAATCATACTCAAAAACATAATATAACACTAAGATAGGGATAATGTCAATCCAATAAATATCAGGTCAAATCAAAATTTTCAATGTCAATGATCAAATGTTATTACACACAGAAAGTAATTTAAGTCAATATCATGGTAAATATAAGGTTTCCAATGTGATATGATTTCAATATATCGATTTTAAAACCATTCATAAAGTTTATAAATGAGATTACAATATAGTAATTACCACTTCCATATTGGAAAATCCATTTTATTACCCAAAACATGATTAAATAATTTCATAGAGCACATAGTTCACATAAATATGAATTTAAATATAACCCACTTCAAACACATCGATCACATGAAAAAAACATATAGATTATTAATAAATAGATAATATAAAACAAAAAATTACAATAACATAATTTTAAATTTGAGTTACATGATTTTTATAGAGACACCTACCTAGTTAATAGATTAAAATGATTCAACATAAAAAATATATATTGTAAATAAGTAAATTGAGTCCTAATAAGATTAGATCCACAAAAATAAAATTAAAATCACTATCAAACTACTTATATAAGGAATCCATATCTATATTGGGTTCTAATTAGATAATCAGAAGAGATATAAATTCAGAATCATAGAATGGTGAAGAAATAAAAAAACTAAACATACCTCAAATAGATCCATCTTAAAAAAGGAAAACCACCTAGAATGAAATTGGAATATCCATTAGAGAACATGGAAAATATTTTTTGATCCTAATACTAATTAAAAGGTTTTCAGATATAGAAAATACTAAATGAAAATTGGTCAATTATATCATTTTATAGGATTGTATTTGGGCATATGGTTAGGCCGCATGGTTAGGAAAACCATGCACCAATCATTTATAGCCCGTATAAATTTAAAATTGGAGTAGTAAAACTACCTAGTATGATCCATAAAGTTTGAGAAAACCATTATTATGCTACATGACATTTTTGTAAATCCACTAATACCCTCTCATACTTTCCTTATATAGCATCCCAATTTAATAAGATTCTCCCAAACCTTGTGAAAATACATAAGAACCTCACTAATCCATATGGTACTATTAATATTATTTATCTTTCCAAACCACGTACCAATCTTTTAGACCCTAAAACCCCATTTGTTTAACCATAAACTATTGGAAATCCATATAATCACACAAAGGATAAACCATAATCAAATTGGGGAATATTTGTGACCATGAGTGTATCACATGAAAATAATATGAAATAATAAAATATATTACCTATGGGTAAATCATGGAAATATGTTAAGAAGTGTATTAGGATAAAAGTTTTTAGTATTAATTATAATTAATATCTAACAAACATGAGATTTAATGAAATTATTTAGGAAAAACATGATCTGTCTTGTTAGATTGTTGAAGATGTTGATATAATTATTTATGTTTTATATATTAGGAATCATGAAATATGTTTTAAAAGTGTTTGGACTATGATATGCTTCTTATAAAAATAATGAAATAGTAAATTATTTCCTACAGTTGTTTTCATTAAGTATTTCCACTTATATGTTGAATAATACTAATAACCTTGAACAATTACATTATTGTAGGTTGATGTTTTTTGATGTCACGTGATTTTCATATAGATTTCCCTTAATATGTTCTTAATGTTTAGATAATAGTGTTCGGTTCAGATAATTTGACGATTCCTTTTGAAAAGGTTATTTGGATAGTTTACTTAGAATTAATTTTTTGAGTCTTACATGACTTAATTGTTGTGTTGTAGTGTTTTTAGATAATTATGGAAATTATTATCATATTTTTGAGAGTTAATGATTTTGGTATAATATTTTTTTCATACATAAATATGACAAATTAATATCATTTCGACATAATTGGTAATTTTATAATAGAAGAAAATTTCTTCAAATTAATATAATCATATTGATTATATTATTGTCTCAAACATTTTGACTAGTTCTAATGTTAATTATTTATGAAATAATAGAAGATAAATTTTGTTGTTATTTATATTATTTTTGTATGATGATTTGTTAAAATCTGATATATTTTTAGTTCCATTTTTTGGTAAATATCTAAATATAAGAGAAAAAATGTGTCACTATTTTCTCGATATAATGATCTATTAAAAGTTAATACTTTTTATTTAGACATGTAAAAATCATACTAATTATTCATTTCTTTTATTAAGTGATATAATAGAAGTATAAATTGATCAACAAACAACTAAAAGAAGGAATTTTTCTTATAAAATAGAAAAAATAAAGTTCTATATTCTCACATTTACTCTATCATAATTTATTAATAATCTATTAATTTTAGAAAAATTATCTTGATATAAAAGTATTTCACTTTTAGTTTTATTTATGTGGAATTTAGGGTCTTGTTTATCCCTTATCAATTTATAGTTTTATATCCATTAACGTTAACTACCACTCTCTATTATTTAATGGATGAGCTTTCTCTAAACAACTAACATATTCTCACTTCCATATAACTTTATCCTTGTTTGGGATTTAGACTATATGTTATTTTAGGAAACCATTTTTTCTAAATTCTATTTTCGAAGGATGTTGTATTATCCCTTCATATGATAATTTTTTCAAAAATGGTATTAGATAAAATTGAATAATAGATTAATGGGATATAAATTTAAAGGATGAAATTGATTTAATGCTATTGAATTTGGAACCCACAAAGTTAAGTTTTAAATAATACTATGGTGGACATATTTCTAAACTTGCAGTAATGAAATGTAATCAAACTACAATATACTATGAAAATATTATTATTTAAATGTGTCCATTAGAAAAAATAAAATAATTTTTTTGTATAAATATTATTACCCAAATTTTTAATAACATATAAAAGATTTAATAAGGAAATGTATTTATTAATTGATAAAAAATATGTTCTCAATTTTAAAATATGATATTTTATACTTAAAAAATATGTTTTCCTCAAAAATGTTTTTATTTCATTTTCTAAACAGAAATAATAATTAATTTTATCCTTTTTTAGTAATTGTATTTTCTAAAATGAATATTAGTTTTGAAATATTATTTCAATAATATCATTGTGAAAATTTTTGGGATTTCCAAAAATAGTTCTATTATTAGTTAATATTGAAAATACCAATGTATGTAAAATACTTTTTTCTTTCCATGAAATCATTTAATTTAAAATTTCTATTATGTTTTAATTTTCATATTAAGGAAACGTAATTCATCATTGGTTATATATAATAAAAATAATTACATTATAATCAGTATTAAACATAATTTTCATGTTATATCAATTTTAGGCTAAAAACATGTTCCTAAAAGCAAATATTTTTTGTGTTTTATGCGTGTATATTAAATTTTACTTTACGAACTTATAAAAATTGAATATCTAAAAAATAGTGCAAATTTAAAATCAATAGGATAAATGTCGGAAAATATTTCACTTTATTTATTGTCGTTTTAAATGGAAATAATGGTAAATATATATCACCTTCATAAAAAAAGAACCAGTAAAACATTATTAAAACTAGGAGATATGGCAGATAAATATTTAAAAGGAATTCATTTATTTCATTTAAAAAGTTTATTTCAACCATAAAAATATTATAATGGATTATTGGGAATTTAAGTTCCATATTCTTTGGAAGATAATCATAATTTTATAATATTTAGAGAATAAATAATAATGTCACTCTCTTTGTTTTAATATCTCAAATTCTTTTTATTAGGGGTAAAAATAGTTTATTTTTTCCAAATAAAATAATTTGAAATATAACTAATTATTTCTTAGTAGTTTAATTTTAATTTTTAGGGACATAAAATTTACCATATATGACTAGTAAATGCCAATACAATGCTTTAGTAGGTAATATGGGGAAAATATTTTAAAAACTATTAGCCTGCTCGACTAGCCCGAAGGCCTTTATTTTTATTAGTTTCTGATAACCCCCATTTCAAGGGATTAGGGGGAACCCTTAAAAGGCTCGTAGGCTTAGAGATTACATGGTCCATAGGCTTAAGAGATTACATGACCCGAAGGTCTTATGGAATTCATCTATAATATAACTATAAGGTCCTACCCCTCCCTAGCATCTGCATCGTGATGGTAGCTCTATAGGTTCATAAGTCCATCTGGATAGGCTTGTTGTGCAAGCATAGTCTGGTACCGATGGTGTAGCCATACATTATCATTCTTCCAAATCCATTTGGTTTTTCTCTAGTGAGTTCACTTTCTTTGAATCCTCCTCTAGGGATACTATTTTTTATAGAGTATGTTTGGGGAAACTACACTGATCACAAGGCCCAAAGGCATTGAGGTGGCCCGATGGCCTTAATGGTGGCTCAAAATCCTTACTGACTTGAAGGCCTGGGCGGCCCTGAGTCCTTAAGGAATCCAAGTTCAAACTGGTGGCCCAAGGTTAATAGTTCCAGTTGCTATAGTACCAAATAGTACAAGCTATAGTAACATCTATAGTACATGCACAGTACCTGCTAGAGTACAACTACAGTGCCCCCGACAGTGCTGCTACAACTCTAGTTACAGTGCCCAAAAATATGCCTCTGTCGGGTTTCAAACTTGGGTTTTGGGGATGCACTTATGGAGTCCTCGCCAAATAGTCTAAGGCTAATGTGCACTATTAGAAGTATTATAGTTTTACGAATTATTTTGGGAAATGAATTCTATAGATAGATTTATGATATTATTGATATTTTAAAATTTTTTGTCTTGATTCTGTATCTACCTTTATACTATTAAATTCATGTTATGTTTATATTATCATAAAAGACATTAATGGCATCTAATGTTAAATGATATTTTATAAAAATTATTTAAAATTACGGAAAACATATTTGTTTAATTAAATGGGATATGGTTGATGACATCATGTATTTTCCACTTATGGTTCACTTTTCCATTTATATAATATATCATAACCCCTTCTATGTAAAAAACATCTATATTTATGTAATCATATAAATTGGTAATCTGTGGTTAAAACTAATAGATATAGGATAAAACACCACTTGAACCTGTATAAATATTATTTTATGAGATTATTTAGACCCATTATCATTATATTTTAGAAATATATCAATATAATTCCTCTTTCACATTAATAAAAAATTAATATTTTTTAAATGTTTTAAATAATTCCATGTGATTCCTTTCCATTATGTGTAACGAATCAGGTATTTATAGAATAATATTTTTTCATTTAAATTAATATTTATGATTAAGATATCAATTTTATGTTACATATAACACTTTTTCTGATAATTTTCTCAACATGCAACAATGGGTTTCTTTCAAATCTTATGTTGCACACAACATTGAGTTATACAAAAAAAGTAATACAATAATTATATTACTAATTTAAATGGTTGTTAATGCATAGTCCTTATATTGGATGGAATGATAATATAAAACTAAAATATGATTAGACATGTTTTTTGAATGTATTTACATTTAAAAAATAAATTCTAGATGCTTAAAATAAGAACGAATATGATTGTATGCATAAAATACTCTAATATTTTTAAAATGTCATTTACCTCCTTTTGACGGAGAACCTTATTTAATACTAATTTTTTTTTTCCCTTTTATATGTTATATTTGAAAAAATAATAATATTTTATTGAATTATGACATCAAAATATATTTTGGATGAAATTTTTGGTATTTTTGTGATAAAGATCAATTTTTAATGAATAGTAAAAAATAATGCATTTTAATTCAAAAATTCATTTTCATATAATTTATTTATATTGATAGCTTATAAATTTAATATGTTTTAAAGTTTAATTGAATTTTATTTTTATAATTTAATATAATTTTGGTAATTTAAAGTAATATAACTTCTAAATTGGATAAAAACACATGTCAATATTTTGGAAGTTTTTACTTTTTAAAAACACTCTCTTTGTTTTTGAAAATAAGAATTTATTTTAAATTATTTACAACAAATTATTTTTTTTGGAATATGGTAAAATATATTCCATATTTTGAATTATGTGGTTAAAATTTTGTTAATATGTAAATTTTATTTATGGACAATTTGAATTGAAACTTCTGTAATTATTTTATTTACCATGGTTAAATGGTAAAATTGGTAAATAAGGGTAAAACATAACATTATAATAATATTAAACTACCATAAAACATGTCCAAATCCTATTTCCTGAGATACGTCCAACCATGGTCATCCATGGGATGAGTTTTGGACCCCATGGAGCAACATGGATGTCAAAACGACATTTTATAAGAATTAATTTAAAGTAAGGAAAAATATAACATAAACATGTATCTATAATAAAAACAATTTTCATATGGGATTATATAAGTAATATCTTCAAAAATAAATAGTAATTATAAACATAAATAGATTTTCTACATCATGATATTTTATTTTAAATTTTTAGAAGTCAAATAAAAGAATTTAATTATGACAGAATGATGATGTAGTGATTACCATATTAATGAGTGATTTAAATAAATGAGATTATATATATTAATATAAATTTATTTTAAACATTTTTATGCCATAAAAAAATTTATCAATGATTATGACTTGTAATTTTTTAATTTATGATGTTTTTTTCGAATTAATGAATTTGTTATGGATTTTCTAAAAAGTCATGATATGAATTGTATAAAAATTTACATAAATTAGTTTTTAAAACAAATATAATTTTATTAAATGATATAATAGTCCTAAAAATATAATATTAGTCCAAGTGACTTATATAATTTTTTTAATTTCATTAATGAACCTCTTTATGTTCTATTGTCATTTTATAGTTACTATATTTACTATAGAGTATTAATATACAAGAAGACATGGTAAGAGTTAAATTAGTTAACTAAGAGTTAATGCTAAAAGATAAGGTTAAATTTGTGACCTAGGCATGTATAAAACCACTTTCTTGATCTTTTTTCAAATCAACTTAATATTATCTTTGAAATAAATTACTTTGGGTCCTTTTGAAACCAAAAATAATTTTATAATAAAATAATACTCCAAAACATTCCTAAAGTGACCCTCCTCCATCTTATAAAAGGGCATCACCACTTCCCATTTAATCATATCTCTTCAGACCCATGTCTTATACAACCTCATCCCAAATAATCTAACAAAATCCCAATATTCCTCCTATAATCCTTACCGTAAGAATAAGGCAATTCAATCAATCATTTTGGCTCAAATCAAAGGGAGTTACACGTTTTAAGAGGTAGCATATTCTCTAAAGTTCATGTCCATTATTTTACTTATTCACACAATATTCTATTATTATTCATTTATTACATAACAAAACAATTATTATAAATATACTAGGATATTTTTATGATAATTATTCAAACTACACTTACACACACACCTCCACTTAATGGATATGAACATATTATTTCTGTGGACGCTGAACTACTGCCTCATGAAAAGATAATTGTTCAAATTTCCCCTACCACCTATCATAGTGGCCATTATGATGGTACTATATTTATATATTATATATATTATATTCATATTTTCTCTATGCTTCCTTTTTTTATTTAAATCATACCTTTATCCTTTCCAAAATGTATAAATATGATAATTTCATTTGTGAAAGTGCGGACTACTTCCCTCTCAAAGTGATATGACTAATTCATGCCATTAATGGAACATATAAAGTATCTATTTAATGAAATTGTATAGCATATATAATATATGATATTATACTAGAATTATAATATACCTATGTATCAAATTGTTATCATTTTTTAAATATGAAAAATAAATGAAAGTAGCCTTCATCCGTACATACGGATCAATGTATCCATGAACAGTGCATTTTATTTCATATCTCCAAATGTTATGAATGATTATAAATACATATAAATAAGGAATATATTTTAAATTAAAATAATTTATTTAATTCTGGAGATAATGTAATTTTGATGTCATGGACAATTTGTAATTATAACAAATTCATTTTTGACTAAAGTACTGAATATCTACAAAACGACCGATAAAAATTAAAATAATTATGTAATTTTTATAACATGATGATAAGTAATATAAAAATTACTAATAAAAATGAAAAAATTTATGATCTAAGTATAAATTAACCTATTTTTATTTTTTAGGAATATAAAGAATGAATGAGACAAGCCAGACTCAAGATCAGAGAACCTTTCACCCTCCTCTTTTAGTCAAAGACTTATTTTATATTATAACATTTAATTTACATTTTCATCTGTTGGGGTATGTTATTATATATACTTTTTTATATCCATTATATGTAAAAATTATGAGGGACCCATTCTTCTCTCATCAACCCATTTTTTAAATTTTTATGTGATGCTGTTAGGCTACCGAATTTTCATAAGGGAATTTCTAAACTCAATTTCCAATCATTGGGTATTACGCATACTCCTTTCATTATATGATACCATGATTATGTTTGGAATAACTATATATTTTTTTTATGTAGTACACTCTACTTTAATTTGTGTGGATGTACTTTTTCAACATATAATTACCCCATTGATAAATTCTTACATCATTTATACAAACTTTTTAAGGGAAATATTAGGTCAATCACCATTCATTGAGTTAAGTATCCATTTAATTTGTTTTGTTTTTACAGGAATATGTGTTAATTTACTCTTAATGTTGGACATTTAATATCCACTTATATTGGGTGTATTTATATTTTTCACAAATTTTTAGGTCATTGATTCATCCTTAATCTAATAATACGATCTTTGTGTGGGACTATGTCTCAATTTCATGTCATCGAGGCATATATCAATATTTTAAAACTCTAATATCCGTCAAATTGTATATATAACCCTTTTGAAATTTTATACCATGAATTTCTATATTCTCATGATATTTAATGTTTCATTTGATATTATTCTTTAAATTTTTTATTCAATATTTTCTCAAGTGCAACATGACTCTTTAACAGAAACATCATTTTAAATGTTTTAAATATTTATTCTTATAAATCTTTATCATTAATGTCTATGTTTTTTAAAAGGTTTTAAGGATTTATTTATATGGAAAAACATGTTTTAAAATTATAACTCTCACATTTCATTTAAAATATTCAAAGCGGTATAAGACACATTGATTCAAAAATATCATTATTAAACGTTTTAAATGTTTTTTGAAGGTGGATTAAATATTTCAATATCTTGAATTTATTTCTTTTGATTGATGAGTGAACTGTTTATACTTTCAATGTTTTGTGTTTTATGATTTTCTAGTGGTACTTGAAAATCTTATGGTTGGTTACATGATCAACCCAATACGAGTGGTTCTATGATAATCTTTTGGCGGGTGAGCCTGAGATAACTCTCCAATGTATTGGGTAACATGATAGAGGTAAACGTTAATGTCTCTACTTGGAGATTTAGGGAATACACTATAATAAGTATTCCAAACGTAACTCTCTATGTTGTTGTGAATGCTACAATGTATGTATGTTATTGATTCCATAAGTTACCTTTATGATTTATGATTTCTATGTGTTGTTCATTAATATTATGATTTTATTTGGTTTGTAAAATAACTTATGTTTTATGATTGAAAAGTATGGTTACCTTGATTTTTATGTATTGATGTACTAATATTATATTTTCATAATTTATATACCTTACTGAGATTTTTATGCACTTCCTATGCTTTTGAAATGTTTTTCATAGAGTATAAGGCATGGTGAGAGAAAGACTGAATTCAAGAAGATTTATATCAAGAAAAGAATTCTTTATTAATTTTATGGAGTTTTATTTTTTTCATGAAAATTGGATAGAGAATATGTGTCTACATTGTAATTTTTGAGATGTAATGAAATAGTTATAATGTAATTCTCTGAAACTCTAAATGTGATATGATCCCCAATGTGAATTATTGACTTGACAC
This sequence comes from Viscum album, assembly GCA_963277665.1. NCBI lineage: Eukaryota > Viridiplantae > Streptophyta > Magnoliopsida > Santalales > Viscaceae > Viscum > Viscum album. The sequence continues at coordinate 1,984,340,782 of OY728138.1, read as the reverse complement.
AAGAATAGTTAATATTTATGGGTGGGGCCTTATAGTTGGTATGAGAGATTAGTTTAGATAACTTTAGAGGTTAGGATGTTATTTGGGTGTAGGTAATGGATCACATATAACCAAGAGGGTTATTATCATATGGAATTATTTGGAGGGTTATGGTAAAATATGTTTTTTGGATTAAAAACTGAACAATGGAAATATAAGGAGGTTTATGGATTAGACTAATATAAAATTTATTATGTTATCTTTACCCTAGAAAGGATTCTTTTTTAATAATAATATTTAGTTTCTTGTTTTACTATTGAATATTTTTATCTGATTAAAGATATTTTGTCAAGATGTAAGTAATGAGATCTTACAAAACCTTCATATCCCTCCCCAATGATTTGATCATCACAATTATGGAAAAAGAATGTTCAAATGATTTTGAAAGCTTCTTGGGTATTAAAATCACCTGTAAGAAATAGTTTGAGTTATCCAACACCTACTCATTTATAAAATAATTTTATGGGAAATTGTATCTTTTATATATGATTTCATGATCTCAGATATTTTGACTCAATCCAAAAGTGAGATTACAAATGTTGAGAGAACATTTACTATTTGAAATTATGAAAACATGCCAAAATAGAAAGGGAACACCTTGAAGATCATGATATCTTGATTCAAGATATGATTAATATTTTTATCCATATAGAATGAATCATTATTGGATTTATATTTATAAATGATGAAGATATTCCCTCTGTAGGAATGATGTATTAATAAATAAGGTGGAAATTCATAGTTATTGGACTATGAAGAGCGTTGAATGAGTAATAAGTATACATATAAGAGATTCAAGTGTTATGGTTGGTTGTAGGATGAGGAAATGTTTAAAAGTATTAATGCTCTTTTGATGATGGGATTACGTTTGGAATAACTTTTATAATATGTGTTACCATGCTGTATGAAATGTGAACATTTTATTCACAGAAGAATTTTTTTTTCTTGTGTGGACATAATGGATAACATTAGGGGTTCATATGATCTTTTTTAGGTGATTAATGGTTATTTCATTTTGGGAATCAAAATGAAATGCATTAGATATCCTTTGATGGTAACGTAGGTTATGGTAACTTTTGGGGAAATTATCTTATTTTAGAGAATGTTATAAGAATTATATGGGTTTAGATGAAGGATAACCAATTGGATGGGTGAAAACCCATCATTTGTAGTAAGGCCACATGAATCGAACCAAAAATTGACGGGAGACAAGGGTGCATTACCTACCACTGGTCTATATAATGTCCATGATTAGTGTGACTTACTCATTTTAGTTAAATGACTTTATGAGTCAAGAATATGTTAATTTTGGGACTTATGTTTTATCAAATGGATATCCTTAGTATAGGAAAATGATTTTGTGATTAATTGATAAATGTTATTTTTAGAAAATGTTCTATCTTTTGATAACACTATATGCCTAAGAAAAATAGAACACTATAGGATTTAATTTGTAGAGTAAGGATTGAAATATTATTTTGTAATAGTTTTTTCTATATTGTTGACAAATGGATATTTGAGTTATTTATGGAAATGATAAACCTATTATAGAGATTGTGTGATTAGCTTAATTACATTTCATTATGATACTTTAAGAGTATTCTATGTTATTTAGAGATAAATATTGCGATGTATCATCAAAGAGAAAATTATCAACCCATTCTAAATTTTGGGTTTCAATCATAGTGGGATTATTTTGATTCATTTTAAGTACAATTGTGTATTTAATGTTCTTTTTTCAACAGTGGGTATTATTTGTTCAATTTTGTAAATTAAGAGTAGTATTTATTTTTATAAATTATTATCCTTTTTGGGGATTATCTGGTCTTGCACTAACCATTTTGGTATTGGATAATGTCTAAAGATAGGGGAAATATATTTTTCATCCTTTGTGGATTATCTGATTCTCTAAAAGTTGATTCATGTTCTCCATGTGTGACCAAGTAATCCTGAATACTTCTTGTTAGGAGAATATACGAGTCTTTGGTAAATATTTATTAAAAGTTGAAACTCTACTTGAAAAGTAAGTATATTTCATTATGTTCTTAGTCAATATCATAAATAAATTATGAAACATTATGAAAAGGAACTTAAAAAAATAAATTTGTTCATTTACTTTTCCTTCTGGGGAATCAATGACCGTTTAACCTATCACAAGTTGGTGATTTTATGGTTCTTGAATTTGTCTTGATCATGTTTCTATCACTCTCCATAAGAACTTAATGGTTGGTTTCTCTTCCATATCCATGTTTTCTTACATGGAATCCTATTATGGGTTATCTCAAGTGAACTTTGTACTTCTATTTATTTATTTTAACGTGATTATTTTATTGACTCTTTTTCTGATGTGGTACTTTCAATGAACTTTCCAAGCCCAACTATAAAATTGTAAGGACGTAATTTCCAAAAGGGGGTAGGAAGTATTAACCAAGGTATTTATCGAATAATACCTTTTTCATTTCTATTAATATTTATGAATAAGATTTAAATTATATGTCAAATACAACACTTTTTCTGTTAACGTACTCAATATTCAACAACATGATTTATTGAAATCTTACATTGCACACAACTTTTAGTAATATAAAAAAAATAATACAATAATAATATTTCAATTTTAAATGGAAGTTAACTCTTATTCGTTATATTGGGAGGAATGTGCAGAAATAACTACAATATGATTATACATGTTTTTTAAAAGCATTTACATCTATCCAATAAATTTTAGAGGCTTAAAATAATAACAAATCAAATGTTAAGCATGAAATACTCTAATATTTTTAAAAGGTTATTTCACTGCCATTTGATGGAGAACACTTTTGAAATCTAGTTGTTTTTTATTTTTATATGTTCAATTTTAAAAAATATTCATCTTATATAGAATCAAGACATCAAAATTTTCTTTGGACGAAATATTTGTACTTTTCTGATAATGTTCAATTTTTAAAAAATAGTGAAAAATACTGCATTTTAATTCAAAAATACCTTTTAATCTAATTTATTTATATATTTATATTGTACACTTAATTAGTTTTAATGTGTAATTGGAATATATTTTTATCATTTAATCCAATATTTGTCTTTGGATGTAATTTAACATTGAAATTGGACATAAACACATGTCAATCTTTTAGTAGTTTTTACATTTTAAAAACATGTTTTTTGGTTTTGACAACATGAATTAATTTTCAATTAATTGCTGAAAATTTGGTATTTTGAATTGGGAAAATAGATTCTATATTTTGAACCATGAGGTTCAAATTGGGTAAACAAGAACTTTTTATTTTTTCGACATAATGAATAGTAACATCTGTAATTATTTTAGTTATCGAGGTTAAAGGGTTAATTAGGTAAATAAGGGTAAAAAATAATATTATTATAATATTAAGCAACCCAAAGACATGTATAAATCCTATTGGATGAGATATTTCCATCCATGGGAATCCTTGGGTAGTTTTTGGGACCCCATGGAGCCAGTTGGATGTGAAAATTACATTTTATTAAAAAAAAATTAAAGTAAAGAAAAATGAAACATAAACATGTATCTCTTATTAAAAGAATTTTTATATGGGGTTATATATGTTTTAACTTTGAATATATATAGTCATTAGAAATAAAAAACTATTTCCTATATCTTGATATTTTGTTTATAATTTTTATAAGTTAAATAAATTAAATTATTTATGATACAATGATGATGTAGTGATTACCTTATTAATGAATGATTTAAATAAATGAGATTATAAATATTAAAATAAATTTATTATAAGATAAATTTATGACATGCACAAATTTTATGGATGATTGTGATTTTTTATATTGTATTTAAGTATTTTTTTTTCAAAATAATCATTTTTATGGATTTTTTAAAAATTCATGATATGAATAGTAAAATAATTGAAATAAATGAGTTTTTAAAAAAGATCTAATTTTATTAAATGATATAACAGTCCCAAAAATATAATGTTCCACTAAATGACATATATAATGGTTAAAATTTTATTACTGAACTACTTTAGGTTATATTTCAATTTTATAGTTAAAATATTAACCATAGAATATGAAGATACAACAAGACATGGAAAGGGTTAAATTAGTTAACTATGGTTTAAAGCTAAAGGATAAGGATAAATTTCTGACCTAGACTTGTATAATACCTATTTGTTGAGAATTCTAATACCCAAATGAATATTAAATTTTAAATAAAATACATTGGGACATTTTGAAACTGAAAATCATTATATAATAAAATAATACTTCAAAACATTCTTAAATTGCCCCTCCTCTCTCTAATAAAAGGGCATCACCCCTGTCCATTTAATCACACTTATCAAGCCACATTTATCATCTAAACTCTAAATAAATAATCACCCAAAATCCCAATATTCATCATAGAAGTCACAACTTAGGATGAACGAAATTCAAGAAATCCTTTTAGCTCAAATAAAAGGAAGTTACATGTTTTATGTCGTAGTGTCTTCTCTAAAGTTCCTTTCTAATATTTTACTCATTCACTCTCAATTGTATTCTTATTATTTGATTATATAAAAAATTATCCTCAATATACTTAGATTTTATTATGATAACTATAAAAACTACACTTACACACACACCTCCATCTACTGGATGTGAACATTCTTTTTCTGCGGACGGCAAACAACTGCCTCACAAAATGATGATTGTTCAATTTTACACTAACACCTATCATGGTGGCCATTATGACAGATCTATTTTTATATATGGTATGTATTATATTTATATTGTCTCTGTGGTTCTTTTTCTATTTAAATAAAACCTTTATTCTTTCTATAATGTGTAAAATACGATAACTTCCTTTGGGGAAGTGAAGACTACCGCCCCCTCAAAGTGATATGAATCATTAATTTCATAAATGGAACATATGAAGGATATATTTAATGAACATATGTGAAATATATAAAATATTATAATTTACTATAATTATAATATACCAATATATCATTCATTTTTCATTCCATTAAATATGAAAAATAAATGAAAGTAGCATTAATACGTACGTATAGCTTACCATCTACATGAACGTTGCATTTCATTTCATATATCCAAATGTTTTGTAATATTATATATATATACAGGATATATATGATATTTAAATCATCAATATCATTCTATAGATAATTTACTTTTTATAACATGGACAATTTGTAATTATAAAATGTTCATTTATGACTCAAGTCCTAATCATCAACCAAACGACCGATATGAGCATAAATAATTATGTAATTTTTATAAAATGATAATAAGTAATATTAAATGAATAAAAACATGAAAAAGGTTCTCAAGTAAGTATAAATTAACTTATTCTAATTAACTATTAATATAAAGAATGAATGAGACAAGTCGAACTCAATGTAAGGGAACCTTTCACCCACCTCTTTTTGCCAAAGACTTCTTTTATATTATGCATTTTAATTTTAATTTTATTAAGTTCGGGTATGTTAATATATATACAAATTTATATCCATTTCAAGTCCAAATTTGAGATTCCCATTTCACTCTCATCGACTCATTTTCTCAATTTTTATGTGACGTCGTTAGGTTGCCAAATTTTCTTAAAGGAATTTCTAAACTCAATTTCCACTCATTGGGGTTTACAAATACTTTTCTGATTATATTATGACAATATTATGTGTGTAATAACTATTTATTCTTTTATGATATAATTTCCACTTCCCTTTGTGTGGATATAAGTTTTCAAAACATAATCTCCCCATTGATAAATTCTTACGTCATTTATACAGACTTCGTAAGGGAAATCTTAGCTCAATCTCCATTCATTGAGTTAAATATCCATTTCATTGGTTTTGTTTTTACAACAATATGTGTGAATGATAACTGATTTTTTTCCACTTAGTTAACACTTATATTCGGTGTATTTATATTTTTCACACATAATTATGTCTTCTATTTATCCATCATCAAATGATGCAATATTTTTATGGGACTACATCTTAATCTCCTTTCATTGAGGCATATCTCGGTATTGTGAAACATTAATATCCTATAAGGTGTGTATATAACCCTTTTGTACATTTATATCATAAATTTATATACTCTAATGATATGTAAATATTAATTTTATGTTATTATTTAATTACTTTTATTCAAGTGTTTCTCAAGTGTTACAACAATCTTTAATTGAAATATATTTTTTAATGTTTTAAAAAATTCTTCTTTTAAATATTTCTCATTAATTTCCATGTTTTTAAAAAGGTTTTAATGATTTATTTATATATCCATATATGTTTTAAAATTCTAACTCTCAATTTTTTTAATGTTTCAATGAGGTATGGGACCCTTTGATTCCAAATTCTATTTATTAAATATTTTAAATGGATTTGTAAGTGGGATGAATTTATCAATATCCTGAGTTTATTTCATGTGATTTATGGGAGAAATGTTGAAAATTTCAATAATTTATGTGTTATGATTATGTAATGGGATAGGTACATTTGACAGGTGGTTACATGATAATCCAATTACAAGTTGTTCTGTGATAAACCTAGGGAGGTTGAGCCCGAGATAGCTCTCCAATGCATTGGATATTGTGATGGAGGTAAACGTTAATGTTTCTCCCACATGATTTACAGAATACACTATGATGGTTATTCGAAACATACCTTGCTATTTAGATGTTAAAGCTAAAAAAATGTATGTTATGGAAGCCAAAAGTTACCCTTATGATTTGTGATTTCTATCTGTTACTCATTAATCTTATGGTTCCATTAGGTATGTTAAAGAACATATATTTTTTATTGAAAAGTATGGTTTTGTTGATTTGTATGTATTAATGGACTAATGTATTATTTACATATTTTATATCCCTCAATGAGATTTTTATGAGCATCTTAAGTATTTGTAATGTTTCTCACAGGGTATAAGAAAGGGTAAGAGAAAGGAATAATTCAATAAGATTTATATGAAGAAAACAATTCTTGATTTATTTTAATGAGTTTTATTTTTTAAAATGGATAGAGAAGATGTTTCTATATTGTAATTTTTTATATATAATGTAATAGTTATAGAATAATTCTCTAAAACTATAAACCTGAAAATATCCTCAATGTTAATTCTTAACTTAACTCATGATTAAGTAAAGGTTAAAGATGGGGCCTTATATTGTGTTAAAAGGATAATTCCACTCCTCTCATCCCCACACAAATAGGAGACACATTGCTAAACCAAAAAATGTTAAAAACCTATTATAACCATACATATTCAATTTATAGTAGTTTCAGTCTTTTAAAATCAGAAACCATATGGTTCTTAAGAGGAAATCACATTTTGGTATATCAATGATGGTGTAATAATTTTAACCTATATCATTCATTTTACTTTTTATTTTACCCACTTTATTTTGTAAATAAAAATTAAAATATAAAAATTCATTATCTAGAACACACATTGATTTTTTTATTATTATAGAATTACCTTTAACAATCACATTTTCTATAAAATGGGAAATGAAAATATGGATCATATGTATGTGTAGACTACCACTTCCTCATAGTGATATTCATCATTTTTAAAAACAGTCATTAAAGGTTGGTTTTTATGATGGATTCGATTTTTAGATATTATATTTATGAAATAATTATTATAATTTAATTATAATTTATTATCTACCTTATTACCTTCAATCTATTAGAAAATGATAATATATTTTGTGTATCCATTTGGACTGCCACCACCACCAATCCATGTGATTCATTTCTAATTTTATATTTAAATGGGTAGTAATTATGATATATTTAATAAAAATATATATGATATATTAGATACAAATTTATTATTTATATGTGAAATATAATGTACATGTATTCCCTCAATCTATTAAAATGTGGAAACATCACAAGTACGTACATATAATTAACATTTCCACAAAGTGATGTAATTAATTTTTACCATTGCTTTACATGAATGATTATAATAGTGTATAAAATGATTAAATATGATACATATGTAGTGATTAATATTATTGATATGATAAATACATGAACAATGTGCATGTTCCAGAAACATAAAATTGAATCATTAATAAAAAATTTATCAACTTTCACATTTATTTTACTTTTAATAAACATGTATTAATAAAACAATAATTACAAAATATATGGGAATGTTAGATAATATTTTATTTATATATATGGTTCCTGGTTATTTTTACGATAAATATACATTTATTATATAGAATTTTTTAACTTTTATTAATGAAATAATGGCCTCAAGAAAGGGTTATCCTCACAAATTTATTATTGTGTAACAAATTCCATTTTCACCACTGGTTTCTTTTCTTACATGTATAAAAATCCAATGTGTTTTTTTTAATTAATAAAATATTGAATTAGAATTATATCTGACCTTATCTTTTCTATGGTATTTTATTTAAATATTAAAAAAGTTGTAAGTGTATATATAAAAATAAAATTTCTTTTTGGGATTGTCTATGAAAAGTTTACATTGAAGGAAACATTATGGATTTTATCATTTAAAGAACATATATTTTAATTTACATGTGGCATTTGAATAATTTGCATGTATTATCTCAATATATTTCTTTTGGATACTTAGTATGATTGATAAAATATTTTTAAAAAATCAAACCTTATTTGCCCTTTGGTCGGTGAACATTATTTTTGATTCCCATACTCATAAAAATTGTTTTAGAAAAGTTCATTACTATAATGGGACTATTTTCAAAGGCTCATATGAAATACCTTAAAAATTATTTTAATTTTGTTAAGTATTATTATTTATTTAAAAATAAAAAATAATTTTTTTTAATTTTTATCAAATATTTAAAGGAATGTTTTCATTCCACATAAAAAATTGACAAATTTTACCACCTTCATGACCCCTAGTTTCGTTGAATATTATGTAATAAGTTTAAATGGTTGTTTTCAATTAAAATTAAATTCTCAATATTCTTGGGATTTTATTGTTAAATTTTATTCAAAGGGAATGGATATTTTTCTCATTTTGAAAATTCAATGATCAAGTGATATTTTAATTTTATTTTCATATATGTTAAAATCACTTCATGTCACTTATACATTGATGTGGATAAGATCTAACAAAAAAAATTCATGTTCATTATCTATATGGATTATGGTTTTATTATGATGATTTTTTTATGAAAATGTTCCCTTTTCCCTGGGTTATTTATTGATGTAATAAATAATGTTTCATGATATTATGGTATAGATAAGAAAATATTTAATTCTATGATGGGCTTTTCTATTATTTCCATCAAATTCATTTCATAAATCCTTATTCATCATGGGAAAATAATGGGAAACGAGTTGATAATCTACATCCATTATATTAAATAGATTGGGATCTCTGATCTACAATGATATATGAAATAGGTGGTGATTTTGAATCCACTAGGATATAGGAAAAAAGTTTTGATTCCTAATCCACTATGGTATGGGAAATAAGTAATGATGCTTATTATTCTAGGATATGATTGTTTTGATAGTTGACATTGAAATATGATATGGTTTCTTTACTTATAATGGTCCCATATTCTTATGTAATGTTGTTATTCTTATGATTTCAATTCATAGAAGATTATTTTTTTATGTTTCCCCAATCTTGTGACACAAAAATGTTTTATGTGATGACCCTTGTTTATAATCAATGAATTATTCAATTTTATTTTCTGTTGATAATCACATTTCATCATTCCCTTATTCTAATTATATTATTTCATATAATCTTTTTTCGAATATCTCCCATTTTTACTCTTACTAAGAATCCATAATCACCATTTCTTATGATCTAATTTTTCCAAAAGTTTTTTCAAGAAGGGTACTAATTATGATCATTATATAAGGGTTCCTTTTGGAAATAATTATGTTGAAGATGATAAATATTTAAAATAATTAATAAGTTCATCTATGTAGTCTATATTTATAATAAACAATTATAGTTCTTGGAAATATATATTTTTTAGATTTGTTAAATATTTTTCAACAAGATGTAATATATACATATATTATTATTGGGTCACTAGATAAGGGTGGAACATCATATTAAAAATAACAGGGAATTATAATATCTTTCAATATGTAATGATAGAAGGGCATTTGATATCAAATAAAAAAGGATATACAATAGATAATGAGTATAGAATAAATATATTACAGAAATTATCCATTTTTTATAATCCTAGGAATATGTCATAGAAATATAATATTCCCTTTAAAATAGAAAAGGAGAACATTAGTATAAACATAGTCATAGGGTATCATCACCTTTTTTCAGTCACTACTTTATCCCTTCACTTTGTGTATCACTAATGGCAGCCATTCTTTGTGTGAAATTGTAGTTACACCTATGTATGCATATCAAATGATGTATAAACTTCTAAAAATACATTATAATTCAATATATTACATCACTCAAAAATCATCCAAACACATGTATTCCATATAAAATCAATCATTTATCATACCATAATGAATTAATGAGATGAAAATGGGGTTCATATCCATTTTGAATTGATTAACTTAATGAAATAATTTATATTAAAATAATTAATATTACCACTATAAATTCATGTAATGTAAATATGTATGTAATTATATTTATTAGTGTAATGGAAAATACCAATCAATTTAGATGTTAAATTATATAGAATTTTAATGTATAAATAAAGGGTATATGGATTAGTAAATAATTTCTAATATCAATAACAATATGAGATCATGTTAAACATTATTAAATAAATGGAAGGATATATAAAGTATTAATACATGAAAAAAATTAGAAGAAAAAAATTTCAACACATGTTACATGATTATGAAAGGAAAAAAGTAGTAATGATTTTTCAGAATTGTAATGCCCGAAAATAGTATAATAATAATTTATAGGTAAAGTAACCACAAGTTTTGAAACATAAATATTATATCACAATAAGTTAATATCTATATTATTTAATAAAAAAACCAAGGGACCAATTAGGTTTATTGTCTTTAAAGACTATACACACCATCTTCTTATTTCATGAAATAGCTTCCACATCTCTAATAAATATCTTCCAACAAATTAACCTTGTTATATATAACCAACTTAAAACTATTCTTCATAACAATAGGAAATGAAACATAAGAAAGGTTGAGATAGATTCTCAGTAATGGAAAATAAGATCAATATTAACATAACATAACAATAAGGGTTATTGAACATGTGATTAACATTTGAAAATGACATCCTATATATTATAGATCATAAAAATGATTCATGGAATAAATCATTGTAGTTCATAAGATAAGAATAAAAAAGAAAATCAATGAATTTATGTAATGAGATCCAAAAATAAATTTTTTTAAAACATAATCTCATAACATTGTGAACAACTATAAATACATACAAGTTTACTCATTCGGTATAAGACATGAAAACACAACCTTATATAAATGTGTAAGAATAAAAACCAAGACCATGAATAATTTTATGGACATGATATCTAGGTACATAGTTAATATTATTAACATTAAAACATGTTATATGAGTGAAATTGTGAACCTAAAATCAGGTTCACACATAAAAGAATTATATCATGATTTATTCATATTTACCCATTGCATTAGATGGAGATATATGTCCCACAAATCAGATAATCCATATTGTTTTTCGAATAAAATATTATAAAAAATTCATAAAATTATAAGCTATGAAATCAAATGGGTTTACTAAATATTTATTTATATAATAACCCATGTGAAATGATATGTTTTCAATTAAAATTCCATCATAACATAACCCATGTTCTTGGTCAACAGAAATCTCAAGTAAGGACACCGCCACCCAAAAAATGGAAAAGTGATCCATGTTTGCATACATATTTTACATTGGGATATATAAGTTCTAATTTTACCTAAATTTACAAAAAAAAAATATTTCTTTTTATCCCCACCATGTAGATGAAATTATTATAGTAATTGTTTTTCTTAGTTATGTTATTTGAGCATCCAATACTCTTCATCCAACCATATAATCAAAATATTTATCCTATGAATCACTTTTACCCAATTATTATCTATATACCTAATGACTCAGTATTCATATTAAATAAATATATATCGAATTGTTATATATTCCCAATAATAATATAATAATGATGATATACTTATATATTATGATATATAACCTTGAACACATTTCTAAAAACAATTCTTTATATTCCCTCCTTTTATTTATTGAGACGTTTCTCCAAATTTTAATCTTTCTCACTCTTCTTATAGTTATTCTACATTGTATGATTGATTTGGTAGATATTATGATATAATACATAAATAATTCATTCATCTAATTTAATTATAGTAACATTAATTAGCTATTTTTTATAATCATGTTCTATATACTTTTTATAAAAAGTTATAATGAACATTTTATTTAATATTATAATATTATAAATTGATTAAATAAAATATTTTTCATTTTACTACAATATTAAACAATAGAAAATTTATTAAACCCATCTAAATTTTCAAGGGAACCATTGTAGTAAATTATTGGTTATCACATTTTACCCACTTCTAAAAACATTTACATCGAAATTTATTTACATTAAAGGAAAAAATATGTGTATTTTTATTTCATTACATCTTTATATTTCAATATAATTTCCTTAAACATATAATTTCACAGTAGATGTTTACCCACATTAGTGGTCTTATTTTTTAGTAATTTGCCTAAATAATCTAAAATATCTAACATTTATTTTTTATAAGATAGTTCATGATCTATTTTTAAAACACATATCACTACTGGAAAATGTACCTATCCCCACGGTTTTCACCAAAACCGTGGGGATAGACCCCCCCCCTTTACCCACGGTTTTGGAAAACCGTGGGTATAGGTGAATTTTCATGACCTATACCCACGGTTTGCCAAACCCGTGGGTATAGGGGGCTCTATCCCCACGGTTTTGGGAAACCGTGGGGATAGGTCCTGAAAAGTCACCTATACCCACGGTTTCCCAAAACCGTGGGTATAGGGGGGGTCTATCCCCACGGTTTTGGGGAAAACCATGGGGATAGGTCTGGGATAAAATACTTATACCCACGGTTATGAAAAACCGTGGGTATAGGTCAATTCTGTGTGCGCGGGAAATTTTTTTTTCCGCGGGAAGGAATTTTTTTTGGCGGGAACCCTATACCCACGGTTCTTCCCTCTATACCCACGGTTTTTATAACTATATTTAACTAAATATATATATATATACATATATGTGAAGTTAGGGTAGTGGTTAGACGCGGTGTTTACAGCGAAGAGGTTGTGGGATCGAAACTCGGCGCCTGCATTTTTTTAGGACCTATACCCACGGTTTTGAAACCGTGGGTATAGGTCGTTGAAACCGTGGAAATTGTCTAAGTTTCGGTGACACGGTGGAAGGACACCTATACCCACGGTTTTCCAAAACCGTGGGTATAGGCTGGGGACCTATATCGACGACATTCCAGCCCACGGTTCCCAAAACCGTGGGTATAGGCTATACCCACGGTTTTGGGGGCTATACCCACGGTTTTGAACCGTGGGTATAGGCCGTTTTTCCAGTAGTGTATGTTTCGTAGACAGTATCTATATAATATATAAATCCTAAAAATGATATATAGACCATGTCATGCACTTTTTAGATAATTAGTGGAACAAATAGTCTATTAGAAATAGTCCAAATGTGATCTTGAATCATTAAGGGCCCCATGTATCTAGTGCTCAACATTCCTCTCTCTGAGAATTTCATAATCCAATTTCATGGGGTCGTTTAAAGGACTACATTTTCATCAACATCAAACATCTGATATCATCAAATATAATCATCCTAGAATTTACATATTAATTTTTTATTAGTAATTGAATTTTGGAAAAGGAGGAATTCCAATAATACATTGGGAATATTGATAAATTTTAAATGATGGGAATTATAATTGGTCTCTCACGTCCTCATTCCCAGTTTCAGGTTGGGTTCACTACATCATCATGTTATACACCCATATGAGATTCACATAAACCTACGTATAGTATGAATTATTTCCTATATAGATGAATTTGGACTGATTATCACTTATAAAAGGATATTTAGGTTCCCAAAAAACATTTGTAATATATGAACCTCGAGAATCCAATTTACGACAAGAAGAATGACATCTAATGATAGAGTGTGTAAAAGAAAACATCTCAATACATATAACTAGGAAATCCCATCGATCCATTATATTAATACATATTAGGTTATTTTAAGATCTAATATAATGGGAAAAATTAACAAAAATTGTATTTATATCATTCAATAATTTAAAATAATTAAATACAACTCCACCAACGTAATCAATATGACTTCAAAAAAGGAACCTCTTAAAAAAGTGAACCCAATATACCATGGTGTTATATTCATGAAATTTTTGTCTCCGAAAGGTGGATGATCACTTGTCCTTGCAATGGGTTACAATATTGTTCTTTACATAGAGGAAACACTTAGTTCCTCATAAGGGAAGATACACCAAAGTAACAAAACTAGGTTCCTCAATAACCTGGATCTTATAACCGAGTTCAATATTCACCCAGGTAACATAAAAGTGAATGATAAATAATGAAGAAAACACTAATATCATCTATTTTTAGAGTTTATGATTTTTTTGTGATTATTCATTTTTATGTGACAATAAAAATATATTTTCAATGTCGGATTTCATAACCTTTAGTCAATTTCATTACAATAGATATTATTTAGAGAAAATAATTTAAAACAAAATATTTTATCATTTTTAGGTTATTCATATGAAAATGAAATTTGAAAAATAGATTTTTTGGTTGGTTCTTAAAATAATAGATGTGAAAGGCCTTTTAGACATCTACTATTAAAATATCCAATGATAAAAAAATTATAAAAATATTTTCTGATGAATAATTAATCGACATGGCTATTTAGTAAAATCAAAAAAGTAATAATGAATAAAAAATAAATATCATTTGTAAGTTTAAATTCATGTTTCAAATGAAAGAAAGTAAAATTAAAATCAATGATCTAAAATTGATAATATGATTTGAATTAATTATTATTTTAATTGAATATATTATATATAAAAATTAAATATAATAAATAAATTAAAATTAGAGACATTGCCCAAATGGATTATATATCTACACATTTTTGTTTATAAAATACATTTCTTCCATAACATATGTAAATATATTTCCCTCATTATAACCAATGAAGATGAATGGCCATTATGAAAATTCTATTAATATTTAGGTTCTATAAATGTGTAACAATGTGAGAAATGAATCATTGGATAGAAATTATGAGAGTATATAAGATCTATAGATAAATTATGACATGAATCTTTATTGTTGTGGTGTTGAAATTAATGAAAATCCTAATTGATTTATAAGCTAGAATAAAAATTGTGTGTGAACGAATTAAATCTGAAAAAAAAAATTATATCCTACAGGATTCATTTTTATATAATAATATAAAATAATGTGGGTGATATGAAAATTTTTATGTTTAAATGATTAATATTAGTTATTTTAATTATGAATATTAATAATAAAAAGTTAAGTGTTTTACCATCTTTTATATGAAAAATTGATATTTATAACACATCGCATTAGGTTTCATGACGTTAGTTACGTACAATACTTCTCCCCAAATCCTCTACGGATTAGTATCTGCCTTTTTTTGAAATATCATAGATTAAATCCCCTAATATAAAAGATTTTTTTTTCATTTATTTAATTAATAAAAAAACCATTCATATTTGTGATTAAACGTTTATTATTGAAGTAATAAATAGGGAAAAACAGGATAGAAAGGCTGTTTCTGTAGTATATTTAAATAATTTATATCAAACCCCTTAATTTTTTCATTTTTGTGTCAGTTACTAGTATAAAATTTGAAAACAAATTTTCATCATTGATTTTCATCTAGGTCATTTTAATAACTTGTTTCTTAACATTTTTAACATTAATTATAATATAACTGAAATCCAAACCGTAATGTGTAATCTATGTTTTATAGTACTTACTATTCACAAAAGTCACATGGTTGGGAACACAATTCAACTAGGATCCATAACTTGGAGTCATATTCTCCAAGGATACATATAGGGGGACACATATAAGAACATCACTCACTAATTCCCTTTAACATGACCAATATAATTACTCAAAAGATCATTCTAACAATATTTATCCTATATAAAATCCCTATTGAGATATGACATCCTAAACCTCCTCTATAACATTTGAGATACATGAATTGGTTTTTAAAACATTAATCCACCCTTTGACACTTTTATTACATGTTTAATAAATTTATTTCAATGAATAATTCACACAATATTTTTTCCCACGATCGATATGACACTAGGGTTTTCAATAATCATGAATTCTCATGATAATAAGGATTCTTATCATTATGTAACTTGTGGAACCATTCATATCTCAAGACACACATTGGTATTCAAGATTGTGTAAGTCTGATCCCTTCCTAACTAGTTAAGTTACCTAATGAGTATTTTCTTCCTTCCTTTTTTAGATTACAATATATGAGAGGTGGGGGATCAAATTATGTTCCTCCAACCTGGTGTAATCCTTATATCTACGACCATTTGAGTCATATTAATATTTTTACTATAATTTCTCACTCATGTGTAAGTCATATATAAACCATTACTATTCCTCTCACACATTACTCTATTCTACATTTAGTTAACATACATTTAAAAGGAAATGGTCGTGTGACCTTAAATTTTATGATATCACTATTATTGGTTTCATGACATCAAATGGTGTATCAATGATCAAGACTGGAATGCATTTAATGGAACTACAATAATCATCATCTAAAGAAAATATATTATAGTACTTTTTCAATGAAACCAAACTATGATATGTTGATTCTGATTAGCTCTACAATGATACATAGGAATAACATTCCTAATACCAATACCGACTCCACAATACCGTATTCTTTGATATATGCTGATAAATTATAGTTTCAAACTATATTACTTTTAAACATAGAAAAATAATCCATTATTTTAAATATAGAGCACCTATGTTTGATTAAAATGTCCACATTGAAACATGGTATCAATCATTCACTCCTTGACCATGATTAATAATATTTTTTAAGAAATATTTTGGGAATATATCATAACTATATATAATGATTCATGGAAAAAATGAGATAAATTAATTAATATTCTAACATCCAATCATTATAACAAAGATATAAATTTGAAGAGATATTGGATAGTCTTAATGAATATCTTCTTTTAAAAAGCATGTTTATATCTTAAAAATTTGTGTAAAAGAATGTATAGAAAACTATTTGAACCAAATGTGAATCCATTATAAGTTAAAGAGATTTATTATCCATGAAATTTTACTTGTGACATTAGAGTGATCGGTTTATTATTTTTGGTTTCCCATTTACGATCTACTATATAATTATAGTGGAATCACAAAACACACCATAAAATTCCAAGATTCCTAGATTCCCTGGTGGAAACCTATAGACACCTCATGTTACCTTACACCATTTGATGATGTGCTAGACACATGCTTTGGCCACCATGAATAGTGTGTCCCCAATTTCTCAATATAAATTATAATCGACTGAATTACTCCAATTCCATGTGGTGAATGTTTTGAAGTGGAAATATTTTAAAAAAATATTTAGTTAATATTCCCCTCTTAAATAAATAATATAATTAATATCATTCCCCATACTTAATTCCAAATCATAATGGACCGCAAATATTTTTATTAATATAAATTGATAACTTTATGGTTTTCATAAGATAAGAGGGAACGAATTGTAAAAAAATAATAAATGAAGGTCCATTTTAATAATTCTTCAATAAGTGTGGAGAAGAATAAAATATAACAATTTTTTCATAAATTTAGTTATATATAATGGATATTCTTTTTGTTTGATATATTTATGATTAGTATTAATTTCAGAAAAATTGATAATATATAAAAAATAATTGCATTTAAAAACAAATTTTCCCTATATTTTTGGTTTTTTATTTAATGTTCAATTTTAAAATCTTATTTTGTGTATTTGAAAAAATTAATTTTATTTTTTAATTTTAATAAAAAATTCAATTTAAAAAACCTTTTACATTTTTTAGAAATGATTGATTTGTAGGTGAATGGTGTAAAATAAAATTTTCCCAAATAACATGACATTGATGATAATATTAGTATATAAATATGGATCATAAAATCATCAAACCACTTTCTATGAAAAAATATGTATTTTATAGTTTAATTTATAATTTTAGAAATGGGGATTTTAAATTATGATCAAATATTTGAAATTTTAAAACTTATGTTTATTTAACCAAAAAATTAATACAATATATATTAAGAATTGTAACCATGACTAAAAAATTTTAATTATAAAATTTATTCAAAATATATAATCATATGGTAAAAAATATATAATAAATTCTATTTTATTTTCTACACATAAATGATATGTTACTTAGGTAAAAATAGTTATTCTAGTAACAACTAAAAAGGTAAAAGTAAGAAATGTACGTGTAAATAACATAATAATGTTCAAAAAAATCTATGTGAACATATATTTGAGGAATTTATCAAACCTATAACCCCTCATCCATAATATTTTCAAATTTCTGAGTAACAATCCTTGAGATTGACATACCATTATTATGTTGGATTATTCTTTTTAAAATTACATCCCTTTTCAAATATAAAAGGGGAAGTCCCCTCCTCACTACCCCTTAAACCAAAACCCACATTATTTTGGAACAAACACTACCCAAATCACTCCTAAAAATGTATATGTACCATAAATATGTTATTTTATTATCAATATACCAACAAGGGCCTAAATATTTATCCTTCAAAGAAAAATGATATCCAGTAGTGGAAAAGATTAACTATAGTATCCTAGATCTATAGTTTCCCCAGTTTACTTGGATATTATAAATGTTTTGTGGGAAATTTATATTGGACATAGAATCCACTTACCATGTTACTAGGGAATGTATTTTAGTTCCATTCGATTGTTAAATATAATGAAATTTCCAAATAATTTAATAAGAGTTTAGTCAATACACATTTACCAACATTAACCAGTGTTAGGGGAGGGTTTATAATATATTATGATTTTTTAGAAATGGAATATGTTGAATACTCATATACAATTTTAAGGTAATATAGTTTTTTCAGGTATAAATTAATAATATATTGGTAAATTTACCATATTTATATTTTGGATTTAGAGTTGTTGATTTTTTCAATAAAAATATTGCATCATTATCTATATGGACAGAAGATTGTTATTTATACTGGTCATATGTGATTTAATCATATATTCACACATAAGGTGTTAAATATACATCAAATTTTATGTTTGGAAATTAAAAATTAATATGAATTCTCAATACATTTAAACAAATGAAAAGAAAATAAGGTTGGTGATTCGTTGAAAAAAACGTTCATGAAACCTTATATATGAGGAGAGGAAAAAGAGACCTTATTTTCATCGATTTTAAAAATATAAATATTTATTTCAAAAGGAATGTTGAGAAACCCAATATTTAAACATCATATTTATAATAATCCATTATTTTAAATATACTGATACTTTTGGATGATGAACATAGTGAAACCTTCTTCATTAATACAGGATGTATGAATAAGTATATATAAGCAATGAAAACATCTTATCAGATATAATGAAAAGAGAGAGTTCAGAATGTATATGTTGATGAATGTTATGAAAATAACATAAGGTTGGATTGAAACAGAATATGGGTATGTTTACAAACATTACTCATACCAATATAGAATTAAAAAACTGCCACCATTGATTTCATCAAAGGGTTTCACCAAATGTATAATGCCCATATTTATATCTATGTTGTAGTTTACCCACTTACTATTTCAACAAATTTTACTTCCATCAATTAATATTTCTTTATTGAACAAGTCACAATGATATATAAAATAGAATTTATATGGTTTCATTATGCACTAGTATATATTATATATAATTATTTTATTAGGATTACCTTAGGTTCAAGATAATTCATGAGAACAAATCAGAAATGGAAATAAGTTTCAATACTACTTATCACCCTCATACTAGTGCTATATTTGAGAGGACCACCCAAGAATATGAGGACATTTAAAGATCTGTTTCAATAGAGTTTAAAGTATTTATGGATCAAAAACCACCAATAGTAGATTTATCATTTATTAAAAAAATTCTATTCTATCATTCATATGGTAGTAATGAGGCTCTATATTGGAATATATACATGACTTCACCTTTTTTTGGATAAAAAATGAGAAATAAAACCTATAGTACATGGCCTTGTTCGAAAAATGGGGCGTATGGTTTAGATGTTATAGTGGCATATTAATGTAGAAAAAAAATTACCAGATACTTATGAAGATAATTGTTAATGATTTCTAGTGTTTTAAGTAGTTTACATGGTATTCAAATAGATATCTCATTGGTAGTGTGTTATGAGATTTGTGAAGAAAGGGAAGATGATCCATATGGATATTGGTATATTTTGTATCTTAGATCCTTTTGGGGATATATATTATCTCTCAGATATCCCTACAAACACCTACCAAGTACGGGATGTGTTCATGGTTTTTCGTTTGAGAAACTATATACCAGACACTTCACATGTGAAAATATCAGATATCGTGTTATTGTAGTTTGATCTCTCATATGAGGAATAATAATTTAAGATTAAATATAGGCTAAATGTGGAGTTGTAGACATGACCACTCATCTAGTCAAATTCTAAAAGAAAAATATTATTTTTTTGGATGCTACAAGGGAAGCTAACAACTTGATGAAACAAAAGTACCCTAACTTGTTTTCTTCTATGTAATAAAATTTTGAGAATGAATCTATTTTATCACTGTATTATTTACCACTTATGTTTTAGAAAAATGTTATTCCATAAATAAATATAATATTAGATATTTTGATCTATATGAAACTCCAAACCATTATAGGCCACAAATATTTTTACTAAAATAGATTTAAAAAAATTCATAGTACCTATTAAATAACTGAGTAAAAATTGGAATAACCAAATAATGAAATAAATATCACTTTTAACAATATTTAAACAATTTAGATTGAGTATCTAGTAAAATATTTTTAATGCATAAAATTTGTTTTATAAAATGTATATTTTTCATGTTCGAAATATTTAAAAATATTACTAATTTTATAATAATATTTAATCAATCGAAAAAATATTTCATATAAGAAAACCATTTTCCCTTTATTTTAGGATTTTAATTTAATGTGAAATTTATAAACTCCAGAAAATAAATTTCAAAAATTATCATTTTTTTAAAAAAATTATGACAAATATTGACGTAAAACTAATTTTTTAAATTTTTAAAAGATGATTGAATTTTAGTCAAGGAAAAATTCTTTTTACTATATAACTACACTTTTTGACCTAATTAGTATAAAATATTAAATTATAAATCCAAAAAAAAATTGATAAAATGATATATATATTTTATTTGAGATTATAATATTAAAAATTTTGATATAAATTTATAAATATCTATTTTAAAATATTGTACTTATGTTATATTTTAGAAAAATAAAATAATTTATTTTTCATTTTTCAGAATTGTTTATCATATAATTTTATTAAAATCTATTTATAAATTAGAATCAATATATAAATATTACATTAAAAAGGTATTATTATTTCTTATGAATAAATAATAAGTTACGCAAGTAAACACATTTTATCATTGTAATAGCTAAAATATAAAAATAAAAAACAAACGGTATATAATCTAATAAATGATTAACAAATGAGTAAGAATTTTTTGTTCACGACTTAATTGGACTTATCATTTCTATTCTTAATTATTTCAAAAAAATTATCCAAAATCTTCAAGATTTATTTCCCATTTTAAATATATTTTGGTATTTTCATAAATGAATTCCATTTTTAGATATAAAATGGGCACTCCACTACTTTCATCCTCTAACACCACAGAAAAATTTCTATTGACCAAAAATTGCCTAGATTCTTTAAAAAATTTATAAAACCCTAAATTTTTTTATGGTCTTCTGAAAATGAAACCCTTTAAAGGCATAACATGATATTCAATGAACATAGTCCCTCTAGTGATATATATATTTCTAACCTCTCATTTCTAATTCATATTTGTTTATGTGCACTTATTTGTATAAAATTTAATTTCACAATCCTAAAATGATATAATTTTTTTATTTAATTTAATTTTAATTTACTATTATTTTAGTACAATAATTAATCTTTGTTCCTTCATCCTCTATAAAAATGAATATGTGAATCTTGCATACATCCAGAATATCACCTCTCTGAGGAAAATATTATATTTTCATTCACCTCCAATACATGCTTCTATAAATGGGAAATTAATTAAATATTATTGTTATGTATATATATATCATATTTATGTTCTTTAAATGATAAAACGTGATAATTATTCTTTCATATCCTTATGAAATGAAATCAGTATCCTAGTGTGTGTACAGTCTACCACCTCCAGGGAATGATGCATATTGATTTCCACTATGGATTTCATGAATGGTTTAAATTTATTTATCATGAGTATATATGATATTTATAAGTAATAAATATCATTAAAATAATTCATTAGAGATTAAAAATAATTTATCATAGTTATATGCTAATCAGTTAGTATATGTAAAAAACTAAAACTAGTTCAACATAGATTATGTCTTCATAAAATGTCTCTAAAAATCCAATTTTTTATAATTATAAAATTATATTCATTTATAAAATATCAATTCCAGTATCATTAGTGTTTTAAAAAGTTACAAACATTTGGAGAGGAAGGTAGATCAACAACTTATTTATGATCCCAGTTCCAAACAGTAAACATTATTTACACGTACTGTTGAAATGTGGTTAAAAAATCTAAAAGATGAAAAGCTTATTGATTACTAAATATTATAAATTAAAATTTATATGTATATGGTTCATTAAATACATATTAAAATGTCTATTGTATTGATATATGATGCTAATTAACATCTAATTAAATTTTGGTTAAATGTAAGAGTCTTTATAACTCAAACTCTTTTATTTTTGTGATATTTATTCTAATTGAACATATTTTTTAAAATAAATTTCATTTTTATTGATTTTATATAAATAATTTTTTATTAAAAAGTGTTTATGATAAAAATATTTTAACATTATTTGTTTTTAATCACTTTTTTAATGATACTTTTTGAATATAGACTTGTAACATTGGATTTTACATCGATGAATAAAAAATATTTTAATAAAAGTTCATATCATGAAATGACTTCCATTTTCTTCTATATATAACAAATTTATATATCAGTAATGGAATTATTATTTACATTTCACAATATTTTTTAATTTATTTTATATTTAAATTGGCATATCATGTTTTCAGTATCAATTTATTTATCTCATGATATTATTTTATACTATTCGATAGTTTTATAGATCTTGAATTATTTCCATTGGTTATTTATGAAAAATGAATGATTTAATATTTCAATTTTATGAAAATCATTTATTAACATTGACATTAATGAAAATATAATGATTTCTAAATGAATCTATTACGAAACTCAATTTATTTCCATAAGTTATATATGACAACTGAATGATTTTCATTTATATGTTTTGTGAAATAAATTTTATTCCAATTGGTGATTTATGATTTGAAATGTGAATAATTTTTCATTTGAAAACATATGAAGTGATCAATTAAGGGGTCGGTCTTATATCACCCTTCAATCCATTATATATGAGTTTATATATCATGAGATATGTATTCACAATAAAATTTTTATTTCCTAACAGAATGGTTTATTATAGTGAATATCATGAATGTAATGTTTCTTTATGATAATATTTTCCTACATCCAGTTATAATTCATTATAATATTATGCTCCCATGATTTATGGTTAATGTAATAAAATTAATCTGTTATTTTATTTGTGTTTCCAACTTGATATTACTGGCATTGAGATCATGTTCAATTTAAATTGAATATCACATATGTATTATTATTATGAATCATGATGTTATGATGTTTCCATCATAATCCTGTTTTTCAGTTATGATTCAAAACTCATCCTTGATTAAATATTTATTCATCCATTACTGAGGATTTAATTTATACCCATTATTATATTATAAATCCTCTAGTTTTTATGACTGGTATTGTTTATATGTGTATAATATGGTCTATAATGGTTACTTTAAGGATAAATGATCCCATTTTTTCTAAAATAAACATATTATTTCACTAGTCTACGAAGAGAATAAATCTACTCATCTATGTAAAATTATTATTTATAAAATTTAATTTTTTAGATCATGTACTAGATGTAAAATAATACATGTTCCGCTTAGGTTGATAAAAATATGATCTCAAAGGTTCTATCTCAACCATACAAGTTGGTCATTAAAGATTCATGTTAGACTCATTATACCTAGACATTGCAATTTAGTTCCATTAACATTTCATTTATATAATCTCTTTGACAATATATATTACACATTGGATATATCCATAAATAATATAAAAATAATCAAAATATTATATTATATCATACATCCCAAATATCGTTTTTAGATAAAAATTTATTGATGTGGAGAAAATTATTAACTAATAATTCTTATGTATTTCTCAACTAATGGTATTTTTGCAATATAATAAACTAAATAATTCCTTATAATAATTCAACATCCCTCAAAATTTATTCAAAAATTTACATCATTCTAAAAAGTAACATGTTCTAAATTTCCTCATAACATAGGGAATACAGAACACAATATAATAGTGTGGCCAAAATCTAATCTAGTGAATCATATAACTGATGATTTCAAAAAACATGTGGTGTAAAAAATATGGAATGAATTATTTATATAAGTAATGAAATAATCAAATAAAATCAAATAACTTATATATCCAAGAAATTAATTTAAAACATGGATAATTGTTATTTGGGATCTCATACCGGTTAAATTCATAATGGCATACATCAAGAAAATGATGTCATGTCCACATTGCATGACACTGTATAGATATTCATACACGTGTAAAACATAACCCATTATTATTAGTCTAATGATATGTGAATATGCATCGAGGAGTGATAAAATTCTTCACTCTGCATTTAACTTCGTTAATCCTAATGCATTTACCATAATAGTCAACAATACATTCTATACCATTCTATAAGAAACCTATAGATAAATAAAAACAATTATATACATAAAATGAAAAAAAAATTGAAATACATAATAAATCATTTATAGTATAAATAATCTTCCCTAATTTGAATACTTCCCCATCTATTATATAATTGATCTTTCTAGTCGAATAGCCTCCAATTTTTTTTAATGAGATACTCACACCTTGTATGGTAATGAGTATTGAGTTAAGTTAATACTGGAATAATTTTAACAAAATATATCCATAGAAATAAGTAATGTTTTTTTATTAGAATATTTCCCCAATGTAACAAAGGTAAATTATATTGATTTTGACATAAATTAAAAATACCCCTAATTATAGTGCTTTATACAATATCCCAAAGGAAGAGATAAAAAATCAAATTATTTTATATGATGAGTTCAATCACCAAATATATATATATATATATATATCTGTGTGTGTGTGTTTGAGGATAGATCATGAAAAATAAACCCCTTCAGGTAAAATAATCTTGAATATTATGTGTGAAAATGGTAGTGAATATATAAAAGTTATTTTTCAAACCCATTTTTAATATTGATGAAAAATATAAATTTACATGCCTATTTGAAAGGTATCATTTGAAATTATAGAACAATATGTTGTAAAACCCTATTAATTTTAAAATAATTCTCCAATAATGGATCCCTGAATGTACATTATTATTTTTAGGATAATTTATGAGAGTAAGAAAAAACACATGAATATGAAAGGAAGATCACATTTTCCTATTTTCAGAATAATTTTTTTTTAAACTGACATTGTAATAAGATTAAAAATAATTTAATTATATAAAAATATACTTTTCCTTATATTGGTTATAAAATTATTATATAATAAAATATTTTTGTGGAATAACCTAATCATGGAATAAATAATTTTCAGATGAGACAATATGACTCAACAAAATGGGGATTCAGTTATCAATATTCCTTACTAAATAATATATCAATAAATGAAGAAATAAATAAATAATGGGTTTTATATAATTCAATTAAATACATATTATATAATATAAAAAATTAATTGTGTAAAATTTATCGAACAATTTTGAAATAGTTATAATATAAATTATGAAAACATAATAGATTTAAATTGAGTCACTAAATCCCCCTAAAACTCAGGCAATAACTACATTAAAATATATCTGATGAAATGGAAATAATTTTTAATAGTATTTAAAAAGAATAAATATATATATTATAAAGATATATCAATGGGATGTAAAAAATCATTAATTTTAAAACATGCTGCACAACATAAACTTCTCTCAGGAATTAATGTTTAAGACAAATAACCTTACGAATTGAGTAACATATTAATAAAAACCCTTTGAAAGAGGGGGATTATAATTGAACATAAGTTACCATGATTAAAATATTTTTCATTGTATTATATCTCAAATTTTGAATATATAATCCATATAATTGAAATCATGTTAAAAACAAAAAAAAATCTTTAAAAAGAAAAATTTGTGTTGGAAACCCCTATAATGGTCCATATTTGTTCCAAACGTTCACTAAATGTCATAAATATTTAAATAATAATCATCAAATACATATTTAGTATTAAAATTCATTACTATAACTAATGTTTTTCCTTAATTTATCATCCCTCGTTATCTATAAATATTATTTATCTTTCACTCATTTTCAATAATGATTGTATGTAATCATTATGGATTTGATCTAGTTTAAAAAAAGTTGTGATGGGATAATTTATTTTTTTAAATGAAATATTAAATAAAAAATATGTGGTAGTTGAATACATTTTTAATTATATTTTTAAAATAAATAATTTCATTTCATGGATGTTTTAGTTATAATAAATGAGGATGAAATTAATTACCTGTATGTTTTAGTGATTCATAATAAAGGACAAGTGATTTCTTACTTAATCCGATAATTTTGAAATAACTATACTGGAACAAAATTAATATTTATATATTTATATATTATTATATCATTAAACATGTTTTAATATCCATACATGTTAAAAATTATTAATATTCTTCAAGCAGGTGGTTAAACAAACCAAAATATAAACCCAATATGAGAAATGGATGATTTTGTGGGGGTTTACTTGTAATATCAATATATAAGGAGTAAAATGACATAATTAGATTTATTTTTTGTGATATATAAAAATTTTAATATTATATAATAATAATCATAGGATTTTAAAATAATACATAATAGAAATAATAATATTTTCCTCTTAATAAGATTGTTTTACACAACTGAACTAATGATGATATTTTAATGATAACATCAATAATATTTCTCAAATATTCCATACCAAATTCATAATGATATCCTCAAAATAATATTTACCCATTATAACCATTCATAAAATGATCCATTAATGGATCCAATGAAATGGTAAATGTAAATTAGTCAATCCATGGAGGATGTAGTGCGCACGTATCCAAGGATAATTATTTCATTTTATATAGTAAGATAAACTGAAGTTAGAAAGTTTACAACTAAAAAATATAATATATTTCACAAAAATAATACTAATATATTTATTATCCTATTAGTTCCATCCTTTTATGGTAGTGAATGAAAGGAAAACATGTGTTGTCACGGTGGTTGTAGTCAGCACATCAAAAAAATGACAATTATTTTTTTCATAAAGGAAAATTTAGATGTGTTTATTGATTATTTTATAAATAAAAGTACATTAATTATAATAAAATTTCTATATTTATCATATAATATTTGTAAAATTTTAAAATTTAAATTTATAAGTGAAATATTTTCGCAAATTGATTGAATTTACATTGAGAACATCAGGTTTCACTTAAAGGATTCTTTAAAAAAAGGGAATAAGAAAATCTATTGATATAAGAATATTATTATTGTGTAATATGATTATTGGGGAATGATATAGGGTAAAATATAAGGATGAAAAATATTTTTAAAGTGGTTCGAATAGTTCTTGAGAGACCTGTTTCATAAGTTGTTAGAGTGGACGCTTTTGTATGTATTTCAACTTTATATAATGGAAAATCATGTTAAATATGTCTACTGGATCCACAAATAGACAATAATTGAGTTTATTATGAGATAAGGTTGAAAATATCTCTCCTTATCTATTACAAAAATGTTTTTTAACATGTTCCACTCCCTTTACCATTGGATTCTTAATTTTTTCCAATTTAGCTATAATTTTGGTAACTTATTTTTCCCAAATGTAATTTATCAGTACAACTATAAATAAAATGGTCCTTATTAGGAAAATTTCACCTAATAGTAATAAATTTTAATTATATTCCATGTCAATAAATCTATACAACTCAAATGATATGTTTTTCTTAAAAAATTATATTTTATTAAAGATAATTTTTGAAAAAATATTACAGATTTTTTAAAATATAAAATATTGGTCTGTTATTAAAAATTTATATTTTAAATTATGTAATTTTCCAAATAAAACATATTTCTGGTAATGAAATTTTTTTCATAAGTATTAGTGTAGGCCTATACACAATTGATGTCATAAAACAATGGTATTTTTTAAAATGGAACTTTTTACTATCCAAATAAAAGTGAATTATTTTATAAAAATCATAAAAATTAATCATATGATGATATTTTTAGGAATAATATGAAAAACAATATTCATTATTCAAATTAACATTTTTATGAGTTTCATAAACCCATATTTATAAAAAAAATATCAATAATATTGAAAAACTATTCATATTGAAAAATAACAATTTAAAATGCTAACAATTATATATGACTATTTCCTAATAATTAATAGTTAAATAATGTTCAAAATATTATTCTTATCATTAATATATTTTATTTTTATTTAGTCATTATTTTCTAATTTTTAATTAAAATTTCTTAGTAAAATAACATTTTAAGCATAAAACGATTTTCATAATTGTTTTAGTGTTACTAATTGATTTTCAATAACAATAAATGATTTCATTATTATATTTATAAATATTTTTCATAAATTGGATACTATAATTCATTCCTTATAATTAAATAACTTCTTTTTAACATTCTATTCTTTTTTAGATCAATGATTCATGAGGATAAAGTTATTCATCACATTAACTTATTTAAATGTAACCATCTCATAAATTTTTTGGATTCTGTAATATTCCACCTAAATAAATTTCATCCTTGTAATTTACTCATAATATCATTGTAATTATATAAGTAACACATTTTGGATCATACACTAGAAGAGGATCATGGGATTTTTAGGATGTGTAATGAGATTTTTCTTTATGAATATTTATTTTATGTTATTTATAAATTTTGATAACCCATTCCAGATATGAAATTAAATTTTACAATTGAAATAAGATCTACACCCATATAAAATAATATTTCAAAAAAATTAAAATGTTTTATATGATAGTCATATTCCAAGGGGTTAAATTTTATAACTCAATATCAAATAGTTAGTGAAAACTTACATATAATAAGAAATTAGGAAATGTTGATTGAAAACACATTATCATCAATATCAGTGGTAGTTTCAAATGTTTATCCTTCATTTTTTGGTTGTTGGATCGTATTTCCCTCGCTATCTCTAGATATATGATATTGGGATACATAATTGTCAACTCTCTTACATTTTAATCAATAATTATTTTACTATATTTATGTCCCATACATTTGTGAGCCTGATGACCTTCATCACCACACATAAAGAATCTAATGAGCCCTTTAGGTCAATTTATTCCATGTTTCTTCCCTAATTTTTTAGTTTTTAGAAAATATATATTCATTACATTGTACTCTTTGTCCCCTGAATTTATATGTGATTCCATATTACACTTATTTGGTTTTCTTATGATTATAACAACATTCATATTGCTAATCAAAAATCAAGATAGCTGGTGTAGAATAATAACATGATTTATCACTATAACCCTTATCTCAATGGGTTATTTCTTCTAATAGTTTCCACATTGTATGTGGAATATATTTTAATCATATTTCTTTTAGGGTTTATCTATATCTAAATATATTGGACATAGAATTAGTGACTATCATTATAAGATAATTATTCTAAATAACCACATAAAAGATAACCTCATTATGTCTCAATTTTTAGAACTATCATGTTATCATATATCTCTTACAAATAAACTTATATTAGACTTAGTTTAACCTATATCACTCTATGATTAACATATATCAATATTTGTCCATTCTATGTTATATTTAGTTTGGTTCCTACTTACATCTTAACCTAATCCCCAAACTATACATTATAAATTAATATAATCTTTCTCAAAATATTTTAATCCCATAAATCAAAGAAATATATACTTTAAAAAATATCCTTTATCATGGTAAGAACATATTAATTAATTTGTACCTTAACATATGAATCTCTATATTTTAATTTATGTTTTTTTATAATAACTTATCTATTTGGTTATCTGACCTAAAAATATTGAAGTACATCATAATTTTCCATCACGATTGTGGATTAACCCAACCATATACATCAATAGTTTCAAAATAGGTTTTGATTTAGTCCACTTTGTCATTCACCATGTGAACATTGAGTTAATAATCAACCTTCCATTTTCATGGTTATTACCCCTAGGTACATCAATTCTATATAATTGATCCACCTATGTTGTCTATACATGGATTTAATTACTTATATAATTACACAATAACTAATTTAACAAAATATCATGATGTTTTCAAACACATAAATTTCTATCGTTGACCTATCTATGTTGTCCTCACTAATGTTCTCTTGTCCTATTTCCCAACTAGAATTTAAATAGTTACTAATTGTTAAACTAGATATAATCCAAATTGGGTATCTTTAACATTTAATTATTATAAAGGCTACCTTATAATCGTTTAATTTTTCCTCATCAAAAATATATTCACCGTTTTTTTACAGGCCTTCCTCAGATACAAATTTTGATGTCCCAAAACCATGCACTTGGATCAAGTTACATAATCACATACATTACATAATATCTTTAATACCACCTATAAAATTCAATATATAACTATCCATAATTTTAAAATTAATAATTATAATTGTATCACTTATGTACCAATGATATATTTTTTTTCAAAACTTTAGATAACTAGATCCAATCATAAACTAATCTATTCTATGTCTTTCTTGGAAAATTGAAATATTTTACATTATATATAAAACTAAAAAAATCTATAATAACTCTTTGAAATCATCAATAAATTCATTCTATATGAGATATTTTTCTATAAATGTCATGTGTACTACTTTTCTTAAAACCCTGGGGAAAGAAGACATTACAAAAGGTTTTTATCTATTGATAAAGAAGGGAAACATATGTTTGAAGTTGACAAAAATATAGACATGGTATATAAATTATTACATTATTAAATAATATGAAAAATTCCGTTACTGACTTAAATTTATGGATTGATATATCCATGAAAATAAATAATAATATTGGGATAAAAATAAATACTAATCAGATGATATTGAAATTCATAACTTTGGACATCAAGAAACATGTGGTTACGGCCTTATAACATGACTCTATAATGATATATGAAGTGGTATACCAAAAACCTGAAGCAGTTCTATGGAATTAGACCTTTTGATGCAACAACGAACTAAATAATGTTGTGCCCCACTCATCACTTGATTATGTCCAATGAATTCATCATATAATTCAACAACACATTTCATACCATTCTATAAGGAACATTTTGTAGAATAAAAAATATAGATCCATATAATTAATAATATGGCCTTTAAACACATAAATAAATTTTATTAGTTGTCCATAATAATCAATAATGAAAATACATCCCCAACTAATAAAAAATAATTTTTTCTTATTGAAAAAACATCAATAATATTTTCATAAAATTTAATATTCACATAGTATAGGGTAATGAATATAGAGTAAAATTAATACTAGATTACCATGATAATTATCTATCTAGATAAATAAGGTGGATGGTTTAGAAATAGCAAACCCATAATGTGATAATGGAAAATAGAAGGATAATTAAAAATAGAAAAAACCCTTCAGTAAATATTTCTTCAAAAGATATCACAAAATATTTAATCAAGAATATAACCATTTTTTTCGTTGAGTTCAATCCCAAAAATAATAAATATATATTACAGATCAAATTATGGAATAAAATACAAATTAGGAAATTATTTTGGAAATGATAATATAAAAGGAATTAAAAACATAAGAGAACATTTTTAAAACTATTTTATCATTGAAGTAGAATAAAAATTTATATATCACTTTAAAAGGAAACATTTGAAAAGGTTATGTGAATGAATTATAAAAATTAAATTTATGAATTATGTCTCCATTAGTTGAGCCTTTAAAACACAATATTTATACCATTGATAAATGAGAAGAGGATTTCATAATATATAGATGTAAAATAGAAACCCATTTTTAATATTTTGAAAATATGTTTCATCAAAACATACATTGTAAGAAGAGTAAAAATAATTTAATTTATATCTAAATATATTTTAGAACTTAGAGGATGGTAAATTTCAATATAAAAAATTGGGATAAATACCCCTTGAATAGAAGAATATTGTTTTGGGGAAAAAATATAACATAAGGAAAATAAACTTGAGTGATCAATATTTTTGAAAAGAAAAATACTCTGTAAAGTAATAAATATTTTAACAAGGAGTTCAATGTGGTATAAATTCCAATAAATAAAATCTAATATAGTAAAATAAAAAGGGATAATGTTACCATCATAAATTAAATAATAATAAGGGAAACGATTGTAACCTAATAAATAAAAATTGAATTACTAAGAAGACGTACAACTGGGGTAAATGTTGAGTCAAAATCCATTTAAATAAAAGGAATTTATTTTTCGTAGAATTCAAATAAAAATTAAAAAATATAATGTAATTATAAATTCATTGTATAGGGAAACACTACTCAATGGAAAACATGATTCATAACATAAAATGTCTCAAGGAATTAATGTTTTAGACAAAGAACATTTCTGGATTGAGTAAAATATTACTAAAATCCAAAAAAAAATTGTATTATTATTGAACATAAAATGCCATGAATAAAATATAATTCATGAATTTATATCCAAAAAGGCTAGTATATAAATCACATAAATGATATTAGCATCACACTTCAAAACATGTTTCAAATAGATAAATTTGAGATGAAACTACACACATTGGTCTTGATTCATACTCCAATAGAAAATAAATATGATTAATATTTAAATTGTGTTCATTAAATTCATTCCTAATAACCATGTTCAAAATAATACCTATTTATACGTTTCCATTAGAATCATTATACACATATAAATATTAGTAAGTTTTTGGCTTTTTTCAACATCAGGTGTAAATAATCTTTATCACTATAAACTATTTTTATAAAAGTAGTGTTGGTATTTTTATATCACAAAATTAAATCATTCAAATATCATCTATTTTTTTAATAGATGATAAATGATCACTTGATATTCTATAATTTCTATTCATGATATTTTCTATTATGATCCGTGAGGATGAAATCAACGATGAGTGTTTTTCAATGTTTTTTAATGAATGAGGGGTGCTTTATTAATTAATGAAATAAATGATGATATAACCTTACCAAGACCAAAACATATGATTGAGTTATTGAAATCATATTATAAATGTTAATATTCCATAATATTAATCAATTATAAATATTTATAATAATGTTCAGATAGGTGTTTAAACTGACCCAAACATGATCCTACCCTAATGAATGGAAGATTATGATCTGATTCAGTTGTAATATAATTATTCTAGAAGTAAAAGTGTATTTTTTAGTGTTTATTAGTGTTATATATCAAATTTTAAATTAATTATATGAATATGTAGTGGACCGGTAAATATTACATAATATGAGTGAAATGGTTTTCCTATTTTTAGGATTATTTTAAATGATTGAATTAATGATGATTGTTTGTTGATCATATGATGTATATGTATTCTTATTTATAATACTAAAAGATATGATATTTTTTTAAAATCATATTTATCAATTAAAACCATTCTTATGGATATCTATCAATGGTCGTAGTGAAATTGAAAACAAAAAATAACCATCCAATGGAGAGGATGGTCCATACTTATGCCAAGATGATGATTTCATTTTTCATTTTATGGAAAAGGAACTAATATGGTTCATAATTTAGTAATAAAAAATATTTCATGATTATCATAATTATATATTAATTTACATGTTATTTCCATCCTTGTAAGTAAGTGAAGGAAAGTGAAACATAGTTTTTTATGGAGTTTGTAGTCTTTAAATCACATGAATTATAGTTACATTTTCATAAAGGGGAGGGGAGAGGTTTTTAGTTATTATTACCAAAAATTTTAATATAATTTGTATAATATAAATATTTAAATCATTAAATAATATTTGGAATGATAAATTTGGAAAAAAATATATATATGGAAAATAATTTGGTGAAAATAATGAACATACATTGTGAACATTGAGTTTATCATAGAATATTTCATTAAAATGATGGTATTAAGAAGATATATTGTGACAATAAACCTATTATAATGAAATAGGGTACTCATTTAAGTATGTGTTTATATATCTAGGATGAATTTTTTTAGAGTTTTATTTAAGGGGTTATGTGACGCACCTTTTATAACTGGTGGGAATGACATTTTGTAATATTTCAAAAAAATATAAACAGATTATGTGTTAAACATGTAATGTGGAAAAAAAAATAGAAAATAATTTTTTGTTAGGTATGGTAAATTCTATAATATCTCAACCTCTCAATTAATAACATGTATAAATCTCTTTTCCTTAAGAATTGTTAAATTTTTCATTTAATATTTATTTTTGTAACTACTATTTACCAACAGTATCTTAAAATTTATGCCAAAAATGTGGTACCTACTAGATAATTCAGAATCAATGAATCTAAATTTTAAATCCATTTAATTTGATTGAATTTATAAAATTATAAAATTTATAATATATTAATTAAAATTTCTGAGAAAAAATCAATTACGTTCTTAAATATCAATTCATTTTTTTCATTAAGACATAATTGTTTAAAGTATATAATTTTACATAAAACAATAAATTTATTCTTGAAAAGGGTTTCAAAAGCTTTTGGTTATTATTATATTCATTTGATATAACAAATTTCAACATATTTTAAAAAAAATTATTTTTCATTATTCATCTAAAAATAAACTAATTTCGAGAAATATAAAAAATTATTCATAACCATCTATTATTATTATAAATAGAAATATGTTCTCCATTTTTCATAAAATTTTTCCCTTCTTATATTTCATTTTTTAAATAAAATCTCAAAAATATAGTGGAAATTTTTCCAATTAGAAAATAGTATTTTATATTTAGTTGATTTTATTCTTATTTCCTATGAATTATGAATCAATTTTTTTGTAATATATTATTAATATTATAATATTTTATTATTTAGTCATAATATTCTTAGTATATATGAAATCAGTAATTTTAGAAAAAAATATATATTTTTAGGTATTAATTGATGTTCTTAGTTTTTTTAGGAATATTAATTTAATGATAATAGAATTAAAAGTATCCAAAAAAATTCCCACAAATATTTCATAAATATGTTACTCCTATTCATTCCCAAAAAATCAATGGTGATGGTTCAATTGTCTAAATATATCACAATTTTACTTTTGTATGATGTTGCATGTGGGGAACGATATCGAAGAAATTGAATTTTTAAAAGTAATGATATATTTATATTTATGTGTATTAAATCCAAGAAATAAATCCCAATAGACCTTTAAACTAGTGAATGGAAATATTGAATCATGTGTCCCCAAGGGCCACATCCAATTTCTTTTGGATCCTATCACTGGATGGATATTATACTTATCATCATACTTATGCAGAGGATGATAATGACATAAAGTGTGTCCCTACTAATTCTTGATATATTCCATGGATAGATAAATCCAATCACCATCATCATAAGTTTTAAAATACCTAACCCCTTAATAATATATTGATAATGATATATTCAACATTCAAGACATAGTTTAACAAAAAATGACTTATAAGAGAAAGCCTCGCCTATGGCTTTCGGCTACTGTATCAGGGGAGAATGATCATAACAATATTAATGATCAATTTTAAGAATCACAACAAGATATTTTAATTGTAATTTAGGATATTTCAAGGATGGATCCTAAAACTGAACAACTTTTCCCATAACGTGTGACCTCATTTATTATTTTTCTTCTAACCCTGGTTGTCCTTTCAAACATAATAAAGCTTATATTTTCATTTATATTATTTAATAATTAAATTATTTTAATAAAATAAATATTTTATTTAATATAAATTGTACTAATTTTTTATTTTTTGAATGTTTTAAACAAAATTTATAAATGAATGAAATTTTATTTTTTAGTATATTAACTCAATTTATTATTTTGAGGAGTAACGATTTCTATATTGATCCATATTGTGAAATTAATTTTTTGGATTTACAAAATTATATGAAAATTTTCATTAAACTAGACCTTCAATAGAATCTAAAAATAATTTACCTAGAGGATTCTCAATATATGGATCATAAAATATGTTCCTAATTTTGATGCACTTTTAATAGTCCCACATATCACACATCGAATGTCCAAATGAGATGAAATTATTATTGTAGAGAGATAATATTTGGAAGAATATTTTAAATTACTTATTCTACTTGATATTCTATAAATTTCATGGTAAAAATGTCATGGTAAATCAAAGAATTGGAATTATAATAGTCTTTAGGAAAAAAATATTATCTTGTGTAAAATTATCATAACCACCTCCTATAATGGGAAATAAAGATAAATTTTTTCATGTCTATATAATATATACATGTGTAAAAATTTTAATAATAAAACCATTTCATATTCAGAAAATAGAATTTCTTTACAATGCTTAATCGTTTGCCTGAAATATTTGAAGCCAAAATTTTTCAATACTCTTCCCTATATAAATGTGTTCCCGAATAATTTAAAAAGTATTATCCATAATATTTTTCATTTTCATTAGAATATTTGGGGTTATTATTCTATAATTTATTTAACTATTTTCAATATATATAAGATTACTTGTTTATTCTACTAGTCTTATTCTCTTTTTATCCAATTTTTTGTTTCCCCCACTGTGATCTTTCCCATCTCCAAGAAAATTATGTTCTAACCTCACTATGGTTTGAAGAGGGATGGGTGATGTTCTGAGGTTTTTGTGATTCAATGATTCTATTTATTCTTTCCCAATAATTTTGTTACATGTTACATTTATTTAAGTGAGTGGTTTATATCTATATTATTCTTTAATTCTTCTTATTCATCAATATTCCTCACATTCAACCCCAGGATTTTTTATGTGGTGGAGTAGCAATGTGGTGGTGATGTGAGGTATATTATGATCTCTATAGAGGAATAATGTTTGGTAATAAAAAATTAAATATGAGGATCTTGAGTAATAAGGATTATTTAAAAATTATATTGAATATTAAGAATTATTATTTTTGATGAACAATGATAACATTTCCCCAAACTACATATGATAATAGAATTTCTCTCGTTGACCTCTCTATGTTTTTAGTTACTTGTGATTTTTATTTTTTTTATTTTCATTTATATATTTACATATCATAATAATATTTTTAAACCTCCATTATATGAGTATATCAAATATTAGATTATTATTTGGTGTTTAATTAGAGATAATATCAAATTGGTGTTTGTGAGAGGCCTTTTCAAGAGATCATCCCCATGCGGGAATTATAAATAACACTTTGATAAATAATTATATATTGATTATGGATTCATGAAAAAATACCTATTATAAATTTGGATTCAATACTTCTATAGAAAAAATGTTACAATTATTTTTTCAAATAAAAAACTCAATAAGTCAATATTTAAGATAGATTAAAAATTATAATGTCATTATATATCATATTTATTTCGATATGTGTTGATTCCAAAATTTAGTGAAGGCCAAAATTGGGAGGACGACGAGAAAACGAAGGAACCTGGGAGGGGAAGAGAAGATTCTGGGATCCGGGAGGTAGCTGTAGGCAAGATTCATAGGGTGCACGCAAGCGGCTGATGGCGCGCAAAATCTTGTGTGCCCAATATGTTTCAAAGGGAAAGCTTCCCTGTAGCTACCATTTACGCGACCCATGTGGCGTCAAGAGCGCAATTTCACATAGTGCCCCTTTGCACGCAATTCCCCTTTGTGCGCCGAATGCGCCGTCAAGGGAAATCTTTCGCGCAGCGCCCTGTTTCATGCCCAATGCACAGTTGAGCACGTGGTTGCGTGTTGTGACCCTTTGCACGCAGAATCCAACATCCAACCATACTGCACGCATCCCTACTCTCTTGCACACAACCCCTCTATCATGCTCTCAACCCTAACAACTTGCATGCAACCCTACCATCTTGTATGCATCCCTACTCTCGTGCGCCCAATCCTTCCATCTTACACGCAGACCTTCCATCTAGCGCCCCGCCTATTCACATGTGTGCACTCCATGTGTTGTCCTCCCCTCAAGGCACCATTTCCAAGCCCCTCTTATGTGCACTACACCTGCATCATGCGATCTATTTCTGTGCGGCTCTTCAAGTTTTCATGAAGCGATTTCAAGGTCCCTTGGGCCGTGTTTCCCGTTCCATTGCTTCGCCTCATGCCTCTTCACATAGGCACGCTAATGGCTATTGCGCTTTCGCATATCCATGCTACTGTGTACGCCACAAAAGATCACTCCATAACACCCCCTCACCATGGAATTGTAGATTTCTTCCCTTCCCCAAGGGGTAGGAAGTATCCATTATGTATGTCCCAGGGGTGCAGAGTGAACTCACCTCATCCGAGTAACAGGACGTTAAACTCCAAATCACCATCATCCTCAACACATGACATAAAACCATGACCTCACCCTATGCATCGTACAGGTGGTTCCCCACCTTGGACATTCTACACGTCCACTAGTCTCCATGGGAGGGAAATCATTCCTCACGTGGAATAAGATACTCTTTATCAAAGCAACATCTATCTGTGTTGAAAGGTAAACCACCATGGGGTAAGCCGTTAGGCTTTCTTAAAGTAGGCAGCATCCCTACTCCTCCTATATTCTTTCCAGA